>OY728143.1:1648392694-1649642694 GCA_963277665.1 Viscum album | reverse complement strand
AGGATGAAAAAAATTTAAACCTATGGAATCACAAGTTAAGATATACTTCTCCTTTACAAGTTTATCCTTTTATGTTCAAAGTTTCCTTTTTACAATTAATAATTAAGTATTCAATCCCTCTAATTGTAAGTTATTTTTCCTAGTTAATGGTAGGAAATAGAGGAACATGTGCCAACAATCAATGCGGTAGGTAATGTGAAGATTTCCCTAATGATATGCCAAATATGATGGGAATGGGTACTCAAAACTTCATAAAAGTACTTTCTAAACTCACTCAAGTTATGAATAATAACTTGAATCACGTGGAATGGCCTCCTCCCCCAAGGAAAGAGAATGTTTTTGTTTAATACTTCATGCGGAAAAGGCTTTCCATGTTTAGTGGATCATCTGATCCCCTCCTCACGAAACAGTGGATTAACTCCATTGAAAAGATATTCTTTGTCCTTCAGTGCATAGAAGAAGAGAAATTCATACTGGCGGTCTATCATTTTGATGGGGAAGTAGATCAGTGGTGGGAAATGATAAAGAATATGAAGTCCCAAGAGGAAATTGATTCCATGGATTGGGAGGAACTCAAGAAAATGTTTTTTAATAAATATTTTCCTCAAACCCTCCACATCAAGATGAAAAGATAGTTCCTCAGACTCAAGCAGAAGGACGATGAGTCCATCGGGGTGTATGAAGTAAACTTCACAAGGCTTGGAAGATACACCTATGGCTTTGTCATGAACACTGAAATCAAGGTTGATCACTTCTATAATAGACTAAAGTCAAGTCTATGAAAAGCATTGGAGATTAAAGATTTTGAAAGTTATGAGGATATTGTTCGTTGTTCCCTCAAGGTAGAAATGGAGATCAGAGACTCCCAATGTTCTCGTCAGTCCGATGAAAAAAAGCGTAAGATGGAGTCTAATATGGGTGTTTTGACAAATAGATCCCATGATGGAAAGAAGATAGAACATCCCATGTTTCAACATTGTGGGAAGAAGCATCTTGGGAACTGTCTAAAGGAAACCAGGAATTGCTTAAAATTTGGAAATATGGGATATATAGCAAAGAACTACTAAAGTCTTATGAAGAATCTCGCTAATGTGGAAGAAGAAAGGAAGGTTCAGATAAATGCTCAGCCAGTGGTGCGGTGTTACAACTGCAAGGAGAATGGGCATTATGATAACAATTTCTCTAAGACAAGGGTTGTCAGAGGAAATTAACAACAACCTCCAAGGAAACACGGAAGGGCTTTTTCTATCACTACTTCTGAGGTGTAGCCAGACAATGATGTAGTGATAGGTATTATAGTTTTTCATTCAAGAATATAAAACATACTATTTGATTATGTTTCTACACATTCTTTCATATCTTTCATGTTTAGTAGAACTATTTAAACACCACCTCAAAATTTGGAGGTTAAGTTATATGTGAGAAAAGTGAATAGGGAAATTATTTCATCCAAGTTTTATAACTCCTCCCCAATAAATATTTGTGGACTGAACCTCCCAAAAAATATTGTTCTACTTCCTTTAGTGGAGTTCGATTTTATCTTGGGCTTGGATTTGCTATCTTTATAAAAATCTAACATCAACTATTGGGAAAGGTAGATCACTCTTCACATCCAGAAGCATCCTCTAATTCTTTACAAGTATAAGGATAAAGATGAATCTCTTGTAGAATCATTTTATTAAGTGTGGATATTACTTCCTTATAGGAAAGTATGTCTAGCTCAAATGATTGAGACAAATGAGATGATACTTCTCGAAGACATTCCCATCAGGAGGGATTACACTGATGTATTTGCCATAGATTTTTCTATTATTCTTCCTAATTAAGAGGTTGAGTTCTCAATTGAACTTATTCCTGAATCTCTACCTATATCAAAGAAACCTTATAGAATGGCCACCGTAGAGATGGAAGAGCTGAAGAAGTAGTTACAGGAGAATATGGAGAAGGCTTTTATATACTTGAGTGCTTCACCATGGGGTACACCGATCCTCTTCATCAAGAATAAGGATGGATCAATGTGCCTCTGCATTGATTATCGTGAGATCAATAAAATCAAAATAAAGAACAAGTATCCCCTACCACGAATAGATGAATTGTTCGATCAACTTCGTGGGGCCAATTATTTCTCTAAGGCAGACCTTTGGTCGGGATATCACTAATTAAATGTGATGAAGGAATATATCCCGAAGGATACCTTTTGAATGAGTTATGTACACTGTGAGTTAATAGTGATGCCTTTCAGACTCACTATTGCTCTAAAAATTTTCATGTATTTAATGAATATATCTTTTAGAGATTACCTCAACGAATTTGTGATAGTATTTATCGATGATATTCTTATATACTCTAAGAGTAAGGAACATGAGGAGAATTTGAATGTTGTGCTAAAGACTTTACGAAGGGATAAAATATATGCAAAGTACAGTAAATGTGAGTTATGAATGGAGTAAATATCATTCTTGGGGCATGTTTTCACCATTAAAGGGGTATTTGTGGACCCTTCTAATATAAATGTAATTGAAGAGTGGCCCATATCGACATCTATAATGAAGATCCGTAGATGTTTGGGTCAAGCTGGGTATTATCGATGATTTGTGAAGAAAGTATCATGATTATAAAACCCAGTGACCAAGATGAAATGGAAGGGAGTGAAGTTTTTCTGGACTCAGGAATGTGAAGATTGCTTTAAGGAGTTGAAAAAGAGGCTTATCACTACGTTAATACTCACACTACCAATGAGTGGTGAAATATTTTTGGTGTACAGTGATTCTTCTAAGAAGTTCTTAGGATCTATGATAATGAAAAATGATAAATTGATAGCCTACACCTTAAGGTAGCTAAAAATACATGAGAAAACTATCCTATGTATGATCTGGAATTGGAGGCTATGATCTTTGCATTGAAAATATGGCGACATTATCTCTATAGGGAGAAGTGCGAGATTTATACTGATCACAAGAGTCTCAAATATATATTCACACAAAAATATCTCAATATGCACTAGTGAGTATGGTTAAATCTCATCAAGGATTGTGACTGCTCAATCCACTACCATCCCGGTAAGGAAAATAAGGCGACATATGCTCTAAGTAGAAAATATCATGCATATTTATCAATGATGAGAATTGAAAAGGATAAAATCTTTTTAGATTTGTAGAGGATATAAATGAGAACCATTAAGGGAAGAACATCATAAATCCTTTCTCAAATGATTTCTCAACCATCCCTCATGGAGAAAACAAAGGATGATCAAAGAAAAGATGTGAAAATTCAAAAAAGGGTGGAATCCATTAGAAATGGGAAATCCTCTTAGTTCAAGATTAACAAGGATGGAGTTGTAATATTTGGGTCACAATTATGTATACCATCCGATCCATAGATAAAGAAAGAGATTTTGAATGACGCATATAGATCAACCTTCTCTATTCACCCAAGGATCACAAAGATGTATCGAGATCTCTCAGAGAAATTTTAGCGGGACAATACGTAGAAAGAGATTGCTGAGCATACATCAAAGTGCCAGGTAGGTCAATAAGTGAAGATTGAAAGACAGAAGTCTAAGGGGATGATGCAACTACTACCTATACCAACATAAAAGTGGGATAACATCACCATGGACTTCGTCACTGGACTTCTAAGGACATCAAGAGGAAACAATGCTATATGGGTCATTGTGGTTCATCTTACAAAGATAACTCACTTTATCACAATTCGAGAGGACTTTTCATTGGATCAAATTTCATAGATATATATCAAAGAGGTGGTAAGTATTCATGGATTACCAATATATATTGTATCCGATAGAGATCCGAGATTCACCTCAATGTTCTGGAAAATTCTCCAACATTCTCGAAGCACTGAACTGAACTTCAGTACGACCTGTCATCCTCAAACTAATTTCCAATCTGAGTGAACTATTCAATCACTGGAAGACATGTTGAGAGAATATTCTATGGACATCAAAGGAATGTTGGACCAACATCTTCCACAGGTTGAATTATATTACAATAATACCTTCCACTCCAGTTTCTGAATGGCACCACATGAAGACCTTTATAGGAAAAGGTGAAGAACACCAACATGTTGGGATGATGTTGGTGAGCGTAAGCTTCAAGGACCGAAAATGGTCAAAGAAATAGCGGAGAAGGTGAAAACCATTCAATAACACATCAAGGCATCCCAAAGTTGATAGAAGAGTTATGTGGAAAATCATCGACGAGACCTTGAGTTTAAAGTTGGATAAATGGTATTCCTCCACATATCTCCATGGAAGTAGGTCATGAGGTTTGGGAAGAAATTAAAGCTAATTCCTAGGTACATCAGCCCCTTCAAGATTCTTGATCGTATCGGGGCTATGTTCTATCAATTGTAACTTCAACCTACCACGTCTAAAGTACATGATGTCTTCCATCTATCCCTATTAAGGAAGTACATACCAGATCCATTACATGTACCCTTTTCATTGGTGGTACAGTTGGAGAATGGTCTTTCTTATGAGGAGTATACAATGAAGATCTTGGATCATAAAGATAAAGTTCTACATAATAAGACTACTCACTTGGTAAAAGTACGATGGCAGAACCATAAGTACGAAGAGGCAACATGGGAACTGGAGGACACAATGAAGGAAAAGTACCTGCACCTGTTTATGGATTATAATGTACAATAAAATTTTGAGGGTGAAATTTCATAGGGGGGGATCTAACGACCCAATGTTTTATCAATGGAAATTCCCTTATTATAATCATTTCATATAATCACATGAAATCACAACTCAATGAATTAAAAAGTACTATGTGACCTTTAAATATAATATTGTCACTTCCATTATTTGAATTTTGAAAATCAGATAAACACGGTTGCGATCAATAAGATGTTTGTAGTCTGATAAGATAAACTTAATTTTTGGTGAATAGTAACTGACCCTTATAAATATTAATGTCATCCTTATGAATTGTAATATGACCCTTATGAATAGTGAATTTTCTAATAAATAGTAACCTTACCAATTAAAGTATGAATAAAATTTATCCATCTCATAAGTGACAATATAATCATGTTGGTATTTTTATAAGACATAAATATTTAATTAAAAATTTATGAATAATTTAATAATTAAAAAATAATTTTTCTTCTCACAAAATTTATTCATAAATTATTTTTTTTATGTCTTATGATTATAGGATAATTTTATGGACCTTAGTTAATTTTTCAAAGTATTATAAAATCAATTATAATTTTAAAATATGTATTTTTCAAATAAATGATGATTTTATTTAAAAATTAAATTTCCCATATTTAGAAAATTATTTTCATAAAATTGAGTTTATTTTTGGATTCTACACATCAAAAAAATGTTTGGGTGAGTTTTTGGGATTTTTCTGATATACTGAAATTTTTGATGAATAGTAAAATACAATAATTTATAATAAGTGCTAAAACCTGAATTTCTGCATCATGATTGAGTCATGTATGATTTAAATGAACAATGGTTCGAACTAAAATTCACTTATTACTATTTTTGGTCATGAAATCATTACAATTTCTTATCATATGGAGAAATAATAAACTAATGATTAAAATACTAAGAAAACCCTCCTCTCCTCCACTATAAAAACCACCCACACTCCCCTCTTCTCTTCAATACTCTAAAGCCTTGTGCATTGCCTAAATTCTACTCAAATATATCCCCAAGATCCTACCCCACGTCTATAAGTCCTTAGTCTCTTCAAAGACCAAATCCTCTTTCCTTAAGAGGCTCTCAAAGAAGATTAATTTAAGAGGTAAATTCCCCTTTTCAATTCTTTTACTTTCATTTCAAGTTCCTTTGTTTTCTTTTATATCCTTTCCTCTACTCATCCAAATTTTATGACAACTCTAGTAACTTATATGTAATGAATTTTTTTTATGATAATGTAATAAGTTATTATCTTCTCTCCTTTACCCTTCTTTTATACTAGTAGTAAAAACACCATCTGAGATGTGTTAATTTACCACATCAAAGGACGATGAGTTTTCAATTTCCATTACCATCATTAATTATGGTTATGAAACCATTATTATGGTTGAACCAAACTATAATATATGTATTATTTATCATCTATGGTTCTGGAATCTTTTTTACACATTGTTTTGATATATAAAACAAAATATGCTCGTTGTGATAAAAAAATACCAATTAACCCAAAAGGTTATCACTAAAGTTTTATATAATGATTTATCTTCACTCCAAGTAACCAGATGAAATTTAAAACCATGTAAACTTATATATGTTAAATAATAAAATATAACTCCAAATCTAGACAACAATCCTCATTTTACATGATTATCCATTCATAAATATAAGTAAACCGATCATGAAACAAACAGACCCGAACAATGATATTGAACCTCATAACCAATAAAAAAAGGTTATGAATGAACTCAAAAAGGTTATAATAAACAAATTACATGTAATATAGGTACTTTAATTATTAATTAATGAACCTAATACGATTATTCAGGTCATTAATATCAAGTGGAGAACACCATCGTACTTCAGGTAAGGGATTCTACTCGAACCTCCATTATTCCTTTGGGTTATTCTTACACTCTTTTTACCCAAATTAAATCCTCTATTATTTTAATTTAAATATTATAATTTATGTTTATATTTACAAACTAATGTATCCATATGCATTAATAATTATCTTTTGGGGATATATATGCTTGTAAGTGATTCCCACCTCAATACTTCTCGATTTGAAAACCCGTTTTAAGGAAACTTCTTGAATTCTTACCCAATTTCATGTACACTATATGATCTATTTTTAAGAAACCATTATATTTATAAAAAAAATTTATCATGAAATACTTCTTGGTTCACTTATGGTTTTATATAAAATATTATGCCCTTTTCTGTTTTAAATGATCTTTGATATTTTCATTAAACCACACTAAAATGTTTTAATTTTAAAGTTTCTTAAAAACTATTTTACATGTTATCACCTAAATTTGGAATCACTTATTATGATATATGCCTATTATACCTTATGAATTTCCATTCCTTATCTAATTATTTTTTTCATGGACACTTGTATGATATGCCCATTCATTATGCTTTATGACATGATTATGATACCCATTTCTTTCCTTGGGTACCCTTATGTTTATTTATGTTTGATTATGTATGATTATTTATGTGGAAATCATATTCATGAACATTTTAAGATGAGTGTGCCAAGATAGTTCTCCAATGCATTGGGTAAATTTGATTCTCATGAGATGTTATGTGCAACAGTCTTGACGGTTAGCCTTGACTCGTGCTACCATGTGCAACGGTCTTTTTGGTTAACCTTGACTTGCGATCCTCTATGTGAAAAGAGCCTTGAATTGTGATAAAGTCATGTTTTATGTTTTTCCACATTATTATGACTCCATTTTTATATGACCCCATGTTTATATGCTATGATTTAACATGTTCCATGCCTTTTTATATCATTATGCCATGCCTTCTAACCTATGTGGTAAAGCTTTATTATTGTAAAGATCCTTAAATTCCAAGGAAAATTTTTTTTTTCTTAATTTTCTTTGGAATTGTACAAGAATGCAGTTTCTGACGGGGCCTGATTCCAAGGCCCGGTGTGCCCGGAATTAATTTCCGAAGTTTGGCTCGGGTACGTTCAGTGAACGAGCGAGCAGGAATTTCTATCTTTTGAACCGGTGCCCGGAATCGAATTCCGAGGGCACCGATGGAACCGCAGCGCCGGTAATTTCTTAATAACGCCATTTTCGGAGTTGCGTTTATCCGAGAGAAGATGATAAAAATTGTGGAAATTTAATTTATAACTTATCTACAATTTTTATTTTCTTGTTAAGTAGATTAAGTGTTATGTTACAACACTTGACCCTCTCTTAAGTGGTTTTAACCTATGTAAGGGAGTTAGGGGTGGGACCCACTTGGAGTTAACCACCCATGGAAGGATTTAAGGTGAGGTGGGGCCCACATGAACCCCACCCCTTCACTTTTCCCATAACCCCCTAACTCCCACTTTGTTTTGAAACTCCTCACCTCCCTCTTTATTTTGAAACTCCTCAACTCCCTCTTTATTTTGAAACTCCTTCTCTCCCTCTCTCCCTCATAACTCATGCCAACTAGCACTTAAATTAAGTTATTGAAACTCTTAATCAATTAAGTGTTTGAATTTTGAACTTACAATGCATGGCATGATTAAAATAAAATAAGGGGAAACCTTGTTTTATTTGGAGGTTGAATTGTGGTGGGAGGATTTTTGAGAAAGAGCCTTTGTGTGATAGAAGAAGGAAGCTCCTTCTTCGTTGAAGAACGTCCTCCTCTCCGTGAAGAACGGTTCTTCTCCGATGAAGAACATCGATCCCTCAACTTAGAACGACTCGGTGATCACGGTTCTTCATCCTCTTTTTCCTCCACGGCAAGGGAGAAGACACCGACGTAGGGAACTCTCCAACGACAACGCGCCTTCCTTCTTCATCTCCGCAACAAGTGAGGAGACGTCGTTTCCTCCTCGGACGTACCCCAACATCCATGGAATCGACGTCCGATCTCCGCGACGTCGTTATCCGTGACGTCGTTCTCCGCGACGCCGTTCTCCGCGATGCCCGACGTGCGACGTCAAATATCCAAGTAGGGGTTTGTTGTTGCTTTATTTAATTATTTTTCGTTCTTGGTTCTAGCATGACAAACTTGAGGATGAACGATTAAGTGTTATCGTCTAACGAGAGGGGGACCGGACCGCACAAACACGGCCGAACCCCCCCTCCTTTGTTCTTGAATGTTTCTTGCGGATGAAACGAGATAGCGTGGTGCCGTCGCACCACGCGGGAATCACACGGAAATTATTGCGCGGCGCCGTCGCGCCGCGCCGTGGAAAGAATTATCATGAACGCGACGCCGTCGCGCCGCGTCGAAGGAAACCGAAGACGCCGCGGCCGGAGCGGGGCCGCGGCGGAGGGGCGTGGTGCCGTCGCACCGCGCCGGATGACGAAGGCCGCGGCCGGTTCCGGGCCGCGGCGGATCGTGATGACCGGCGGCCAGCCG
Organism: Viscum album; assembly: GCA_963277665.1. Lineage (NCBI taxonomy): Eukaryota > Viridiplantae > Streptophyta > Magnoliopsida > Santalales > Viscaceae > Viscum > Viscum album. The sequence goes on along the minus strand of OY728143.1, from coordinate 1,649,633,639 downwards.
GGCCGCCGGTGCCGGAAGACGGAAGAGGACCGGCCCTTGCCGGTCCTGTTGACAAGAAGCCGGCCGGCCAGGTCAGGCCGACCGGGTCGACCCCGGCCGGGGCGGGTCGACCCAGTTCGGGACATCCAGGGGGTCTCGGGCCGGGACGGCCCGGGCCCGAAACCCCCGTTACCGAGCGGTTTGGTCAAATGCCCGTATCTTGGGCTACGGGCCTCCAAACGGCTCGCCGTCAGCGGCAACACGATCCTTGGATCGAGACGGTCGTTTCGGTTTACTATACTCAAGGTGCACGTTCCTTTTCGGGAGCCTACGTGGTTAAAACTCCATAGTTAAGCGTGCTTGGCCTAGAGTAGTGATCAGGATGGGTGGCCTCCTGGGAAGTTTCCCAGGGTGGGTGTGAGACGGAAAGGCCAATAAATAACAGACCGGGCGTCCGATTGACGTGCCGTCTATTTCGTTGAATTCCTCTAAGTGAGATGGATCTTTTGGCTTACTCTGCTCGAGGTTTGGAAGCCGACGGAGTGCGGTCGGGTTGGATCGCACCGAAATCCAACCGGGCCCCTGGAACGAAAAGGCCAATAATTCTCAGACCGGGCGTCCGATTGACGCGTCGTCTGTTGCGTTGAGTTCCTGTTGACGATACGGAACTTTTGGCATCCTCCGCCCGAGTTTTGGATGCAGATGGATAGTGGCCGGGTTGGATCGCACCGAAATCCAACCGGGCCCCTGGAACGGAAAAGCTGATATCTTTCTGACAGAACGTCCGTTTGACGAACCGTCAGCGGCGTTGGTGATCACATTGAGATACGGTCCCTATGAGTTTACACTATGAGAGTTCGGGGTACAGTTGAGATACGACCGGGTTTGGTTTGCTCACGAAACCAACCGGGCCCCTGGGACGAAAAAGCTAATAACTCACAGACCGGGCGTCCGATTGACGCGCCGTCTGTTGCGTTGAGACCCCTATGACGTGGAGGTCCTTTGAGATACTTCTTTGTGGGACGTTGAGATACTTGGAGTATCGACATGTAGCTCGTGGAGCGGACCCTCCCAGTGACGAGCGTGCGGAGTACGGAGACCGTGTAACTGGCTGAGACCTGACGACTGCTTGACCGACTCGACTTGGAGTGAGTCGACTAGCCCAGTGGACGGAGCACTACTTTATAAGGTGCAGACCCATGGCGGACGGAGCACTACCTGTGTGACAGTGCAGACCCGCGGTACTCATCCGGAGAGTACCTCAGCAGGCTACTAGGGGGTGTGCACTACTGTGTTTGGGTGACATACCTCGGCGGGAAGCACTACTGTGTCTGGGTGGCTGACCTGCGGTACTCGACAGGAGGAGTACTTCAGCAGTCTTAGGTTAGTGAGCAGTACCTCGGAGTCGTGACAGGACCACTGTACACTCCAGAGACGGAGCTCTTCAGCAGTTACGGTTTCGATAATGAAAATCCTGGTTTGAGCTGAGACTTTTGACCTTGTGTTTACCTCATGATTGAGATGGGTCACTTGATAACTTATGTATATGTATGGGCATATACCTGGGTGGTTGTTATCCTTTGATTTCACAATCCTTGTGTTTCCTCATGATTGAGATGGGTTACTTGATAACTTAGGTATATGTATGGGCATATACCTAAGTAGAGGTTATCTGTTGAGATCTTCTATGTGGTTATCCTTGTTGGTTTTAGTGAGACCTTGAGGGTCTCGGGGTCCTTACTGAGTATCGTTATACTCACCCCTGCACGGGCTATGCCCGCACCTCGTTGTGTTGGTTGCAGACGACGACCAGTACTGACAGAGGCCGAGTGTTTGAGGACTGGACGGTACCTGGAGGTGGACTATACGACGAGACGGTACCCATAGGTGGACGTGACGACGAGGCGATACCCGGAGGTGGACCACTGGGCGGGACATACTCGGAGCGGACGGCGGGACCCGAGGAGCAGAGGAGCTGTCTGTACCCACCCTTCAGGTGGGATTTCCAGTGGACAGCTCAGCATAGCAGCTTTACTTTTCAGTTTCTTTTTTCCCTTTTGAGTTTTACTTTACAGTTGGGCTTGTATTTCCGGCCCCTTTTTACTTTCCGCACTTACTATTGTACTCAGTTTTTACTTAGTGTTTACTTCTTCCGCTTGTACTCTGTGTGATTGTTTACTTTACAAAGGCAATGTCTTCCCTTTTTACCGGGATTTACGCCTTGGTGCTAGTCACCAGCCCCTGGCCTATGGAAGGCGGGCTTGGGGTAGTCACGGCACGGGCCCCGAGGACGGGTCGTGACAAATTGGTATCAGAGGAGTTCGGTTCTACCGCAGAACTTATAACTCTGATGTTTCTTTCTGTGAAGCAATAGTGTTAAGGGTACCGGGTGTGGTTTTCAGTTTAGGGAGTCCAGTGTTGGTGCGGGCGGCCGACGTATCCATACACCAGGACCCTGACAACTGATTTCTGACTTTGTGCACGAAAACACTGATTGCGTGTGTGTTTCCAGAATTTTTTAAATGTCAGCTCAAACCAGGTCAGCTCACCAGGTATAATCGTTTGACCGTGTTACATTGTTTCTTTCAGGATGCCTTTTCACGAACGACCAGCTAGAGCCTAGAGAGATGTGCGTACTGACAGTCTGTCGAGCGACGAGGCTTCGGTACAGGGCCCTCTTGCAGTTGAGGCACCAACGGAGGCACCAGCGATACTACCATACGTTGGGCCACCGATGCCACCAGCCCCAGCAGTAGGCGATGCACGCCACTTGAGTGCGCTGCATGAGTTCCAGCGCCATAGGCCACCCAGGTTCCGGGGAGAGACGGACCCGCAGGCAGCTGAGGATTGGATGGAGGCTGTGGTGAGGGTCTTCAGGCTAGTGGGGACGCCGACAGACTTCATGGTGATCTTTGCTGCCAGCCTCCTTCAGGCAGCAACAGGCAGGTGGTGGAGCCACTTGTTTCAGTTTTGCGACGGGATGACCTTCGCATGGGAAGACTTCGAGACCTTCTTCAGGGTGGAGTTTGTGCTAGTAGCTCTACACCCCGAGCGTGTACAGGAGATTCTGCCTTTGCCGTGTGTTTTTTGATCAATAGCCTTGTCATCTGTGGGCAGTAGACAGATGATGCAGAGGTCCAGGAGGACCAGACTAGCAGTTGGACGATCTTGGGTTTTAGGACTGGTGGTGCGGGGCACCCGAGGTGGGGTCAGAGCCAGGCGTGCCAGAAATGGAAAATGTTACTCTTGCAGCGGGAAGGGTCACCTGGCACGTGACTGTCCGACTCCTCGTACGATTGATCAGCGGGTGTTGGAGGAGCCACCGAGACAGAAGCAGCGGCGAGTGCTTGAGCAACAGTCGAGCAGTGGACAAGGAAGTAGAGCTCCGAGAGCAGGTGGACAGGAGAGGAACTAGTGGATACATCCCTTGTACTTCTAGTTCCATTTTGCTATTGTATTCGTGTCTTGTACTATGAGCTGCAATAATAAAAAGACACTTATCTTTGTTTGCTTTACTTTCCTTTTGTTGGGTTGATACTGAGTGGTCCCGGTTAAACTGTTGACTTGACCCTCACTTTCGAGATTTCAACTGGAGGGGACCCAGTGACCTCACACTGATGCCGACAGTGTGACTCGACCCTTGGAGGCGAGATTGACAGTTGGATCTCTTGGTAGTTACGTCGAGGCCTTACGACGTCATCCATGGCATGAATGCATCATTCATGTTGGAATTGACTGTATTAGGCAACGAATGTGGTTCATCCAGGGGATGAGACCGGATTTCTCTTATCGGCAAAGAAGAAATCATAGCAGCTCTTGTGAGACTAAAGGAGGTCCAGGACATCCAAGAGAGGATGAAGACTGCACAGTACAGTAAGAAACAGGAAACTGGTGCCAATCTTAGAGACTCGGGCGTGTTAAAGAAGAAGAAGCTTAAAGGAGAGATGAGTCTACGAAGCAGCAGACGTGGAGGCAGAGCTAGGAGATCATCATGAGGTGGTGTACATCCTAACTTTGTACAAGCACCCGCCTTAGTTATTCCTGCCAGGCTCAGGGAGCTGGAGGGCGGAGGAAGAGTGCGGCTGTATGCGGTCAAGGAGTGTGACCCAATGGCTCTAGAAATGATTCAAGGGACAGTCTGTGTCCACTACTAGCTGTTGTAGTAACGGACGTCGATGTGAATCATTCCTTTCTTTCACAAATCTTGTTCCAGACCTAGAGTTTCTGGTAAGCCGTGGACTTGACCCTCACGTCTGGAGATACCTTGGGAGGAGACTCGATAATCACACTTACGCCGATGGTGTGGTTAGACCCTCGAGGCGAGAGTTTTGGTTGGAATCTCTTGGTGGCAGTGTCGAGGCCTTACGACGTTAGTTGAGTATGGAATGGGAAATAACTGTTCATACTCAAATTGACAGTTTTAGGCAAACGTCGGGATGGGTTTTCCTTGGTCGGCGGAAAAGGAAACCCCAGACGGCGCAGGGTAACTCTTGCACAGGAGGGTGCGACTGATCACTCTTGAGTCGGTCAACCTTACCCTCACGACAACAGCCTTTCGAGTTCCAGTTCTAACATAAAATGGAGACCTCTGGAGTTCGAGGATGACGATCACGTCCTTATACGGGTCTCACCTCGACGAGGTTTACGGAGATGTGGCCAAGGCGGCAAGTTATCTCCGGGGTTCAGCGGACCTTCTTAGGTCCCCAGCTGGGTAGGCGGGGTGGTTTACTGCTTGACCCATTCACTGCAGTTGCACCAGGTGCACGACAACTTCCACGTATCTCAACTGAGGAGATACGTGCTCGACCCTTCGCATACCATCGACCATGAGGAGCTGGACGATGGCGATGGGGTGTCTTTCACGGAGATTCCAGTGGGGATCGAGGATCGACAGGAGTAGATCCTAGGAGGACGATCAATTCCTCGGGTGCACTTTCCTTGGCAGTACAAAACCTCCAGGTGAGCACATAGGAGCGGAAGGCTCAGATGCGTGCTCGGTACCGCTTTTGTGACCCTAGTTTGTGTTGAAGCTTTACGGGGGCGTAAAGCCCTGAGGTGGGAGTAATGTAAAGATCTGTAAATTTCAAGGAATTTTTTTTTTCTTAATTTTCTTTGGAATTGTACAAGAACGCAGTTTCTGACGGGGCCTGATTCCAAGGCCCGGTGTGCCCGGAATTAATTTCCGAAGTTTGGCTCGGGTACGTTCAGTGAACGAGCGAGCAGGAATTTCTATCTTTTGAACCGGTGCCCGGAATCGAATTCCGAGGGCACCGATGGAACCGCAGCGCCGGTAATTTCTTAATAACGCCATTTTCGGAGTTGCGTTTATCCGAGAGAAGATGATAAAAATTGTGGAAGTTTAATTTATAACTTATCTACAATTTTTATTTTCTTGTTAAGTAGATTAACTGTTATGTTACAACACTTGACCCTCTCTTAAGTGGTTTTAACCTATGTAAGGGAGTTAGGGGTGGGACCCACTTGGAGTTAACCACCCATGGAAGGATTTAAGGTGAGGTGGGGCCCACATGAACCCCACCCCTTCACTTTTCCCATAACCCCCTAACTCCCTCTTTATTTTGAAACTCCTCACCTCCCTCTTTATTTTGAAACTCCTCAACTCCCTCTTTATTTTGAAACTCCTTCTCTCCCTCTCTCCCTCATAACTCATGCCAACTAGCACTTAAATTAAGTTATTGAAACTCTTAATCAATTAAGTGTTTGAATTTTGAACTTACAATGCATGGCATGATTAAAATAAAATAAGGGGAAACCTTGTTTTATTTGGAGGTTGAATTGTGGTGGGAGGATTTTTGAGAAAGAGCCTTTGTGTGATAGAAGAAGGAAGCTCCTTCTTCGTTGAAGAACGTCCTCCTTTCCGTGAAGAACGGTTCTTCTCCGATGAAGAACATCGATCCCTCAACTTAGAACGACTCGGTGATCACGGTTCTTCATCCTCTTTTTCCTCCACGGCAAGGGAGAAGACACCGACGTAGGGAACTCTCCAACGACAACGCGCCTTCCTTCTTCATCTCCGCAACAAGTGAGGAGATGTCGTTTCCTCCTCGGACGTACCCCAACATCCATGGAATCGACGTCCGATCTCCGCGACGTCGTTATCCGTGACGTCGTTCTCCGCGACGCCGTTCTCCGCGATGCCCGACGTGCGACGTCAAATATCCAAGTAGGGGTTTGTTGTTGCTTTATTTAATTATTTTTCGTTCTTGGTTCTAGCATGACAAACTTGAGGATGAACGATTAAGTGTTATCGTCTAACGAGAGGGGGACCGGACCGCACAAACACGGCCGAACCCCCCTCATTTGTTCTTGAATGTTTCTTGCGGATGAAACGAGATAGCGTGGTGCCGTCGCACCACGCGGGAATCACACGGAAATTATTGCGCGGCGCCGTCGCGCCGCGCCGTGGAAAGAATTATCATGAACGCGACGCCGTCGCGCCGCGTCGAAGGAAACCGAAGACGCCGCGGCCGGAGCGGGGCCGCGGCGGAGGGGCGTGGTGCCGTCGCACCGCGCCGGATGACGAAGGCCGCGGCCGGTTCCGGGCCGCGGCGGATCGTGATGACCGGCGGCCAGCCGGGCCGCCGGTGCCGGAAGACGGAAGAGGACCGACCCTTGCCGGTCCTGTTGACAAGAAGCCGGCCGGCCAGGTCAGGCCGACCGGGTCGACCCCGGCCGGGGCGGGTCGACCCGGTTCGGGCCATCCAGGGGGTCTCGGGCCGGGACGGCCCGGGCCCGAAACCCCCGTTACCGAGCGGTTTGGTCAAATGCCCGTATCTTGGGCTACGGGCCTCCAAACGACTCGCCGTCAGCGGCAACACGATCCTTGGATCGAGACGGTCGTTTCGGTTTACTATACTCAAGGTGCACGTTCCTTTTCGGGAGCCTACGTGGTTAAAACTCCATAGTTAAGCGTGCTTGGCCTAGAGTAGTGATCAGGATGGGTGACCTCCTGGGAAGTTTCCCAGGGTGGGTGTGAGACGGAAAGACCAATAAATAACAGACAGGGCGTCCGATTGACGTGTCGTCTATTTCGTTGAATTCCTCTAAGTGAGATGGATCTTTTGGCTCACTCTGCTCGAGGTTTGGATGCCGACGGAGTGCGGTCGGGTTGGATCGCACCGAAATCCAACCGGGTCCCTAGAACGAAAAGGCCAATAATTCTCAGACCGGGCGTCCGATTGACGCGCCGTCTGTTGCGTTGAGTTCCTGTTGACGATACGGAACTTTTGGCATCCTCCGCCTGAGTTTTGGATGCAGATGGATAGTGGCCGGGTTGGATCGCACCGAAATCCAACCGGGCCCCTGGAACGGAAAAGCTGATATCTTTCTGACAGAACGTCCGTTTGACGAACCGTCAGCGGCGTTGGTGATCGCATTGAGATACAGTCCCTATGAGTTTACACTATGAGAGTTCGGGGTACAGTTGAGATACGACTGGGTTTGGTTTACTCACGAAACCAACCGGGCCCCTGGGACGAAAAAGCTAATAACTCATAGACCGGGCGTCCGATTGACGCGGCGTCTGTTGCGTTGAGACCCCTATGACGTGGCGGTCCTTTGAGATACTTCTTTGTGGGACTTTGAGATACTTGGAGTATCGACATGTAGCTCGTGGAGCGGACCCTCCCAGTGACGAGCGTGCGGAGTACGGAGACCGTGTAACTGGCTGAGACCTGACGACTGCTTGACCGACTCGACTTGGAGTGAGTCGACTAGCCCAATGGATGGAGCACTACTTTATAAGGTGCATACCCATGGCGGACGGAGCACTACATGTGTGACAGTGCAGACCCGCGGTACTCATCCGGAGAGTACCTCAGCAGGCTACTAGGGGGTGTGCACTACTGTGTTTGGGTGACATACCTCGGCGGGAAGCACTACTGTGTCTGGGTGGCTGACCTACGGTACTCGACAGGAGGAGTACTTCAGCAGTCTTAGGTTAGTGAGCAGTACCTCGGAGTCGTGACAAGACCACTGTACACTCCAGAGACGGAGCTCTTCAGCAGTTACGGTTTCGATAATGAAAATCCTGGTTTGAGCTGAGACTTTTGACCTTGTGTTTACCTCATGATTGAGATGAGTCACTTGATAACTTAGGTATATGTATGGGCATATACCTGGGTAGTAGTTATCCTTTGATTTCACAATCCTTGTGTTTCCTCATGATTGAGATGGGTTACTTGATAACTTATGTATATGTATGGGCATATACCTAAGTAGAAGTTATCTGTTGAGATCTTCTATGTGGTTATCCTTGTTGGTTTTAGTGAGACCTTGAGGGTCTCGGGGTCCTTACTGAGTATCGTTATACTCACCCCTGCACGGGCTATGCCCGCACCTCGTTGTGTTGGTTGCAGACGACGGCCAGTACTGACAGAGGCCGAGTGTTTGAGGACTGGACGGTACCTGGAGGTGGACTATACGACGAGACGGTACCCATAGGTGGACGTGACGACGAGGCGGTACCCAGAGGTGGACCACTGGGCGGGACATACTCGGAGTGGACGGCGGGACCCGAGGAGCAGAGGAGCTGTCTGTACCCACCCTTCAGGTGGGATTTCCAGTGGACAGCTCAGCATAGCAGCTTTACTTTTCAGTTTCTTTTTTCCCTTTTGAGTTGTACTTTACAGTTGGGCTTGTATTTCTGGCCCCTTTTTACTTTCCGCACTTACTATTGTACTCAGTTTTTACTTAGTGTTTACTTCTTCCGCTTGTACTCTGTGTGATTGTTTACTTTACAAAGGCAATGCCTTCCCTTTTTACCGGGATTTACGCCTTGGTGCTAGTCGCCAGCCCCTGGCCTATGGAAGGCGGGCATGGGGTAGTCACGGCACGGGCCCCGAGGACGGGTCGTGACAATTATGATGCTTTTTCCCTTAATAGAATTTTAGATCATTCCTTTGTTTATGTTATCCCCAAGTTACCCTATTAATATGTATGATCAAAATGGAAGTCATAATCTCTTTATGAAGATTAAATAAATAAATTTTTTATTTAGTCCCATGTTTTCAGTTTTATGTACCTAGTCTTCCAAAACATTAGACTTCATGATCCTTGGTCTGTAATATGATGTTTTATTATGCTTAAAATCATGTAATGATATGTATAAAAGCCTAGGGTCACTATAGAATATTTGGGCTCCGAATCGTGTAAGAGTTTCGTGCATGGAAATAGAGTTGCGCGCAAGGTGAGTTGCGTGAAACAACCAGTCAAAATTTATTGTGCATAAGAAATGAACTTGAGTCTAAAATGGCTGGGGGAGTTGCGTAGAAAGCATAAAAGCTCTGCATAATTTGGTTTTCCCTAAAAAAGTTAAATGTTGCGTGAAAGTTGGTAAAGTTGTGAACAAGATACCTCAAGGTTGCACGAACAAAAAAAGTCTGAACGAAAAGTGGTTGCCCAATAAATCTGTGGTAAATTGGTATTCATAAGGTGGATGAAAGTATAACATCAATAGAGCATCTACCTATAATTAAGGATGAATTCATTAGTGATAATGAAGGGAACTACATGTACATAAACTGTGTGTGGATCCTTTCCAGAGTAGTGAGTAAAGGAAGTGGAAGATGACGATCCTTTCCATCAGTAGTGAACTGGAGTAAGAGACATAGGGAGTGACCCTTGGGAAAGCAGCGAGCTAACCCTAAACCCTGTAAAGGTAGTCAGCCTGGGCTTAGAAGGGATCTATCCCAAACATTGTATTTTGGTAGTGAACCTTAGTGGATTTAGTATATCGGCACATCACCATCGTACACTCGTTGGACGTACCCCAGTGAGGGTGAACCAAGTAAAATCTACATGTTTGTATGCTTGTTTTCCTGCATTACTTTCAAAGCACTGTCATCAGATAAAGAAAGAAAATAATATAACAACATAAATACATAATCTAAAATAAAGTTACCCTTATAATAAAGAAGCCAGGATCCAATGGGGAAAATAATTTCAAAAAGAATATTCATACACTTATTCACTTCCCTCTCAAGGTTTCTAGGCCCCTTTTAGACCTAACAATCCTTATTCTTCTTTATATGTTTAATTTTATTATGATAATCCAAACATGAAATTTCATGTTTGGACTATAATTATTTATTTAGAAATTGTTGAATATCATTGAATTCATAAGCATTCTCAATTCCACACTCCTTGGTCTAGGAGGTGTCATCTTCCAAGACACACCTCATCCATTGCTACTTCATCCATTGATTAGCTAAACTCCTATTATATGAAGAATTAATCAATTTAGAGATGGAAAATGATTTACATAAAAGAATAGGAATAAATTGAGTTGCATGTCATTGATAGATAATCATCTAATCAGAGAAATTATACTCACTATGCATGCTACTCAAGTTATGCAAACTCAAAATTAAACTTTAAGGAAAATTCATGAACACCATAACCTCCCCTTGGCCCAAGCCTTAGGGTCATTATCTCATTTCTTAGAGTAAGAGATCACATTGGTGGAGTGGATGGTAAAGAAGAAGAATAAAAATAATAAAAGATTTTTTTGTGAAGAATTGGGGTGAGAGAATAAAATAAAAATAAAAATAAAATGGGTATGAGAGAGCGAGAGAGGAAGATAGAGATTGGAAGGGAGAAATAAAATAAAAGAAAATATATAATTTATTAAGAGTGTTAAAATAATAATAATAATAATAATAATAATAATAATAATAATAATTATTATTATTATTATTATTATTATAATTATTATTATTATTAAGAGAATGATTTCTTAAAAATAGAGAGAATAAGAAAATAAGAAAATAAACTTTAAAAATAAGAATGTTGATTAAAATTATAATAATAAAAAAATATCAATATTAATATTAATTATAATAATAAAAATAAAAGAAGAAAATTAAAAGAGAAAGAATATGGGTGGAAAAAAATTAAAAGAAATTCATGATTCTATTTAATTAAAATAAATTAAAATTATAATTTGAATAAAACTAAAACTAAACAAAGGAAAAAAAAAAAAAAAACAGGGGAGGGGGAGAGAATATGGTGCACCACCATGACCCAATATCCTCCTTCCGAAGGGTGTCGACCGGTTGCCTTGGGAAGGAGGTAGGACCCTCCTTTTATAGTCTGAGGAGGACCCACCTTGAGATATTTTCTTAAAGGCACGCCCAAAAATATGGGTGCTGAACTTTCAGAGAAAACTCACCCGTGATACGTGGGTGTGAAATACCGCATGGAACGATTCCACGCTGTGCATGAGGTGCAGCAGGGGTCATGCACGGGAAATGGCAGGCAGCTCCTCTGGGTGCAGTGGGTGGCGATGACATGCAGGTGTCTAGCGAGTACTGGCAGTGGCCAGGTGGCATGGCAGTGGGACGATGACAATGGTAGTGGCATAGCGAGCTCTTTGGGGGCATCCAGTGATGTCGGAGGGTGATCCGCTTCTCCTATGACCTTAACATTGGCTGTAGGAGGATCCTATGAAGCACCCAATGCATGCAATGGTGGGATCTACCTTTTTTGTCAGGAGCATACGGAGGAGGATATCGTGGTGGTCTCTGGGTGTGGAGGTGGCGAGCAGTATGGTGGGGCAGCGCCATCCGGCAGCCTCCTCCTCCTCCATCCTTTGAAGTAGCTAGGGGAGGCTCGAATGGCCTCTCTGATGGCGTGTGACGACATGAAGGGGTGGAGGATGGTAGAGCGCAGTGGCTTGGGTGAGAACAGGGGTGTCCAGTGATAAGGTCGAGGGTGAAGAGGTGCGACAATGGCGGACCGTGGTTGTCCGTGAGGGAGCACGACAGAGCTCCCGTCCCACATCAAAATGGTGGGATCGGAGCCAAGACTTTATAATTATTGGCGTGGGAGCACCCAACTTGCCCACTTCAGGGTGGGATCTCAGATGACACACACACACATGGGCCACTCTACATGCGGCCCGCTCGGCCTTCTAGCCACCATGGCCACCTATGCACCTATGGGCCTTGACCACCCGTGGGCCACGTACTGGGATTCACCACCCGTGCGGCTTGCGTTCTTACAGGACCTCCTGGGTCCACCCCCCTTTGGCTAGGTAAATGGCAGGTTTACCCATTTTAAAGGCTTGCTTGGTCCTTGACTAATTTTTTTACACAAAAATCAGCAAAAGAGTTGGATAATTTTCAACAAAAGTCCGCAAAAATTTTATAAGATGTAAAAATAAAAGTTTCAATTCAAGACCACCTATGTACCCATGGGCCTTGACCACCCGTGGGCCACGTACAAGGATTCACCACCCGTGCGGCTTGAGTTCTTGCAGGACCTCCTGGGTCCACCCCCTTTGGCTAGTTAAGTGGAGGGTTTACCCATTTTAAAGGCTTGCTTGGTCCTTGACAAATTGTTTTACACAAAAATAAGCAAAAGAGTTGGATAATTTTCAACAAAAGTCCACAAAAATTTTATAAGATGTAAAAATAAAAGTTTCAATTCAAGAACACATATTTTCACTCATTTCTACCCATTTCAAGTCAAAATTCATATTTACACATGAATTACTAAAATATTGAAAATATGGGGTTTTAACATTGAAAATCATAAAAAAATAATTGGATTTTGATAAAAAAAAATGTGCACATATTTTTGGTCTATAAAATACCCCCACACATAAAACCATGCTTGTCCTCAAGCATAAAATCTCAACATGGAAGATCAAAGGTCACCGGTGTTACAAATATTAAAATTTCAGTGTAATAAAATCAAATGATTATCAATTTTAAATCAGAATTTCAAAATTCACATAAAGCATAAATTTAATTTCTCAATTTTCAAAGAAGTAATCAAATCATATATTTTACCTTTTCCCATTTCAAATCGATGGAAGCTTCTCCTCATTCATTCAAGTACATTGATTTACAATTATTAAACATACCAAATCATGATTTAGATCATTTGAATCTTTCCACTCATTTATCATGATAAAATTCAAGTGGATTTATGCTCATATCATGAGAACATGATCCTTATCCACAATCTTGTAAATGAACTACTTTCTTCACTTTTTAATGAAAAAAGACACATAAAATCATGAGGAATTGTAATTCAGGTTCAAATGTATTTAAGAATAAAGGTTGGTGTGAATTGATGTTTAAAAATTTAAGGCTCAAGGAGAAGATTTATCTCTTAAGTACAAGGCATGATATCAAAAATAAAAGTGTCATGAAATCCCCCCCCCCCCCTTCAATTTATAACAACACACAACTTCCCCAAAACTCAAAGTAAAGACCCTGATCAATTTAAGCATAATAAATGATTTCTTCCCTCTCTTGAATCTATATATTTTGTATTTTTATACACTTTTTTTTCAAAGAACCCTTTAATTTTTTTTTATTTTTCAAAAGTTATGTTTTAGAATAAACCTCACATCCACCACCTAACCACATATGATAGAAATCATAGGTCTAGTCATGGTATTTTTTGGTTTTACCAAATCGAAAACCATTTTATCTTTTTTTTTTGTTTTTTTTTATCATTTTCATTTTTTTATATTCAAGAGGGAAAAACAATACAGTAAAATGAATGATTCCACAACCTTTTATAATTCCCACAATAAGAACCCCCACACTTCTTCATTAAAATGTAAGTCATACCATTTACTATGATTCCCTCCACCCCCACACTTCAACTTTAAAATATCAGGTAAATACCAAGAGAAGACATGAATGGATAAAAATAGTTTGAAACATGGTTCATTCCTCTAAAGGTCATTCATAGGAGTCAGTTTATAATAATTTTAGATATATAAAATTTTTATTAAACTTTCACCGTCTTTTACCCATCTCCTAGGAGAATTTACAAATTCACATTAAACTAAATTTTACCGCTTTTGTAAGTGGAATTTCGAAAATCTGAGAGACATGGTTAATATCAAGGAGTAAAATGTGGTTTAATAAGATAAAAATAATTTTTGGTGAATAGTAACTTTTTACTTTTATTTACCACGTTTAAAAGTAAATAGGGAAATTAAGGGTAAAAATGATATTATTATTACCCTAACACATGTCCTAATTCTATTGGCTAAGTATAATTCAACTAAAAAGAACCTTAGGAATAAAATATGAACCTCTTTGGTCCACTTGGATTAGATTAGGACATTTATTATTATTTAATTCGAAGAAGAGGTAATGTTTTCACCACCCTCTTTCAAGTTCCTTTCTTCTTCCACTTCTTCTTTATTTGTTATTTCCATTCTAAAATAATAACTCTAGTATCTTCTATATACTGTGATGTTATTATAAATATGGTACAACTTTATTTAGTATTCTATCCATCCTTTGAATGACATGTCACCATACGTGCGTACGTACGGCCTACCGTCTCCACATCGTGGTGTAATTGTTATTCAATACATTATTATTTTGGATGGGTATGATAATGATGTGTAATTGATGTAAATAATAAATATAACATGATAATGATTCTGTATATATGATATACCATCTAATTATATATATTATTTTCAAAAGAATGATACTGTCGCTCGTTCGTATGTACGGATTACCGTCTCCACGAACGTGATGAGATTCAGTCCCCGTCGTATCCATTAAAGAATAATTTTCATTAGATGATTAAAAATAATGTCTAAAGACTTGATATCATTCTGTATATTAATAAGATACAACCTATCCATAACAGACATGACTTATGTAAGAAAACATATAAAGGAAAACGAATCAGTTAACACCCAAAACAATGATAATACTAAGATATTATTAACAAAGCAATGTTAAAAGATCGTATATATGATTCTTGTATAATTTAATAACAATTATTTCACCATTATACAGGAGGTTAAGCTACCCTTGACCATGGAAAAGTACAAGGTAAGAGTTTATTTCACAATCTCTTCATTATCCTAGGTTGTTTATACATAATTATCTACTAAGACCTCTTTATCATCCACAACCATGTTTCTTAAAAATGTATTTCAAATCATTCTTACTATTTTATAGACTATGGGTTAAAGTCATTTATACCCTTGATTGACTTTTATAAGATGTTTGTAATGGAATATTTCCGTTGTTTTCCAAACAAGGTCCTTTTTAACCTTTTCAACAAAATTAAGGTAAGAATGTCTTTTTTTAACTTATACGGCGGGTGCGGCTATTTTCTGCCATTGTAAAATCGTTGAATCTTCTCTTAAAAGCTTATAAGAATATTTTAAAAGTAAATGTTTTCTTTTATAATTATGTTACTTTTAAATGATTTTAAAAAAAGAGATATTTCTCTCAAATATTTTTGATTTCATCTATGACAACATCCTTTGATGGATTTTAAGATTATTTGAAGTTGATTTATTATGATACAAAACTTCCATATTGTATTGAAGGTTTTGTGATATGTTTGACTGTGGATATCTTATTTTTATACCATTCATGGTTTATGGAGAAAGTATTGACATTTCGTATGTTAGTTTTAGTATGAATGTTTATGTTATATTTAAACCTATTCATATGAGGAATGCATTGGACTTAATAAGTGACGGGTGGATCCCGCTATAGCTCCTCAATGCATCGGTAGATCTCATGAGAAAAAATAGTGTCTTGGCATAAGGCCTTGACAAAATCTTATTTGTAGTCTTGGCACAAGGCCTTGACTATGTGGTTATGATAGTCTGGCATTATGAATTCCGTCATTATGAAAGTGGTTATTGATATTGCATGTGATTATTCGACTAGTAGAACATCAATGCGAATAATTAAATGGAATTATTTCATTTTATTTCTACCATATTATGCTGATGTTCAAGTTTAAAAGGCTTTTGTTTTAGTTATACATTTCTTTAAATGTTTATGCTTATTTATGAAAGTTTCTGCTATATTGTTATCCTTACTGGGCATCTAAGATCACCCCTTTCAATGTCTTATTTTACCCAGGATGTGAAGAAGTATTTTATGACTGACCTACAGGGCTAGTCTGAGGTGTTATGAGTATGGACTATAGAGACTATGTTGTTGTAGTTTTTCACTTTATCATGTAACGTAATACATATGAATGTATCTAGTGATACCAAGGATACTAAACTAATCAGTATTTTGAGACTTGATATTTTGTGATCATTCCAATGTTATGTAATGATGCTCTGACTTTGGGTAACTGGGGTCAGGTAATTACAGTGACAAACATTGTTCATTTCACTCCAAATACACCAACAACCTACAAGAAGAATGATGGATCTTGATTTCCCCCTAGTGCCAGGATCTAGTGACCCATGGAGCCAAAGATTCATGAAACTATCAAAAACCCCATCTTGAAGTGGCCATCCAATAAAATACTTGACGGATTTGCACACCCAGGTCACCCAATAGATTTGAAAAAGATATTCCCCATTGATTCTATTTTAGGATCCCTGCAGCAATGATACCTTGAATCCATTTGAATTCCCACTCTATAAACATTCTACTCAGTTGGTAAATCTATCTTCATAACATGACATAACAGGAAATTAAACTTGGATGGAACCTCCTTGCACCAATGAATCTCCACCCACAGATCATGATTTCCTACAACCCCCTCATGCGATCAAAATCCTTAATAGATTAAACACCAGACGTTGATCCTGTAAAAATGAATCTATCAGGTTCATCATTGAACATAATGCTATCAAATGTGGAACATTATGGTTGTGATTTATGTCTATCATATTTTTTTTTATTATTTCATACTTACACATGATTCTCATACTCTTTGTGTGTTTTTATCAACTAGTATTCCATATATATTTACATGATTCTCCTTTCATAGAACATAGCGTAGGATGGAAGTGGATTTGGATTTGGATTCATCAATTTTCATATAAATAAATTAACATAATTATGTTTTTTTCATTCTATATAAAATTATTTCTATATATTTAAAATTCATACCATTTCTTAAGTGAAACATACCCCACCCCTACTTTATGGAAGGGTTACATTGGTTTTGATACATACTTCTTATTTCCAATGCTCATTTTTTGTCAAAAATTAATAATTATTAATCAAAGTGATTAATACATGTATTGCCAATTAAAATATTAAATTTCAAAATATACCTGAAATGATGACTCCTCATGACAACCAATAAACGCATTCTATGTTTCTTGGTTTATCACATGTCCTTGTATATATATATATTGTGGGGATTTACTTTTCTTTCATCATCCTTGAGATGATTCATTATAATAATTGTCTAAAAGGATCTATAAGCCTTTCCAACAATCATTAACACAAATTTCATTCAATTTTTATCTAGTATAAATGCACTTTTCAAGGGATAATAAAGAGTATATCAATGTTTCATTACTGTATTTTTTATTAAAATAAAGAAAGTATGTCGTAATGTTACCATAATATCTTCCCAAATTAGTGCCTTGAAGACATAAAAAACATATTTCTATGTATCTACATCAATTGATACATGAATCTGAGTAGTGAAACCAATGTAACTAATGATAATTGACTTATTGGGGTCAACATGATGGTTGTGTGCATTCCACCCAACCTTGAATTTTATGCCTTTTCTATTGCCTTAATAATTTCTTAGGACTATCACACTATGATGCCCCCATTTTTTTCTCAGACATAGGTTGTTCACATTCTACCATTTACTCAATTTTAACATCCTCAATATGTTATTCTTTTGGATTTATAGCATTGGCATGTGAAGAAACCTATTTTTCATCTGTATTGGGAGAATCATAATGTGAAGAATCCCTTTTCTATAGAAGTATTTGAACATTTAATTTAGATTACATATATATAGTAGTGAAAACATAATACCACGTGGAAACACAATGTATATTAAAAAAATAAACCAGATTATTGTACTCTCTTTTTTTATTTAATTGTTGAAGATATTTGACCACTATATTGAGTATCTAAATCCCCTCCCTATGGTCTACTCTTATATACAAGAACCCATCTACATTAGGACTACTGAGAAATTATTGTGATGTCCCAGTGAAAGGTTTATCCTCAATTGGATTGAATTATGACCCTACATTGGTTATGGTTGATAAAATAAAAAAAATTACGTTTTTTGCAAGATCCATGATATAAAATACTTATAATTCCTATGATTCCATTATAAATGGTCCATCCTGGTCATTCCTTACTAAAATCTACTTCAATGAATCCTAATTCATCGATTTTAACTACACTCATGTTATCAACCAATTTGAATTATAAAATTAGTACCTAGAATAATGTATAATTCAACTCCCATATTTTTTTGATGATCCCAAAGTATGACATATTCTTGAAATCTTAATTTCTTTCTTTGGTTCCAGATACATGCATCACTTACACTATAAGATTAAATACACTATTTTTGTGGTAATGAATTAATCAAATTAATTTGTATTGAACACATGTCCATTAATTATATATTAATTATAAGATAATACATGCACACTTGGTCCTTTAGCTAGAGATTCCATATTATAGTCTCATGGCGCCTTTCTCTCCCGACTCTCCCCCTCTTGCTCTTGGCTTCACCTATGGTTTCCTCCTGAAACCCTATTCTATAGGGTCAGTGGTGCATCTAATAGACATTATTCATCCTTCCATTCCCTTCTTTCCCTCTTTCTTATCCTTCATCCATCTTCCTACTCTACAATATTCCATGGTGGTGCAATTTTCTTGGCGTTTATCTCTCAAAGAGGATCTTTTGGTCCTGACAAAGGTGGTCACTATTGAAGCCACCAACTTCTTCAACCCTACTCTGACCTTGTGTTCCATCGCACCTATCTTGGTCATATTTAGAGTGATGGTAACATAGTGGTTTTGGTTTAAGTGGTATGGTGGTAGATGGGTTTTATGGTGTTCCTATGTTGGCTCGCCCATGTATTTGTCTTCTGGGTACAGTATCTCCATGAGACCTTCATTCGGAGCCCTTGACCATCAAAATCCCTTCCCTAATCTCAATTACATCAACTTATCTCTAATTTAGATCCAGAGCGGTGGTTTCATAGAGGTTTTGGGATATGGGGTTTGATGACAGAAGCCACTCCCCACATAGCCTGATTCGGTTTTCTTCTTTGTTGATGTTATGGTTTCTATTCCTCTTTGCCAAGGGGGGATTTTAGAGGTTTCAACGACAAAAAACCTAGAATTTTTTTGGTTCTTTGTCCTTATTTACCAAGTTATCAGTGAAGTTATGGCGGTGGCCATCGGTGTTGTTCACGATGGTGTCGTGTTGATGTTATTTCATTTTGATGAGTTGAGTTTGCTCTGTGGGGATTTTTTCGGTGGTCCTCAAACAGTAACGATAGTGGGGGTGAGGATGGAGATGTTGACGATGGTACCTCACGATGATGATGGTTAGAGACAAGACTTAGCTGACATAGTTAAGATGATAATGAATTTGATGGGAACGATGAATGATGGATGATTTGGACCCAATGTGAAGTAAGAAGTGGCTCACGACTCATACCTCGTGACAAGTGTCATTTTTTTGAACTTTGAATTTCATTATTTCTAGTGTTATCATTTCAAAATATGAACTCAATTGAAATGTGTATGTTTTTTATCTGTGATTTATGTTGTAAATTGGTTTGATTTTTGGTATGTGTGGTTCCCACTAAACCATAAAGTGGATTTTTGAGAAAATATAAAAAAATGGATTAGTGGTCCTCTAGATATCCATCAAAGTATTTATAAAATTGAATTCAAATTTTCAGATGATTCATTAAAAATATATTCATGAAACCATCCTATAAATTGTTGATTATGTGTATTTGATATCTATATTTTAACCCTTATTGGATTCGAATGCCAAAAAATTACTTTGTGGATTTAAATATATGGTGAAACCTCTAAAATCTTTTGTAAATTTAGAGGTTATCTTTATCCCACTCTATATTGGTAATTGTGAAATCATCTATTCTGGAAATTACTTCACCCACAAGACACCCATTTTGTTGAGATTTTGGGAGACCGATTCTCTCTATATCGGATAGGTAATTGGTACAAAGTTCAATGACTTTCGCAAAAATATATCACTATGCACTAAAACATTCTATTCAACTTCAATTTTTGATGTACCCTTTCAATATATTTATATACCATTCAATGGGGTACATCCATGTATAATTTATAGGACCACAAAGCTGGATATCTCTAACCATGCCACTACAAAACACGTTTTAACAATGCTAGAATTGTCTTTTATCAGTAGTAGAGAAGCACAGATGACCTTAGCATGGTTAAAAGTCCATGACTTTTATAAATGATAAAAAACACTGATAAAAGAGAGATTTAGCAGTGCATATAAAATCATTGATAAATGTACTATTTATAAGTGTTTTTCAAAGTGCTGATAAAAGACCCAATTTATCAGCACTTTAATTTAGCACTAAAAAAGTATAATTTGTCAACACTTTTTAATGAACTAATATACATATACTTTATCAGAATTTTTATAAGCACCGATAAATGATTCCTTTATCAGTGCTTATAAAAGCACAGATAAAGGGTAGATTTATTAGCACAATTAATAGCGCGAATAAAGGTGAAAATTGCAGTGTGAGGCAGAAGCACACTGCATCACCAGAAATAGGTGCAGGGTGCTGCAACACACTGCATCAGTATAAAAAAAATAAAAACTACTAAAATAAGATACAAATACTGAATTTAAATGTAATAAAATTTCTAACACAAATACAAGAAAAATAAAACACTAATGTAGAGTATGTAAGTTGTTTTTTTTGATTAAAATGAATGTCACTTTTGAATAAAAAAGATGCACTTAGAGTCATACCGGTCACACTATGCATCAGATTGAGGTGTGGCTGATCCCTACACATCAAAAATGATGTATGGATTGTTTCCTAAAGTACCAAAACTATCTGAATGCATTTTCTTGGTTTTGAGTATATCATTTGTTTTTTTGATTTACATTAATGTCAGTTTTGAATAAAAAAGATGCACTTGGAGTCATACCGGTCACACAGTGTGTCAGATTGAGGTGTGGTTGAATGCTACACATCCCAAATGACTTATGGATAATTTTAATAAAGTATAAAAACAATAGGAATGAATTTTCTTATTTTTGAGTATATCAATTGTTTTTTAGTTTAAAATGAATGCCACTTTTGAATAAAAAAGATGCCCATAGAGTCATACTAGTCACACTATGCATCTTATTGGTGTATGACTGATCCCTACACATCCCAAATGACATATAGATCATTTTACTAAAGTAAAAAAATAATCTGAATGCATTTTTTTAGTTTTGAGTATGTCAGTTTTGAATAAAAAAGAAGCACTTTGAGTCATACCAGTCACACTGTACATCAGATTAAGGTTCTACTGAATGCTACCCATCCCAAATGACTCATAGATCATTTAAATAAAGTATCAAAACAATAAAAATAAATTTTCTCAGTTTTTAGTTTGTAATTTCTTGTTTTCTGATTAAAATGAATGTCACTTTTGAATAAAAAAGATGCACATGGAGTCATATCGGTCACACCATGTGTCAGATTGAGGTGTTACTAATCTCTACACGTCAAAAATGATGTATGAATCCTTTTAATAAATTAATAAAACAATATGAATGTTTTTTCTCTGTTTTGAGTATGTCATTTGTTTTTTTATTAACATTAATGTCAGTTTTGAATAAAAAATGCACTAAGAGACATATCGGTCACACCGTGCATCATATTGAGGTGAGGATGAATTATACACATCCCAAATGACTCATGGATCATTTTTCTAAAGTATCAAAACAATCGGAATGCATTTTCCTGGTTTTGAGTATGCATTTTCTTGTTTTTGTTTGATTAAAATGAATGTCACTTTTGATTAAAAAATGTTCTTGGAGTCATAATGGTCACACCGTGCGTCATATTGAGGTGATGATGATCCATGCATGTCAAAAATGACATATGGATTGTTTTCCTAAAGTATCAAAACAATCTGAATTTGTTTTCTCAGTTTTGAGTACGTTAGTTGTTTTTTATTAACATTAATGTTGGTTTGGAATAAAAAATATGCACTTAGAATCATATTGGTCACACTGTGCATCGAATTGAGGTGAAGATTAATTCTAAACATACCAAATGACTCATTAATAATTTTCCTAAAGTATCAAAATAATTGGAATTTGTTTTCTTGGTTTTGACCATGTTATTTGTTTTTTTATTAAAGTGAATGTCACTTTAGAATAAAAAAGACACACTTGGAGTAAAACTAGTAACACCGTATGTCAGATTGAGGTTTGGATGATCCCTACACATCAAACATGATATATATATCATTTTCCTAAAGTAAAAATAAAATATGAATGTGTTTTCTCTATTTTTATTATGACACATGTGTTTTTTTACTAAAATGTCATTTTAAATTGGAAAGTCACACAATGGATATTTTCTTAAGTGACAAGTTTTGTGTGCAATTTTAATTTTTTTTCTCAAACACAATCATGGTATCATCCTTATTCTACTTCATTATCCAAAAATTTCATTATTTTCAAGCCAACACTACTTATCCTCCTCTGCCTCGGTCTTCACCTCTACCTCCTCCTCAATATTGGTCTCCGACTCCGAATTTGTCTCCGTATTTTCCTCTACCTCTGCCTTCACCTCTTCCTCCACCTCCATGTTTTCCCAACAATTTTATTGTTTATAGGTCAGTTCTTATAAAAAAATTGATTTCCTCTATTAATATTTTCCTTGAGAAAGAGATGAAGAATAATATATAAGCATTCTGACCCTAATGCTTCACACCCCAAATATTTTTCAATGGCCATAAATCGTACCAGATCACAAATATAACATGAAATCATCTAATTTTTTTGTTGGAATGAATTCTGACAAAAAGTACACTACCCACTCATCTCTAAACAAATTTATTTCTTCTTTTGAATAACTATTTTGTTGGAAATAATGATAGTACTAAGAAAATATAAACAAAAAATGATTATAAAATATATTTAATGAAATTGTAATTACCTTCAGAAATTACCTGTAGGGGGATATTGGTTTTTTCATGTAGTATGATTTCTCTCATAAAATTTCCAACATAATATCCAAAATTGATTTCATCATCTTGTTTCAAATACTGAAGAAACATTGACCAAAATAAGTAAATTGTTTTGAAATGTTTTGATAGTTAAATATTTCTATATATACATTCATTTTTTCCCATTTTTAGTAATCCACTGGCTTTATCTTTTCAGACGCCAGACTCATGCCATGATTTAGCATGTATTTAGAGATCGCCCTATCATAATAAAATTCTCATTAAAACATAGATTGAACATATAATTTTAGGTTTATCTATAAAATGTTGATTATATTGTATTACATATTCACAATACACATCATGTGTGGTTGTTTGGTTGGAATCCCATGCATTGAATCCAAAAAATAAATAGTCGGGTGTCTATATTGACAGCTATCAGCATCCAATTATTCCTAAAAAAACAAAAACAATTATGTAATGAAAAAATTAAAAATATATTTCATGTGATTAGATCATAGAGTTTTACCCTTTCGTTGTAGGAATAAAAAAGAGTCTATTGTAGGATAATTTTCTATTTAACGCTTGGAGTAACTTGTCTCTTTTATTATCTATTTATTCCTTATCCAAAGCAATTTTTGTTGTAGAAATGGTACTGGGATTAATGAATCCAAATAATGATTCAGGAGATCTTCCCTTTATATTGTTGTAATATAAAAACCTTTAGAAAATATGAATAGTTATTAACTTTAATAAAAATATTTACTTCACTAATTGGATAGATGTATTATGAAAATTCTCCTTATGTGTGTATTCACAACTGAGATGCCCAACCATTCACACTTGAGAATCTCAAATAGAGTCTCGAGACCAATTCTGTCCATAATAGAAACTCCAAATATTTATTCTTCATAGTGAATGTAAGACATAATTTTATATTTAAATTTGGTCTCTCCATGAAGTTTTAATGTTAATATATGTTTTTATAGAACTAGTGGATAGAAGTTACTCTCAGAAGTTCATTTTGTTTTCATGATCGATTTAGTAGATTTTTTTGATTCAACCTTTAATTTCTATGCTGCTTTATCCATCCATAATATCATAACTCACTTCATACCTTTTATCATCAACTATTACATATTTTTCATTTGAAAATTTTTCTTAAAGATGTACCTCATAAATATTTATAAGATTAGACGTCCATGATACGAAATCTCTAATAGCATCTTGGACCGTTGTAATATCTGGATCATCAAGTGGAACAAGAAACTTAGTAGTCAACTCATAAGCTACCTTAATACTTACTCTCTTATGATCTTTTGGTAGGGGTTGATTGTGTAGCTAGTATCCTGGGATATTATACAATGTACCCCTCGCAACCTAGGGGTATGTGGGTCTTGACAGATAAAAATCACATACAACTACACCATGCAAATTTTTGTAATATAAAGTTATCAGAAGTTGTTTGATTCACATTTAAGAGAAAGTGTAGTGAAAAAATTGATTCCCCTAGGTATGGTTTAGGGGGAATGAATAGCCTCAAATCTAGTGGGATCATTTGGATCATGTATGGATATTTGTTCCATCACCGGTTCTCCTTTATTTTTTTTTATACATTGGTCTGTCAAACCAGACTACAAAATAATATCTTGTAGTGAGTCTATTTTTTTCTACATTCATCTCATTATATTATATGTATTTTCATGTAGTTTTATCTTCTTGAAATATGTTTGTGGAGAGACTCCAAAACCAAATACTCTAACATGACCATATTGTTCAGGCCACCTAAAATCTACTAAAAGTTTTTTTTCTTCTGGTACGGTCATTTCCAATTCTTATGTCTAAAACATATAAAAAAATATGAAAATATTTATTTTATGTAATATTTTTATAAATCATAACTAATTAAAATTATGTCATACTTACACATGCTTCCAATAATGCTTTTGTTTTTTCATCAAATAATATACCATCCTTATTTAAACGAGCCTCATTCCATAGAGCATGACATGTGATAGAAGTGGATTCATATTTTTATTCATAAATATGAATATAAACAAAGGAATATATGTTGTTTCATATCATGTATTTAAACTTTTATTTTTGATTTAAAATACATACCAATTTCTTCTCTAATGAAGCGTACCCCATCCTTCCTTTGCGATAGGTGTACACTGGTTTTGATGCATTCTCTTTATTTTCATCAAACTTTTGTTGTTTCATAAATTAAAACTTTTGAATAAAGTTGGATAAATAAATAATTTCAAATAATATATTATCGACCAAAATGCACCAAAAATGATTTCTCATTACGACGATTACTAAAATCAGTCCATGTTTCCTACTTTATAATGTGTTTATAACAAAGTGGTGAATGAGACATTATTTTCCCCTCATTATACCTAAGATATAAGTTTGTCAGAAGAGTCTGAAAGCCTCTATGAGCTTTTCTAGTAGACATTAAGAAACATTTCTGATGATTTTTTTAAAAATAAACGAAGTCTTTAAGGAATAAGGAAAACTAAATCAATGTTTCATTATATAATTTATTATTAAAATAGAGAAAGAAATTTTTAACATTACCAATATATATTTCCAAAGGGTTTCCTTCATTATAGGTTGGACATGGCGCCATGAGTTGATATCAATCATCACATTCATCCTCACTGTGA
Organism: Viscum album; assembly: GCA_963277665.1. NCBI lineage: Eukaryota > Viridiplantae > Streptophyta > Magnoliopsida > Santalales > Viscaceae > Viscum > Viscum album. The sequence continues at coordinate 1,649,608,027 of OY728143.1, read as the reverse complement.
CCCCAATATAACATATGGATATTGACTTGTTGGGGTCAATAGGTTGGACAAATTGATTCCAACCAACCTAAAATATTATACCCCTGAGTTCTTTCATTGATAATTTTATTCAAAACAACGATGATGTGTCATTCTTGTTTTTTTCTTTTTTTTAATAAACATGTTGTTAATCCCTCAATAATTCCGTAGTTTTTTTTAAAGGTGATGCCTTGGCCCAGAATGACAAAAGAATAAATATTATTAAAAGCAAGTTTACAGGATTCAAAAATATAGGATCATATTACAAACTAGTCTCTATGCCATCATTATTTGATAGGTATATCATCAATGAACATTGGAACCAAAATTATGGGAGGAAAGATAATTTGAAAGAGGGAGTTCAATCCATCATCAAGAGATGAAAGACAATCAAGAGTCTATGGATTAAATTGTCCTAGGAACCTACACTAATGGAATCACTCCAAAAGTCTCCTCAATTGAAGAGGAATTGGAATACCTCCAATATAATGGTCTCACAGAAATGAATCTCACTCCACTTACATTGGACATCACTTCTGTCTACTCAAAGATTTCTCACCTTACAATTTTGGAGATTTTTAATCCACCATAAGATCCCTCTAATAACATTCATCCCTTTAAAGGGTGATTTTTTTAACTTATGGTCAATATTGATCTCGAATTTTTTTACTCTTATATGTGAAATTAATTTATTCAACGCAATCATTAATTTATTATTATGATATATTACCATAAATTCATAGATAAGAACCATAAATACTTTCCATCATTGAAAATTATACCACATATCTTGAAGTAGATCTACAATTACCTCTAAGAACTTCTTACTTTATAACTAATAATGATATTATCAGTTGTAAAATATAACATTGGTGAGAGGTATCCCGACAAATCAACCATATTCTATGATAAAACTGTAATCATATGCCATGACTAGTTAAAGTTTAATAATAATCTTGAATTAATTAAAAAAACTCTCAAAACATGCATCACTAAAATATTTTTTAGAATGTGATTAATTATTTTAATATTTTTTGAATTAAATAAAAAATCATTCATCAAAATAATAAATCTAAATAACCCATTTCACGGTTTAACAATTTTCATAAATAACCAAAATCCACAAAACATGTTTTAATGATTTTTACACTTACCTTAGTCCTTATATGTTCATCACCCATAAATGAAGGCCACAACTTGGTATCCCCTAATCCATAAAAACCCTAATAACTAATCCATTAAAATCAATAATCTAGTATATAAGGTGAATTAAATTTTAGAAACTATGTAGATTTTGGAACCCTATATTATTCAAATGAAGAAAAACCCGAGGGGGGATGAGAGGTCTACTTGTTAATGTTGAGAGTAGATTAAACCATCTATGTGCGTCTCTAGGGACAAATGGATTGAAAACTCAAATAAAAAATAAATAAGAAAAATAAATAGATTCACACTTGTTGAATTTTAGTAGTGATGAGAAGAGATGTAGGATTCATCATGTTTAAGAACATCGTAAAAACAAAAAATGAGAAATCCAAAACATCAAACAATGATAGAGGAAAATTATGAAATAACATACAATGTATTTCATCCATGATTAATCTAAGGGAACATAGAAGAGTTGTATCAGTTGTAGACAAGTTCTGTGAGAGCTTGAGAATTTGAAGCGATTAATTCATGGTCATGTTTTTTTAAATAGATCGGGGATATTTTTATCAGCGCTTCCTGAAAAGCACTAATAAATATCCCTTTAATCAGTGTTAAAATTATATGCACTAATAAAAGAAGTATTTATCAGTGATTTTTTAGCACTAATAAATATCGAAGTTTATCAGTGCTAAAAAAGTGCTGATAAAATACATATTTATTAGTGCTAACATTTTAGCGGTGATAAATATGTCGTTTAACAGTGCTTTATTAGCACTAATAAAGATTGATCTTTATCAGTGTTACAAAAGCACTATTAAGGTTTTGTAATTATAATTATTTAAATAAATTTATTATAATTATATACATATGTAAATATATATAATTATTTATTTATAATTATATAACTGCTTATTTAAAAATAAAAATAATTTATTTTTTTATAATTATTTATTTATAATAATTATTAATATAATAAATATACATTTATAGATATAATTATTTCTAAATATTTATTTACAAATATAAATTTAACATTATTAATGGATATATAATCTTAAATGAATGAATTTTAAAAATGAGTGAAATTGAATAATTCAAAATGATTACACTTTAAAAATATTGAAAAATTTGACAAGTTTTATTAATAAAATATAAGTTATTAAAAAAATTTGGATATATATATATATATATATTCATGTGGATGAATCCACATTGAAAGTAATAAAACATAGTAAATAAATAAATATATATAAATAATAAAAAATGATCAAATTCAAAAATAATATAAAAAATAAAAAAAATTAAAAATTAATACAATAACTGTAGTATATTAAAAACAAATAAATAAAATTGACCAACTAAAAAAATAATATATATTAAATGTATCATGTTATAATGAAATTCTAAAATATACTAAAATTTGAAAAAATTATATTAATATTAGGTGTATGTGTTTCTATATATTGCGTAATATATTTGTGTGTGAGTTTGTGTATACAAATGAATTAACATGTGTTTGTGTGTGTGTGAAATAAATGAAACACACGACGTTTAATATAGGTTAAATTTAAAATAAAACAACATTAAAAATGAATAAGATAGTAATATGTCTTTAATTAACATTTTATATATATTATACTTATTCATTTTATACACCTATGTTTAATATATACTATTTATTAATATTTATAATATATATGTATGTATATGAAATTTATTTATTTTTATCAATAATTATTTAATAAATAAAATTTTTCATATTTTTATTAATTAATTATTTTTGTTTTTATTTGTTTAATTTTTCATTTTATTCTGGACCTTTATCAGGGCTAAAAAAGTGATGATAAATGGAAACTTTTATCAGCACTAAAGAAGCGCTAAAAAAGAATACCTTTTATCCACACCATAAATAAAGTGTTGATACAAGTTTCCTTTATCAGTTCCAAAATAAAGCAATGATGAAGGTTACCTTTTATCAATGATAAAAAAGAAGCGCTGATAAAGGGTGCATTTTATCAACACTTTTTTTAGCACTAATTGTAATGACCCGAATCTGGAGCCCCTCCATTGGTGCCCCATGCCCAGTTCGCCACATGACCTCAAGCGCATTTTCCCAAACGCCAGATGCTGCCAACTAGTAGCGAGGGCCTTGGTAAGTTATTGGGGAAACTATGCCCTCATTATGTAAGGTATACAAGGTAAGGAAAACAATAGTTAGTAGCGGAAGAAGTAACAACATATAGAACAGTAAAAAACAACAGAAGAATAAATATATAACAATGATGATAATGATGCAGCAAGTACAAGTATCTAAGGAAAACAGAAAACACAACAATGTGCTGAAATACAATTGAACAGAAGTACTAAGCAACAACAAAGGAAAAAAACAGATGAGAAACTCCTCAGTATCGCAAGCCTCAACTCGGCCCCACGCTCTCCAGCTCCAGTGCAATCAAACACCTGAAGTAGAAGGGCGCTTTCCCTTATCTATACCTACAACAACATAGTCTGCTTGGGCCCAAAAGCATGTCCCAAACAGGGTGTGAGATACAACCCTAGTAGGCAATCACCCAAAGATTTGTGCCAAACAGTCAATGAATACAAGGCAAGTAAGAGTGCAGGAAGCAGTAAATAGGAAAGCACACAATAGCTACAATCCACAGTTCTAGCATACAAAGTACACAAGTAAACAACCAACAACAAGAAGAAAATAGGTAACTCTCTAGGTAGCTCTCATACCCTAAACCCTATGGTTCAACCCACAAGTACTATAAACCCTCTAGGAGGCACACACAATCTCACCCATCTGGTTAAGCTAAGAGTAGACTTTCTGAGGAAGCACTCACCGTCAATTCCCCCTATAGTCTCATATCGTGCTAAAGGCTCTCTGGGGAAGCACCCAATATCTCATTCCCCCTGTAACCCACGTCGAGGAACTACAGACTCTCTGAGGAAGCACTCATCATAAATTCCCCCTATAGTATCACATCGAATTAAAAGACACTTGGGAGAAGCCCATACGTCCATTCTCTCTATGGTCCACTACACTAGGTTCTCACAGTCCTGTGTAAAATTAACATGCTCAGTATGCGTGTATCGCCCAATTAAACCTCATGAACTACTTGGCTATCATTCTAATGCTCTGTAGCAAAACAGCACAATAGTTCCACTATCCTACAACTAGGCATGGAAACTGGCATAACGCCTAACAGGTAAAGAAAGTACAACAAAAAACCAGAGTACAAAAAAAACTACTCTATTCACAAAGGTAAACCTCTACTATAGCAATCTAGCAAGAAGGAAATCAAGCAAGGGAAAAATAGGAAAATGCACAATTCTCATTCAAGAGAATTGGCGAAATTGCACAAAATACTCAATGAATTTCTACAGAAAGGCACAAACCACCTACCTTGATGCTAGGGGATCGATATACTTGAACCACGATGCATGATCCTCCTCATAACAGTGTAGATCTAAGAAAGCGCACAAAACGCTCAACCCATGATAACTTGAATACAAGGAGGAACCATGGAACAAGGCTAAAGAAGAAGATAGATCTTATTAAGGCGATCCCAACACAATTGATGGCGGCTAGAACGGAGATCGGATGGGGGCACGGGGGATCGAGGATGATTTTCAGCCGTTCGGGTCGCTCTTGGATGGAGATCCTGAAGAAGAAGCAAGTTCTGTCCGTCAGGCGTGACCTTGGTGCATTTAGTGAAAAAAATAAAAGTACACGACATGTAATTTTAGAGTACACGACGTGTACTAGGTCTTTCCATACCCCGCCAAAATCGGCCTCCATGTCACCCCTACACACCGTGTGTATAGCCTGGACATGGATAGTACACAGCTTCAAGTGGGAAAAGAGTACACGACGTGTACTCAGAAAGTACACAGCATGTGCTTCAAAAAAATTCCAGAAAGTTTATTTTTCTCAAAACTCCAGAAAAAGGAAAGATGTATCTGAAACGAAGTTCCAGGTTCTTACAAACTTCCCCCCTTAAAAAAATTCGTCCCCAAATTTCCCTAACGAGGCGGAGAAACCCCAAACATCTCCGACCACTATGATAGTACATCGGCCTCCCTCTTCCAGGTCTCGTCCTGTACTCGCCCATGCTGCCATAGTACCCCTACAAGAGGGATAGAACACCCATGGAGAACCTTGGTACTATGATCGACAATCTGGATGGGATTATCCTCAAACGATGCATCTACTTCGAGCTCAACTTCCTCAGGCTGAAAGACATGAGATGGGTCTGAAATGTAACGTCGGAGTTGAGAGACATGGAAGACGTCGTGCATGACCCAGTACCTCTGGGGTAGCTACAACCGATAGGCGACCGTCCCAACTCTCTCCAAAACCTCAAACGGCCTGACATACCATGGTGAAAGCTTACCCTGCCTCCAAATACTCTTGTGTCCTAGCCTTGGTGCGACACACAGGAAAAACTGATCCCTGACCTCGAACTCCAGAGGTCGTCTCCACTGATCAGCATAAGACTTCTGCCGAGACTGTGCCGTAGCCATCCTCTTCTAGATCATCTCTATCTGGTCTGAAGTCTCCTGAACAAGACGAGGTCCCAGCAAAGCTGCCTCTCCTACCTCCAGCCAACATAAGGGTGATCGACATGTCCTACCATATAGATCCTCATATGGTGCCATCTGAATGGTCACCTGGAAGCTGTTGTTGTAGGCGAACTCCACCAGAGGAATATGCTTCTCCCAAGAACCGCCAAAGTCTGGGATGCAAGCTCGGAGCATATCCTCAAGCACCTGGATCGTCCGCTCAGACTGGGCATCAGTCTCGGGATGGTATGCCGTACTTAGAAGTACCTAGGTACCCAAAGCCTTCTGAAGTCCCTTCCAGAACCGAGAAGTAAAGCATGCATCCCTGTCTGAAACAATAGAGCATGGAACTCCATACAGGCGAACGATCTCTCTGATGTAAAGTTGTTCCAGATCATCAAAACTGAAGGTCTCCTTGATCAACAATAAGTGAGAATCCTTCATGATCCTGTCAATGACAACCCAAACCACATCGTTCCCCCGAGGCGACTTCGACAACCTGATCACGAAGTCCATAGCAACATCATTCCACTTCCACTCCGGAATGGGTAACTACTGAAAAATCCCCGCTGGTCGTTGATGATATGCTTTCACCTGCTGACAAGTAGAACATCCCATGACAAAACCAACAACATATTTCTTCATACCTGGCCACCAGTACTGGAGACGAAGATCCTGATACATCTTGGTGATGCCAGGATTAACTGCCCAAACTGAGGAATGAAAATCCCACATCAGTTTCTCGCGTATTTATGCTGGCACCCATACACATCCCTAGAAACACAAGATCTCATCCTCACCCATTGTCCATCCAGGAATAAGGTCCTCTCCTGACACACTCTCCCACAGGACTAAGCCTTATGAGACTGATAGTTGCCTCATCTGTGCCCGATCATGTAGTGTAGAGGTAACAGCTACAGAAGATAGGAAGGTCTCTCCATGTCTGTCGTGCACCTCTAGATGCATCTCAGAGAACAGATCCATAAGCTGCCACCCATTGCTGGCCTCTTGAACTGCCTGAATCTGAGTTCTTCTGCTCAACGCATCTGCCACTGCGTTTCCCTTTCTCAGCATATAAGAAAGCTCGAAATCAAAAGAATGAAGATACTCGACCCACCTGTGCTGCCTCAGATTCAGATCATGCTGAGTGAGGATATACTTGAGACTCTTATGGTAAGTGAAGACCACAAAGTGCTCTCCCAGAATATAGTGTCTCCAACAGTGTAAGGAATAAACAATAGCTGCCAACTCCAGATCATGCGTCGGGTAGTTCCTCTCATGTGTCCTCAACTACCGAGACCCGTATGCAACGAATCAATCTCCTTGCATAAGCACAACGCCTAGCCCGATACCTGAAGCATTACAATATACTATATAGATCTTACTTAGCTCTGGAAAGACAAGTATCGGTGCCGACGTCAACCTTCCCTTCAGCACCTGAAAGGATGACTCAAAAAAATCTGACCATAAGAACTTCTCCCCCTTCTTGGTCAGACCTGTCAATGGTGCTGCTAGGCATGAGAAGTCCTGAATGAAGCGCCTGTAGTATCCATCCAGCCCTAGGAAACTCCATACCTCAAAAAAATTCTTTGGATGCTCCTAGGAGACTACATCTCTCACTTTATCTGGGTCCACAAATACTCCTTCCTCTGAGATGACGTGACCCAAGAAGTGAATCTATTCCATACAAAAGTGGCACTTCGAAAGTTTAGCATAAAGCCAATGCTCTCTCAGTGTAATCAGAATGATCTCAAGATTTGTGGCATGGTCATGTCGAGTGTGAGAGTACACCAAGATATCTTCCACAAAGACCATGACATAGGAGTCCAAGTAAGGATGTAACACTCGGTTCATCAGTTCCATGAAAACTGCAGGCACGTTCGTGAGACCGAACGGCATGACTGTGTACTCGTATAGACCATACCTAATCCAGAAGGCTGTCATAGGTATATCTGACGGTCTAACGTGCAACTGATGATATCCAGACCTCAATTAGATCTTCAAGAACACCCAGGCTCCTCGAAGCTGATCAAAGAGGTCATCTATCCTCGGTAAGGGATATCGGTTATTGACCGTCAACTTGTACAGCTTCCGATAATCCACACAAAGCAGAAGGGTACCGTCTGCCTTCTTCGCAAACAGGACAGGTGAACCCCAATGAGAAGTACTGGGTTGGATGAAACCCTTATCCTACAACTCCTCCAACTAATTCTTGAGCTCCTGCAACACAGGTGTAGCCCTCCTATAAGGAGGAATGGACACCGGTGCTGCTCCAGGAACGAGCTCAATAGAAAAGTCTACCTCACACTCCGGAGGTAAACCTGAAAAGTTATCTGGAAAGACATCCCTGAAATGATCAACCAATGGAGGAAAGTCCAACTGTGAATTCCCCTGATCATCCAGATAAAGACTAGAAATATGGGATGTCACCCTTCCTAGCCCATGATGCTCGAGTTCTGCTCAACTCGCCTAAACGTCCCGTTCGCCTCTATGAAGAAAAGAATCACCCTCCGGTGAAACAAAACTCACTATGCGGTGATAACAGTCGACGACTGCCTGGAAGGGAACCAACCAGTCCATCCCAAGGATGACATCATAGCCTGTCATCTCTAGGACATAAAGATCCCATAAGAAACGATACCCTGCAACCTCGAGAGGGCACTCTCTACACTGGCGTACACTAGATGTCCTCGTCCCCAAAGGTGTTTCTAGTGTCAAAGAGTCGGCAAAAGAAAAGATACAGAGCCCAAGGCTCTCCACAATAAAAAAAGAGATAAAGCTATGAGTAGCACCAGTATCTAAAAGAGATGAAGATAAAACAGAGGCTACTAAAATCGTACCTCGAACTGTAGATGGTTCAGGATCCTAATCATGATAAGTCTGCTCTAGCGCAAAAGTCTGGCCTGCCCTGCGGCCCGGTGACCTTGCGTGACCACTCTGAGCTGAAACTCCCTGTGGGCACTGAAAAACTGGTGACTGACTGCCACGGCCTCAACCTCCGCCTTAGCCCGAACGGCAAGAAGAACTCCAGTTCCCTGATTGGTGAGAAACTGGTTGTGCAGCTCCAAACAAGGAGTCATGGAAGAACCCCCGTCACCAGTAACTGGTGAGAAAACCTAGCAGAAATGCTAAAGTTGACCCATCTTGCCGCAAGATCGGCACTCCACGGGGTCTCTCTAGCACTACGGCCTCGTGTTCCCTGACCGACCACACTGGCAGCATATCACCTGGCTACCTGACGATGCATCTTGCTTCCTCGGATCACCACGCGTAGAATCCCCACGGCGCTTCTTGCTATCATCTGGAGGAAAACTAGCTCTGGAAGCAGAACCGCCCTGGCTCGTAGCTCCGGAGTCTCTCAAATTGTGCTCCACAATCAGCGCCTGGTTGACAATGGAAGTGATGGAATTCAATTGGAAGATGTTCACCTGCGAGCGGATCTTTATCTTGAGACCATCCTCAAACTTCCTTGCCAATAACACCATAATTCCATCCCAGAGGGGTGTGAAGCACTGCAGCTCAGTGAAACGAGAGGAATAATCCATGACAGAAAGAGTACCCTGCTCTAGACTCATGAACTCCTGGGTTCGATCGTCCCTTAGGAACTCCGGGTAGAAATAGTCGTAGAACACGTGCTGGAACTCCTCCCAAGCCATAACCAGCTGATGACCCACCTGTGAGATCACATCCCACCACCTCTTGGTGGAGTCTCGTAGCATATAGGTAGCGGGCTTGACCCGCCTCTCTGGAGATGTCTCCAGATTCTCAAAGATGATCAACATGGCTTCCAGCCATGACTCCGTAGCCTGAGGTCCGCCTTCGCCCGAGAAAGTGGGAGGATACTACTGCTAAAAAACCCGAGTCAAGTCTGCCATGGTCATGAAAGAATGTGGTGCTCCCTGAAAGGTCTGTATCATCCTCAAAAAACCTTCCCTAAACTGTGCATCAGCGCCTGCAACTGGTATGACAGCCGGTTCCAAGGCTAGCCCGACAGGAGGATCGGCAGGAAGTCCCTGATCAGCCACATCTGGCATCTGATCACTACCTGACGACTGACGTACAAACGAAGGACGTCTCGGAGGCATAGCTTTGAAAGATCAAAAGCACACCTTATATCAGAATTAACAAAGATAGAGAACACAAGAGTACAAAACGGGAACAGGGGAAGGAAAACACACAAGTTTACAAAACACGACTACACGACGTGTATAAAAACTACACGACGTGTCTTCTTAAGCCACTGACATAGGCATGTACCCCCTGCCCGACAGGTCGTGTAACACCTCAAACTACATGGCATTTTGACCCCACATACGACATGTTCTTGAAAACTATTCCCCTACCCGAGTCTCTTTACACGACTAACCCACACGGTCCCACTTAAAATGAGACTACACGGCGTGTTCTGAGCAAACACGGCGTGTACTAGACAAGGATTCGGTGGCCCGTGTTGTTGAATACACGACCGTCTACACGGTTTAACCTTACACGATGTGTTCCGAACAAACACGACGTGTTTAGGTGAAGGTGACACCGTCCCGTGCTGTTCGTGACATGGTCGGGTAACTGAACAAGACTACATGGCATGTTCAGAAAACAACACGGCGTGTCTAATAGAAGGTAACTCCCACCCATGTTGTTCATGACACAGCTGGGTACCTAGACAGGACTAACATGACATGTTTCTTTACAACACGGTGTGTTCTACTCGAGCTTCCCCAACCTGTGTTATTAGTGACACGACCGGGTACACGACTCCAAACTACATGGCATGTACCTACCGTACACGGCGTGTTCCTAAAGTTAATTCTACAACAGAATATCCCTGCTCACACGGTCAGTGTCACGGTCTAAAAACTACACGGTGTGTAGTCAAAAAGTATATGCCGTGTATTCTGGGTTTTTCTGGGCAGTAGCTCAGAAACTTCACAGAAGCCCAGAAAACACAAAAAACAAGGAAAGGAGGTGCCAAATTCCGATTCGTGAGGACCCATACTCCCCGCGAATCAAAACATGGAGTTCATTTAAGCAAAGTAGATTACAAACAATACTCTAACAAGGCAGCAAAGATTCTATCAAGAATCTATCACAAAAACATGCATAATCTACACAAAGTCTATCACAACAGCATGCAATCGCTAATGCACCCTAGATGGTATGGAAAGAATGCATGGAATGTGATTTATAAAAGTTTTTATATGATGCATGAGATGGAATACACTCATCTCATCAGGTTGCAAAAGAAATAGAACCGAAATCATCAAGAAAATAACCACACAAAGCATGTGAATCACTCTAGGTGAAATCATATCAACCGTAAAATCTCAAACCAGCAAACTAAAATTAACGAAGTAGTATGGATTTTCCCTATACATGGGTTAGCTACTCCCGTGAACTGCTTAATACCAAGTACCGAATCCATACTATCCTTGGATAAAGTCTCCAAATAATAAAGTAAGAGAAAATAACTCCTCTGATACCACTTTGTAACGACCCTAATCCGGAGCCCCTCCACTGGTGCCCCGTGCCCGGTTCGCCAGAGGCTGCCGACTAGCAGTGAGGGCCTTGGTAAGTTATTGGGGAAACTATGCCCTCATTCTGTAAGGTATAAAAGGTAAGGAAAACAATAGTTAGTAGTAGAAGCAGTAACAACATACAGAACCGTAACCAACAGCGGAAGAATAAATATATAGCAATGATGATAATGATGTAACAAGTACAAGTATCTAAGGAAAATAGCAAACACAACAACGTGTTGAAATACAACTGAACACAAATACTAAGAAATAGAAAAGGAAAAAAAACAGATGAGGAACTCCTCAGCATCGCAAGCCTCAGCTCGGTCCCATGCTCTCCAGCTCCAGTGCAATCAAACACCTGAAGTAGAAGGGCGCTTGCCCTTATCTATACCAGCAACAATATAGTTTGCTTGGGTGCAAAAGCATGGCCCAAACAGGGTGTGAGATACAATCCCAGTAGGCAATCACCCAAATATTTGTGCCTAACAATCAATGAATACAAGGAAAGTAAGAGTACAGGAAGCAGTAAATAGGAAAGCACACAACAACTACATTCCACAGTTCTAGCATACAAAGTACACAAGTAAACAACCAACAACAAGAAGAAAACAGGCAACCCTTGGGGTAGATCTCATAGCCTAACCCCTATGGTTCAACCTACAAGTACCAGCAACCCTCTAGGAGGCACACATAGTCTCACCCCTCTGGTTCAGCTAAGAGTAGACTTTATGAGGAAGCACTCACCATCAATTCCCCCTATAGTCTCATATCGTGCTAAAGGCTCTCTGGGGAAGCACTCAATGTCTCATTCCCCCTGTGGCCTGCGTCGAGGAAATACAGACTCTCTGAGGAAGCACTCATAGTCAATTCCCCCAGTGGTCTCACATCGTATTAAAAGACACTATGGAGAATCCCTTACGTCTATTCTCCCTATGGTCCACTACACTAGGTTCTCGCAGTCATGTGTGAAATTAACATGCTCAGTGCACGTGTATCTCCCAAGTAAACCTCATGAACTACTTGGCTATCATTCTAAGGCTCTATAGCAAAACAACACAACAGTTCCACTATCCTACAACTAGGCACGAAAACTGGCATAATGCCTAACAAGCAAAGAAAGTACAACAAACTACTAGAGTACAACAAAAACTACTCTATTCAGAAAGGTAAACCTATACTATAGCAATCAAGCAAGTAGGAAATCAATCAAGGGAAAAACAGGAAAACGCACAATTATCGTTCATGAGAATTGACTAAATTGAACAAAATACTCAAAAACTTTCTATAGAAAGGCACAAACCACCTACCTTAATGCTATGGGATCAATATACTTGAACCACGATGCCTGATCCTCCTTAGAATGGCATTGATCTAAGAAAACTCACAAAATTCTCAACCCACGATATCTTGAAAATGAAGAGGAACCATGGAACAAGGATAAAGCATAAGAGAGATCTTATAGAGGAGATCCCAATGCAATCGAAGACGGATGGAATGGAGATCGTACAGAGTCACGGGGGCTCGGGGAAGCTTTTTGGCCGTACGGGTCACTCTCGGACAAAGATCCTGAAGAAGAAGCAAGTTCTATCCGTCAGGCGCCACCCCGATGCATTTAGTGAAAAAAAGAAAAGTACACAGCATGTACTTTTAGAGTACACAACGTGTACTAGGTCTTTCTGTACTCTTCCAAAATCAGCCTCCACATCACCCCTACACACCGTGTGTGTGGCCCGGACACGACCAGTACACGAATTCGAGCGGGAAAAGAGTACACGGCGTGTACTCAGAACGTACATGGCGTGTACTTAAAAAAATTCCAGAAAGTTTATTTTTCTCAAAACTCCAGAAAAAGGAAAGATGTACCTGAAACGAAGATCAGGGTTCTTACACTAATAAAGGAATTCCTTTATCAACACATATTTAGCACTGATAAATATTGACTTTATCACCAATTTTTTTAAGTGGTGATAAATTCCAGCGTTGATATAAGTGGGTTTTGTAGTGTGCCAAATGAATCCTCAAGTAAACCATTATATCAAAGAATGTCAGTGGGAAGAAAATATCTAATTAACTTAATATGAAATAAATATAATTTTCCATATTTTGAAACATCACTAGGTATATAAATTTACTGCATATATCTTTGAAAAATAAAAAAATCTTGGTTAATGTGCGGATGATATTTTTAGGCAGAAATCACTATAAATCTACATGAATTGAATCTTTTATCAAAACAAGAGATCCATGTGACTTCAGTCCATTTAACTTTAAATCACTAATTGACATGATATTCTTGATATTTGAGGAATATACCTCTTTAACCTTTTCATCATTTAGGAAGTTAAAAAACTGATCTCTCGCTTTCTTGGAAATAGTTTAAGTTGTCTGAGGAATAAAATTCCTTCTTTCACCCTTCACTAGTGCCAACTATTCCCTTATCCCCATGTCATTCATGTCCAACTTAGCCTTAATTCTATCCTTTGTTTTGTTGGGTTCATTTAGAAATGTACCAATGAAACTATCACATAAATTTTTCTTTATGTGAAGGAAATTAAGAAAAAGTTTTATGCACAAAAAAATATAGTACAATAATTAAAAAAATATGATCTCTTTTTCTAATAATTTATCATAATTTTTTCAATTTTTTTTACCAAAATAAGTTACCATATCCTTTACTTTCTCAAACTATTGATCTTTAGTTAGTGAAGACAGTGCTACAAATTATTCTGAATTTATATTAAATGATGTCATCTAGGATCAGTTATGTCATTAGGGTAGATATCTATGATATCCTAAAAAATTGTATTTGAGTCAACCTAACTGAGTGTGTACCTTATTCATAATTGAAACATGATAACATTCCTTTAATGTTATATCCTGAAAAATATACTGAGCATGAAATTCAGTTATCATCATGTACAACATAGTTCTTAACATGAGATCTTCATTTCTATAAGCACTATACAATGTAACACCTACATCCCACATTAATTTTGGATCTTCAATCAATGGATCTAAATAAATATCAATATCATTAACCAGTTGTTTTGGTCTTGATGTAAGTAGAGACATTAAAATGTACTTCCACCTTATTCATAACTATGATGGAAAGTTATAATTTACCAACATAACTGGATACGTACTAAGAGTGATACTTTGTTCACCAAAAGGATTCAATCCATTTGTAAATATTGCAAAATGATTTTTTCTCAACTTATTTCCAAATTTAGGATACTCATTATCAGTTTTATTCCACTAATGAGAGTCTGTTGGGTGATTAAGTTTCCCAACTTGATTTAATTTATCTATATACCATGTTAATTTTCTTGTAGTCCCATCACTTTCATATATATGCCTAAACCTTGGAATGATTGGAAGTTACCATACAACTTTTGGAGGAATTAATTTATCATTTTTTATAAAAAATCACCATACTTTGGGAATTTATTAAGTGATTCATGGTCCTTGTAAAAAAATATATATTTATTTGGACATACATGTATTATTTTAGAGATAATACCAATTGAACATACCATTCATTTAGAATCATATGTTCAACCAGGAAGATCATTCTCTTTTTGTAGCACATCATTCAAGAGATCAATTATCTTAGTAAATCTGGTGTCACTCCATCCATTTCAAACTTTTAAATTATATAGATTTGGTATAGAAGATAATGCTATGTATTTAGTAAAACCAATATAAAATGACATCTTTATTTAGATCTTTAACTTTTGAAACCCTTGTAGACAATTATGAAGTTCATATTCAATCATCATTTCCATTTCCTCAATAAAATCTTCATCATCCTTTACACTTGTAATCATATCCTTGATATGATATTCGTTATTATTCATACTTGTAATCATATCACTTGATCCATATAACTTAGTATAATCCTAGCCAATATCTATATTCATTTGTTCCCCATTTTTGTCTAAAATCTATAAATTTATCAATTATATGATAGATCAAGTGTTCTTCCAACTCCTATAGACTAATTAGTCTTGGATAACAACAACATAAGCATGGATAGATGATTTGAGAAGAGTTGAATGCATGATTATTTTGAAAATTGATAAACTCTTTGAACCCATACTCATACTCTTTTTCCATAAGATTGAAATCCATATATTTTTTATTCATATTTAACCTATTTGATTCAATAATATTGTTATTTAATATAAAAATAAATACACAGAAGGTATGATCTTAAAGTCCTAAAAGGAAATTCTTTATATATAAACACATATAGTCATTATATTCGATGTAAATTATCATTTCATCATAAAAATTTTAGAATATATAAAGAAAAATAATTATATGAATATGAAGTTTTATAACACTTATTTTTTATTACATTAAGTCAAATATAATAAATCATTTTGTTTTTTGAAATGGATTCATCATAGGAGATAATTTACTCCCTATCACTATAAATTTCATAAGGAACCTTTAGATTTATACAACTGAATATGTATTAATGTATATATAATAATATTTCACTATCAAAACATATATCAACACAAATTTATTAATTTTTGAAATGTTTCTATAGTGATAAAAAAGTAAAAACATATATTTCAATTATTACTTTTGTAAATTTAAGAAAGATATCATATTTGACTTCATTATTTGGTAATAATCTAAATAAAAATTATAATATTCCATACCATATTTAAAACAATTAATATTGTGGATAGAATGGGAAAATGAATGCTTTAACCAGAATAACCCAAATTTTCAAATTTCAAAATCATGTGGAAGATTTATTTAATCACAAAACTAATTTTAACGAGAAATGAAATTCATAAAATAAACTACCTTTTTATTAAAATTATAAAAATTAATGTTTTGAAAATTTTCAATTCTAAAAAATTTATAAATTTCAAAACATTGATTCCTCTCCCATTAAAAATAATGTAAACTTTTAAAACGAAGTTTAATAATATTGTGTGAATTACATTAATTATAATGGTAAAAATAATATTTAAATGTTTTTTCTTAATTATGAATTAATATATCAATAAAAAATTATTTTTCTCTATTTATTGATAAAAATAATGAAATTGATATAGAAATTTGAGAATAGTTTTCACTATTAAAACAAAATTATAGATTAAATTCAAATAATAATGAACAAAATAAATCACAATTCCACACAAAATGGTTTTAAATCAAAGTAAAAAGCCATTAGTAATATGAAAATGATACTGAGAATTTTTAAAATTCATAGAATGTAAAAAAAATTATTCAAATTTTATGAAAATATGATAATTTAATGAAAATATGTAAAATGAAAATTTCAAATAAGTTGTTGAAATTTAAGTATAAATATTGAGGGGTACAATAATAGTGGAAGATGTAATCAATAAAAAAAATTGATATTTGTATCCATTGAGAGATCATTAAAAAAGTTGAAGAAGGAAAAAAACATTTGAGTAAGGGTCCATACATCCTTTAGAAGAGAAGAACCAATTAAAAGGAAATAAATCATGAAAACAAGCACTAAAACGTCAATGAGACAAGAAGAACCCAATGACAAGAAAAAAATCATAAAAAACAATGAAAGAACGATTAAAAATAGAAAAAGAATAAATTAACTCTGATTTAAAGGTAGATTCGTCCAAAATATTTGAATGAGGTGATGATAAGAATTTAATTTAATGTGATATTGAACTGCAACACCTTGACATTTTAAAATAACACTATGTTTGATAGCATATACGACAGCCAACTTCGAGCCTAAACGAAACATAAAATATTTTTATTTAAATATGACTGTTATAACCTAGAAATTGAATTGAATGGTTTGAATAATATTAAATAAATTTTGAAATATATATAATTACCTACTCAATTAAAATTTATTGTTCTATTATTAGGAAATAAGTACTCAATTTTCAGAATAATTAGTTTATGCTTCAAGAATAGGTTTTCTTTAAAGAAATATTTTATTTATTTTTGTGAGAAAATATTAAGATTAATTTATATAACTTCTATAAATTTTATTTTATGAAAATAATATAATTTTTTAAATCATCATATCAAATTTATCTTAGGGAGAATTTTTAGATTTTTCTAAAATGATTCATTTTCCAGTGAATAGTGAAAAATACCGATTTTTATTAAAAACTATATTTTTATTTCTAGCATTTTCAAAGTTAAATTTTATTTGAAAATGTTTTAAGAGTAAAAATAGTTCTCTAATTTTATTAATAATCTAATTAATTTCATTGGAATCAATCTTATTAATTCATATTGGTATGAAAACATTTTTATACATTAAAAGCTGTTTTTTCTGAAAAATTGTTTTTCACTGTGTTTTGTGTTTTGATTTTAAAATAATTTCTGCCACTTATAGAGAATTTAATATTTAAAAATGTATTAAATATTTTTAATCATGAGTTCCCAATTTGGTGAATATTTCCATTTTATTTTTGGTAATTTTTGAATAACAATCGTAGAAAATAATTATCCCGAAAGTAAGGGTGAATTGGTTAATTAGGGTTAAAAATAATATGAGAAGGTCTATAAAATGACCTTAACACTTTCCTTAATTTCATTGTATATAACTATTTCATCCATACTCATCCAATATTAAAATATATGAGATTTTTTTTATATTTGGATGTGATTTTGACATTTATATTATTTTATTTAATGAAAAGTAAAAAATGTCATTCTCAGTTTTATTAAATTTAAAATTTTAACATAAGGATAAACCGTGGCCATGTTTTGTTCTAAATAGTTACTTGAAGTATAAATTATTTTTTATCATGGTAATTTATTTCTAATTTTTAGTTACTAAAAAATTGCCTTAAATTCTTACCCAAGACCGACATAGTAGTTATTCAATTAATTGAAAAATAAAATAAATGATTTTAAAAATATTACAAGTGATATAATTTAAATGAATTAATCTGTCCCATGAATTTTATAGTTCTATATGACATTTTAAAGAAGATTTAAATTATTATATATGAATTTCCACCTTTTATGGATGTATTTAAAGTCATATCAAATTAATAGTGTCAAAAATGACATTAATAATATTTTAAAATAAAAAATATATTTAAATAAATAATACATTATTAAATGATTTAAAATTAATAAAAATATTAAATATATCCAAATTCATGTTATATGTTTGAAAAAACCAATCATGGTCTATTTATGGGTATTTTTACTTTTTTATGGTAACATTCTTGAACCTTAGAGGGTATAAATTATTAACATCGTGATAATTGTCAAAAGGGTTAATGAGGATTAAAACTAAAATATAAGGGTTAAAAAATAACTAAAACTTATCGAAATTTTATTTTATGAGATTATTTCAAATAATAATCATGTTATCTTCAAATTATACCAATTTTGATCCATTTGGACAGAAAAAATAATTTATATTAGTTTAATACTTTAAGAAAATCCAAGAATTCCCCTCCCATCACTTATATTAGGACGCCCCTTCTCTCTTTTCTTCACATTTATTTGAGAAACCTATATTAAATAAAACCTGAATAATTAACCTATATAAATCCTTATAGAAGTTTTATAGGGTTTTCCCTTCCAAAAGACCAACCTAGGTCCCCTAAGAGGAGATAAAAAGAAGTCTACCGAAGAAGAGGTTATTTTCTTTAACAACTCTTTCAAGATTATTTCTTCTCCTAATTATTCTTAATGTGTTATAATAATCCTAAAATAATAAATAAATAATCATAAATATACTTATATGTTATTATAATTATGTTACAACAATTTTCCATCTCTTTTATGTCTTATAAAAAGATAAAACATCGTTCATTCGTATGTACATATTTCCATCTCCACGTAATAGTGTAATTCAATTTTCATCACTACATTACAAGGATAGTTATAAATATTGAACTGTAGAGACCTGAAGCTTGATGTACATGGACATTACATTACTTTTACGGAATACTTAGTACATAACAAAAACACACACACAAGGATCGTAATAGTTTAGTGTCTTTGGAAACTCAGAATATAATCTTCTAATCGTGGTGAAAGATCTTCAACATCTCCCATAAATATCTTCCTTTTTTTTACCTAAAACCTTTCTTTATATCCTGGGGAAAATAAAACATAAAAGGGTGAGCTCAAATTCTCAGTAAGGGTAAACAAAAGAAATATCAATCACAACATTTTCATAAGAACATAACATTTTGGAAATCTTAACCTACAAAAGAGAGCATAATTTCATAACATGGGATAAATCATAACAGTGAAATGAAATCCCAATAATCATAACCTAAAACATGAAACTTTGTGTTATACACACATAATCATAGAGAATCATTTCTTATTAGTCAAGACTCATTGCCAAGACTATCTTAGTGGACAAAGTCCATTTCTGAACCGAGTTACCCTCGTTTCAGTCCTGCTTCACTGAACCGGTATAACCTACCGTTCCAGCCATGTCTATCTCATGAGATATAAAATCTTTACCCAATGCATTGGAGGGAGATATAGGTCCCACCCATCTCATAATGATACCATTATTATGTGTGCCACAAAATCATAAATCATACATCATTGCATAACCCATGTAATAAAATGGGATTCTCAAACATCATGCCATCATAATCCATAAACAATTGATATCGTTTCATCATAAGAAAATTGAAACCATTTAAATCATAGAGACATTTTACTTGAAACATACATATCAAATAATTTCATCTTAGATGGAAAATAGTTTTGAGAAAAACACTTGAAATGAATTCTTGAGGAAAATATCCTCTCTTTTTTAAAATCATTTTCTTTTCACAAAATTCCATGAAATTTTAAAAGATAAATGTTTTGTTGAAAATAATAATGCAATATTGTAGAGGAAGCTTCTTGAAAATGAGGTGTTATTAAACCGTAAAAATCCGATCATGCTGTATAAGTTAAAAATAACATTCTCCTCGTACTTTTGTCGGAAAAGTCAAAAAGTAACTTATATGGTAACCAAAGGAAAGATTCCATTCATACAATGTGGTAAAAAGTCAATAAAGGGTAAAAATGACTTTCAACATTCATGGAAGAATGGTAAACATTTTATAAAAACATTTTTAGAAAACATGGTCATGGATGATAAACGTAACCCCAGTAAATACTTACGTATAAGCAATCTCGGATAAAAATGAGATTGAAAATTTATCCCTTACCTTATGTCCGATATGCTTTGTACGTATTCGAACCTCCTGTATAATGATTTAAATAATGTCATTAACTTATTACAGAATCATATTCATTGTTATGATATCATATATGGTTCACTTGTGACTTTATATTACCCGTTCTTTTGTAAATTCCATGTTAAAGAGCGTTTTCGGTAAAATCGTTTCATTTGTCGTCCGTGTTTTGACTTGTAATTATTTATATGATTACTTAGATCATGATTACTTAATTCCAGAATATAAAACATGATTTATATATAATATATATTCATAATATATATATATATATAATAGATCAGTAAATGGAAAGAAATACACCGTTCATGGAGACGGTAGGTCGTACGTACGCATGAACGCTGTTTTCATTTCCTTATTGAGTTGAATGGAATTAATTAGATGACATAAATATATATACACATAAATACAGTATCATTATTATTTCATATATTTCATGATTACTTATTATATGTACTTTATAATCATTCATGAATGGTTAAAGTGGAGAACGAATCTCATCGCGTCGTGGAGACGGTAGTCCGTACGTACGCACGAGTGATGATATCGTTCTCATGATCGTGGAATTTTGTTGGAGTGTATGTATAATATTACAGAATAAATATCACTTTACAATAATCATATATAGTTATTATTTACACCATTATACCCATCCAATTAAGGTGGTGGTGGAAAATAGATTACACCACGGCATGGAGACGGTATTCTGTACGTACGCACGCGCGGTGATTTCCTTTTTCTGTAGGATGGATAGAAGGTTAATTAGAGTTGTTTCATATTTATAATAACATATAAGTATATAAGAAATACTGATGTTATTACTTTATTATGAAACAACTAAAGAAGAAGAAGTTGAAGAAGAAAGAAATTGAAAAAGATCGGTAATGGATATTACCTCTTTTTGACGCGCCTTCACTTAACCTCCACTTAAAGAACTAAGGATGGTCTTCGAAGACGACCAGGACCTCTAGGATGATACTAGGGAAGTGGAGAAGAGATTTTGTCAGGGGTTGGACGAGCTTGAATGCTCAAATTGGTGTGAGGAGGAGAGGGAGGAGGTTCCCTTTTATAAGGGAGGAGAGGGGCACCTTAGGAAAATCTCAAAATATTATTTTATATTAAGGTCAAATTCGGTTTATAATGGTTCCAAAGGGTCTTATTTCGAAGATAAAGTGGGTATGGGTCGAAATCCACTCATCCAATAGGATTTAGACAAGTTTAGGTTATTATTTTAACCTTATCAATTTGATTTAACTCTAAGTTAAATAATTTAACGTTTACCGTGTCTTTTTGTTTTCTTACACTATATGGTTAATAAACTTACCATAACAAGCCAAAATAACCCCAAGTTTTTTATTATTAATATATATATCCTTATCGAAGTCATTTTGCCGAACCTTAGATTTTCATGAATTAAATAACAATTAATAATATAATATTTGTTTTAAAAACTAATTTATGTCAATTTTGACACTATTTGGTACATGATTTTTATGAAATTCATAACAGAATGATAAGTTCAAACCAGGTTACGTATATCAACAATAACATATCATATTAACCTATAAAATTAATTTAAGACATAAAAAGTCTCAAATTACATTTATTTGGGCATTTATAACATCATTTATGTCGATATTTCCTTAATAAGACAATTACTGCATCATCTTTGTGTCATAATAAATGATACTTATTTAATCCCTAAAAATTCTAAATAAATTCTGAAGATGTATATAATTGTATTAGATTTCTGGAGACCATTCATTTTAGAAGTTTCATGAAGTTTATCACTAAATTAAAATTATTATACTTATAAGATTTAAGAAAGTGACATGTTGTCACATTCTTTGGTTTTAATAATAATTAAATTATTTTCATGGAAAAAAGTCCATAAAATGAATCTAATCGGACCCTTAGGTTATATGGGTCTACTTTTAGACATACAATATGATTTTTCCAAGTGTTAGTGTAATTTTATAATCTTATATTTACCCTTAATTACCCGATTTACCTTTAACTATAGTAAATAAAATTTACCGTAGTTACTATTCACAATGCCCAAAAATAAAAAGTAGCTTATTAACATAATTTGGACCCACTGATTCCAAATATGGAATCCATTTTTCCAAATTCAATACACAAAAGATGCATAAATTAAATTAAAATTAATCCCGTTGTCGAAAGAAAACAGGTTTATCTTTAAAACATTGCAAAAGATTGAATTGATTTAACCTACGAATTCAAGGTAAAATCAATGCTAATGACATACATTATATTAAATGGTAAAAATATATTCTATTTATACTTTAAAACTATTCAATATTATAATTTAACCACATAAGATATTACGTTAAAAAAAGTTATTTTTAATTAAAATATAGCGTGTTTTTACTATTCATTAAAATATGAAAGTTATCGGAAAAATATGAAAACTTTATCTAATGTAAATTTTTATATCCTGATTCAAAAGAAGAATTTTATTTTGTCAAATTGAACTTATAAACATGTCAAAAACTAAATTTAAAGTGGGTGCGCCATCAAAAGGCGGCAAAACTGCATTTTTTGAAAAATACTTATTTTACCCGAAAAATTTATTTTGTTCTTATACCATGTTCTAGAAATGTGTAAGATGAATAATAATGTTATAAAATTAAAAATTTAGTTAAAACTATTCATAACGGATAGTTCATAACAATATTATAATAATATATTGTTGTTTAGTAAAACCTGGTATTGCGTACAACACACGCTATCGAGGAAGGTCGCGATTGCGTGTAATGCATGCTAAGTCAGGGTTGTGTGATGTGAAATAATCCTTCATTGTTTCGTATATCATAATCCAACCATATTTCATTTATACATTGAATATATATATATACTCAATGTTGCGTAGAATAACTATTATCAAAATTGTGTGTAACACGATCCAAGAATAGTGTTGCGTATACTGCAAGCTAATACGGTGTTACGTATAGCGAAAGGTAATCTTGTTGTAGCATACAACACAAGACATTAATTAAATTAAAAGAATATTTTTCATAAAATCTCGGGGTGTTATATTCTACCCCCCTTAAAATGAATTTCGCCCTCAAAATTCATCGGGGTTATAAATGGTTTACTATTCGAAAGTTTCTTTAATAGAAACCCACATTGTAAAAAGGAATACCAAAACCAATCTTTAAAAACCAAAGTATAAAACGTAACGGTTACCCAAATTAACTCATCACTGGGTTTCCACATAGGAGAACATAGGTGAAAATATGGATATGGAAGAAAAATCTAACCATCAAGTTCTGATGGAGAGTGGTAGAGAACATGGCTATGAAATAGCCAACAACCATAAAGCCATAGATTTGTGATGATCTAAGGTACCATCTGATTAATCAGATATAAGGGCACTATGACAACATTTTTGGTTTTCAAGATCATTTCCCTAAGGTTGGTGAATTAAAAGAAATACTTACATGATTTTGGTACAATTTCACTGTTGTTCGTGCTTTGAACAATTTCCACTTCATCTCTTAAAGAAATGAATTTGAATTTGTTATTCATGAAGTGTTAATAGATCGTGTTATAAAATGATGGGTCATTCCATCTGTTTCAAACAAAAGTTTAGCAAAAGTTATCAAATATACATAAGTCCATCTATGGTGAGGTTAATCGTATACGATTCCAAAAATGAACTTATACTTCATATATCATACCGCGTAATAAAATAAAACTAGTTTCTACTAAACAGGGACTTCCTGTAGGCCAGTGGTAGGCGATAAAGGCCAGTCGCACTTCGGTTGTGGGTTCGATTCCCACAGCCTTGTCCGACGCGATGGGCTGTCGCCCATCCTGCAGGTTGTCCTTTTTCTAAAACTACATTACTATAACATCACATAAATAATATTAAAAAAAGTTTTATCCTTAAACAATACTAACTTATGGTTAACACAATCCATTCCAATCGTTAATCTTATCTAAAATACTTCGGTCCAAGCTCATAGTATAAAGAGAATGATATCTTGAAATGTCGTCAACCAAGCATGTGAATACCATCATTTATCCCCCATATATCTTGTTGGTCACATTCCAATCATGTGAATACATTAATGATGTATTCTCTTGAAAAATGAATACCCATTAAACCTTAGTGAAAACATTAATGATGTCAAAAGTTAACTCTTTCCACATACCAAAATACAAAAATTCTATATAGTCAAACCATGATATAACCTTCTCCTTATATTAGTCATGAGCTCATGAATACTATCAAACATTTCATTTTCTCCTTATCCCTTCATTATGCGCATATCATCTACATTCCAAAAATATCTGAATAACCTTTCATGGATACTGGTAACATTAATCATACACTTTCAAAACTCAAGGAAAGACAAAAGTGTAACAATCCTTAGATGTCTCTTTATTCCATACTACCATGAGATTACTTATAGAACATTAAACATGATAAACATGTAATCATTCCACTACATTCTTAAAGCATTGACCAAGCTTCAACAATTCTTTCATCTCACATATCATTTGTAGTCTCTTCATCATCATCCACATAAATACTACCCATACGACCATACTGATTCTCTTCATGAGACTTTCCCTTAGGGCATTGGTTTGCATAATGCCCGTACATTCCACATTTAAAACATTTAACCATTGTTGATGTTGTAGAAATACCATTATCCTCATCACTGGTGTTAACTGAACCTTTTCCTTTGCACTTACTGGCTTTGTGTCCTTCTTTTCCACACCCAAAGCATCTTCCAGTTCCTTTGAAACATTCTCCTTGATGTCTCTTCCCACATGATTTACATAGGGGAAATTGAACTTTCTTTCCTCTATGATCATCATGAAACTCCATCTTTCTCTTATTAGCCGAGTTAGGAAACTTACCAAATTTTACTTTATTGATCATATTATGAGATTGCTGATTAAGCATAATAATGATGTTTGGACTTCCAAATCCCATTTCATTTGGTTGCTCATGAAGAATATCATTCCATTGTCCATCATATCCTCTATTATCATGAATCATCTTGTTTCCATCCATTTTCAAAAACCCAAAAAGAATATTGTGAGAGGAAAAAATCATAATAAAGAGGAAGTAACTTCAATATCTAACATCTTTGGTTTAATCTAATATCGTTACCATAGTTCTAGGACTATATCCTATACGTATACTTATCCTTAGGGACATCCCTAGACATACCTTAGAAATATCTCTAGGGATCTCACTAACATTTTCCCATCCTAGTTTCCAAAGGTTGACTAAAACTTTCCACTAATACCAACTGTAGAGACCCGAATCCTGACGTACATGGACATTTCATTACTTTTGAAGAATACTTAGTACATAACAAAAACACACACACAAGGATCGTAATAGTTTAGTGTCTTTGGAAACTCGGAATATAATCTTCTAATCGTGGTGAAAGATCTTCAACATCTCCCATAAAGATCTTCCTTTTTTTACCTAAAACCTTTCTTTGTATCCTGGGGAAAAGAAAACATAAAAGGGTGAGCTCAAATGCTCAGTAAGGGTAAACAAAAGAAATATCAATCACAACATTTTCATAAGAACATAACATTTTGGAAATCTTAACCTACAAAAGAGAGCATAATTTCATAACATGGGATAAATCATAATAGTGAAATGAAATCCCAATAATCATAACATAAAACATGAAACTTTGTGGAATACACACATAATCATAGAGAGTCATTTCTTATTAGTCAAGACTCATTTCCAAGACTATCTTAGTGGACAAAGTCCATTTCTGAACCGAGTTACCCTCGTTTCAGTCCAGCTTCACCGAACCGGTATAACCTACCGTTCCAGCCATGTCTATCTCATGAGATATAAAATCTTTACCCAATGCATTGGAGGGAGATATAGGTCCCACCCATCTCATAATGATACTATTCTTATGTGTGCCACAAAATCATAAATCATACATCATTGCATAACCCATGTAATAAAATGGGATTCTCAAACATCATGCCATCATAATCTATAAACAATTGATATCGTTTCATCATAAGAAAATTGAAACCATTTAAATCATAGAGAAATTTTACTTGAAAGATACATATCAAATAATTTCATCTTAGATGGAAAATAGTTTTGAGAAAAACACTTGAAATGAATTCTTGAGGAAAATATCCTCTCTTCTTCAAAATCATTTTCTTTTCACAAAATTACATGCAATTTTAAAAGATAAGGGTTTTGTTGAAAATAATCATGCAATCTTGTAGACGAAGCTTCTTGAAAATGAGGTGTTATGAAACTGTAAAAATCCGATCATGCCGTATAAGTTAAAAATAACATTCTCCTCGTACTTTTGTCGGAAAAGTCAAAAAGTACCTTATATGGTAACCAAAGGAAAGATTCCATTCATACAATGTGTTAAAAAGTAAATAAAGGGTAAAAATGACTTTAAACATTCTTGGAAGAATGGTAAACATTTTATAAAAACATTTTTAGAAAACATGGTCATGGATGATAAACGTAACCCCAGTAAATACTTACGTATAAGCAATCTCGGATAAAAATGAGATTGAAAATTTATCCCTTACCTTATGTCCGATATGCTTTGTACGTATTCGAACCTCCTGTATAATGATTTAAATAATATCATTAACTTATTACAGAATCATATTCATTGTTATGATATCATATATGGTTCACTTATGACTTTATATTACCCGTTCTTTTGTAAATTCCATGTTAAAGAGCGTTTTCGGTAAAATCGTTTCATTTGTCGTCCGTGTTTTGACTTGTAATTATTCATATGATTACTTAGATCATGATTACTTAATTCCAAAATATAAAACATGATTTATATATAATATATATTCATAATATATATATATAATAGATCAGTAAATGGAAATAAATACACCGTTCATGGAGACGGTAGGCCGTACGTACGCATGAACGTTGTTTTCATTTCCTTATAGAGTTGAATAGAATTAATTAGATGAAATAAATATATATACAAATAAATCCAGTATCATTATTATTTCATATATTTCATGATTACTTATTATATGTACTTTATAATCATTCATGAATGGTTAAAGTGGAGAACGAATCTCATCGCGTCGTGGAGACGGTAGTCCGTACGTACGCACGAGCGATGATATCGTTTTCATGATCGTGGAATTTTATTGGAGTGTATGTATAATATTAAAAAATCAATATCACTTTACAATAATCATATATAGTTATTATTTACACCATTATACCCATCCAATTAAGGTGGTGGTGGAAAATAGATTACACCACGACATGGAGACGGTATTCCGTACGTACGCACGCGCGGTGATTTCCTTTTTTCCGTAGGATGGATAGAAGGTTAATTAGAGTTGTCTCATATTTATAATAATATATCAGTATATAATAAATACTGATGTTATTACTTTATTATGAAACAACTAAAGAAGAAGAAGTTGAAGAAGAAAGAAATTGAAAAAGATCGGTAATGGATATTACCTCTTTTTGACGCGCCTTCACTTAACCTCAACTTAAAGAACTAAGGATGGTCTTTGAAGAAGACCAGGACCTCTAGGATGATACTAGGGAAGTGGAGAAGAGATTTTGGCAGGGGTTGGCCGAGCTTGAATGCTCAAATTGGTGTGAGGAGGAGAGGGAGGAGGTGCCCTTTTATAAGGGAGGAGAGGGGCACCTTAGGAAAATCTCAAAATATTATTTTATATTAAGGTCAAATTCGGTTTATAATGGTTCCAAAGGGTCTTATTTCGAAGATAAAGTGGGTATGGGTAGAAATAATCTCATCCAATAGGATTTAGACAAGTTTATGTTATTATTTTAACCTTATCAATTTGATTTAACTCTAAGTTAAATAATTTAACTTTTACCGTGTCTTTTTGTTTTCTTACACTATATGGTTAATAAACTTACCATAACAAGCCAAAATAACCCCAAATTGTTTATTATTAATATATCCATCCTTATATAAGTCATTTGTCCGAAGATTAGATTTTTAGGAATTAAATAACAATTAATAATATAATATTTGTTTTAAAAACTAATTTATGTCAATTTTGACACTATTTGGTACATGATTTTTATGAAATTCATTACAGAATGTTAAGTTCGAACCAAGTTACTTATATCAACAATAACATGTCATATTAACCTAGAAAATTAATTTAAGACATAAAAAGTCTCAAATTACATTTATTTGGGCATTTATGACATCATTTATGTCAATATTTCCTTAATAAGACAATTACTGCATCATCGTTGTGTCATAATAAATGATACTTATTTAATCCCTAAAAATTCTAAATAAATTCCGATGATGTAGATAATTGTATTAGATTTCTGGAGACTATTCATGTTTGATGTTTCATGAAGTTTATCACTAAATTAAAATTATTATACTTATAAGATTTAAGAAAGTGACATGTTGTCACATTCTTTGATTTTAATAATAATTAAATTATTTTCATGGACAAAAGTCCATAAAATGAATCTAATCGGACCCTTAGGTTATATGGGTATACTTTTAGCCATCCAATAGGATTTTTCCAAGTGTTAGTGTAATTTTATAATCTTATATTTACCCTTAATTACCCAATTTACCTTTAACTATAGTAAATAAAATTTACCGTAGTTACTATTCACAATGCCCAAAAATAAAAAGTAGCTTATTAACATAATTTGGACCCACTGATTCCAAATATGGAATCCATTTTTCCAAATTCAATACACAAAATATGCAGAAATTAAATTAAAATTAATCCCGTTGTCGAAAGAAAACGGGTTTTTCTTTAAAACATTGCAAAAGATTGAATTGATTTAACCTACGAATTCAAGGTAAAATCAATACTAATGAAATAAATTATATTAAATGGTAAAAATATATTCTATTTATAATTTAAAACCATTCAATATTATAATTTAACCACATAAGATATTACGATGAAAAAAGTTGTTTTTAATTAAAATATAGCGTGTTTACTATTCATTAAAATATGAAAGTTATCAGAAAAATATCAAAACTTTATCTAATGTAAATTTTTATATCCTGATTCAAAATAAGAATTATATTATATCAAATTGAACTTATAAACATGTCAAAAACTAGATTTAAAGTGGGTGCGCCATCAAAAGGCGGCAAAACTGCATTTTTTGAAAAATACTTATTTTACCCGAAAAAATTATTTTGTTCTTATACCATGTTCTAGAAATGTGTAAGATAAATAATAATGTTATAAAATTCAAAATTTAGTTAACACTATTCATAACTGCTAGTTCATAACAATATTATAATAATATATCGTTGTTTAGTAAAACCCGGTATTGCTTACAACACACGCTATCGAGGAAGGTCGCGATTGCGTGTAATGCAGGCCAAGTCAGGGTTGCGTGCTGTGAAATAATCCTTCATTGTTTCGTATATCATAATCCAACCATATTTCATTTATACATTGAATATATATATATATACTCAATGTTGCGTAGAATAACTATTATCAAAATTGTGTGTAACACGATCTAAGAATAGTGTTGCGTATACTGCAAGCTAATACGGTGTTGCGTATAGCGCAAGGTAATCTTGTTGTAGCATACAACACAAGAAATTAATGAAATTAAAAGAATATTTTTCATAAAATCTCGGGGTGTTACATTCTACCCCCCTTAAAATGAATTTCGCCCTCAAAATTCGTCAGGGTTATAAATGGTTTACTATTCGAAAGTTTCTTTAATAGAAACCCACATCGTAAAAAGGAATAACAAAACCAATCTTTAAAAACAAAAGTATGAAACGTAACGGTTACCCAAATTAACTCATCACTGGGTTTCCACGTAGGAGAACATAGGTGAAAATATGGATATGGAAGAAAAATATAACCATCAAGTTCTGATGGAGAGTGATAGAGTACATGGCTATGAAATAGCCGACAACCATAAAGCCATAGATTTGTGATGATCTAAGGTACCATCTGATTAATCAGATATAAGGGAACTATGACAACATTTTTGGTTTTCAAGATCATTTCCCTAAGGTTGGTGAATTAAAAGAAATACTTACATGATTTTGGTACAATTTCACTGTTGTTCGTGCTTTGAACAATTTCCACTTCATCTCTTAAAGAAATGAATTTGAATTTGTTATTCATGAAGTGTTAATAGATCATGTGATAAAATGATGGGTCATTCCATCAGTTTCAAACAAAAATTTAGCAAAAGTTATCAAATATACATAAGTCCATCTATGGTGAGGTTAATCGTATACAATTCCAAAAATGAACTTATACTTCATATATCATACCGCGTAATAAAATAAAACTAGTTTCTACTAAACAGGGACTTCCTGTAGGCCAGTGGTAGGCGATAAAGGCCAGTCGCACTTCGGTTGTGGGTTCGATTCCCACAGCCTTGTCCGACGCGATGGGCTGTCTCCCGTCCTGCAGGTTGTCCTTTTTCTAAAACTACATTACTATAACATCACATAAATAATATCAAAAAAATTTCTATCCTTAAACAATACTAACTTATGGTTAACAGAATCCATTCCAATCTTTAGGCTTATCTAAAATACTTCGGTCCAAGCTCATAGTATAAAGAAAATGATATCTTGAAATGTCGTCAACCAAGCATGTGAATACCATCATTTATCCCCCATATATCTTGTTGGTCACATTCCAATCATGTGAATACATTAATGATGTATTCTCTTGAAAAATGAATACCCATTAAACCTTAGTGAAAACATTAATGATGTCAAAAGTTAACTATTTCCACATACCAAAATCCAAAAATTCTATATACTCAAACCATGATATAACCTTCTCCTTATATTAGTCATGAGCTCATGAATACTATCAAACATTTAATTTTCTCCTTATCCCTTCATTATGCGCATATCATCTACATTCCAAAAATATCTGAATAACCTTTCATGGATACTGGTAACATTAATCATACACTTTCAAAACTCAAGGAAAGACAAAAGTGTAACAATCCATAGATGTCTCTTTATTCCATAGTACCATGAGATTACTTATACAACATTACACATGATAAACATGTAATCATTCCACTACATTCTTAAACCATTGACCAAGCTTCAACAATTCTTTCATCTCACATATCATTTGTAGTCTCTTAATCATCATCCACATAAATACTACCCATACGACCATACTGATTCTCTTCATGGGACTTTCTCTTAAGGAATTGGTTTGCATAATGCCCGTACATTCCACATTTAAAACATTTAACCATTTTTGATGTCATAGCAATACCATTATCCTCACCCATGGTGTTAACTGAACCTTTTCCTTTGCACTTACTGGATTTGTGTCCTTCTTTTCCACACCCAAAGCATCTTCCAGTTCCTTTGAAACATTCTCCTTGATTTCTCTTCCCACATAATTTACATAGGGGAAATTGAACTTTCTTTCCTCTATGATCATCATGAAACTCCATCTTTCTCTTATTAGCCGAGTCAAGAAACTTACCAAATTTTACTTTATTGATCATATTATGAGATTGCTGATTCGGCATAATAATGATGTTTGGACTTCCAAATCCCATTTCATTTGGTTGCTCATGAAGAATATCATTCCATTGTCCATCATATCCTCTATTATCATGAATCATCTTGTTTCCAGCCATTTTCTAAAACCCAAAAAGAATAGTGTGAGAGGAAAAAATCATAATAAAGGGGAAGTAACTTCAATATCTAACATCTTTGGTTTAATCTAATATCGTTACCATAGTTCTAGGACTATATCCTATACGTATACTTATCCTTAGGGACATCCCTAGACATACCTTAGAAATATCTCTAGGGATCTCACTAACGTTTTCGCATCCTAGTTTCCAAAGGTTGACTAAAACTTTCCACTGATACCAACTGTAGAGACCCGAAGCTTGACATACATGGACATTTCATTACTTTTGCAGAATACTTAGTACATAACAAAAACACACACACAAGGATCGTAATAGTTTAGTGTCTTTGGAAACTCGGAATATAATCTTCTAATCATGGTGAAAGATCTTCAACATCTCCCATAAATATCTTCCTTTTTTTACCTAAAACCTTTCTTTATATCCTGGGGAAAAGAAAACATAAAAGGGTGAGCTCAAATTCTCAGTAAGGGTAAACAAAAGTAATATCAATCACAACATTTTCATAAGAACATAACATTTTGGAAATCTTAACCTACAAAAGAGAGCATAATTTCATAACATGGGATAAATCATAACAGTGAAATGAAATAACAATAATCATAACCTAAAACATGAAACTTTGTGTTATACACACATAATCATAGAGAATCATTTCTTATTAGTCAAGACTCATTTCCAAGACTATCTTAGTGGACAAAGTCCATTTCTGAACCGAGTTACCCTCGTTTCAGTCCAGCTTCACCGAACCGGTATAACCTACCGTTCCAGCCATGTCTATCTCATGAGATATAAAATATTTACCCAATGCATTGGAGGGAGATATAGGTCCCACCCATCTCATAATGATACCATTCTTATGTGTGCCACAAAATCATAAATCATACATCATTGCATAACCCATGTAATAAAATGGGATTATTAAACATCATGCCATCATAATCCATAAACAATTGATATCATTTAATTATAAGAAAATTAAAACCATTTAAATCATAGAGGCATTTTACTTGAAACATACATATCAAATAATGTCATCTTATATGGAAAATAGTTTTGAGAAAAACACTTGAAATGAATTCTTGAGGAAAATATCCTCTCTTCTTTAAAATCATTTTATTTTCACAAAATTCCATGAAATTTTAAAAGATAAGGGTTTTGTTGAAAATAATCATGCAATATTGTAGAAGAAGCTTCTTGAAAATGAGGTGTTATGAAACCGTAAAAATCCGATCATGCCGTATAAGTTAAAAACAACATTCTCCTCATACTTTTGTTAGAAAAGTCAAAAAGTACCTTATATGGTAACCAAAGGAAAGATTCCATTCATACAATGTGGTAAAAGTCAATAAAGGGTAAAAATGACTTTAAACATTCATGGAATAATGGTAAACATTTTATAAAAACATTTTTAGAAAACATGGTCATGGATGATAAACGTAACCCCAATAAATACTTACGTATAAGCAATCTCGGATAAAAATGAGATTGAAAATGTATCCTTTACCTTATGTCCGATATGCTTTATACGTATTCGAACCTCCTGTATAATGATTTAAATAATGTCATTAACTTATTACAGAATCATATACATTGTTATTATATCATATATGGTTCACTTATGACTTTATATTACCCGTTCTTTTGTAAATTCCATGTTAAAGAGTGTTTTCGGTAAAATCGTTTCATTTGTCGTCCGTGTTTTGACTTGTAATTATTCATATGATTACTTAGATCATGATTACTTAATTCCAGAATATAAAACATGATTTATATATAATATATATTCATAATATATATATATATATAATTGATCAGTAAATGGAAAGAAATACACCGTTCATGGAGACAGTAGGCCGTACGTACGCATGAACGCTGTTTTCATTTCCTTATTGAGTTGAATGGAATTAAGTAGATGACATAAATATATATACACATAAATCCAGTATCATTATTATTTCATATATTTCATGATTACTTATTATATGTACTTTATAATCATTCATGAATGGTTAAATTGGAGAACGAATCTCATCGCGTCGTGGAGACGGTAGTCCGTACGTACGCACGAGTGATGATATCGTTCTCATGATCGTGGAATTTTATTGGAGTGTATGTATACTATTATAGAATCAATATCACTTTACAATAATCATATATAGTTATTATTTACACCATTATACCCATCCAATTAAGGTGGTGGTGGAAAATAGATTACACCACGGCGTGGAGACGGTATTCCGTACGTACGCACGCGCGGTGATTTCCTTTTTCCGTAGGATGGATAGAAGGTTAATTAGAGTTGTTTCATATTTATAATAACATATCAGTATATAAGAAATACTGATGTTATTACTTTATTATGAAACAACTAAAGAAGAATAAGTTGAAGGAGAAAGAAATTGAAAAAGATAGGTAATGGATATTACCTCTTTTTGACGCACCTTCTCTTAACCTCCACTTAAAGAACTAAGGATGGTCTTTGAAGAAGACCAGGACCTCTAGGATGATACTAGGGAAGTGTAGAAGAGATTTTGGCAGGGGTTGGCTGAGCTTGAATGCTCAAATTGGTGTAAGGAGGAGAGGGAGGAGGTGCCCTTTTACAAGGGAGGAGAGGGGCACCTTAGGAAAATCTCAAAATATTATTTTATATTAAGGTAAAATTCGGTTTATAATGGTTCCAAACGGTCTTATTTCGAAGATAAATTGGGGATGGGTCGAAATCCTCTCATCCAATAGGATTTAGACAAGTTTAGGTTATTATTTTAACCTTATCAATTAGATTTAACTCTAAGTTAAATAATTTAACTTTTACCGTGTCTTTTTGTTTTCTTACACTATATGGTTAATAAACTTACCATAACAAGCCAAACTAACCCAAAGTTGTTTATTATTAATATATCTATCCTTATCTAAGTCAATTTTGACACTATTTGGTACATGATTTTTATGAAATTCATGACAGAATGATAAGTTCGAACCAAGTTACTTATATCAACAATAACATGTCATATTAACCTAGAAAATTAATGTAAGTCATAAAAAGTCTCAAATAACATTTATTTGGGCATTTATTACATCAATTATGTCAATATTTCGTTAATAAGACAATTACTGTATCATCTTTGTGTCATAATAAATGATAATTATTTAATCCCTAAAAATTATAAATAAATTCCCATGATGTATATAATTGTATTAGCTTTCTGGAGACTATTCATGTTCGAAGTTTCATGAAGTTTATCACTGAATTAAAATTATTATACATAGAAGATTTAAGAAAGTGACATGTTGTCACATTCTTTGGTTTTAATAATAATTAAATTATTTTCATGGACAAAAGTCCATAAAATGAATATAATCTGACCCTTAGGTTATATGGGTCTACTTTTAGCCATCCAATAGGATTTTTTCAAGTGTTAGGGTAATTTTATAATCTTATATTTACCCTTAATTACTCGATTTACCTTTAACTATAGTAAATAAAATTTACCGTCGTTACTATTCAAAATGCCCAAAAATAAAAAGTAGCTTATTATCATAATTTGGACCCACTGATTCCAAATATGGAATCCATTTTTCCAAATTCAATACACAAAATATGCAGAAATTAAATTAAAATTAATCCCGTTGTCGAAAGAAAACAGGTTTTTCTTTAAAACATTGCAAAAGATTGAATTGATTTAACCTACGAATTCAAGGTAAAATCAATGCTAATGACAGACATTATATTAAATGGTAAAAATATATTCTATTTATACTTTAAAACCATTCAATATTATAATTTAACCACATAAGATATTATGATGAAAAAAGTAGTTTTTAATTAAAATATAGCTTGTTTTTACTATTCATTAAAATATGAAAGTTATCGGAAAAATATCAAAACTTTATCTAATGTAAATTTTTATATCCTGATTCAAAAGAAGAATTTTATTTTGTCAAATTGAACTTATAAACATGTCAAAAACTAGATTTAAAGTGGGTGCGCCATCAAAAGGTGGCAAAACTGCATTTTTTGAAAAATACTTATTTTACCCGAAAAATTTATTTTGTTCTTATACCATGTTCTAGAAATGTGTAAGATGAATAATATTGTTATAAAATTCAAAATTTAGTTAACACTATTCATAACGGATAGTTCATAACAATATTATAATAATATATCGTTGTTTAGTAAAACCCGGTACTACGTACAACACACGCTATCGAGGAAGGTCGCGATTGCGTGTAATGCAAGCCAAGTCAGGGTTGCGTGCTGTGAAATATTCCTTCGTTGTTTCGTATATCATAATCCAACCATATTTCATTTATACATTGAATATATATATATATACTCAATTTTGTGTAGAATAACTATTATCAAAATTGTGTGTAACACGATCTAAGAATAGTGTTGCGTATACTGCAAGCTAATACGGTGTTGCGTATAACGCAAGGTAATCTTGTTGTAGCATACAACACAAGACATTAATGAAATTAAAAGAATATTTTTCATAAAATATCGGGGTGTTACATGAACTGATTAATATATACGACCTTTATGAAATAATTATTCTTCTAAAGTTATTATATCATATCTACATTATTACTTTCCAATCCATTGGAAAATGATAACGTCGCTCGTGCATACGTGCAAACTACCACCTCTACGAAGGGATGTGATTTTTTTTCATTTTAGCTTTACATGGATAGTAATAAGGATGGATTTAATTAATATAAATTATATATATGATATAATAATTATTATTTAACAGTGAATTATTATTTACCTTTCTTTCTTACCATCCGTCAAAAAGGTAAAAACATCATTCAAGCATATGTACAACCTACCATCTCCATGAACGATGTAATTAATTTTTCTATCTCTACATTTTATAGATGACTCTATATATCAGTATATTGAATATATATATATATATATATGATATTTATATCATGAATAAATTAAGTTGTTATAACACAAAACAATGATTTTAACAAAGAATCATTAATAAAAAGGTGATAAAATATTATAAGTAAATAATATATGATATGATATATATGATTATGGTTCTATAATATATGTGTAATAAATCTAAATTTTTTATATAAAGTAGGTTAAGATGCATATGAAGGAAGTAAAACCTGAGTAAGGGATTTCATAACTCAATTTCTAGTCATTGGGTTATACATATACTACATTAACTATGTTATTCCATGATTATGTGTGAGATGACATATGCTTTTATTATTTTTTATTTCAACTTATTTTTTGTGGATTTACATTTTTTACACATAATTACATCATTTATTAATACTCACTTCAATGATACAATATTTGTAAGTGTATATTTCCCAATCTAACCATTATTCAAGATTGTTTATGTTTATGTATTAATTGGGGGAATTTATATGATAATTCTATATTAAACACAATATATTTTCTTATCCACTAGTTATTTTTGAAAAGTACAAGTTTTACTTTCATTTTATTATTAAGTAATTAAGATATTAAAATCCTTTTTTAAAGTGTTAGGACAAAAATGGGCTTAGATGCTCTGAGGGGGGGGGGGGGGGGGAGGGGTTATAGTATGGATATTCTTTTTGAAATTCTTCCTACCCTGTGGATCTTGAAATTATTTTTATGGGGGTCACTTCATTTGATCTTTAGTGTTTTCTCTGATCTTATCCTTTAAAAATTTATGTAATTATGATGTATAGAAATTAAACCATGGAAGAAATCATAAGAACACATAGATTTTACTTGGTTAACCCTCATTGGGATACATCCAAGGAGCATAAAAAGACAATGTAAAAATGTACAAAAAACACTAAAGCACAAAGTTGTTGGTTTAGGCTAGGTCACTCCTTCTTGGTCTCACTTCCCTTACAATGTTTGGGGAAGATTCACTATCTCCTCAGGATCACTTCCCTCAAACTTCTATCATATGATCACTACTTCATAAGTGATAAATAATTATCTCATAGGACAAAGAACAATATCTTCTATTGTTGATATTTTCACCAAATGTATGATAGGTGACTTTTAAACTCACTTGATATTTCACATCCTTGATGTGAGAATCCCCTGAATAATCAATTTTCCATGATATTTTATGTAAAATACTCCTAAATTTAGTAATATTTTCAAGATATTACAACTATTACTTTTTCTATCTTGGATGTAGTAGTAAATACCAACCTTTTCCAAATATAGTCAGATGGTGAAGATCCTCCGTCTTATTCTTCTTATTCAAAATTTAGATATGAAAATGATATTTTTCATGAGTTAGCCCTAGAACATATCTCCTTGTGAATGAAATTGGTGTATTATCCATGCATGATACCATGTCATGTAACCCTTGCGTGAGATCCTGGTGTGTATCCCTTGCCTGAGAATCCTCCATGAGACCCCTTCACAAGATTGTGTTTTGTTCATACAGATCGCATGACTCAATCATGAGACCTCTCTTCAATAATCCTTTTCAAGAACTTTTTCTATTAATGTAGATTGATAGACCTTGTTCAGTTCACATGGATTGCAAGACCTTGTTCAGATCATGCAGATCCCAAGACTTTGTTCGGTTCACATAGATTGAGAGATCTCAATGGGTCTACTTAGGTGTTCAAACACCCAACACATACTTCAGTTTGTAAGATCCCTTTACATGAACTTTTACGTTTAAATGGATCCTAATATTACAATACAATACTTTTTTTTACTCATGCAAGAAACTTACATGATGTCAATAACGTATACTCATTCACTTCACACAAAACCCCTTCTATGTCATTTTCATTAGATAAACATTTTAAGAAATTTTTTTCACCTATAAAAGATGGTTAATTTGGTATTTATAAGAAAAATACCCCAAACTTAAATCCATAAATCATGGATAGTCATCCAGTCCACTTCCTCATCAATCGGTATCATGCGCTTCACATGATCGCTTTGCATGATCACCTGCTGCATGTTGCAAGTGCATCGAATGATCAACTACATTGTCTTTCAGTGTGTCGTGTGATCCCATTGCATGATAAATTGGAAATAATGTGTTATTATCATGATACCATCATGATATCAAATGAAAATCATGTGGTGTTAGTGACATTGTCTTCATGCGCTTCACAATATCCCATCATGACATACAAACACAATCACGCATTCACATTACTTTAAACAACCAGTTATTATCTATATCCTTTCTAGATTCTTTGTCTTCATTCACTTCACATGATCTCTATGCTAGATCCTATAACAATAATGTGGTGACTTCCAGTGCTTTTCATGATCTATCTGTTATATCCTCTATCAATCATATTGCATATTCGTGTGCTTCGGATGATCTATTGACAGTCATATGGTGTCTTCAAATGCCCCATGTAATCTAATCATGAGATCCTATTATACTCATGAGGATACCATGATTTGATCACATGATATAATTCATCTCTCATGATCACAAGTGGTACATGTACATATTTTAAAAAAAACTCTGCATGATCCATTAGGAATTATAGGCTTTACATGAACACTCTGCCTTTTCGCTCCTCATGATCAGTTCTAACATTCACACACCTCGTAATCAATTATAATATTAGAGCTCTACGTTATCTATTATAACATCTGTGATATATGATATTATTTCATAAATTCATGCTTCAGGAGATAAATTTAGACATTCATACTCTATGAGACCAGTTCATAAATTTGTGCTTTGCGATATTATACATTCATAATTTTTTTTAATATTTGTTAAATTATTTATTGAATTTATTTTTACCCATGATTTACTTTTATAAAAATAACAATAGGAATATTATTATCATTTTCCAAATGAGGAACCTTTTACCAATAGCATGAACAAAATATTTATTTTAATATATAGCACATGAATGAATTTTCC
Source organism: Viscum album (assembly GCA_963277665.1). Taxonomy (NCBI): domain Eukaryota; kingdom Viridiplantae; phylum Streptophyta; class Magnoliopsida; order Santalales; family Viscaceae; genus Viscum; species Viscum album. The sequence continues at coordinate 1,649,568,009 of OY728143.1, read as the reverse complement.
ACCATCATGACTAATATTTTCTTTGAAAATTACTTTACAAGTTTTAAAAATTCTATTCAAAGAAAATATTTTTCCTAATATTCTGGATTTTTTTTTTGTTTTTAAAAGAAATTTTCAAAGTGATAATGGTATTTTCCTCATTATTTTTTTAACGATATTTTTATGGTATTTCTATTAATCAATAATAAAAACCATTTATTTTACTTATTCTCCACTAAGGATATTTTGTAATGATTTCATAATTATTATTTTTATAGATGGTTTTTGATCAGTTTTATTGGCGAAAGTATTGATATTTCATATTATAGTTATTATAATATAAAAATTTATTGAATTTTATATCATTTTTATTTAGTTGTATTGTTTATTCATATGATGAATGCATTGGACTTAATAAGTGATGAATTGGACCTATTATATCCCCTCAATAAATCGGTAGGTCTTACGAGACAAACTAGTTTAGGTATTTGGCCAAGGCCTTGTCCATTTTTGTTAGATTTATGGAAAAAAGGCCTCAAAATTATGTTTAATATGTAAAACATTATGAATTACATCATTATGATATTAGTTATTTATTTCCATGTGATTATTTGAATAGTTATGATATCCATAGATAAGTTTCATACTCATGTGATTAGTTATATGACATTATATGATCATTATTTATTTCTTCCATATTATTATTTATGATCAAGTTATTTTTTAAATGGAATGTATTTTATGTTATTTAACTTTCCATATTGATTATGTATTATTTACTCATGATAGATTCCCCCTTACGTAACCCTTAATGAGAATTTTATCTCACCCATTATTTTGTTTCCTTTCCCTAAGATATGAAGAAGGAATATTTGAATGCATTCAAGGATGAAGATTATTAACTTTCACTATGTTGTATTTTTATGTTTTCAAATGGAATATGAGATTAAAGTATGTATCCAGTTTAGAAAGACTAATAAACTATTCATTTCTGTTGGATGTGATTTATTATATCATATGCTAATAGACTAATGTAAACTCTAGATTTGGGCTACTGGAGTCAAGGTCTTTACGGTTGATATTAGAGGAAATTTAATAGAAACCATTGGAACTAGATTTATTAAAACATAGATTAGGGAACATACAATTTTTATTGATTTTGAGGATAACTCTAAGTATAGGATAACATCCTAAAGTTTTAATATTGTAACGTCCCCACCTCAGGAGCCACTAAACTGGTGCCCCACGTTGGCTCACCACGTGATCTCAGGCATGCCTCCCCCTATGCCAAAGGCTCTGGAATAATAGCAAGGGTATAATAATCCACATGGGGAGACTATGCCCTATTTATTAGAGTAAGCCACAATAGATTCAATATGAAACAAAGGAAATAATAACAATAAATAAGAACATGCATTACCAAACAAATTCCAGAACTTGGTATAAGCCCATAACCAAAATTAAATATGCAATGTCATTTCAACATTACTAAGTGCAAGGAAAAGAGTAAATATAGACACACTGAAGAATCCACCAAATAGGTTCTGAAACCATGTTTGGTCCCCTCCTCTATGCACATCCATTTCCCAATCAACCCTATATCATAGGGCCCTTTCCTTTTACCTGACTTGCAACCATGAAGTATGCTCGGGTACCTAATAGTGGCCCGAACTGGGTGTGAGTACAACTCAGTAGGCCACCAACAATGGTATCTACAAAATATATAGTCTAAATATATAGTGCATGAAATTACTAAATAAATGACAAGATAAACAAAAGACAACTCCAGTGCCATTAGTTAGCAATATTCACTTTATCCATTTTCATCATTTGTTCCATGGGTTCAGAATTTACATCATTTGCACTATGGCCTAATCTGGTCAATTATCATGCATAAGGGAATAAGTCAAGTTCCCCATCACACTAAAGATATACATTTCATAAACAAATAAATCACACTTACCTTGGAGCCTCGGTCTAGGTAGTGTCAATAAATACAAACATCAGGGGTATAGAGCCTCAATCCCATTCCCTAACCCATGAATTATAGGGGTGGGGTTTAGAGCTTTAGTCTAACCTAACTCATGGGTGTATATCCCCAAGTCCAATACCCCATAACATCCAAGATATGTACACACACTTATTTCTCCATTTACCACATATTCCATATCACAAACCACACACAACCAATACTCATAACATTTTCAACTCACATTTCATAAGACATATGAATCATATTCAAGCCATAACCCACTAACACATTTACCATTTACTTATCGTAACCCATTTAACCCATTTACCTTTTCATAACACAACCCATTTATCATAATCAATAATTCCCATATATTATCCCAATTTAATTATTCATCAATTAACATACATTAACCCATTAAACATATTCATCAATTCATAGGAATTAATCCATTTACTCATTTTCATTACAAATTCATAAGCCATTTATCACATTCACATTAATCCATTTAACCCTTTGTTTAATCCTACCAACCAATCCCTTATTTCATTTCCAACAACTAGGAAAAACTAAAATTAGTGCCTCTTAATTATTTAAACTAACATGTAAACAGGTTCAACATAGGATCTACTTCATCTCAATCAAATACTAGGCTTTACATCATAATTTTCCTATTCAGGAATGTGGTCACACCCTATGGGTGGGTCTAAATTGGTCTAATCAGTCTCAACGCATCCCATAGGGATCGTGAGGGGTTTAATTCATCATTTATTCCACCATTTTACCCAATATTACTAAAGGAATCACATTAACAATAAAAAGACACCATAACATAACCACATACACTTAAATCAAGAATCAAGACTATGGGATATAACATGTAGACCACTTACCTCGATTCTAAAGATGAATTCTCTTTTAACCTTAGACCTTGAATCAGAATCAATAACCCCTCAAATACCCAACCTATGATTGGCTATAAAAAGAGGGTTTTAAAGATTATGAAGAAGAATAATAAATCTACAATCCCTAATCTAGAAAAAGGATCAAAGAGAAGCATTAGAATCTCCTAGAGATTCGATCCACCCCCAACAACACTCCAAATGGACTAGAAATAAAGGAGATCAATAATTTGGAAGCCTTGGTAATTTTGGTTCCTCATTTGGGTTGATGGAGAAGAAACGATGGAATAAATAAAATAGAACACATAAAATCTCAAGGGGGAAAATGGTAAAACTCCACTTTTAATGAGGTGCACAGTTTGTCTACATTGTTTTTAAAACAGTGCACCAACCATACAGAATGCCTCTATCTAAGACCACACAGTTTATATTTCCACCTTTCATGGTTTATCTAACAGTGCACCACCCCTCCTAGATAGCATGGTTTGGGCATACATTTTCCATTAACCATGCACAAACCGTTCAACATGCATATGATGACCCTATTTCTATTTATTTCAAGTCCCAAACCCCTAGAACACCCCCAAAATTAATCATAAACCTGGTAAACATTTAATTAGCCAAATTTAATGGATTCTAACCAAAATTTAAAAAAGAATGCACCTCTATAAAGTCCGTGATCCTAAAACCTCCCCACCTTATAATAGATCATCCTCAAGCCACACTCCCAAGCATCACTGAGCTTCTGAGGTAACGATATTGGTACAATGAGACCACATATTTATTTCTCTCTCCCAAGTTTCTTCTCGAATATTACTTTGCTGCAACAAAACTTGAGCCAAAGATACAATATTTCCCCATAAGACTTTATCACTATGATTCAAAAAACAAACCAAATTCTCATAAAAGGATGCATCATCCTCAAGCTAAACATCCTCATCATTAATCCTATGATATTGGTCATGATGATACTATTAAAAATATGACACATTAAAAAAATAATGCATGCCATTATACTACCATGGAAGATCCAATTGGTATGTCCCTAGTATAATCTTCTCCATAATCTCAAATGACCCCATTTACCTAGGTTTCAGCTTACCCTATTCCCAAATCCATTGGTGAACCACCCTTGGTGATACCTGAAGAAACACATGATCACCCACCATAAACTCAAGAGGTCTAAAATGCTGATCCACAAACTATTTCTACTCACTTTGACTCATTTTCATATATTTCCAAATCAATTGAACCTGTTATGACATCTCCTACATGAGACTCAGTCCCAGAAACTCTAATTCACCAAACACTAACTGACCCAAAAAATATATACATGGTCTACCATAGAGTGACTCATACAATTCCATCTAAATCGTAGCCTGGTAATTTTGGTTGTAGGCAAGCTCAACAGGATCCAAGTCCTTCTACCATGATATAAAAAAAGTCTAGGACACAATCCATCAACATTTCATCTAGTAAATAAATAGTGTGATTCAATTTCCCATCCATCTAAGGTTGGAAAGCCGTACTCCAAAATACCTAGGTACCAAGATGTTTCTGTGAGCCCTGCCAGAAGCATGAAGTAAAATTCATATCATGACCTGAAATTATCATTCATGACACCCCATTCAACCATACTATCTCCTAAACATACAGCTCACCCAAATGAACCACGGTGAAGGTCTCTAGAATTGGAGAGAAATGATCCACCATCTTCAACTGATCCACACCTACCCAGATTATATCATTCTTATAAGGCATCCTCGGAAGACCCACGATGAAATCCATTATCATGTCATCCCATTTCCATTCCATAATGGGAAATGGCAACAAAAAACCACCCAACAACTAATTCTCAACTTTCACATATTGACAGGTAAGACAATGCTCCATGAAACTTGCAACCTCTTTCTTTATCATTGGCCACAAATATTAGATATGAAGATTATGATACATTTTGGTATATCCAAGATGCATTACCCACCTCAATTTCTGAAACTCATGTATCAACTCTTCTCACATACATGTTGGAACACCAGTGTGGGAAAAACATATGTGATCCTGTCACCTCCAATAGTCAAACCAGATGGTGACTCCCCACCTTTAAGGCCATCCCTCAAAGTCAAACATTCAAGATCCTTACACTGTGTCTCCTTGATCCGGCTCAGAATCATGGAATCAACTACCAGGAATGTAAGGTTCATATTACCTTGGAAATCTTGCACCTCCATATGCATCTCATCAAACAACACCATTATTATCTACTTGTAAATGGATTTATAAACTTCCTGATTTTGAGTCTTCCGACTCAAAGAATTTGTAACATTGTTCCCCTTCCGACGTCAAAAGACTGCATGTACTCAACCCATATTCACTGATGAAGATTCGGGTATTGTTAAGATAATATATAATTAAGGATTTTATGATCATTATACACTGTATACCATTCTCCCAATAGGTAGTGCTGCCAACAATTTAAATCATAAACCAATGTAGCCAACTCAAGATCATGCATAGGCTAATTCCGTTCATGAGAGCTAAAATATCCTGACTCATATTCCACAACTCGGTCATCTTGCATCAAAACTTCCCCAAGCCCAACACTGGACACATCGAAAAATAGGTATACTCTTTACCTGGATCTGGTAGGATGAGGATCAATGTGGTGGTCAACCACTTCTTTAACTCTTGAAAAGCATTTTCACATGCCCCAGACCACTTAAACTTTATTCCCTTCTTCAAACACAAAACTGGACATTACAAGTGGGAAAAGACTTTGATGAACCTTTGGTAATATCTCACCAATCCTATAAAACATCAAACATCAAAACCATTATTAGGATACTCCCAAGATACAACTAAATATACTTTATTCGAATCCACCGAAACACCTTCCTATGAGATGAAGTAACCCAATAAATGCAACCTATAAATCCAAAAATAAAACTTGGATAGATTAGAATATAACCTATGCTCTTTGAGTGTACTAAAAAATATGTCAAGATGTTTTTCACTATCTTCACGAGTCTTGGAGTACACATATATTTCATTAACAAAGATAACTACAAACTAATCTTGGTAGGGATAAAATATTCGGTTCATTAGGGCCATAAACACTACTGGTGCATTGGTCAACCTGAATTACATCACAAAACTCATATAATCCATACCTACTCCTAAAGGCTATCTGTGGTACATTAGAAGGTATCACCCTTAGATAATGATACCATGATCTCAGATCAATCTTAGAGAATACAAAAGAACCCCTTAGCTGGTCAAAGAGAACTTCAATTATAGGATGATGGTATTGGTTCTTAATCTTCATCAAATTAAACTTCCTATAATCGACACATAACTGCAATGATTCATCCGCATTCTTGGAAAAGAACACCAGAGGTCCCCAGGGTGAATTAATTGGATGAAAAAACCCTTTATTATCCAATTCCTCCAACTGAGTTTTAAATTCTTGGATTTATTTTGGTTCTAGTCTTAATGGTGGAATGGAAAGTGGTTTTACTCCCAACAACAATTCTATAATGAACTCAACATCCCTCTCGGCTGGTATCCCCAAGAATTATTTAAGAAACACATACTGAAACTAATCCACCATTGATGTAAATACAATCCAATCTACTCCCTCATCACCAACCATGAGATAATACACTTGAGCTATGAGTTCACCCAACTATTGAAAAATTGTCCTTAGATAACATGTTTGGATAACCCATTCCCCATGAAGAACATAAATTTCCCATTCAATAGATGTGAACGTTAACATATGATAATAACATTCGATATGGGACTGGCATATAACCATCCAATACATGCCCAAAATCAGATCAAAACCTGAAATCTCAAGAACAGACAAGTTCCACGGAAAATGGTACCCACCAACCTCAAAAGAAAAACCCTTAAATTGTATGATATTTTATGCTCTCACCCCTAACACTGTATCAATTGACATAACCCCAAACACACATTCTACTACTAGATCCAAAAAAACCACAAACTGATTAGAAACAAAATAGGTTGAGGCACCTGTATCAAATATAGCACTAGAAAATATTGAATCTATAATGATTGTACCTTGACTAGTCAATGGTCCAGCCTCAACATCTCTAGATACTGGTTGAACTGCATGAAGCTGACCTGAAAATCTACCATGTTCTTTGGTATGATTCCCTGGTGCTATACTACCCTACTGATATGGTTGATCTCTCCCCAAATTACCATGCCCACAACCTCATCCATTACAACCACTCGATCTACAACTACCTAGCTGGTATGAGGTAACCAACCCCCTACCTGCACTAGGAATTATCCTGGATCTTCCATTTGTTCCCAACTATCCAAGGTTCCTACAAAACCTTTTCACATGACCCATTCTTCCGTATGGTCGGCACTCAACTAGTGGTCCAGGGAACTAAAAACGCATGTACCCTATCCCACCACATTGATAGAAAAACACTTGACCACCACCCTAAGAGTTTGATTCTCTCTTCTAACTACTCTACACACTTTCACCTTGGTAAATATTCCTGAAATGACACTTTATTCCCTCAAAAGTCACACTACTGGTCCATCCAACTTGTACAAAAAACTCACCACCTGAAGCATCCTTTTTTGTTTACTTCTAAAATAAGGTCTTGATCCACCACCTATGCAAACCTCTTTAAGAAGAAGATGTTTCCCCAGGACTTAATCTCATTTATATGTCCATCCTGAAAATGTCCCTCTATTGCAGCCTCATCCCCTACCAATGATGGAAAAAATCGTTTAAAGTGTATGTAGAGGCTTTCATAAACCATCACTGACATGGTCCCTTGTATTAGCCTCATAAAATCCATAGAATACTCTTATCTCAAAGTATCTGGATAAAAATTCTTAAGGAAGTTATCATAAAAGTCTTTCCATAACATACCATCAGCTTGCTGAGTTTGAAACAAAATATCCCACGAGCACTTTTCTAGTCCCCACAACATATAAGACTATAACTTGACTCTATTATCAGGATTAGTCTTCATGTTTTCCAAAATTTCCTAAATAGACTCTATCCATAACACCACATCCTCGGGTCCACCCTCTCCAAAAAATGTGGGAAGGTGCTAAAACTGAAACTCTTTGGTCAGATCAAACATACTCAGCATGACGCACCCTCGATTTTGATCTATCATATAAATTAAATGAGCAAAGTTCTCATGGAACTGGTTCTCTTCTCAGCCATCTTGGACAAACGGGTTTTCCTACTCTGCTACTGGTGGATCAATCTCAACGATATCCTCTTGTCTCCCAACCAACACATGTCATCTTGGTTACATTTCTCAATAATTCTAAACACAAGTCTTAGAACATAAGGCCTAAAGCTTCCACAATTTTTGTAAAACAAGGCTCTCTACTAGCCATAAAAAAACCCATTTCGTATACAATTCCCCAATGAACACCGTTACACCACGAACACTAACCTCATCCACCCCTACCATAGGTCATGGTCAACATGGGTTAAACTAGCTTACATAGTCATGATCCTTTCATAAGACACCATTTTTTTAAAACCATTTCCAAATTCAAAACATAAATATTTATCTATTGGGCACATTTCCCATTTCAAAACTTATTAAAACCAATATTTCAACTCATTCACAAAATTTTATTAAGAACAATTATTTAATAAATCTTTAACATTTTTTCTATTTAACCATTTTCATCATCATTGTTGGAATATCTTGTATCCTCTAGTTTAAAGTAGGAGACAATGTTTGTTTTAAAAAAGACACACACACTGCTTGAAAAGTAATAAAACCATTTCACAACATATCAAATATAATGAGAAATGATTATAAATGCTTTGAGTGTTGTTCTATGTAGCTCTGGACTTATAGGATGTAGCAGATGTTATTTTCGAGTCCTCTTGTGGAAACAGAGTATCGTGAGTTTCATTTTCTAGTTTCTAGTTTGATGTGATTTTCTTTGCACCTCTTGTTATTATTAGAGCTAATACTACGATAAAGTTTGATATTTTGAAGTAAAACAGTTCAAGCACAAGGAATCGAGAGTTCTTTATGCATTATTCAGTATATGTGTTCTGCTTCTTTATATGCATTCAACTTCTCGAACTCTAATGCTCCAGTTCCAAAGTTCTTTTTTTTTATTTAGGGTGCATGTGTTGGAGATAATAAGAAGGAAAGTTTCTACTACTCATACCTCATTCTGTTAGGTGACATGTCTACAAAAAACATGAATTATGTTAGTTTCATTAAATGACTCAAATATGTCCATTAGAAATAATTTCTAAATTAAATTGAAAAAGATAGAAAAATGGTTAAGTATGGAATGGTGTCACAGTTTGGGTCTTGAAATGGTGTCACATGGAACAATGTATTCTCCTTTTCCTTTTAGTGGTGAGACAGTCACTGTTCCATAGTTGGGTTGAGATTTCAAAATGGTAGCACAATTACGGTGTCTGGTCCTTTGTGAATTCTAGAATCAGTGATGAGACTATAGTTCCAGATAAGCGGTGTCTTTGGTAATGGTGTCTAGTCCTTTGTCAAAATTCTGAACGGTGTCATGTTATGGTATCAAGGAAATTGTGTTAGGTCCTTTTCAAAAATATGGAACCGGTAGCAAACTTACAGTGTCACAGACTTTGTGAAAATCTAGAACCGGTAGCAAACTTATGGTGTCACGGACTTAGCCAAATATCTATAAACTGTCGTAAGAAGTAATAATCACAAAATAGATTAAGATTAACCATAATCATACAGAAACATAATATAACAATATTAAACATAGTTTACAAGACTCAAACATGATTTGTGAGATTCTGAATCAGGATCATGTGAAAGTTTAAACCATGAGTTTCAAGTAATAAAACATAAGGAAACCAACGATCTCCACATATGATTTGTGATAGGTTATAAATTATTTGTGAGCATTAAAACATGGGGAGTCCAAAACTTTCACCCTTTTTAATGATCACAAATCATGGAATTTATAATCCATATATTATATATATTTTAGTGGATATGTGATAGGTTATATAAAAACTATTCTTCTCCCTTGAAGATCCTTTTTCCCTAAATTCATTGCCTTATTTCTCCATCTTTTAGGATTATAAAAAAATTATAAAATGAAACATTGAATGAAGGAAATTAAGATAATAAACAAAATAGTGCACATTTTATTGAACAAAAAGAGAGGGACCATTATAAGCATAAAGAAAAATAAAAAACATCCCTATCAAAATACATCCTTAAATTCTCTTCAGAGCCAGTAGAATTTTCTTTTCACTTGGTAGAAACATAAGGAGGAGCCACAAGAGAAGAGGTAGAAGTGATATAAGGTATTGATCCAATGGTGAGAGAAGGAAAATGCACTCCTTCAAAGACATAGGGTGTAAGAGTTGGTCTGGTGGAAGACCAAGGCAAGGGTTGTTCAATAATAATAGGTCTGATCTAGATTAGAGCCTAAGACACAGACATAGTAGCAGGAGAAAAGGTAGTGGAAAAGGAAAGGGTTGAACCAGGTCGCAAAGGGGCAGCTCATGGATCCATAATGGTAATACTTTTCACATGTAGATATGGATTAAAAAAAAATGAAATTAGTGATGATCTCACCTCCATAATGCATAGCCTTCTTCAAAGACATCTTTGTATTCCAAAAATTTGTCCAACAGAGGAGTGAAGTATTTCAGATTCTAAACATGAGTCTTGAAGGCTTGAGTTATAAGAGTAATTTTCATATTCTCTAAAAGATAATTGAATTTATTGTTCAGATCGTGCTTAGAATAAATTTTGTTGAAGTAGAAATCCAGTTTCTTAGATATTTCTTCTTGAGAATAATTGGCAATATTTGAATGTATCCTTACCAAATCAAACACAAAGTCACTATTCTTGATGACAGTAGATAAACTTTCTTTATCAACATCACTTAACATTGACTAAAGCTCTTCTTTAACAACCATTCTGATCAAATCACTATCCATGGGATGAGATGACTAACCAGAGGCAGTTGAAGCTGTAACAACTGATGCGAGAGACTTAAGTTTATTTAGAACCTTTTGTTAACATCCCTTATACTCATTAGTCATATTATTAAGTCCAACAATAAGCTCACACATATTAGTGACTATCTTGGTGTTCCTCTAAGCCACTTTTTCATAAACTATAACCAGGTTGGTAGAATCATAGATACAACCTTTTGTGGGATTTGATCACCAACTTCATTGATAGGATGAGATATAGGAGATTGTCTAGTTTACAACACTTCATTCACATCTTCAAACATAGATCTAAGAGACTTCACCTCATTACTCAACTATTTGTTCTCAATTTGAACTTCCTAAATTTCATGAAGCATAATTGGATGAATATTCCATATAATTTTCTCTAACAGCAGGGAAACATCTCGCACGCTGAGATTATTCATTATAGAAGGTTGAGACTCTAACAACTTCCCAAATCCATACAACAAGTTGTCTCCAAAAACTTTTAGATCACTAGGACTCCCAAAATCAAAAGATTCATGAGTAGTTTCAGGAACAGGAATTGAAATGGGTTTAGACTCCTTAGAATATTTTACTTATATAGCAGAAATTTGTTTCAATTGAAATATAGTGGAAATATCTATTACTTTTACTGAGGCATTTTGGATATTATCCACTTCAATATTACTAGAAATCCTATACCAGGTATCCACAGAACTTTGGTCAATAGGATTTGGAAGTTGAACACTTTCTAGGCAAGGGTGTTGCTCCCCCTCAATAGATACAACTCTTCTAGGACTAAGAGACTCAATATTTTAACCCATTCCAAAATTATCAGAACTTTGAAGCTCACCCGTATATTTTCTAGCTAGTTAAAAAGCCTATTCCATTCTTTCCTCAGCAGATAAAATTACCTCAGTTTTAATCTTTTTTTTCTAACTATTCCATTGCAGTAGGTCCTTCCTCAATAAAAATATATTCTTTGTAATTACTCGACCCCAGTTACCCAAAGTCGGCACATTATTACATAACATTGGCATGATCACAAAAGATCAAGTCTCGAACGACCGATTAGCTTAGTAGCCTTGGAAATACTAGATACATTCATCAGTTTTAAATTACATCATGAAATGAAAAAAAACAAAATTTTATTAATTAACCACATTCATATCCCATAGACTATCCCTACAGGCCAGTCATAATATACTTCTTCGCATCCTAGGAAAAATAAAACATAGAAAGGGGTGAGCTCAGATGCTCAAAAAGGTTAACAATATAGAAAAAACGTTCATAAATAAGCATAAACATTTAAGGAAATGTATAAGACTAAAACAAAAGCCTTTTAAACATGAACTTCAGCATAATATGGAAAATATAAAATCAAATAATTCCATTTACTTATTCAAATGGATATTCTACTAGTCAAATAATCACATGAAATATCAATAGCCACTTTCATAATGATAGAATGCATAATGCCAGACTTCATAACCACATAGTCAAGGACTTGTGCCAAGACTAGAAATATGATTTTGTAAAGGACTTGTTAAAAGACACTAGTTTGTCTCCTAAGACCTACCGATGTATCAAGGAGATATAGCGGGCTCCACCCATCAATTAAAAGTCCAATGCATTCCTCATATGAAAAGGTTTAATCATAACATAAAAATTTGTATTAAAACTAGCATAAAAAATGTCAATAATTTATCCATAGACCATGAATGGTATAAAATAACACATCCACAGTCAAACATATAAAAAAACCTTCAATAAAATATGGAATATTTGTTCCATAATAAATCAACTTCAAACAAGCTTAAAATCCATCCAAGGATGTTGACAATGATGAAATCAATTGTTTTTGAGAAATATTTCTTTCTATTTTGAAATCATTTAAAATTCATGTAATTATAAAAGAAAATATTTATTTTTGAAAATATTATTATTATATTTTAAGGGAAACTTTGACAATGTTATAACGGGGGAAAATAGCCATACCTTCCATATAAGTTAAAAAACATTCTTACCCTAATTTTGTCGAAAAGGTCATAAAGTTCCTTGTTTGGAAAATGACAGAAAGATTCCTTTTAAAACATATATGGTCAAATAATGGTATAAAATACTTTAACCAATATTATATTAAATATTAATAATGTTTTGAATTAAATTTTTAAGAAAACACAGATGTGTATGAGAAAGAGGTCTTAGTAGATACTTACGTAAAAACAACCTCGGATAATAAAGAGATTGTGAAATTAACCCTTACCTTATACTTTTCCTTGGTTGAGGGTAGGTTAACCTCTTGTATAATGGTTAAATAATTGTTATTAAATTATACAAGAACCATATACATTAAAATTATATCATATATGATCTTCTAATATTTTATTGTTATTGATATTTCAGTAGTATCATCATTTTAGGTGTTAACTGATTCATTTTCCTTTATATGATTTGTCATGTAAGTAATGTTTTTTATGGATAGGATGTATCTTATTCATATTAATAATTATATTAAGTCTTTGAACATTATTTTTAATCATCAAATAAAAATTATTCTTGAATGGATACGGTGGGAAATGAATCTCGTCACGATCGTGGAGACAGTAAACTATATGTACGTACGCGCGAAAATATCATTATTTTGGTATTAAAATCATATATAATTGTATGTTATATCATATTACAGAATAATTATAATGTTATATTTATTATTTTAATCATTTATACTCATTATTATACCCATCCAAATGATGAAGTGTTTGAATAACAAACTACACCACGACGTGGAGATGGTAATATGTACGTACACACGTATGGTGACTAAGTCATTTATAGGATGGATAATGAATATGGTTGTACCATTTTTATAATAAAATCACATTATATAGAAGATACAGGAGTTATTATTTTATAATAGAAACAACCAAGAAAGAGGAAGTGGAAGAAGAATAGAACATGAAAGAGGTGATGAAATATTTACCTCTTCTTCGGGTTCTTCCTTTGGATTTGATCAAAAGGGATCATTAGGTTGGATTTATAAGTAAATTAAGGCCTCTAGGATGAAGTTAGGATAGGTGAAAGGATATTTGGGTAGGGTTTGTCTGATCCAAATAGATTTGGAGGTGTGAATTTTAGAGAAGGGGAAGTGCCCTTTTATAAGAGGGGTGAGGGGCACCTTAAGAAAAGATTGAAATATAATTTTATAATAAAATAATGTTCGGTTTCTAATGGCTCAAAAATGATTTTTTTGATGATAAGGTGGGGATGGGTCTAAAACCACTCAACCAAAAGGTTTTATACAGGTTTGGGTTACTATATTAACCTTATCTTTTAGGTTTAACTCTTAGTTAATTAGTTTGACATTTACCATGTCTCTTTGTATTTTTATATTATATGGTTAATACACTTACTATAAACTTCCAAGAGAACCTCAATTGGTTCATTAATGACATATATAATATTATTTAAGACCTTTGGATGATACTTATATTTTTAGGAATAGAATATAAATTAATAATATAATATTTGTTCTAAAAACTCTTTTATGTCAATTTTGACACTATTTTCTATTTTGTTTTTATTAAATTCATAACAACATTATTACTTTGAAAAACAATTCCTTTAATCACCCCTAACATGTCATATTAACCTATAAAATTATTTTAATTCATAAAAACTCTCAAATTACATTTATTTGGATATTTATAATATCAATTATTTTAATTTTTCATTAATAAGGTAATTACTTCATCATCATTGTTTCATAAATAAATTATAATATTTAATGTTTAAAAATTATAAATAAAATACCATTATGTAGGAAATTGTTTGAGATTTATAATTAATATTTATAGTCGAATTTATCTTATGTGTAACCCTATATTAAAAATGGGTGATTTATTAAACTTTGAATTTAACACTTTTAACTCTTCTTTAAATTAAATAATAATAAATGTCCTAATCTAATCCAAGTGGACATAAATGATCATATTATACTACTAAGTTTGTGTTTGGTCGAATAACACTTATACAATAGAATTAGGACATGTGTTAGGGTAATAATAACATCCTTTTTACCCTTAATTACCCTATTTACTTTTAACCGTGGTAAATAAAAGTCAAAAGTTACTATTCACCAAAAATTATTTTTATCTTATTCAACCAAATTTTACTTACTGATATCAACCATGTCTCTCGTATTATTGAAATTCAATTCACAGAAGCGATAAAATTAAGTTTTATGCAAATTTGAAAATGCTCCTAGGAGATGTGTAAAAGACGGTAAAAAGTTCGATAAACTTTTTATATGTCTAAAATTATTATAAACTGACTCCAATGAATTAAATTGAGCATATATAGGTATTATGTATCTATTTTGACCTAAAATAAATTTAAATAAAATAAATAAAAATTTAAATAAAAATTCGGTTTTAAAGAATAACTCAGTGTTTTCACTATGCATCAAAAATTGAAAGTTTTCAGAGAAATACCGAAAATTCACCACAAGATAATTTTGATATTCCAAATCCAAAAAATGAAGTTCATTTTTAAAGATAAAATTTATAAAATTTCAAATAGTAGGTATTACTATTCATAATGGCTAGTTGGATTGGTTGTGGTGTGTTTGAACTCGAAGTTGCGTACAACACAGGCTACTGTATTATTCAAAGGGAAACGTACCATGGAAGCTTGGGGTGTTATATTCTCCCCTAATTCAAATTATTTTTTCCTAAAAATTTATAGAATTTTACTGCATTAAAATATTCATGTGGTTCTTTATCATAAGTTACTCAGGTTCCCATGTTTCCTCTTCCATCTTATGGTTTCTCCATAGAACTTTTACCAGACGAGTCGTCCGTTTTATCAACAATTTTTCTCTTGTATCAAGAATATTGACAGGATATTCATAATAAGACAGATTGGGTTCTTGTTCTAATTCATCATAGGTGAGTACATGCATTGGGTCTGAAATTTATTTTCACAAAAGTGATACGTGGAACACATCATGAACTTTGGAGAGACTTGGTGGCATTTCCAAATGGTAGGCTATAGCCCCAATTCATTCTAAAATTTAGAAAGGTTCTATGTACCTGAGACTCAATTAACCCTTCTTGCTGAATTGTATAATTCCCTTCCATGGAGATAACTTCTAGAAAACATGATCTCTTACCTGAAATTTCAAATCCTTCCTTCAGTTATCAGCATAACTCTTCTGCCTACTTTGAGCTACTTTGATGTGGGTTTGTATTACCTTCACATTTTCCATATTTTCCTCAAAAAGTTCTGGGTCTACGAGTTTTCTTTCACCAACATCATCCCAACAAGTTTGTGTGCGACATCTCTTTCCATATAACGCTTCATATGGTGCCATCTAAATACATGAATGGAAGCTATTTTTATAGTAAAATTCCACTAGAGGTAAATATTGATCCCACATACCTTGAACATCAAGTGAGAAAGATCTCAACATGTCTTCTAAGGATTGAATAGTCCATTCTGATTGTCCATCAGTTTGCGGGTGGTAGGCAATGCTCAAAAGAAGTTCAGTATCCAGGTCTTTCCAAAGACTTTTCCAGAATCTTGATGTAAAATGGGGATCATGATCAGAAAAAATTGATAAGGGTACTCCATGAAGTCTTACAACTTCATTAATATATATTCTTGATAGATGTTCGAGTCGTAAATCTTCTCTTATATCAAGAAAATGTTTTGACTTGGTAAGACGATCAACAATGACCCATATTGCATTTATCCTTCATGGAGTCTTTGGTAGTCCCATGACAATGTCCATCATAATATTATCCCATTTCCAATCAGGTATGGGAAGAGGTTTCATGACTCATCTATTTTGTTGCCTTATAGATTTCACTTGTTGGCAAACCATACATCTTGACAAAGAATCACCAATCTCTCTCTTCATGTTGTCCCACAAAAAATGTTCCTTCAAATCTCTATACATCTTGGTGCTCTTGTGGTGTATATAGAAATTGGAGCTATGAGTATCATCCAACAATTCTCTTTTTAGATCAGGTATATCAAGAAAACAAAGTCTCTTCCCAAGTTTTAAAGTTCCATCTTCATATAGGAAGTCACTCATTCTCCCATAATTCAAAGATTTAATCTTCTTTAGAGACTCCTCATCATCGGTCTGAGAACTATTTATACTTTATAGTAAAGATGGTTTGGAAAATATTTGAAAAAGTAATGATGTTTCATCTTCTATGATTATTCCCATATACATTTTTCACTAGATCCACAAAAATAGGATCCCTTTCAACTCTCATCTTGTTCAAAACTCCATGATCATTTCATCTCAAAGCATCTACCACCTTATTTACCTTCCCTGGGTGGTAGTGTATAGTGCAATCATAATTTTTGAGTAGTTCAATCCATCTCCTTTGCCTCATGTTGAGTTCTTTTTATGATAAAATATACTTCAAACTCTTTGGATCGGTATATATCTCACATTTTTTACCATAGTGATAATGTCTCCATATCTTCAAAGAAAATATTACAGCTTCTAACTCAAGATCATGAGTAAGATAGTTTTGTTCATCAATTTTTAGCTGTCATGATGCATAAGCAATAACCCTATCATTCTGCATAAGGACACAACCAAGTACTTTCTTTGAAGTATCACTATAAATAACAAACCCATCATTCTCGAACAATAGAGTCAATATAGGAGCATTGACTAATATTCTGTTCAGTTCATAAAAACATTCTTCACTCTCTTTTGTCCCAACAAATTTAACCCCTTTACGTGGGACCTTGGTTAATGGGTTTGCCAATCAGGAAAAATTATGGACGAAACATTGATAATAACCTGCTAAACCAATAAAACTACATACCTTAGTTATAATCATCAGTGCTGGAAATTCTTGGATTACCTTGGTCTTTGAAGGATCAATTGATATTCCATCCATAGAGATAATATATACATCAAAAGAAATCTTTTGAAGCCAGAATTCACACTTTCTAAACTTCCCATATAATTCATTTCTTCTAAGAGTCTTCAGGATAATGCACAAGTGATTTTCATGATCTTCATAGATTTTGGAGTAAACCAAGATATCATCAATAAATACCACTACAAAGTCATCAATATATTCCTTCAAAATTTTATTCATTAGATCCATGAAGATAGAGGGTGAATTAGTTATCCAAAAAGGCATTACTGTAAACTTGTAATGCCCGTACCTGGTTTGAAATGCTATCTTTGAAATGTCTTCCTTCTTCACACACAACTGTTGGTATCCAGATCGAAGGTCAGTATTTGAAAAATATTGAGCTCTATGAAGTTTGTCAAATAAATCATCAATGCGAGGTAGGGGATACTTGGTCCTTATTTTTATAGCATTGATCTCTCTATAGTCAATGCACAACCTCATAGATCCATCCTTCTTTTTAATAAAAAGGACAGGGGATCCCCATAGAGAAACACTAGGGAGAATAAATCCCTTATTACTCAATTCCTCTAGTTGTTTCCTTAGTTCCAATAGTTTAATATTGTCCATTCTATAAGGGTTCTTCGATATGGGCCTTTAACCAGGAATTAAATCAATAAAAAACTGAATTTATCGTTCTGGAGGATGTCTAGGTAAATCTTCTAGAAACACATCAACATATTATTGCAAAATAGGTACATCCTCTATTTAAACATTCACTTCCTCACCCACAATTATTTATTTCTCTTCCTTCCCAATAATTAAATTTAGTTAAGCTATTGGGGGTGGATCTAGATAAGAATCATGTGGTGATGATTCATCTCTAAAGATAAGGTGTTCTTTATCATCGTCATAAAAAATCGTAATCTCCTTCTTCTTACAATAATTTTTTTCATCATAGTCTAAAATCCAATCCATACTTAGGATTATATCAAATTTAATCATGGGTATGATGATGAGATCAGTAGATAAATAAAATTTTTGTGCCTTAATGGGAACTGATTCACAAAACTTTGATGCAATGATACTTCCCTTATAAGTTTTGACTAATAATTCCCTTGTTAAATCAAATTGTAAATATCTATTTTTTTAGCAAACTGGGAAGACATGAAACAATGAGATGATTCAGAATCAAATAAATCAATTTCTAAATTTGAGGATACTATTAAATTACCCACCACCACATCTTTCGGAGCTTCAACCTCAATAGTAGTGATAGAATAAGACTGGTCTTGATCCCTTGGCCTTTTCAGATGTAAGTTTCTTTGGCGCTTAGGATATTTATTTTCATAATTCCCCCTTTCTCTACAATTTTAGCATTCAACATTGTCATCCTCTTTCTTCCCCTTACAATCATGAGCTTGGTGTCTTTTTTTACCACACTTGTAATAGACTCCCATTCCCTTCAGGCAAGTACCGGGGTGTTTCTTCCTACATTTACTATAGAATGGATATTAAACTTTTCCCTTCTTCCCCTTTTTCCATTTCTAGAGTGTTCAGTGGATATTTTCTTCTCTTTATTTGCTTTAAAGTCGTAAGACTTAGAGAATTCATTTCTTATCTTGATAGCACAGGGGACAATATCTTCATACAACGAGAAAGATTATGATACTAATTATTGATGTATAAATGGTTTTAACCCATCAAATAAATGAGAAATCTTACTTCTTGGGTTACATATATAATCTGCAGCATGCCTCTCTAACCTTGTAAAGTTATTTCTTACTTTGCGACATTCTCATCCTCCTTTTGTCTCAGGCTCAGAAATTTTCTTTCCATATCCGCTCGATGGTCAGGAGGAAATTATTTTCCTAAGAAAACCTCTTTAAACTCCCTTTATTCCATATTTGAAACCTCTTCATCTTCATTTGTGTTTTGAATCAATGACCACCATTGATCTACATCTCAAGTGAGGCGATAAGCTGCAATGATAACTTTCTCCCTTTCGCTACTCCCAGAGCATAAAATATTTTCTCTAAGGAACAAATCCATTACTCAGCTACAAATGGATTTTTAGTCCCATGGATGTTTGGTGGTTTTTTCCTCATGAAGCGATCTAACATTTATCCTCCACGTTGTGGATCAAGGTTCTCCATATGGGTAAGGTTATTATTCATAACATGAGTGAGTGGTCCTAGTATGGTGATAAGCTGATCAGCACTAGTTGCTTCACCAGCTCCCCTATAATTATTTTGAGTAGGAGGTCAATCCCTACATGAATTACATGTGTTGATACAGTTTCTGTTCCTTCCACTATGTTCCATTTCTAAACAATGACATAAACTAGATTAGTTTATGAATCGAAATACATAATTCCAAACTTGTAAAACACTAAACATAAACTGAATAGTTTATGGATATAATCCATAATCATAAAAATGTTTTCTTTGAGGAATTATATACTCATAAAACCTTCACAATGGTCTATAAATAAAATGATAATTATCCTAAGCATATCCCCTGGGAGTGTCATAACCAAGAGTGCAGAAAGGCCCGTTGTTGTGCACCAATTCCCATTTGAGTCTAGCTCAAAGCGGTGTTTTTCGGTTTTACCCCTAGGTACATCTGTGCCAGAGCCACTTTTATATGATCGTATCCATACAGGGATGTATTGCTTAAAAAACTCACAAAATCTCTACTGTACCAAAATTCTAGGAAGTTCCTCTATATGAATCTCTAAATTATATCTTAGGGTAATGTGCTCTAATCAGAGTTTATCTAAATATAGATTCCAAGGTTTGTACTAAACTTCCTCTGATACTAACTGCAACGCCCTGACCCCAGTTACCCAGAGGCGGTGCATTATTACATAACATTGTAATGATCACAAAATATCAAGTCTTGAAAGAATGATTAGTTTAGTAGCCTGGGAAATACAAGATACATTGATTAGTTTTACATTAAATCATTAAATGAAAAACAACAACAACATTGTCTTAATTACCCACATTCATATCCCATAAACTATCCTTATAGGTTAGTCATAATATACTTTTTTGTATCCTAGGAAAAATAAAACATTGAAAGGGGTGAGCTCAGATGCTTGGTAAGGTTAAAAATATAGTAGAAACATTCATAAATAAGCATAAACATTTAAGGCAATGTATAAGACAAAAAAAGACTTTTAAACTTGAACTTAAGCATAATATGGAAAAGATAAAATCAAATAACTCCATTTACTTATTCACATGCATATTCTACTAGTCGAATAATCACATGCAATATCAATAGCCACTTTCATAATTATGGAATGCAAAATTCCAGACTTCATAACCACATAGTCAAGGCCTTGTGCCAATACTACAAATAAGATTTTTTCAAGGCCTTATTCCAAGTCACTAGTTTGTCTCATGAGACCTACCGATGCATCGAGGAGCTATAGTAGCCTCCACCTATCACTTACTAAGTCCAATTCATTACTCATATTAAAATGTTTGAACATAACATAAACATTCATATTAAAACTAGCATACAAAATGTCAATAATCTATTCATAGACCATGAATGGTATAAAATAACATATCCAGAGTCAAACATATCACAAAACCTTCAATACAATATGGAATATTTGTATCATAAAAAATCATCATCAAACAAGCTTAAAATCCATCCAAGGATGTTGACTTAGATGAAATCAAAACTTTTTTTTGAGAAATATCTCTTCCTATTTTGAAATAATTTAAAATTCATGTAATTATAAAAGAAAACATTTATTTTTTAAAATATTCCTATAATATTGTAAGGGAAGCTTCTATGATGTTATAATGAATGAAAATATCTACACTCGCTGTATAAGTTAAAAAAACATTCTTACCTTAATTTTGTCGAAAAGGACATAAAGTACCTTGTTTGAAAAACAATGGAAAGATTCCTTTCAAAATATATATGGTCAAATATGGGTATAAATAACTTTAAAATATTGTATATTAAATATTAAAAATGTTTTGAATTACATTTTTAATAAAACACGGATGTTGATGATAAAGAGGTCCCAGTAGATACTTACGTAAAAACAACCTTAGATAATAAAAAGATTGTGAAATTAACCCTTAACTTGTACTTTTCCTTGATTGAGGGTAGGTTAACCTCCTGTATAATGGTGAAATAATTGTTATTAAATTATACAAGAACCATATATATTAATTTGATATCATATATTATCTTTTAATATTGCTTTGTTAATGATATTTCAATAGTATCATCGTTTCAGGTGTTACTGATTCGTTTTCCTTTATATGATTTTTTATGTTAGTAATGTTTGTTATGGATAGGATGTATCTTATTCATATTCAGAATGATAATAAGTCTTCAAACATTATTTTTAATCATCAAATAAAAATTATTCTTGAATGGATACGATGGGGAATGAATCTCATCGCGTTCATGGAGACGGTAATCCGTACGTACGCACGAGCGACAATATCATTATTTTGATATTAAAATAATATATACTTGGATGTAATATCATATATACAGAATAATTATCATGTTATATTTATTATTTTCACCATTTATACTCATTATTATACCCATACAAATGATGAAGTTTTTGAATAACAAACTACACCACGACGTGGAGACGGTAATCCATACGTACACACTTATGGTGACTGCCATTTATAGGATGGATAATTAATATGGTTGTAACATTTTTATAATAACTTAATAGTGTATCTAATATACAGGATTTATTATTTTAGAATAGAAACAACAAAGAAAGAGGAAGTGGAAGAAGAAAAGAACTTGAAAGAGGTGATGAAATATTTACCTCTTCTTCGGGTTCTTTCTTTTGATTTGATCATAAGGGCTCATTAGGTTGAATTTTTGACTAAATGAGAGCCTCTAGAATGAATGGAGGACAGCTGAGAGGATATTTTTGAAGGGTTTGGCCGACCCAGATGGCTTTGAAGGTGTGAATTTGAGAGAAGGGGAAGTGCCCTTTTATAAGAGGGGTGAGGGACACCTTAAGAAAAGATTGAAATATTATTTTATAATAAAATAATTTTCGGTTTATAATGGCTCCAAAATGATTTATTTCGTGGATAAGGTGGGAATGGGTCGAAAACCACTCAACCAATAGATTTTTGACATGTTTGGATCACTATATTATCCTTATCTTTTATATTTAACTCTTAGTTAATTAGTTTGACATTTACCATGTCTCATTGTATTTTTATATTATATAGTTAACAAACATACTATAAACATCCAAGAGAACCTCAAGTGGTTAATTAATTACATATATAATATTATTTAAGTCCTTTGGCCAAGACCTATATTTTTATGAATATAATATCAATTAATAATAAAATATTTGTTTTAAAAACTCTTTTATGTCAATTTTGACACTATTTTCTATTTTGTATTAGTTAAATTTATAACAGAATTATTACTTCAAGATAATTCATTTAATCAACCCTAACATGTCATATTAACCTATAAAGTTGGTTTAATTCATAAAAAGTCTCAAATTACATTTATTTGGATATTTATAATTTCAATTATTTTAATATTTCATTAATAAGGTAATTACAGTATCATCATTGTGTCATAAATAAATTAAATTATTTTTTGTCTAAAAATTATAAATAAAATATCATTATATAGGAAATATTTTTATATTTCTAATGAATATTTATAGTCTAATTTATATTATATGTAATCCTATATTAAAAATGGTTTTCTTATTAAACTTGGAATTTAACACTTTTAACTCTTCTTTGAATTAAATAATAATAAATGTCCTAATCAAATCCAAGTGGACCTAAAGTATAATATTTTATTCCTAATTTTTTTTGGTCTAATTAAACTTATCCAATAGAATTAAGACATGTTTTAGGGTAATAATAATATCATTTTACCCTTAATTACCCTATTTACTTATAACCATGGTAAATAAAAGTCAAAAGTTACTATCCCCCAAAAAATATTTTTATCTTATTGAACCAAATTTTACTTAATGATATCAATTGTGTCTCTAAAAGTTTTGAAATTCATTTCATAGAAGTGGTAAAATTATGTTTTATTCATATTTGCAAATGCTCCTAGGAGGTGGGTAAAAGAAGGTAAAAAGTTTGATAAAATTTTTATATATCTGAAATTTTTATAAACAGACTCCAATTAATTACATTGAACTTATATAGGTATTATGTATCTATTTTTAACTAATATAAATTTAAATAAAATAAATAAATATTTAAATAAAAAGTCGGTTTTAAATAATAACTCAGTGTTTTCTACTATTCATCAAAAATTGAAAGTTTTCAGAAGAATACCAAAAATTCACCCTAAGTTAATTTCAATATTCCAAATCCAAAATGAAGCCCATTTTGAAATATGAAATTTATAAAATTTTAAAAAGTGGGTATTACTATTCATAACGGCTAGTTTGATTGGTTGTGGTGTATTTGAACTCGAAGTTGCGTACAACACAAGCTACTGTATTATTCAAAGGGAAATGTACCATGGATGCTTGGGGTGTTACATTCTTCAACAGTAGAATCTTTTTCAATATCAGACTCTTCCACTATATCAACACTTTTTTTGTAGTAGCTAACTATTTTGCAACTACATCTTGTGGAATAGGTAGTCCACCATCTTCTTTGTCTAAGACAGTTTCTTCCTTAGGTGAAACTTCTACATCTTCCACCTCTTCACATGAGTATTCATCAAATTCATTAGGTTCTAGATCAGGGTCAGATATATTCATAGGCCTTGAAGGGTTGTCAACCAGGTTGAAATTTTCATAAATTATTTCTTTATATTCTACCCAAGATTTATTCCATGGGTTTCAGTTAATTTGCATCTTTCTAACTATATCCTTTGAGATTGAAAATTCATAAACTTCAATTAATTATTCATTCAGAACAATTACTCCCTTATAAAAAAACATTGTAGAAATCAACATTGAATAAAATAATAAAGTTGATTTTGAAGTTGTCTTGATCATTTCACACATGTGAAGTATAATATAATTACACAGATTGATCTTGTGTCCATTCTTCATAAGATGTATCAAGAAAACATATTGATACTTATGGGTAGAAAAATCCCATTTCCTTGGAAAAATAAGATGTTGAATAAACTTAAACAATAGCCTTGTCTCACCATCCAACTCCGTAGTAATTTCCCTTATTTTCTACTTATTTCTAGTCAAACATCCTATGGCCTATTCTAATCTAAAAATATCATTAAGATGTAGAGGAACTCTTTGGTAATCCTCAAAAATTCCTTCGTGAGGTATTATTAGGCATCCAACCCATAACCTCGAATAAAAAGTACACCTTTGACCATTCACCTCACTTCTTACTACAAAATCATCTTCAATATTCAATGAAAACATAATATATTGATAAAACTCATAATATATCTTTGGATAAATGGATATTTCCTCATTTGTGAATAAGTCCAACCATACCTATTCTTACAGAACTTTTAAAACAAGCGACTTATTTTTCAGTAGCCACTTAAGACAAACTTCCTTTTCTAGCACTATTGTTCGATCAGCAAGGCCTCAATTTATACATTTCATAGGAATTATTTTTAGATACGTTTTCACTTTCTTCAAAGACCAAGACTTCTCAAGATTTGATGAAGAAAGATACTTCATTATGGGCATTCAATGTGGGTTTGAGAAAGATGAAAGGTTGAAATAGAGCTAATGGTTTGAGAGAGAAGGGTTTTAGTTTCAAGAGAAGAGAGCTCGAGTGAATAGAGGGGTGAAAGATATCAGGTTTTTATCATTTATGGATTTCAAATGTCTCAAACACAAATACGAGACATAAAATCAAAAAAATAATTGATACAACAACACAAGAAATAACATTCTAGAAATAGAGGTTTGATTCATTACAGTGAGACCAGAACAGGTCATCATAGTGCCAACATTACAGTGTGACCCCAAACAGTGTGACCATATCATTGAGACAGCAAGTATGATACCGTAATAGAGAGACCATAAATGTGATACCATAAGTGTGAGACAGTGACTTAATGATAGTAACTTGTGAAACTGTGAATTGTGAAAACATAAACTATGAAACAGTAACTGTTCACTTAATACTTATCATCCCTAACTCATGTATGATGTAACTTATCCTTTCAGAATTTAATGGTTTAGTCAATATATCTGCAAGCTAATGTTTTTTTCTAATGAATTCCAAAGTGATATCACCTTTTTGATAATGATCTCTCAAAAAGTGATGCATTACATCCATATGTTTAGTCTTGGAATGTGAAACAAGATTCTTTGAAATGTTAATAGTACTTGTATTGCCATAATTTATAGGTACATGTATAAATTGATATGAGTAGTCTAGTAATGTGTGTTTTATCGAAAATATTTGTTCATAACAACTACCAGCAGCTATGTGTTCAACTTCGATAGTAGATAATGAAATATAATTTTTTTCTTACTACACCATGTTACTAGAGACTTGGATAAAATGTGACATGCTTCAGAGGTTCTTTTTCTATCTTAATTACAACCACCAAAATAAGCATCTGAATAGCTACCTAAGTCAAATGATTTTCCACTATGATAAAATAGTCCTAAATGGGTTGTATATTTGAGGTATTTGAAAATCCTTTTAACAGAATTTAAATGAGACTTTTTGAAGTTTTATTGAAAATATACACACATGAAACACTAAACATAATATTAGGAAGACTACAAGTTAAGTAGATTAAGCTTCCAATCATTCCTCTATAAGTGGTTTGATCAACAGATTCACCAATTTCATCAAGATCTAACTTAAAATTAGTACTCATTGGAGTATCACTACTTTTAGTGTTATCTAAGACAAAACTGTTTATAAGATCTTTAGTATATTTTCTTTGATTAGAAATAATACCTTCTTTGTATTGAAAACATTTAAATACAAGGATGAATTTGAGTTCACCCATTAAAATCATTTCAAATTGATTTTTTCATCGTTTTTGAAAAATTAATACATAAATAATTTCTTAAAGATCCAAAAATAATGTCATCAACAAAGATTTGGACAATTAAAACAACTTTAGAAATTTGTTTTATAAAAAGAGTAGGATCAACTATACCTTTTGTAAAACCTTTTGAAATAAGAAAGCTACTTAATCTATCACACCAAACTCTTGGATATTGTTTTAAACCATATAAAGCCTTAGTTAATTTAAAAACATGATTTTGAAAGTGAGGTTATGTAAAACCAGGGGTTGTTCAAAAAAAACATCCTCAACTATATAACCATTTAGGAATACACTCTTGACATCCATTCGATAAAGTTTGAAATTGATATGTGCTACATATACAACCAATATTATAATGGATTCATGTCTATAAAATTGTGAAAAAGTTTCCTCATAGTCAATTCCTTCTTGATTATAACCTTGTGCAACCAATCTATCATTGTTTCTAATTATGTTACCAACTTCATCTACATTGTTTCTGAACACTTATTTTGTACCTATGGTCAATGTGTCTTTGGGTATATCCACAAGTTTCAAAACATTATTCATTTAAAATTGATTTAGCTCTTCTTTCATATCTATCACCCAAAATTCATCACTGATAGATTCATTTATGTTTTTAGGTTCAAGTTGTGATAAGAAATCTTGACGTTCAACTCGATTTCTTAGAGAATATCAAGTATATGTTAGTTTTTTCAAATCTCCAAAAACAACATCTAAAGGATGATTCTTAAGGGTTCTAACAGATTGATAAAAAAAGGCCAGTAATTTTAGGTTCTTTAATAGGTTCGGGTTTATTATGGCTTGAATCGGGAGAATTTCTAGAACTGGAAGTTTTAATTGATTCCTTCATAAGATGGTCAGAAGATTTCACATTAATGTTCAGATTTGACATATCATCCTCAAGATTCTCTAGGGAGGTCTTTGGTTCCTATGGATTTGTTTCATAAAATTTGACATGTACAGATTCTTCCACACATTTGGTTTTTGTTAGAGACTCTATAGGCTTTACTAGAGATTGAATATCCAAGAAAAATTCCTTCATCACTCTTGGATGAAAACTTATCAAAATTATCCTTATTATTATGTATATATACTTTTCAACTAAGTTTTTTGATGTAATTAACCTTTGTTTTTCTATTGTTCCACAACTCATAAGGATTTATTTTAAAAATAGATCTGATTAACACTCTATTAATAATATAGCATGTTGTATTGACAGATTAAACCCAAAAATAGTTTGGTAGGTCATACTCACTAAGTATTGTTCTAGAAATTTCTTGCAAGGTTCTATTTCTTATTTATACAACACCATTTTGTTGGGGTGTCCTAGGGGTAGAGAAGTTATGACTATATCCATTTTATGAGAAAAAGGATTCAAACTCATGCTTTTCAAACCCACAACCATGGTCACTTCTTAGAGATTTAATTATAAGACCACTAAAATTTTCTACAGTCCTAACATACTAGGTAAAGTAGTTACATGCTTCACTTTTGTGAGATAAAAAGTAAGTCCATGTATACCTAGAATAGTCATATAAAATAACAGAGACCTAGTTCTTCCCATTTATACTTGAGACTATAGAAGGTCCAAACAAATCTCTATGAACCAACTCAATAGGTTGAGAAGTTAAAACATATTTCTTCGTTTTGAAATAGATTTTGTGTTGTTTACCCTTTTGACAAGGATTACAGACTTTATCATTTAGAAACTCATGTTTGGGTAGGTCCTTGACAAAAACTTTTCTATTAATCTTTATAAGGGATTATATATTGCAGTGTATTAGTATTGTATGCTAAATCAAAGAATATTTGTGAAAAATACCCAATCATGCAACATTTGAGAAACTAAAGAATCTAAGTTAACAACATAACCATTTTCATTTATAAAAGCAGAAAATATTAGTTCATTTTTAGAGTTAAAAATTATACAAGCATAGTTTTAAAATTTAACATGAAAAATATCACCACATGGTTGTGAAATACTAAGAAGATTATATTTTAATCCATCAACAAAAAGTACTTTAGAAATTAAAGTTGAGTTAGAATTACCAATATGGTCGAGACTAATTATTTTTCCTTTATACTTTCCATCAAAGTTGACATGACCACCACCAATCATTATTAAATTATTTAAGCATGATTAATCTCTTATCATGTGTCTTGAACATCTAGTATCCATGTTTTATAAGCTCTTGTAGGAGCTCTTCAAATATCATTCCTATAAAATAATAAAAGAAATAGATTTTGGTACTCAGAATTGTTTGGACCCAGTAGCATTAGTAATAACTGATTTATGTACCCAAATATTCTTCATGGGTTTCCTATAAGCATTATGTAATATATTTGAAAAATAGACTCTATTCGGTCTAGAAAAACTAGAGGTAGTAAAATAATTTCTAGAACTGGATGTAGTAGCATAATTTTCATTCTTATGTAGAAAAACAAATTTTCCAAATTTGGTTAAAAACTTGTTTTTTAGAGAGATTTATTTTCCCAGGTTGGAATCATATACCAGTAGTGTATCTAGGAGAATTGTTTTTACCAAGAATTCATTTAAGAGTGTTTTTTTCATTGGAAAAATTTCTCTATTCCCTTTTTAAATTGCTCATTAGATAACTTACGTTCATTATTATCTTTGAGTAATTGGACATTTTTCTCTTTATCTACAAGAAAATTAAATTTGATAGTAGTAGTTAATGCATTCTATTTATTCAAAGATTTGTATTTATATTTCAACTCATTACAAGTGTCTTTAATAATGTCACATTATTCAAATAATTCTTCACTAGTCATATTTTTAGAATCACTTTCATCTCTAGAATAATAGGAATTATTTACATGATACTCAAGGGTTACCTTAGATGTGTTTGTCCTAAAACACATATCGACCTTAACATCCTTTTCATCATGTGAAGACTCTCAGTCACTTGAACAATCCTCAAAATCACTCTATGTTTCTTTAATGACCTTTTTATACTTTCAATATTTATCCTCATACCACTTAATATATTTTATCTAAGGACAATCATCCTTTACATGTCCTTTTCTCTTACATTCATAACATACTATTTCATCATATTTTTCACTTCTTTTCCAATCCTTCTGAAATATTCCCTTATGATCATATCTTCCTTTAAAGTAATGCTTTCTGAAAAATTTCTTTCTTCTATAAAACTTACTAAATCATCTAGTTAATTGAGCCATTTTCTCATCACTGTCATATGGTTATTGTTCACTACTGAAATCTTCTACTATGGCTTGTAATTTCTCTTTATTATTTTCTTTATTTTTGGAAGTAGTGGTTTTGAAGGACACTTACTTTCTATTCAGTTTATCTTCCTCTTCCTTGTTGACTTTTAATTCTTCCTTATACATCATAAACATTCCTATCAACTCCTTGATTGGCAGCTTGATAATGTCACAGGAGTCTCTAATTGAGACAGATTTCCCTCTACATCTATTTGGTAAGCAACTAAGTATCCTCATAATTTTTTCCTTGGCTGTAACATCTCTTCCCAGTGAGATCATAGTGTTCACAATTTCATTGAACCTAAGATAAATATTAGAAATATTATCATAATAATTTTTTTAAAGTTATCATATTTAATATAATATGTGTTAAGTCTCATTTCCTTAACACTAGAGGTTACTTCATGTGAAACAAATAAATTATCCCAAATTGCATGGGCTATTTTACATTATTTTTTTCTAAACTATTCATATCCTAAAGAACCGTATAGTGCAATCATGGATTGTCAATTATTGTTAAAAAACCTTATTTCGGTTATACCAAGTATGCCTATCAGTAGAAGGAATCTTATATTCATCTATAATAGAAGAAAAAATCTCAAAACCAATTTTTTATAAGTGAATTTTCATTTTAATTTTCCAATGTTCATAATTTGTTCCATTAAAGAATAAAGGTTTACTGCTAGTAGTACCTTCCAATATATTATCCATGGTAAATAAATATACCTTTTAATGATCTATAAATTTAGAACTAACAAAAATTTAAAGATCTTTAAAACACAACTAAAATCACTGTTGAAAGATATTTTTAACAGATTAAAAATTTTGAAAATAGGGATTGTGAAAATCCTTCTGATACCAAATTTTGGTCATAGTAGGACACTCAAGAGGGGGAATAATTGAGTTTCTATACAAATTTATGTTAAAAGTTTTATTTAAAATATTCTGCCAATTTAAAATAAAATAGGCTAGTTAATCAAGGTAATAAAATTAAAATAGTTTGACTATTCGAATAGCTTCTTAGAAGATTGATTAATTCATAGTAATATCAATATGAGATATTGATATAACTTTTGAAACTATTCTAATAAGGTAAAATAATTATGACAACTATCCAAGACTAACTATCTAATTAGAATTTAGTTTTCTGAAATATAAGTTAAAAATAGAGAAAAACTAAATTGAAAGACATGGCAGATAAAACAAGTGGTTCAGTCTTAAGTTGAGACCTAATCAACTCCACGTGGTGATCAACTTCCAAAAATATTTATATATATATAAAGCTTTGATCCACACCCTGGATTGGTGTTAATAATAGTACACGGGACTTTCTAGGTCACAAGACCACTTCTGTTGTTCTTCATGGGAAAACCAACAACCAGGTCACACATGACCTCTTCCATAGTTATATGTGGGTGAAACAAGATGTAGAAAGATTTTTGAGTGAGTATATCTTGAATCATTCAGTTTAAAGTAGGATTCAGTGTGTTTTTTAATATAGACACACAAAATACTTGAAAAGTAATAAAACCAGTACAAAATAGAGAAAAGATAATAAGGAAGGTTTAGAAATGCTCTAAGTGCCATTTTATGTAGATCTGGACTTGTAGGATGCAAAAAATGTGATTTTTGAGTACTCTATTGGAAACAGAGTATCACGAGTCTCGTTTTCTGGTTTCCAATTCGATGAGATGTTCTTTTTAGCTCTTGTTCTTAATAGAGTTGCTTCTGTAATAAAATTTGAGATTTTGAAGTATAGTGATTTAACCACTAGGAATTGAAAGTTATTCATGTGTCCTTCAGTATATGTGTTCTTCTCTTTTTGCATGCTTTTATCTTCTCAAAATCTAATGCTCTAGTACCATACTTTTCATTTTTATTTCGGGTGCATGTGTTGGAGATAACAGGAAGCACGATTTCTACTCTGCGTACCACATACTGAAAGGTGACATGTCTTCAAAAAAATTAGTTTTTTCAGGGTCATTAAATGACTTAAATATTTCCATTAGAAATAACATTTAAATTAAATTAAAAGCAATAGAAAAATTTTTAGGTATGAAATGATTTTATAATTTTTTTTCTTGAAAAGTTTTTCTTGGAATAGTGTCTTCTTTTTTGCCTTTGAGCGCTTAAATAGTCATGGTGCCATAGTTGGGTTGAGATCTGAAACTAGTAGCACAATTATGGTGTCTGGTCCATTGAAAATTCTGGAATCAGTAACGATACTATAGTATCAGATAAGTTGTGGCTCTGGTAATAGTGTCAATTCCTTTGTTAAAGTTCTGCATGGTGTCATGTTACGGTGTCTTGGAAATGGTAGCAAGGAAATGATGTTAGGTACTTTTCAAAAATCTAGAACTGGTATCAAACATACAGTGTCACCGACTTTGTGAAAATCTGGAACTGGTTGCAAACTTATGGTGTCACAGACATAGCCAAATATCGGTAAAATGTCTTAAGAAGTAATACTCATAGAATGGATTAAGATTAACCATAATCATACTAAAACCTAATATAACAATATTAAACATAGTTTACAAGATTCAAACATGATTTTTGAGTTTCTGAATCAGGATATTGTGAAAGTTTAAACCAGGAGTTACAAGCATTAAAACATAAGGATACCGACAATATCAAAACATGATTTGTGATAGGTTAAACATGATTTGTGAGAATTAAAATACGAGGAGTCCAATAGGGTGTGTAATAATAACTTAATCAATATTATATAAATAATGTTTAGAAACTTATTGATAGACATAAAGACACTTTGACTATAGGTAGTAAATGGGTGTTTGGAAACAAGGTTTATGAATCTGGCACAATAGTGAGGAATAAGGCTAGACAAGTTGCACAAGGGTGCTATCAAGAAGAGTGTATAAACTATAAATAAACCATTTAATCTATATATAGACTTCAATCCATTAGAATACTTCTTTAAAATGTAGCACTGCTAGATTTTAAACTATATCAAATGGATTTCATAAGTGCATTCTTGAATGAGTATATAGTTGAGGATTTTTTTTCTAGAACAACCACCCAGATTTTAAAACCCCAATTTTCCAAATAATTTTTTTAAGTCAACAAAAGATTTATATGGTTTAAAAGAATATCCTAGAGCTTGGTATGATAGGATCATATTTTTCCTTATTAAGGTTTTTTAAAATGTATAGCTAATCCTAACCTATTTATAATAATTATTTCAAAATATTTTTTTCGTAGTTCATATTAATGTAGATGATATTATTTTTTGATCTTATAAAAATTATTTATGTACCAAAATTTCAAAAATGATGTAAAATAAATTTGAAATGAGTTTAATGGGTGAACTAAAATTCATTCTTGGTTTTTATATTTTCATAATAAAGAAGGAATTATTTAAAATCAAAGTAAATATACAAAGGACCATTTTAAACATTTTAGTTTGGATAAAACTAAGAGTAGTGAAACTCATATGACTACCACATATAAATTAGACCTTTAAGAAGTTGGAAAATTAGTGGATCAAACTAGTAACATAGGTATGATTGGATGACTTTTCTACAAAACTTCTAACCAATCTGACATTATGTTTAGTGTGTGTCTATGTGGTGGTTTTCAAGAAAACCCCAAAGATACACACTTACTTACTGTAAAAATAATTTCAAATACATAAAGTATACTACCAATTCAGGATTGTTCTACCTTAGAGGACAAGAATTTGACTTAGTCGGTTATTCAGATTCTGATTTTGGTGGTTGCAATTTAGATAGAAAAATAACCTCTAGAACATGTCATAGTTTGGGGATGCCTCTAGTATATTGGTGTAGTAAGAAAAAAAATTATGTAGCACTATCTACTACTAAAGTCGAATACATAGGTGCATGTAGATTTTGTGCTCAAATTTTGTGGATGAAACACAAATTTCTAGGATATGGATATCAATTCTGACATGTACCTATAAATTGTGGAAGTATTAGTGCTATAAATATTTATAATAACTTTGTATCTCACTCTATAAGAAAACACATTGATGTTCGACATCACTTTTTGAGTGTACATTTTCAAAATAGTGATATAACTCTTGAATACATTAGTAATGAACATCATCTTGCTAATATTTTTACTAATCCATCTAATTTTGAGAGAATTAACTACATAAAACAAGAATTAGTCATGATTAATTTTGTTTAAGCTTAATTTTTTGGGACCCACCATTTGAGTTTACCAACCGTTGGAGTTCACCCACTGTTGGAAATAACCCACCATTATCAATGTGTCATCATTGGTTTTTAAGCCACCATTCTAATTTCTTTTTATTTATTATTTATTTAATTTACATTC
Organism: Viscum album; assembly: GCA_963277665.1. Taxonomy (NCBI): domain Eukaryota; kingdom Viridiplantae; phylum Streptophyta; class Magnoliopsida; order Santalales; family Viscaceae; genus Viscum; species Viscum album. Next base: position 1,649,533,704 of record OY728143.1, on the reverse strand, counting down.
GATTCAAATGTTATTTCTATTTTCAATTTATAAATCTCTAAATACCAAAATGATATAAATTCAACACTTATCTAATTTGAATTCTCACTCCCTTATGACTTACTCTTGAGCCTCACCATGATTATTTCTCTCCTGAACATTTTCCTTCCCTTAACCTCATTCAAACCACCCAATTTGTTCACCATGGTTAGAGTTAAGAGATTTATTGAGTCTTGTATAGATTATTTGCTTCCTTCAAACAAGCATAAAGGAGAATTGAGAAGATCTTCAATTGAGCCAGTGAACACATAACTCTCTAAGTATACAGTGGTACCTGAAAAGGTAGTTCAAGCCAGGTGGTAGCTTTTGAGAAAGTCTTTGGTGCTTAAAGTGATGAAAAAACTATGGATGGGTAGATTGGTTCTCTAATAATGAGATACCCCTCTATCCGTGATTAGTGCACCGATTCTATCAATATATTGAGTTTATAATTGAGGAAGATTAAGACTAGGTTTGAAGAAGAATAAATGGGGGAAAAGTTGTTTTCTCTTTAATACATTGAGACATATGTCTAAAAGAACCTCATGAAGGTGTTTCAATTTACTCTAAAATGAATATTCCAAGTGGAATTGATAAATTTGTATTTGTGGATGATTTGGTATAGTTGACTAGATATGGAACAGTAAGAAGTCTAGATGCAACTGATCTCCATGGTGAATATCTTTTTCTTTTCAAGTTTATCCAACATATTTTATGTATGATGAAAGTTATTTCACCATAATGATGTATCAAGATGTATATATCTTATGTTTTATTAAGTGAGGAGAAAATATTAATATGTGTAGACACTTAATGGTTTATATGATGGTGATGTGTAAGACATCTTCTAGACCAAATTCTTTAATTTATCCTAGGTTCATTTTTTCGATACCAGAGGGCAAAGGATTAGTTAATAAAGAAGATGAAATAAGGGGAAAATGTTGAGGTTTTTTCATTACAAGGTTCATTTTCAAAAGAATGAAGATAAGTTGGAAACCCTGGAAGAGGAAATGGGTTGACGATGTTGACATGCTTTATGAGGATTTCAATCCTATTGATCACCCAGCAAAGCCAAAAAATATTTTGGATCTCAGCGTAGAGGTGGATGAAGTGGTTGAGTATTCTGATGAAGAATAAGAAGAAAAGGAGGCCACTACCTCAAGTGATAAAGAGAAAGAGTTTTTTTTATGAAGGTAGCAAACCAAACCTAACTAAGATTCCTCCATCTATCTCTTATGGTGCTCTTATCCCTCCTAGATATCTCTTTGTTTGAGATACTCTTTTAAAAGAAGGATGTGGAGAGGAATAAACTAAAGATTCTAGTGAAGAAAAATATAAAATAACATCTAAATCATATGAATTAAATGGAAATTAAAATGGAATAGATGATGAGAATAGAGATAATGGTGAAGAAAAAAGATAATATAAAGAAAAAAATATTGATGGAAGTGATAAGGAAAATGGTTTTAGAGATGATAGTGATGGTGGTTCGGACCAAGATAGTCCTGGTGGCCACATTGGTACTAAGGATGTTGAGATACATCAAGCACTCATTTATTCTCTAGGTATATTAGTTTTTTCTATATCTAAAGATAGACAAAGATTAGTTCAAACCACTAGATATAAGAAAGAATCATATGTTTAGGGGGAGGAATCCCCAATCCTAGATAGCCATATGGTTGATCCTGTTGATAAATTCCATGGTGTGCCTATAATTTTTGTGCCTATAGCTGATGTGCGGAAGGTTATTTAGAAGACAATTTATGATTATTCAGTTGATGAGTAGATGGTTGTTGATCCTTCTATTGTTGAGCATACAGTTGATGAGCCTATAGTTTTTAAGACTTGTGGTGTGTCTTATATCATATTGAGGGAACTAGCGCTTGAGAAATGAGATAATTATCCAGGGTATGTGAAGCTAATCCTAGAGTACTCTAATCTTGATGATGATAGTAGTTCACTAAATCTCGGTGGACCTGATAATCGAGAAGAGATAGATCCTAAGGGATTAATGGTAGAGAAAATAGATGTTTTAGGGGAGTTCTAGATATTTTCTTCTGATATAACTACACCTACCATTTTATTTTCACCTTTACCTATACTTACTATTAAATCTATGCTAGTTTATCTTGTAACCAAAACTGACTTAGAATCCCTCCTAGAGAAGATTCTCTCTGATTTTGATTCTTTTTTGAGAAATCAGGCACTTTAGGTCACTAAGTTGAGTGATAAAGATGCAAGATATATGCTTGAGCTTGTGATAAACCACATCCAACCCAAGATGATGCATCATATTCAAGAAGTGGATATATATAACATGATATTAGCAAAAGAAATGGAGACGTTGAGGTATAAAGTGGATGAGATGAAATCTTCATTTTCAGATTATATAGATACTTTGTTAGTGAGGGTAGAGAAAATATATTCCAGGGATTCTACTTTGTGTGTTCCCCCTTCTCCTGATGTTGAGTTTATCAATTCAGTTACTAGAGAGTAGAATCATGTTGTTTTACGAGATGTAGTTAACATTCCTTGGGAGAGTTTTAGGTAGATTCGACATAACAGTGATCATGTGCATATGATGGTTAGAGAATGTATGAAGGATATAAAATCTTATAGAGAGACAATTACAAAGGCTGTATAGTATTACCTTTTAAGGATTTATACTAAGAATGAGCAGAACTATCATTTCATGTTCCTTACTGAGAACCACATATTTCCTCTAGTTAATCAGGCTTTCAAAGAACAATTCAATCACTTAAAAGTGATGGACCTAATTATCAAGTTGTTTATGGAGGAGAAAATAGGCTTTTTTTGTGCAATTCAAAGGGGAGGAAAAATTGTCATAGACTTCATCGATATTATGAATCCATTTCTTCATGTTTTTAGAAATGTAGTGGTGTCTCAAGATTCCATTCCAGTCACTAATAATCTCACTCCTCAAACTTCTAATATAGAGTTTTTTAGACTAGGTGTTACCCAAGATCCAAATGCACATTTGCCTACTCATTTCCATCCTTTCAATCTGACTCCCAGAAAAGCATTCCAACATATCAGGTGTATTATTATCAAAGACAATCCTTATCTACCTATTATACCAACTTCCATCCCTATAGTTACATTATCTTATACTACTAAACCTTTTATCTCTGAAAAGGGGAAGGAAAAAACACCACTTGTTCCTACTACCCAGCCTAAAAATTAGTGAGATTTGACTCTCAGCCTTTGATGTGGATTTTTGTAAAAAATTTTGTTGTATCTATTTTTGGACATACTTCAATTTCTTTTTCAATGGAAATTATCTTATTGTTCATCTTCAGTTCATTTTTAGTTACTATATTTTTTTCACTTTTTGATAATCCCAAAATAGGGAGAATGTATTATGGCATTTATATGGAATTTATTTATCTACCTTTAATGCTATTTAACAACCTTCATTAATGATAGTTCTTCAATTAAATCCTTTTTAACTACCACTAATACCTTCTTTTTTAACCACCTCTGATACTGTTTCCTATTTAACTACCTTTGATACCATATGTATTTACTTTTACCTATCCATTATACCTTCCTTTTAACTATATCTTATATTATTTTCTACATAATATCCTTTATTCCATTTCTACTTTAAGCAAAACTTTATCATCAAACTACCATTATAGATTTTTAAAGTTCTAAGATGATTTATTTAATACCGTAGTTTATTCAATACATCATTTGTAAAATTCCATGATTTGTGATCATTAAAAGGGGGATATTGTTGGTACCTCATTGTTTTATTGCTCAAAAATCATGTTAACTGTGTTATTAATGAGTTTTATACTTTATGATAGAATTTTATCCTATAATGTGGTTTCAAGAAATTTTGGATAAGTGTGGGAAAGACCCACCATCAGACTCTACTCACCATATGTAATGACACACTTTTGAGGAGGATTCACAACTAAGGAAGACTAACCATAAAGATGGAAATTTGTCAAAGTATAGGAAAGACCAACCATCTAAGATGAGTCACCGTCAGGATGAAATTTTGGAAAATTACTGGAAATAACTACCATAATCAATGAGTTACCATGAGGATGATAATTTGGAAAAGTATGGAAAATAATCACTGATATAGAATGACTTTCTATCAGATGTTAAATCCCAATCAGAAATTTGGAAAAGCACTGAAAAGACTCACCATTGATATGAGTAACCATTGATCATGACTGCCCATCAACCTGAATTTCCATGGGCCTGACTCAATGCCAGCCTAAGTCACTATCAGAGTTGTCTCACTATTCAAAAGAGTCATCGTCACTATTTTTTATTTATTTTGGATTAAATATTTCTAATGGATACATTATAGAATTTAATGATGATAATTATTTTAATGGTTATTCTTAAACTATTATAGGGATACATTAAAGTGCATGTTGTTAGATCATTACGAGTAGTAGAGGATCAGGATGATTATTCTTTCATTCTGCTAATATATTAGGAAGAAGACACCCTCATGTGATATATAAGAATATAGAAGAGAGCTGGAGGATTACAAGCCCAAAACGAGTGTTGTGAAGTGTGTGATTTGCAAAAGATCTTTACATGGTGCATCTTACCTTTGATATACTATGGGAAAGTGAAGCATAATGAACATGAAGATCCTTTCACATAGATATTACAGGAGACGTTAGGATTATTTGTTTTACTTCCAATTTATGAGAAATGAATCGAGCTCATTTTCAAGCTATATCCAAGGAGTCTCAAGATTCAGAGTACATCATACCAAGCAACATTACCTTCTCTGCATTTGTACATTCTATTCCTGCTTGTTGCCTTTACATTTTGATCAGTGTGTGATTTACTCAGTTTATTAAATATGCACATGGTCTCCAAAATTTTAATTGGAAGATACTTGATATCTTCTCAACTCTCTTTATAATTTTTTACCAATATGTTGTGTAAGAGGTCCCTGTGGGGCCTATGTTTGTTTTATTCACATATTTGTTGTAGAAGAGGTCCCTATGTTGCCTAAACAGTTCATTAGTTATTGTGTATATCCAATCTAGGTTATGGATCAAGATTATTTTATATAATCTCTCTGGAAGGAGGTGATTTTCAAGTGGAAAGGATTAGGTATCCTCTTGAGACTAGACCTCTTGTATTTATTCCATTTTGTGTTTTGTTTTGTTTCATTTCTAATACATAAACTGAATATTCTTTAAACTATAAACAAAACCACCACTTTGATAGTTATTCTTAATTATGGTTTATATAAAGTTTTGATTAAGTAAATTTTTTCAAAATTTAAATTAATATCCATATATAGTTTTAAATGAGACCAAACCACTCTTTGAGAAATCTCTTACAATATCAGAACTTATATCAATTATTAATTTTGATTAACTAGGTTGTTTTTAATTTAACTGGGGGATTTTATTTAAACTTGTTTTAATTGAAATTTTTATTGGTTACTCAATTTAACACCTATTGAGATACTCTGTCCGACCAATATTTGGTATCAAAGGATTTCAAAATCGTTTCAATTGTGTTTTTTAGTTGTGTTTTAAAGATGTTAAATTTATATTAATTTTAAATTTAGTTCTTTAAATGTTTAATAGAAAAGAAGGTTCTTCTAGTAACAGAACACCCAACTATAATAGATATAACTATGCTCAATGGAAAATAAAAATGAAAATGCATATTTAAATCTTGGGTTTTGAGATATAGACTACAATAGAGGATAAATATGAATTACCTGCAACTACTAGAGTTACATGGGATGATTATACTAAAACTAATTATAATAATAATTAAAAATCCATTAATTCTCTTTACTATTATTTAGGAGATGAATAATTTAATAGGATGTATTCTTGTAAAATTGCTTATAAAATATGGGATACATTAGTTATTTCACACGAATAAACTATTAATGAAAAAGAAATTAGATTGAACACATATACAATTAAATACAATACATTTAATATGTAACCTGATGAGATGATTTCTGCTATGCATCTTAGGTTCAAAGAGATAGTGAATATAATGAGTTCCATGGGAAATGTGGTGTCAGAAAAAGATCAAATAATTAAACTATTTATATGTTTACCATAGATATGGATATGGACATCATTTTCAACAAGAGAATCATGTGACATTAGTAAAATACCCATAAAAGAATTTATTGGGAAGTTATTGATTTATAATTAAGAGATTAAGGTTAACCAAAAAAATAATGATGATTCCAAGATGAAATTTTTTTCCTTCAAAACTGCTACATCAAAATAGAAAGAGAATGAAAAACTTTAAGTTAAAATCTCTAATGATGAGGAATCACCAGCAGACAGTGATGAGTAAATTACCTCTTTATCTATATGGTTTATGAAATTATATAAAAATAATTTTAGGAAATATATTTATAAGGGAAAGTATAATAAGAGATGGAATTTTAAAAAGTAATGGAAAAGAGATGATAATTCAAATGATATTGCCTATTATGAGTGTAGGAAAAAATGACATGTTAAGGCTAACTGTCCTAAGTAGAAGTATAAAAGAAATTATGATGATAAGGATAGAAAGTATAAGAAAGCCATGAAATCCACATGGAGTGGATCAACAAACATCTCCAGAGACTCAGATTAATCTCATGAAGATAACCCTAACGGAGAAAATATGTGCTTCATGACAAATATATCAAAGGTATTTATTGTTTCTCCTATACATAATTTTAATAATTATAAATATAAAGATAAAAATGATGATGATATGATAAAAGATAAAATGTTTGAATATTTAAATATTCTTTAAGGCACCTTTGATGAGCTTAAATACAAATATAAAATTCTAAAGAAACAATATGCTCTATCTTCTAGTATTGTAACTGACCATGATATTGAAAAGGAAAAGAATGCTCAATTATTGAAAGAAAATACTAAAATGATGTTTTCAAATGAATAGCCAAAGAGATACTTATTGATATTTACAAATGGAAGATAAACTCTCAAGCAGATAATAGGAAACCAAATTGCTCCTAAATATATTACTGGTCTAGGTTACCAACTAGGATAGAGAAGAATTTTTAAAAGCACTTTTGTTCCTAAATTTAATTCTAGAAATTCTACTACTAATTTTTATTGAAGTGGAACAAATAATGTTTTTATTTCATAGAGTTTATAATATAATTATAGGAAACTCAATAAGAAAATATGTGTTCCTAAATTCTTAATCACTAACATATTTGGTCCCAAGAAAATATGTGTACCAAATTCATTCTTGGTATAAAAAAATTTTATAGGAAAACTAATTGAAATGTTCCTATAGATTTTTTTAGTACTTGGAAAACATTCATTCCATCCATAGGACATTAGATTACTCAAGATTAAAGAAATTAATAAAGGTTGATGGTTTCCATGTCACATTTGGTGACAATACTAACAGAAAAATCATTGGCCTTGGACAAGTCAGTAACTCTAAATCAATTTTAATTTAAAAATTACTTTTTTTAATGGTTTAAAGTATAATATTCTTATAATCTCACAACTATGTGATGAGGGATTTCATGTAAAGTTTCGAGACAATTCTTTTAATGTGTTGGTTCTAAAAACTATTTAGTATTTACAACATTGAGAAATAAAGATGTGTATGCTGTTAATATTTATTCTTTAATTTCATAAAATGTTTCTTCTTAAGTGCCTTTTATATAGAATCTTGTATTTGTTATAGGAGACTAGGCCACTATAACATTCACTAACTTAGAAATCTTACTAGGAAAGGGTTGGTTAGGGATTTACCCAAACTTGAATTCCCAAATGACAAAGTCGGTAACCCCAATCAAAAAGGGAAACAATAAAAAATATATTTTAAATTAAAGAAATTAGTTTCAAATTCTCAAACTCTTGATTTGGTTCACATGGAATTGTTTGGACCATCCATAATTTCTAATTTAAATAGTGTTGGGCAGAAATCCCTTAAGGTAATATTGCCGCATTTTTTGGTTGGTTGTGTTTTTTGATAGTGTGGGTTTCTGTGGTGAATTGTTGAGTTCCATATATGTTGTAGACAATCCATGTTGACAAATAACCATGAAAAAGGAATGGAAGATATGGAGGTGGTACAAATGGAATGTGTTTCGTGAAGATGGGATTCTTGAAGTGGATCTCACCGAGACTAGAAGAATATTTATGGTGAGCTCTGCAATTATAGAGATCTTCATGAACAACAGAGGTAAAGAGAATTGCGGTGAAGCTTTATAGAGGTGGAACAAAGGAGTTGATAGAACACTCTACGATTATGATGAGCTCTACGATCCGAAAATTGCAATGGTGCATCAAGATTTAGTGATAATTTTGGTAGAATCTTCAGAACTTTTAGATCTGAGCTGATGTGGCACTGACTTCACGTGAAAGGTTATTATGTCGGTGGAATCGCCTATAAATAGGCCTCAAATCCCTTGAGAGAAGTACAAAGTTTTTCAAGACAAATTGGTTTCTCTCAAATCACGAAGGAGGTTCGCGGAGGTAGTGTGCTTCAAGAATGATAGGAGCTTCCCGATGGCTAATCTAGCCGCGCGAAAAAGGTGTGTCCCACATTGGCTCAGTGATCTTCATGAAGGAAGTCACTTTGCGAAGGCCTAAGCTCTATGATGGCATAAGATCTATGAAGTCATGAGCTTTACGAAGGCTTGATCTTTGTGAAACAATGTGCTCTATGAAGCAGTGTGCCCTATGAAGGTGTATTCTTTTTGAAGAAGGAGGGACTTCCCGAAGGCTTGTTTGAGCTTTACGAAATTGAGAGCTTTGCAAAGTAGTGAGATTTTAGAATGTATTTCCAAAGTTTGTTGCCCAATAATTAGTGGAAAAGGGGTATTAATCAGTGGATGAAATTTAGACATCAGTAGTGCATCTATATATAGTGGACGATGTATTCATTAGTGATAATGATGGGACCTACAAGTCCATAAACTATGAGTGGATCCTTTCAAGAGCAGTGAGAAAAAGAAAAGAAAGAAAGTGATCCTTTCTACTAGTAGTGAGCTAGAGAGAGAGGAAGATGGACTGACTCTTGGGAAAGAAGTGAGCTAACCCTAATCATTGTAAATGCGGTGAGCTTGGGCATAAAAGTGATCTAGCCCGGACATTATTGGCAGTGACCTTTAGTGAATTTGGTATAGTGACACATCATTGTTTTATGCTCCTTGGATGTAGGCCAATGAGGGTGAACCAAGTAAAAATCTATGTGTCTGCCTACTTGCTTCCTTTCATTGCATCCGAAGCATCAAAATCAGATAAAGAATAAAATAAGTGATCATAATAAACACACAACTACAAACAAAGTGACCCTTATGACCAAGAGGTCAAGATCTAGTGGGGCATGAAGAATTTAGAAAAAAAATATCTGTGCCCTGATTCACCCCCTCTCAGGGTATATAAGCCCTTATTGGTACAAAGAAATAGGAAACGCTATGTCTTTGTACTTGTAGATACTTTTTGAGGTATACTTGGGTATTATTTTTAGCTTATAATAGTGAAAAATATTCTTATTTTACAAGTATTCAAAATCTGTAGAAAATCTATGTGGAATCAAAATTAAGACCTTAAGAAGTGACCAATTCCATGATTTTAAAAATCAAGACGTTGAATCCTTTTTCTCACAAAAATGGATATAAAAATAAATTCTCTACTCCTAGGAATCCTCAAAAAAATGGAGTTGTAGAAATAAGAGATATAACACTTCAAGATATAGCTCAGACAATACTTAATGAATATGACTTACCTATCTATTTTGGGCAGAGGTTGTTAATAAAACCTTCTATATAATTAACAGAGTTTTAATTAGACCTATTTTAAAGAGAAACCCTAATGAAATTTGGAATAATCAGAATAAAATGGTTAATTACTTTAGTGTTTTTTTTAAGTATTTATTTTTAAAACTAAGGATAATATTCACAAGTTTTCCACCAAAAGTGATGAAGTAAGTTTCTTTGGTTATTTAACTTCTAGTAAATCCTATAGAGTTTTTAACAAAATAACCAATACTGTGGAATATTTTTTCCATAACAAGTTTGATGAGATAGATTCATATGAACCTTATAATCCTTTATAAGATTTTGAGGATGATTTATTCAATTCATACTAAAATTAAATCCTTTTAATTATAATGTAAAATATGAAAAAAAAATCCAACTTTAAGGAACTTCCAAAACCAAAACCAAAACTAGTAGAAGACCATGAGGTGATCAAAAATTATTTTTCTAGATGTTTTAAGACTATTAAATACCATCCTTTATATTATTTTTTAGAGACTTAGATATATGTATACAAAATAAATATTATCTAAGAAACTAGGTTGAATATAAAGCTTTCATATCACATATTAAACCTAATACATCACTAATTAAATCAATTATTAATTCTGGGTAATGGATATGTTAGAAGAAATTAATAAATTTTATATAAATCAAGTTTTGGAACTTGTTGATAAACCCAAAATAACATTGACTATGGGAACTAAATGGGTGTTTAGTAACAAGGTTGATGAATATGGAACAATAGTGATGAATAAGGTTGTACTGGTTATACAAGGGTATAGTCAAGAAAAGGGTATAGACTATAAAGAAACCTTTTCACCTATATCCAGAATTGAAGCCATTAGAATACTACTTTCCTATGAAACATATCTAGATTTCAAACTATATCAAATGGATGTCAAAAGTGCATTATTGAATGGGTATATAGTTGAGGATATTTTGTTTAACAACCCCCCATATTTCAAAATTCTTATATTCCAAATCAAGTTTTTAAGTTAACAAAAGATTTATGTTGTTTAAAACAATCTACGTGAGCTTGGTATGATATGATCATCTCTTTTCTTATTTAAAATGGTTTTTCAAAAGGTATAGCTGATCCTAACCTATTTATAAAAATAATTTCAAAATATGTTTTATTTTATAAAATCTTTATATATGATATTATTTTTGGATGTTATACAAATTTTTTATGTACTGACTTTTAAAAATGATGTGAAATTAATTTTAAATGAGTTTAATCGGTGAACTAAAATTATTTCTTGGTTTTTAGATTTTTCAGAATAACGAATGAACTATTTTAAATCAAATTAAATATATTAAGGACATTTTAAAACATTTTAGTTTGGATAGCACTAATAGTAGTGACAATCCTATGACTACCACCTATAAATTGGACCTTGATGAAGTAGGGAAATCAATGGATCGAACCAGTTACAGAGGTATGATTGGAATTATTATCTACGTAACTGCTATCTAACCTGACATTATGATCTGTGTGTGTATGTGTTCTCATTTTCAAGAAAACCCAAAAGAGTCACACTTACTTTCTATAAAAAAATTTAAATACCTCATGTATACAACCAATTTAAGATTGTTCTACCCTATAAGACAAGAATTTGAATTAGTTATTTATTAATATACTTATTTTTTTGGTTTCATATTATCTATAAAAATAACCTATGGAAGATGTAAAATTTTGGGAAAGTCTCTATTATATTTGGGTAGTAAGATTGTTTTTTTGCACTATCTACTGTTGAATCTGAATACATAGTTGTAGGAAGCTGATGTGATCAAATTTTAAGGATAAAACCCTCATTTCTAGACTATAGATATCAATAATAACATGCACCTATAAATTGTGACAAACATAGTACTATAAATATGTATAAAAATCCTATATCTTACTCTAGAACAAATTTTAGACATCACTTTTTGAGAGACCATTTTTAAAAGGATGTTATAACTCTTAACTAAATTGACACTTAAAATTAACTTGCAAATATTTTTACTAAGCCATCGAGAGAATAAATTATAAAAAACTTGAATTGGGAATGATTAATTTTGGTTAAACATATTTTTATAGGACCCACTATTAGAGTTTACCCATAGTTGAAGTTCACCGACTATAGGAGTTCACCCACCATTAGAGTTTACCCACTATTGGAAACAACCTACCATTGTCAATGTCTTGACATTATTTTTTAAGCCTCCATTTTAATTTCTTTTTATATATTGTTTATTTAACTTCAATTTGATTCAAATTTTATTTCAATTTTCAATTTTCAAATCTCTAAATTAATAAATGATATAAATTAGTCACTTTTATTATTTCAACACACACTCCCTCACACCTTACTCTTGAACCTCACTACGATCATTTATCTCCCAACCACTAGCCTTCCCTCAACCTCATTCGAACCTCCCAAGTAATTTCCATGGTAAGAGTGACTAGAGACATTGAATATTCTATATAATATTTTCTAACTTCAAATAAGAAGAAAGTAGAATCGAGTGGATCTACCAATGAGCCAGTGAACCCACAAATTTCTAAGTGTACAATGGTACCAGAAAAGGAAGTTCAGGCCAAGTGGTTTCTTTTGATAAAGTCTTTGGTGATTAAATTTACACAAGACCAGGGATGGATATAGTGGTTATATGAAAATTAGAGACCATTCTATCTGATATTAGTGCACCAGTTCTATCAATATATTGAGTTTAGCATTGAGGAAGATGAAGACTGTGTTGTGAAAATAATAAATGGGTGCAAAGTTAGTTTCTCTTCAATAAAATGGCAGAGATTTATAAAAGTACCTCATAAAGGTGTTTAAAATGACTATCAAAGAACTATTCATAGTGATAGTGATAAATTTTTATATGATGAATCTTTGGAATAGTTGACTGGAAATGGAATAGTAAGGTGACTAGTTGAAACTGAGCATGATGGTGAATTTCATTTTCTTTTCATGTTTATCCAACATATGGTATACTTGAGGAAATGTAATTTCATCACAATTATGAATTTAGATGTATATATATTATGTCTTATTAATATAGTATAAAAGATTAATCTGTGTAGATACCTAATGGTTCATATGATGGAGATGTGAAAGACATCTTCCAGATCAAATTCTCTAATTTATCCCAAGTTCATTTTGGCCATGATGGAGGCCAGGGTATTGGTTAATTAAGAAGAATAAACCATGGTAAATGTGGAGATTTTTTCATTACAAGGATCATTTGAAAAGTAATGAAGATAAGTTGTAACCCCTGGAAGAGTCAATGGGTTCATGATATTGATAGGCTTTATGAGGATTTCAATCTTGTTGATCACCCAACTAGGACGAGAAATATTGTGGATCTTAGCTTGGAGCAAGATGAAGTGAAAGATTATTCATATGAATAATAAGAATAAAATTAAGTTGATGCCTCTAGTGATGAAGAGAATGTTTTTTAATTAGATTACGATAGTGACCCAAACCGATGTGTATAGAAGCACTCAGGTCCAATCCTCGATGATGATACTTTTTAATAGTTGTTTGTTTTTAGTTGATTGAATTATGATTGGGGGGTTTTATTACAGAGATTATTAAATAATTGATTGATTAAGATTTATTTAACAAATTTATAAAGATTGGGGTGAGTTCATTTTTTGGGAGTTTAGCTTGTGATATCCTTGAGCTTTGCTTTAAATTCCATTTAAATTAACACCCACTTCACAAGATGATTTTGATCGAAATTCCCAAGTGTTAAAGATTTAGTTCAAGCCGTAACATAACTTGGGGTTATAATCATTACCATTACTTGTTTATGATAGTGTATTTTTTGTTCCAATAATCCATGTAAACCACACGTTAAATAAAACAAGTTATTAATCCATGGCATGTTAAGTCCAACACATACAATACTAAATTATAGAATATTTATCGAGAAAATATTCTCAATCACTTAACATCCCTAAATTTTGACTCACCACAATAATAGATTTACTCAGAAATTGATATAAATAGTAATCTAGTTTATTATATTTATGATGATGAATTAATAAGAGAATAAAAATAAAGGTATAATAAAGGAGTTGTGCGTTGAACACACACACACACAAACGAGGATGAGAATTAAAAATAGAATTTCTATTGAATGAGGAAGAAAAAGAAGGGAAAGGGTTCCAATTGTATTTAAACTATTTTAATAACATTAATATTAAACTACATAAGGTGGATGAGAATAAGATATATTGAAGAAAAAACTTTCATTAAAACAGAATTACAAAAAAAATACTTTCAAGATTACAAACGAAGAACAACACAAAAGTAAATGAAAGGAAGTAAGGAGGAATGGTTTATCAAGTAAAAACTTGAGTATGGAAGATACTACAAAGACTTTGGAAGAGCATTGGTCATTCCAACCTATCTCCATTGCTCTGAAATTCCAACCCTTTGCAAGGAGAGGAGGGGGTGTATTTATATCCCAATGTTGTGGGTTGTTTGCATTCCAAAACGACCCCTCCACTTGCATTCCCAATTTGATAAATTAGAGTGCAGAATCTCAAGATATGTTATTATTACACGTTGTAGATACATATATCCTCTGTCTAATCTGAAAATTTGGTGGCCATTGGACTAAAGGATCCGAATTTATGGCTGGTTTATTAAACAAAGTTACTCTATCCATTTCAATCAAAACTTTTTGGAGTCCAAAATTTGAATGGATTTTTGAATAGGAATATGCCTTAAAATAAATATTATTTATTCAACAAAGTAGGCCACCTATATATACTATTTCACACTAAAAAATCTAATCTTGAGTTGATGATTACATCATGAGATATGTCATGAACAGTTTCTGGAATTTAATTCCTAGACAGAGTGGTGGGCTGGACTTCAAAGCATTAGTTAGGCCCCTTTTTCTTAGAGTTAGGCCATGAAATTTTTATCCATTACTCCTTGAATTTTCATACGAATGTTGGAGGAGAAATAATGAATTTTAACTTCTGTATTGATCCCAGTAATTCAATCTTCGTGGATGGTCCAGTTTCCTCACAGATTCTGTAGGCCTTCTTGTGTGGTTCATATGGGCCTTGAAATGGCAGAATTGGCCCATGATTCATTCTAATGAAATGTTTTATATTGAATAAGGAATAATAAAATATGGGAAACACATAATTTGGATTATTAGGTTGTGAGTGGTAAATAAAATAGTAAAATGACTCAATTGGACTACTTCTAAAAATTCTAAAAAATTATACTTGGTATTAAAACATTAATATTTCTCCCAAATTATGCACATTTCATAAAAAATAATGAAAGAGAGTATATAATAATTCATGAAAATATTAATAACATCAACTCCCCCACACTTAGTCTTGTGAATGTCCTCATGTTCAACAAATATAAAATCATGATAAATTCATTTTCACTCACCAAAAAATATTAAAATTTTGTTTTCTCCAATTAGGGGAGGTTTAGACTATTTCAATCATCCATATTGAATTACACCTCAAATTTTTACAAAAAAAATGTTCCAAAAACAACTATTTTTTTCATGATCAAATTTAGAAATGGAAAACGTGGACACTCAAAACTCACACCTCTCAAGATGATAAAATTCATTTGTGTAGGTTCACTCTTTCACAAAACAAAAGTGAAAATCATAGAGTTTAAAAGAGCTCTCAGCTTCCAATACCTATCCAAAGTGCTCAAAAATCAAGAGGTCTTTTTAGTGGTTTTTCTGTGGCTATGGGATAGTAGGAAGATGATATCCAAAAGATAGGAAAAGGGGGGTAAAACTCCAACATAGAAAAAACAATGCACATTTATTTAAATAAAACATGGAAGGAAATGAAAACACATATTTACAAGGGAATGATTATGTGAGGAAAGACACAAGAGATGAAGAAATTTATAAAGGGACGAGAAGATGATATATTTACAAACCACAAAACTTCTCCCAATGACATAAGAATATAATGCAAGTGTTCTTTTTTCCTTTTTTTTTCTCTTTATTCAAAATTTGAACTTGGAAAAGATCTCACACTCATATCCCAACCTATTATTGATCTACTAACGACACTTATTGTAATAGTTATAACAAGGTCAATGTTTGAGTAAGATTTATTTTTAACCTACCCAATAAACAACCCAATTTTTTTGGTTCTTTTTTTTTATTTTCTTTTTGAGTCTTTTTTTTTTATTTTTTTGAACACTTGTTAATAACATTTACAAAATTACATAAATGAAAGTAAATTACATTCTACAAAACACACTGAATGGAAACCTCTCCCCCACATTGAAATGGATGCTTGCCCTCAATCGTATGATAACATGGTGAAATCAACAAAGGGTACCCAAAATGAAATACATTCCCCCTACACTTAAATTTCAAAAAAAATGCAACTAAAATCCATGTTTATATTTGGTGGGAAAAGGTATTGGGCTTTTCATACGGCTATCAAAGAAAAGATTTTCATAGGATCAAAGGGGCTTTCAAAATAAGGATTAATTTATGGTTAATGGGAGGCTATTTGGCTATTGTGATTCTCATGTGGTTCATAAAATGTCTATATCATATTAATGCACACTAAATCAGGAAATTCATCTCAAAGGTCCACAAACTCAAGATTCACAAATGGGGGTGAAAAAACACTCATTTTGAAAAGATGTCCATAAGTAGCCTTAACATAAAAGCAAATGGTTTTCCTCATAGGTGGGGAAAATCATTTTCCAAATCAAAAATTGAGCATTAAAAATTTGTTGGTTTTGAAACAAAATTCATTATAAAATTTCATGATGAAAATAAAAAATTCTTGAGATGAAAACATGTTTGTTGACTCCCTAAAAAGGTTGGACAAAGTTTAAAAACTTGGTGGTGAGTAAGAATGACTCTTAATGTTTTTTTTATTCTTAGGATGATTTTTTTGTTTAAGTCTTTTTTAGTTTTTAATGAAGTCACACCCACACAAAATAGAAAGAGAAAAATAAAGGTATAGATAAAGAAAGTGGTAAAAAAATGAAAGCCAGAGGAAGAATAAGAAAGAGGTAGTGGGAGGAAGAGAGACAGAGAGAGTTAAAAGGAAAGTGGTTCCCCTAGTTTGGATTTTGTGGGTTTCAATATCCATCTAGTGGGGGGTCAACAACCAAATTTGGGGATCTAGTGGAAGTCATTGTTGATCTAGGATTTTGCATACTCTTAAAGTGATGCTTTAACCGATATCCATTTACCATGAATGTCCTTTTAAAATAGGGGTCTTGGACTTGCACTGCACCAAATGGGTAAACACTAGTAATAACAAATGGACCTTCCCAATGAGAATTAAGCTTACCTGGGTGAAGCCGAAATCAAGAATTAAAGAGCATTACCTTTTCACCTTCATGTAATACCATTCTCAGGATGTGTTTTTCATGGAGTGCCTTGTATTTTTCTTTGTAGAGATTATAATTATCATAAGAATCAAGTAAAAGCTCCTCTAGTTCAGCCATTTCCAACAATCCTTCTTCACCGGATTTTTCACAATCAAAATTATAGGTTTTCACATCCCAAAAAGACTTATGTTGGTTTTCAACTGGTAGATGACATGCTTTACCAAAAGCTAGCCTAAAAGGAGACATCCCAATGGGTGTTTTATAGGCAGTTCGAAAAGCCCAATGTGTATCACCAAGTCTTTCAGGCTAGTCTTTTCTGGTGGGTTTTAAAATTCTCTCAAGCACTCTTCTCACTTATCTATTCGAAATTTTAGCCATGCCATTTGTTTGGGGGTGATATGAAGTTGAAGTTTTATGTACAACCACATTCTTTTTCAAAAGTGATTCTATGGTTTGATTTCAAAAATGGGTTCCTAAATCACTGATCAGGGCACGTGGTGTGCCAAATCGATGGAAGATGTGTGTCTTTAGGAACTAACTAATAGTATGTGAATCATCCTTTCTTGTGGGTTTGGCCTCGAACCACCTAGAAACATAATCGACTACAAGAATGATGTATGAGAATACAATGGAAGGAGTAAATGGTCCCATGAAATCAATGCCCCAAGAATCGAATATCTCATAGAAAATTAAAGGCTTTTGGGGCATTTCATTTCCCTTTGAAATTGTGCCAAACTTTTGGAAAGTGGGACATGATTGACAGAACTCATGTGAGTCCTTAAAGAGTGAAGGCCAAAAGAATATAGATTCTAGAACCTTTTGGGAGGTCCTTTGTGGTCCAAAGTGGCCAGCTCCAGGAAGTGAGTGACAAAATTCTAAGATGGAGGAATGTTCATCTTCATCAACACATCTCCTAATTACCATGTCAGCCCTAATTTTCCAATGTTTATTTTCTTCCAAAAAAATATTTTGAATCACTTTTCATCTTCATATTTTTTTCTTTTGAAACAATTTCAGGAAAAACACCAGAATCCATGTAATTTACAATTGGGAAATACCATGGTATTTTTGGAGTGAGAGATGAAAGGTGCTTAGTTGGAAATTATTGATCAATTATTTCAGAATGAGAAGAATTATAAATTCTACTAACGTGATCAGCCATAGGGTTTTCATTTCCTGGTCTATATTTTATTTCAAGGTCATGATCTTGGAGCATTAGAATCCATCTTATTAGCCTCAGTTTGGAATCACTTTTCTTGAGTAAAAACTTTGTAGAAGAATGGCCTGTGAAGATGATGATTTTGGAACCTAAGATATAGGGTCAGAATTTATCTACAGAAAAAAACATTGTTAAAAGTTCCTTTTCAGTGACAGTGTAGTTCTATTTAGTTTCATCCATCGTTTTTAGGCATAATAGATGGAATGAGGAATCTTTTCACTTATTTGACCAAGAATAGCCCCAACAGCTCTATCAGAAGCATCACACATCAACTTACAGGGTAAGGACCAACCTGGGGGTTAGATTATTGGGGCAGATGTAAGAGATTTTTTGAGTTCAACGAAGGCTCTCTTGTAAACCCCATCAAAATAGAAAGTTACATCATTTTTGAGAAACCGAGTGAGTGGGATGGAAACTTTAATGAATTTATGGATGAATCTTTGATAGAAACTGACATGACCAAGGAATGAATAGATGTCTCAAATAGACTTGGGTTCATGAAGTGATTGGATCACTTCAATTTTGGCAGGATCAACTTCAATTCCCTCTTTTGAAACAATGTTCCCTAGAAAAATCCCATCTACAACCATGAAGTGACATTTTTAAAAATTTAACACAAGGTTACACATGACACACATTTGAAGTACTAGAGAGAGTGAATTCAAGAAAGATTCAAATGATTCACCATAAATGGTAAATTCATCTATGAAGACTTCCATGAAGTGTTCAATGAATTTAGAAAAGATACTCATCAAACACCTCTGGAATGTTGCAGGAGCATTGAAAAGGCCAAAAGTCATTCTCTTATATGAATATGTTCCAAAGGGGCAAGTGAATGTAGTCTTTTCTTGGTCCTGAGGTGCGATTGGGATTTATAAGTATCCAGTGTATCCATCAAGAAAGCAATAGTGTGACTTTCCATCTAATAATTCTAGAATTTGATCAAGGAATGGAAGAGGGTAGTGATCTTTTCTTCTTTTAATATTCAATTTTCTATAGTCGATGCACATGCTCCATTTTTTCTTCACTCGAGTTGTGACAACCTCTCCATGATCATTTGTGACAATAGTTATCCCACCCTTCTTAGGTACAACATGAATTGGAAAACCCCATTCACTTTCAGAAATTGGGTAGATAATACAACCTTTAAGAATCTTGGGGATCTCTTCCCTAACTACCTCAAGGATGAGTGGATTGAGTCTTCTTTGTGGTTGTATAATTGGTTTGGACGATTCCTCAATATGGATGTGATGCATGCAAAGGGTAGGGTTGATTCCTCGTATGTCATCTAGGGTCCATCCGATGGACTTTTTTTTCCTCTAACACTTGAACAAGTTTGGACTCATTAGTTTTGGTAAGTAAAGAAGATATAATGATAGGATAAGAGTGATCATGGAAAAGGAATGCATATTCTAGGTGTTTAGGAAGGGTTCTAGATCAGTCTCAACTTTCATTTGTGGGTTATAAAACTCATGAATAGAGGAAGGGACTTAAGTTTCTTCAGATTCATTCTCCTTAACACTGTCCAAGGTGGAGCAGTAGGGATCAGAGTTGATGCGGGATTCAAGATACTTTTTAGGTTCCTCTATATTGGTGGAGTCTATTAATGAGAGGTCCACATCAACTTCACCATTTATGACTTGGTTAATCATGGTGTATATTTCAAAAGATCCTTTATCATAATAACATGATGAACATGATGGAATGGGGTTCAATTGACTCTTATAAGTGTCCTCGAAAGCATGGATTGAGAATGTAGAGTGATCCTCAAATGGGTATCACATGGCTTGGAAAATGATGAATTGTCCAGTTTGTCCCCAAATTCCATGGATAAGATGACTGAATGGTCATCAATAATGGTTCTCACTGTCATTAGGAATGTACTTCCTAGAATTAAGGGAGATCAAGAAGACTTTGTCTCACCTTCCATGTTAAGGTCATAGAAATCGGCTGGGAAGATAAGATTATTGACACAAACAAGGATATCCTCGATTATTCCCTCAGGACTGGCTGTGCTTTGATTGGCTATCTAAATGACAATACCCGTTGGATGTAAGGGACCTAGACCAAGGTGGGAGAAGATGGATTTGGGAATGAAATTAATTGAGTCTCCTAGGTCTATGAGTGCATCATTGAAGTTATAACTTCCAATTTGGCATGGAACTGTAAAGATCCCTTGATCTTTGCACTTTATGGGAATAGGCTGGTGGGTGGAAACATTTTTAAAGGTCCTAATTTGCCTCTTATGGGTGCACAATTCCTTAAGAAATTTTTCATACTTGGGGATTTGTATTATGTAATCTAAGAGGTGTATGTTGACTTCAACACGTCTAAACATGTCGAGCATTTTAGGATTGGGTTCAAAGGACTTGTTTGTCTTAGAAACTGCTTGAGGAAAAGGAATTGGATTCTTAAGTGAAATGGAAGGAGGTGAGGGAATGGCTTCAGGTTCCTTTTCATATTTCTTTTTCTTTTCATTTTCTAGGTCAACATTCAAAGGATGGTTATAGGAATCATCTTGAGGAATTGATATTTTCTTCCCCAATATAAGTGAAATTGCACTTAAATTACCCTTGGGGTTGGGTAATGGTTGAGCTGGAAGATGGTAAGAATTGGATGGTTGCGGCTGACTAAGGTGGGATGCACGTTGACCAATTTGGGTTTCAATGTTTTTGAGGCTGGAACTAGTGAAGTAGGAAATATCTTTAATAGTGCTTTCCCATGGTTTCTTGGAAGAAGAGGGGTGTCCCAGATTGGGATTACCTTGATTTTGGTTCTTGGGAAAGCAATTGTATTGGTTTAGGAATTGGGAAGGCTCACTAGGATAGTGGAAGCCTAGAGGAGGAAGAGAAGGATTGATTCTTTGAGGTTGAGGAACAAAAGGATAAGGTTGTTGGAATTTACCAACACCTTTACCATATTGGAATTGGTTTGGGTTTCAAGGAGGGAATTGAGGGAGATAAGAGACAAAATTACCATACATCAGGCCGTGGTTATAGGAAGAAGAGAAGGGATCAAAGTGAGGTTGGTTGAAGTTTCAAATGAACTAACCTGATTGTTGAGGGTTGGTGTTCCTATGAGCATATGATGCATTGAGCTCCGTTGGTCCAGATGAATCATATTGATCCTTTTTAAGTTGTGGACATGTTTCAGTTTGATGAGATGGAGAGTTACAGATTCCACTGTTTTTGATAGGTCTAGGAAACATAGATTATGGAGAAGATGAGGTTGGGGATTGGGATTCCACAACTAGTTGTTGCACAAGACCTGTAAGTTCACTCACCCACTCTGTCATCATGTTCGGCTCTATCTACTGACTATATTGGGCTTGTTTGACTTGAGCATGTGCTCGAGTATGGAATTGTTGTGTGTTATCATCTATGTTTCTTATGAGATCTCTTTAAGATGCAAGAGTTTTATCCACAAGAGCATCGCCACTTGCGGTATCAATGAGGGTTCTCTCCATTTCCAATAACCCCTCATATAATTATTGGATCAAGAGTTGGTCATGGGTTTGGTGTTGTGGCCATGTTTCAATAAGCTTTTTTAACCTCTCCCTGTATTCATGGAGTTATTCACTTGGGAACTGACGGATGCCACTTATTTCCTTTCAGATAGAAGCAGTACAAAAAGTAGGAAAGAATTTCTCTAATAAGAGTTACTTCATGTCATTCCATGTGGTTATGGAACCAAGAGGAAGGTAGTAGAGACATGACTTGGCATACTTAGCTAGGGAGAAAGGGAATGATCGGAGTTTGATTTGTTCCTCATAAACCCCTTGAGGCTTCATGGTAGAACACACCACTTGGAACTCTTTAAGATGAAGATGTGGATCCTCACCGGCTAGCCTGTGGAAATGAGGAAGAAGATGAATAAAACCTGATTTGAGTTCAAAATCAGCCTCTATGTTTGGATATTTAAGACCAAGAGGTTGGCAATTCATATTAGGGGTAGCGATTTCTTTAAGTGTTTTTCCCTAAGATTGGCCATAGATAATTCAATTGGTTGTACAAGGATTGGTTCTTTAATTATTTGATTATCCCTAATGTTCCTCCTAAGTTGGTGAAGTGTTCGATCAATTTCAGGGTCAAATGAATCTGAGGTATTTTTTGTGAGGCTACGGGGCGTTCAGAGAGATTTGAATAAAGATGAAGACAGTTTTTTATTTGTGTTTTTTTTTCATTTTTTTATTATTATATTTTTTTTTACAATAACCAGAAAATAAATCCTATTTAAAGAACCATCCCAATAAATGGTTCCATTTTAAATGCGTGGACTATTTTTTCCTATCGACTGGTCAAAGTTCCAATGCTCTGCTAATGTCTATAGCAGCACTTGGGTCGAATCCTCGACGATGATACTTTTTAATAGTCGTTTGTTTTTAGTTGATTGTATTCTGATTGGGGTGTTTTTTGCAGAGCTTATGAAATGATTGATTCATTAATATTGATTTAAAAAATTTATAAATATTGGGGTGAGTTCATTTATTGGGTGTTAATCTTGTGATATCCTTTAGATTTTCTTTATATTTCATTTAAATTAACACTCACTTCACAAGATGATTTTGATGAGAATTCTCAAGTGTTAAATCTTTAGTCCAAGCCATAGCTTAACTTGGGGTTCTAATCATTACCATTACTTGTTTATGGTATTATATTTTTTGTTCCAATAATTCATGGAAACCACACGTTAAACAAAACAAGTCATTAATCCATGACATGTTTAGTCCAACATACACAATGTTAAATTAAAGAATATTCATCGAGAAAATACTCTGAATCACTTAACATCCCTAAATTTTGACTCACCCCAATAATATATTTTCTCATCCATTGATATTAATATTAATCTGGTTTATTATATTTATGATGATTAATTAATAAGATAAGAAAAATAAAGGGATAATAAAGGAGTTGTGCGTTGAACACACACACACACAAATGATGATGATAATTAAAAATAGAATTTCGATTGAATGATGAAGAAAAATAAGGGAAAGGGTTTCAAATATATTTAAACTATTTTAAGAACATTAATATTAAACTACATAAGGTGGATGAGAATAAGAGATATTGAAGAAGAAAATTTCATTAAAACATGATTACAAAAAAAAGACTTACAATATTAAAAATGAAGAACAACACAAAAGTAAATGAAATAAAGAAAGGATGAATGGTTTATCAAGTAAAAAATTTAGTATAGAAGATCCTCCCAAGACTTTGTCAGATCCTTGGTCGTTCCAACCTATCCTCATTTGCTCTGAAATGCCAACCCTTTGCAAGGAGAGGAGGGGGATGTATTTATAGACCAATGTTGTGGGATATTAGTATTCCAAAACTGCCCCTCCATTTGCATCGCCAATTTGATAAATTAGAAAGCCGAATCTTGAGATATGATCTGATTAAAGATTTCAGATAAATAACTCCTTGGTATACTCTGAAATTCATCTACCATTGAACTTATGGAGCCAAAGCTATGGCTGGTTCATTAAACAAAGTTAATCTGTCCATTTAAATCCAAACTTTTTGAAGTCCAAAATGTGAATGGGTTTTTGAATAGAAAGATACCTTCAAATCTGAATGATTTTTTCAACAAAGTCGGCCACCTATATATACTCTTTCACAATAAAAATCTCAGCTTGATTTGATTATTACATCATGAGATATGTCATGAAAAGTGTCCGGATTTTAATTTCCAGACAGAATGGTGGGCTGGACTTTAAAGCATTAGTTGGGCCACTTTTTTATTGGAATTGGGCCCTGAAATTTTTATCCATTACTCCTCACATAGTTATCCAAATGTTGGAAGATAATTAATGAATTTTCACTTCTGGATTGAGCCTAGTAGTTCAATCTTCATGGATGGTCTACTTTCCTCAGAGATTCTGTAGGCCTTCTTCTGTGGTCCATACGGGCCTTCAAATTGTAGAATTGGACCATGATCACTTATAATGAAATATTATATATTGAATAAATAGCTCTATAATACTAGAAAACCACAATTTGGATCATAAGGGTGAGATTTATAAATAAAATATTAAACTGACTCAATTTGACCACTTCTAAAAATGCTCAAAAATTATACTTAGTATTAAAACATTAATATTTCACAAAAATTATGCACAATTCATATAAAATAAGTAAAGGGAGTATATAATAAGTCATTAAAATATTAATAACATCAGTGGTTATGACCATGATGGTCCAGGCGACCACATTGGTGCTAAGAATTTTGAGATGCCTCAGGCACTTATTTCCTCTCCAAGTTTATCTATTTTTTCTAGATCTAAAGATAGACCAAGATTAGTTCAAGATATAGATAGAACTGCTTGATATGAGAAGGAAGAATCTATTAAGGGGGAGGAATAACCAAGCCCAGATAGTCACCTAGTCAATCCTATTGATGAAGACCATGGTATGACTAAATTTATTATGCCTACATCTAATGTGCATAACGTTGTTGAGCAGACAGTTGATGATCAGTTGGTTGACGAAAAAATAGTTGTTGAGCCTTCTATTTTTGAGCCTATAGTTGATAAGACTATAAATCTTAAGACTTATGGGGTGTATTCTATAATATTGGGGGACATATCTCTTGAGGAATGGGATAAGTATCCATGGTATTCAAAGCTAGGCCTAGACTAATCTGATTCTGGTGATGACTGTAGTCCACCAAAGAATGGTGGACCTCTTATTCGAGAAGAGATGGATCCTAAGGAATCAATGTTCAAACAGAGATATTTTGAAGGGGATTTATAGATATTTTATTCTAATATATCTACACATAACATTTCCTCTAATCCTTTTCCTACACCTTCTGTTACATTTGTGCCAATTGATTTTGTTACCACAACTGACTTAAAATCCTCCATAGAGAGGCTTCTCTCTGATTTTGGTTCATTATTAAGAAATCAAAAACCTCAGGTCACTATGTTGAGTGATAAAGAAGCAAGATATATGTTTTAGTTTCTAATACATCACGTCTATCCCAAGATGATGCATCATATTCAAGAAATTGAGATAGATAACAAGATATTCACAAATGAAATGGAGATATTAGGGTCTATAGTGGATGAGATAAGATCTTCCTTTTAAGATTATATGGGTATTTTGTTAGATAGGGTGGATAACATAACATCCATGGCTTATACTTCACGTTATCCCCTCCTTCTCTTGATGTTGATTTTATCAGGTCAGTTGCTTGAGAGGATATTCGTACTATTTTAGGAGATGTACCTAACATTCCTTAGGAGAGTTTGAGGTAGATCCTTCATAATAGTGATCTTGTGCATATAATGGTTAGAGAATGTATTAAGCATATAAAATCTAAGAGAGAGACAATTAAAATGTCTATAAAGTATTACCTTTTGAGGATTTATAATAAGCATGTGCGGAACTATCATTTCAAGTTCCTTGCTGAGGACCTTAGAATATCTCTGGTTACTCGAGCTTTCAAAGGACAACCCAATCACCTGAAAGTGATGACCGCAGTGCTCAACTTGTTTATGGAGGAGAAAATATTTTTTTTTCAGTGTTATAGAAAGGGGAGGAAATATTATTATGGGATTCATCAATCTTATGAATCTATTTATTTATGTTTCAATAATTGTAGTGGTTGCTTGGGATGCCATTCTAGTCACTACTCATTTAACTTAACTAGCTTCTGATCTATAGTTTTTAAAATAAGGTGTTACCAAAGATTGAAATTCAGATTTACCTACTCATTATATCCTTTCATTATAACTCCTAGAGAAGTAATCCAACATCTCGGGCCTATCATTACACGAGAAAATCCTTCTCTACCTAATGTCTCTATATCCATCCCTATAGTTTACTTAGCTTATACTACTAAACCTTCTAGTTCTGAGAAGAGTAAGGGTAAATTACAACTTTTTCCTACTACCCAGCCCAAAAATAATTGAGATTTGACTCTCAGTATTTGATGGGGATTTTTATGACTTTATTTAGTTATTTTTGGGTGTAGTTCAATTTATTTTTCAATCGGAATTATCTTATTATTCATATCATGTTTCTTTTCAGTTCCTATGTTGTTTTCACTTTTTGAGAATACCAAAATGGGGATAATGGCTTGTGGAATTTATATGGAATTTCTTTATTTACTAGTAATTTTATTTAACAACCTTAATTAATGATATTACTTTGATTCCATCCTTTTAACTACCTTTGATACATTCTTTTCTAACTACCTCGGATATTGTTTCCAATTTAACTACCTTAGATACCATACTTAAAATTTCTATTTTTTTATTTTCAAAATATCTGGTTTAGGGTTGAGAGCTAACAACACTGGTATTCCAAATTTACAAACAACATGATACGACATTTGATAATAAAAAACACAACACCAAACTGGAGGACTCGATCTATGGGCCACCCACATCACCTTTGGTTATATCGCCTCCCATTTCCATCATCGGTGTAGGTATACCACTATCATCATCGTTGCCCATCACCTCCAATGGAAATGACCAAAGCAATCAAAATGATGAATAACACTTCAACTGGTCAAACACACCATAAAAATTCAACATCATTATTACATGTCACCACCATAGAACTCTATCATTACCAAAAAAACATTATAATAGAACATCACATACACAAAACCTTATTGATGAGAGAAGGAAAAAAATCGATCACCGGGAGGAATAAACAACCTTCATTAATGAATTTATGTAGTAAACACCACAAAAATTTGAAAACCCAAAAAAATCCCATTTTGATGTTGTTGATGCCTCTAAAAGACACCATCGTTAAAGAGGAAGAGGTTTGGATCTTCATCATTGGAGAAAATAAACTCAAGTCATGCTTGGAACACTATGGACCACCAAATCCCAAATATTAAAACCTACAAGTTACCACTGATCCTTATCTAAATGGGAGAGGAGTAAAGGAACTTGGGGTCAGAGAAAGTATTGGAGTGGATGAGGGATTAAAGTGACATTATCATCAATGTAACTAAAACTAGAATCCAAAAAAACAAGCTGACATGGGAGCACATGAAAAACTATTAACCACTGAACCACAAAAACCAAAAGCCCTTTGATACCCACGATTTAGATCCTAATTAGATATTTATGGGGGAAAATGAGGTCAGAATAGGGTTGAAGTGTCTAGGGGCTTCAGAAATAAATAATCTTCATCGAAACCATCAAAAAATCCCATTGGAGAAATCACCATGAAGAAAGACACCACCAAAAATAAGACAGATATGAGAGAAGAGGGAATGGAGAGGAAAATATAGAAAGGGGGAGGGGGAGGGGGAAGGCACTAGAAAATACCCGCACCCCCCTTTTATCTCAATAATGAGGGTAAACCTAGGGCAAGAGGGATAAGAAACCAAAACCATTCAAAGGTATCCCCTTATCCTTTAGTAACTTTATTTCCTTTGATACCATATGTATTTAATTTTACCTTTCATTGATACCTTATTTTTAACTATTTATGATACTATTTTATACTTAATATATTTGATACCATTTTTTCTTTAATATAAACTTTTTGATCAAACTTTCACTATAGATTTTTAAAGTGCTAAACTAATCTATTTTAACACCATAGTTTATTCTATACATGGTTTGTAAAATTCCATGATTTTTTATCATCAAAAAGGGGAGATTATTAGAACCTCCTTATTTTAATATTCAAAAATCAGGTTAATTATATTATTAATGATTTTTATACTTTATGGTAGCATTATATCCTATAAGTTACTTTCAAGAAATTTTGGCTAAGTGTTGGAAAGATCCACTATCAGACTCTACTCACTACTAGCAATGACTCGCTATTGAGGAGGAGTCACCGCCAGGGAAGACTTGTCATCAGGATAGAAACTTATCTAAGTATGGTAAATACTTATCATCAGAGATGATTCACAGTCAGGATAAATTTTAAGCTATTTATGGGAAATACTTACCATTAACAACGAGTCATCGTCAAAATGATAATTTGAAAAAGTATAAAAAAGACTCAATGCCATAGAATGACTTACTGTCAGACTTTACCTACTGCTAGGAAATTTCTAAAAGTTCTTAAAATAATCATTTTTGAGAGGATTCACCTTTGATCATGACCTATAATCAGCCACACTAACCATTTTCCGGACTCAATGCCATCCTAATTCACCACTAGAGTTGTCTCACCATTCAGAAGAGTCACCATCATTATTTCTATTTATTTTTAATTAAATATTTCTAATTTCTATATTATGGAATTTAATTCTAAGAATTATTTAATTGTTATTCTTAAACTATTATAGGGATTCATTAAAGTGTGTGTCATTCGATCAATATGTAGAGCAGTGGATCTGGGTGATTATTCCTACATGCTGCTAATAGATTAGGAATCAGACTCCCTCGTGTGATAGATAAGTATACAGAATATATATAGAACATTACAAGAACAAAAATAGTGTTTTGAAGTGTGTGATTTGTAGAAGATATTTACACAGTGCATCTTTCCTTTGATCGAGTGTGGGAAATTAGATCATAATGAACATGAAAATCCTTTCATATAAACAGAACATGAGAGCTTATGATACTTTATTTTGCTAAAAAATTATGAGAAATGACTCGAGATATTATTCAAGCTACATCCAAGGCATCTCAATATTCAAAAACATTAGACTGAGAAACATTATCTTATCTGCATCTTTATATGCTCTTTCTTCTTGTTGTATTTACATTTAGAGAAGTGTGTGATTTACTCAGTTTATTAAACACACACATGGTTTCCTCTGCTTTAACCAGAATATACTCGATATCTTCTGAACTATATTTATACTTTTTTACCTACATGTTGTGGAAGATTTCCTTGTGTAGATTATGTTTTTTATTATCACGGTTCTTGTAAAATATGTCCTTTCATGGCCTATACATATTGCTAGTTTTTCTGCATGCCTGATTCAGGTTCTGGATTAAGATTATTTTATATAATCTTTGTGGCATCAGGTGATTTCCAAGTGTAAAGTATTAGGTATCAGCTTGATATTGAACCACTTGTATTTATTCCACTATGTGTTTTGTTTAGTTACATTTATAATCCTTAAATTGAATCTTTTTTAAATTATAAACAAAACCACTACTTTGATAGTTAGTCTTAATCAGTTTTTATATAAGGTTTTGTTTAATAAAATTTATTTTAATAGTTAAAGTAATATCCATACATTGTTTTAACTAAGACCTAATAACTCTTTGAAAAATATCTTAAAATATAAATACTTATATCAATCTCATATTTTGATTAACCAGGTTGTTTTTAATTTAATTGGGGGATTTTATTTAAACTTTTTTTAACAAAAACAATTATTGGGTACTCAATTCACCCCCTATTTAGATACTCACTTTGACCATCATGATCAATAATGAGTCAAGCAAGTCTTCCATTGTCCTTTTGGGGATATACACTATAAATAGTGGCACGAATACTAAACAAAGTAGAAAATAAAGAATAAGACAGTATACTTTACTAATTTTTGAATGGAAATAAACTCATGTTGTCTTAATTACATATGTGGGGTTTTGAAGCTTGTTTTAAGGCATCTTCAGGTAACAGACTTTCCCCTCAAGGCACAAAGTGTACCTTTATAGGATACCCAAAGAAACAATGGGTTATTACCTATAAAAACCCTCAGAAAAAATGTAATAGTGAAAAGACATCTCATATTCCCAAATAGAGATAACATCTATAAAAGAGATATTGTTATTGAGATAGACTTTGATAAAATTGAGGATCAAGCTATACAATAGTTCGCACGAGAACAGATTCCATAAAGCCCCACTGAAGAAGAAGTTGTTTGAGAGACACAAGTATTTTGTAAGAGTAATCAGGAGCTTATAGAACCAGAATGGTATGGTTTTATAATCATCAAGGATAGTGAATCATTATTGATTGATAGTAATGATCCTCTATCCTACAATAAAATACTAAGTGAGAGTTTTTTTACAAGTGGTAAGAATCCCTAAATTCAGAAATGGATTTTATATTCAAAAACCAAGAATGGATTTTGGTAGATCCTCCAGTGTATGTAAATCCTATTCGCTATAAATTGGTATTCAATAATAAATAAAAAATGGAAGAACAATTTAGTACTTATAAGTCATGAAAAGTTTCCAAAGAGTATAAATAGCATTAAGCCATTAACTATGACAGAACCTTTTCACCAGTTTCAGTAGTAAAATCCATCAGAATTATACTTTCCATTGTAGCCATCCATGACTATGAGATTTGTAAAATGGATATCAAATTAGCCTTCCTTAATGGGAACCTTTGGGATGATGTGTTTATGACACAACCCAAAGGTTTTTTTGACTCTAATGGATGCTAAAAAGATATGAAAATTGAAAAAAAAATCTATTTATGGATTAAAGAAAACATGTAGGTCCTGGAAAATTCAATTTTATAAAGCTATAATGTAATTTGGTTTTACAAAGGATGAATATGAGACTTTTTCTATAAGTCTTTTTATGGGAGAGACTTAATTTTCTTAGAAGTATATGTTGATGACATATTACTTATTGGAAATGAGATACTGATCTTACAGTCTGTTAAGGCTTGGTTGAATAAATGTTTCTCCATGAAGAACGTAGGCAAGGCAGCATATATTCTTTGAATCAAGAACTTTCGTAATATACTCAAGAGGATTATCATCCTAAGTCACTGTACATATATTGAAAATATAATGACGATATTCAGTGTAGAATAATGCAATAGGGGATTGTTGCTAGTGCTACATGATATTCATATTTCTAGGAAAATGTGTCTTCAAACACGTGAGGAAAGAAACAAAATGGAAAACATTCCATACACATCACTGGTTGGGCTAGTCATGTGTGATATGCGATTTACTAGGATATATTTTTCCTTTGAAATAAGTGAAGTGGGAAGATATCTAGCTGACCCAATTGACTGCTATTGGATGGCAGTCAAGACAACCCTTAAGTATCTGAGGTGTACTAAGCATATGATCCTATTTAATGGAGTATATGAGGAACTTGTCATTAATGGAAATATATAGATTCTTGTTTCCAAAAATATCGATATGACAAGAAATCTCAAATTAGATACATATTCACTTTGAATGGAGGTGTTATGATATAAGAGAATTTAAAGAAGACTTTGGTCGTAGATTCTATAGCAGATTTTGTGTATATTATTGATTTTAAGGAAGCTAAAGATAAAGTATGGTTGTGAAACTTTTTCCAAGATCATGATGTGGTTCCTATATGCAATGATCCTCTCACAGTCTATTTTTATAACACTACAGTAGTGGATATCGCAAAAGATCCAACGTCACATATGTGGATGAAGCACGTACTTCGAAAGAAATATCTCTTGAGATATTTTCCTCAAATAGGTGAAGTTATGGTGAGTAGTATTTCCATGAAATATAATGTGGTGGACCTATTGACTAAAGCCACAAATTATCATAAACATGATTATCATGTGAGCTCTAAAGGACTAAAATTCATAGGTAGTTGGCTCTAGTCCAGGTGGGAGTTTTTTGGGGTTGGTGTCCTAGAACCAACTATATATGCATTTATCACATGTATATTAGATGTATTTTATAATAATAAAACTTATTTCTATATATATTTTTTATTATTCGGCATGAATTTAATGTAATAATTTCTTGGAGTATCTGTCACATTGATAAGGTCATAGGAGTTCCCCGCTATGGTGAGAACTTTGAAGTGCTATGATGATATTATTAAATATAGTTATGTAGTTTCATAACATAATATGATTGGACACAAAATGTATATACTGTTTGGTATGAGTACTCATAAGTGGATGATACTTCTTCTCATGAAGTTCTCACTTCGTAATCTACAAGATGAGAGATTAAAAGAACTGACCTGTGAGTAGGAATTCCATATGTTTTGGTGTCATAAAATATTACTATCTATGAGAATATGTTATGGTCCTTAGACATTAATATTATCATTAATGTATGTCATGAATCACATAATAATATTTTCTCACAAAAAACTATGACACCATATGTTCGCGGTAAGGTAAGGTACATTGGGTGCGTCACGATTGACATGTGATTAATGGGTAAGTCAAGGAAGGAGTTGTCCATTCCATATTAATGGAAGTTGACATCTCATCCCTTTTATTGGAATAGAACTGTTACTATAAATTTCATGGATATGGTGTAATGATGTTTTTATTTCAAATATTAATATAATTATGTATCGATCATATAGGTTGGTGACGTAGATGTGAAACTTTTTTATGAGATATTACGACAAAGTGATTATATTACATAGTGAGCATTCATACGTGGTTGTCATTATTATGACATTAAGTTATTTCTCTTGGGTGAATTAACCCATTACTATATAGTAATCTTGTACTTTTTTCAATCTCGCCTAATTCCAATAAGAAATAATCCTAGAGGATCACACACTATGTGTTTCTGATGATCTCAATTAAATTCTATTTTAATTTAATTAATAAAATAAATATTATTCTCAAGACTAAGGAATAATTTTATTCATGTTTTTTCAAATAAAAATATTTATTGATGAATGAAATATTTAAATTAAATATTATTAATGTATTCAATAAATAATAAGGATGATAAACGAACCAAGACTGTATTCGTTGATTAATATTTATTTACAAGCTAGTAATATTATTTGTCATTGTGAAAGTTATCGTGCACCATAAAAATGTTATAATATTATTATTAGTTTTAATGGGATTTATTAATGGTTTTAAAATTATTTAAGGGTTAATATTTAATTAAATAATTATTTTTAGTTAAACCCTATCTTTATAAATAGACAGTTATAACTATTGAGTAAAGCATCGAAAATTGAGAATAGAGAATAATTGTGCACAATAAAATTTTCTCTCTATATATATCTCTATTTAATTCCTCCTCTATATATCTTCCTATCAAGAATAAGAACCATAAGAAATATTTCTTCATGATCGAAGGATGAATGATCAACAAGAATAACACAAGATAGTTGATTCACCATGCTAGCACCTGAAAATCAATTGGTGTTACCCAAAGATAAAAGGAGAACATGTGGATCACCCTTAGAGGTATTCTATCCTTGGATTCTAACATCGCAATGAAGGAAATATGAAAAGGGTATTTTGTAAGATCAACAACATCATCAAAGAAAGGATCCTAGGACAAGGTATTTATTTTCTTGGGATTTAAAAAAATTAATTATAAATATAACATGCAGGGTGGTACTATATTGGGTTTCAGTATATTTTATTTAAAAGAATTTTTAAATTTATCACCCATCACCACACACTTCTGTTGTGCATGGAACCAAAAAGTAGGTGGTCTAAGGAATCTCACAATGGCCTGATTTAAAATTTTAATATATGAAAAATGTTCAATTGTGTTGACATGTCATGGGCATAACCTTTTTCAATTGGTAATCACTTCTATGACCTAAATTCCCTTACTCAGAACTTCCATAGATCTCATTAGGTATGTTTGTGATTGAAACCTCGATTTTTGACCACCCATAAGGCGTGTCTATCCTTGAACCTCGGTTAGAAATCTAGGTTATATGAATATAGTGTTCTTGAAACTGTATTATTGAATCATAGGGTTGGTCTTTGGATTAAAACTTTTGAACCTTGTCACCCAAGTGGTTTGAAATTGGAAATACAGACTTAGCGTGATATATTGGTACTTTGGGTATAATTAACATGTGAATTGGCAATATGGTATAATTGACATATAAATTGGTAATTTGGATTTCTTGCATTGAAATTGGTATAATGAACATGGTATTGAATAATTTGGCATGAAACTATCAAACTAGAATTATAATTGGAAGTTGGTATGTTCTTAGATATTTGGGATGATATTTAATGATTATATTACGATTGGATAAATGTGCATGTTATCAGACTATTTCAATGCTTTGGATTATTGGTTTTGTATTAGAACTTTATCTTTTGATTGGCCCATTATATAGGAATTATCCTTAGGTTTTTTGTAAACTAAATATATAATTGTCCCCAAGAATGGGAATTTTCTTTGGGTCTATGTTTAATTGAATATTTAATTACCCCCTAGTATATAAATTCGTCGTGGGCCTATTATGAATTGATATTGAGACTATACTCGTTAGTGGTTATGGATAGAGACATCTGAAATCATGACATTGTAGTTATGGTTGACCCTGGGTGTCAACCTGAACCTCAAGGGTTGGTATATTTATTTAGATATTCTACATTTAATTTATAATTAATTCTATTGTTTTCATATTATTTCATTCACTATTACTCGTGCCAGATTTTTCTAGACACCATTGGTGGTGTCCTACTAAATTTTACTTAAAATGTTTGGGACCCCATTTGGTACCTAAGCAGACTTCATGGATATAGGTCTAGACTTGGGAAAGGGTCCATGTGCCTGATTGGTTAAATTGGATAATGGGGCTAGATCTTGGATATAAGACTCTGCATGGGGTTCAGAACTAATTTTCGGAGTCTTTTTTTAAGTTTTATTTTAGGTGGTTACTTGTATGACATCAATATGATATTTTAGTATGACATTTCATAGATTTACTATATTGGAATGTTTGGAGCATACATATTTATCTATTGGGGATTTATTTATATGGAATTGTTTATCATGATTCCACTATGGTTTTTATTTGGTACCAGAGGGTATAGTCTCCCCACAATATTTATTAGTCTCTCGCTGCTAGTCAGCAGCCTCTAGTGTAGCTAACCCTTGTGTGGGGGAAACCCCAATTTTCTATGGATATTATTGTTATTCTTGAGGTTTTCTTGTTACAGTCATTATGTTGTTTCACCTAGGATTATGCACTTGTGGTGTGATGTTAATGGTTTATGAGATTTTACTCATGGCTTGGTATGATATGAGGTGCATATAAATGCATCATAGTAGGGATTAGTGAAATATGTTATCATGGATCACTCATTATAGGGATATTTAAACTACATATGAAATATATGCCTATTAAAATTGTTCATTAACCTCTAAGAAATTTCTAATAAAATTAACTTGTTATAACATGTTAATTCACTTGTTAAGCCATGATTTGAAGTGACCTTGTATCTATGGTTATTTTTCCCTTATTTTCCCTCATGAGTTTGGATATGTTATTTACCATATGATATGAGGAGTGTGTTTACCCTCATAGATAAATGCCTATATGTTATCTTTCGATTAGACATTAGGGTAGTGGTAATAAGCACACACCTCGCATAGTAGATCCAAAAGATCTTGCGGCTCTAAGGAATCTGTTGAATGATCAACTTCATGATATTTTATTACAGGTCATATAGTCCAAAGATATGAGTACTAATCACATTATTCCTTCTATGTATGATCGGATGAGGGAGTTACAACTACATCACCCACCCACATTCACTAGGGAGAGATTCCCTTGGGTAGAAGAGTTATATATGGAGTTCGTCAAGATGATATTTGATCACTTATAGAAATCTGTGGAGACAAGGGTGTAACACCCCAATATTTCATATTATGTTATCTCTTTAAAGTAATTTAATAACTTATATTTCACACAACACTGACTTGACTTGTTGTATACGCAAGATTGAGTTTCTTCGAAACAATACATTAGTATTATAATTAATTAAAAAATATATTTATTTATCAATTAAATATTATAATACAAATAGTAACATGTAAAATGTAAATGTTATTTATAATGTTTTCACATAAATACAACATATTAATAATGAAATGTATAAGTTTTTTTAAAATAGTTAAATATTTAGAAAAGCTGTTTTCTTAAATGAACTACTTTTATGTTTTTTGGTTAAAAATAATAAAATTAATTTTAGACACTCCTAAAAATTGAGTCTAGTAAAATAGACTTCATTTTTGAATTTGGAATATTAAAGTTATATTAGGGTTATTTTTTGGTATTTTCTTGAAAATATTAAATTTTTGATGAATAGTTAAAAATACCACATAGTTAATAAAAACTGACTTTTTCATTTAAATAATTAGTTTTAATTAAATATTTATCTTAAAATAAAAATATATACATAATACATATATTAGTCCAATGTAATTCATTTGATTCATTTTAGAATAAGATTATATGTATAAATTGTTATTGAACTTTTGATGACTTTTACCCACCTTCTAGGCGCATTTTTAAATTTGCATAAAATGTTATTTTACCACTTCTGTGAATTAAATTTCAAAAATATCATAGACGCAGTTGAAATCAGTAAGTAAAATTTATTTCAATAGGATGAAAATAATTTTTGTGGAATAGTAACTTTGGAATTTTATTTACCACGGTTAAAAGTAAATAGGGCAATTAATGATAAAAATAATATTATAATAATATAAAATTACACCAAAACATGTCCGAATTATATTGTATAAGTGTGTTTAGACCAAAATAAACCTTAGGAAAAAAATATGATCCCTTTTTATCCACATGGGTTAGATCAGGATATTTATTATATTTTATTCAAAGAAGAGCTAAAAGTGTTAAATTATAATTTTAATAGCTAAATAATTTTTAATATAGGGTTATACATAAGATAAATTCGAATATAAATATTCATTATAAAGATAAAAATATTTCCTAAATCATGGTATTTTATTAATAATTTTTATACATTAAATAATTAATTTTATTTATGACACAATGATGATGCAGTAATTACCTTATTAATGAATGATTAAAACAAATGGTATTATAAATATTAAAATAAATATAATGTGAAACTTTTTCTGCCATAAAATAACTGTATAGGTTAATATTACATGTTAGGATTGATTTAATATATATTTTTTCTATGTAATCATGTTTTTATAACTTTAAAAAAATCAAGTATTAAATAGTAACAAAATTGACATAAATGATATTTTAAAATAAATACTATTTTAATAAATAATATAAAAGTCATAAAAATATAAGGCTCAGACAACTAACTTTTATAGTGTTAAAATTTCATAAATTATATACTTTAGGTTATTTTGGAAACTTATGGTTACTATATTAACCTTTTAGGATAAAAATACAAGAAGACATGGTAAGAGTTAAACTATTTAACTAAGGGTTAAATTAAAATGAAAAGGTTAATATGACGACATAAACATGTCTAAAACCTATTGTTTTAGAGGGTTTAGACCAATACCCACCTTATACTCTAAATAAATCTATTTGTAGCTATTAGAAACTGAACATTATTTTATAATAAAGTAATATTTCAATCTCTTCCAAAAGTGCCCCTTACCTCTCTTATAAAAGGGTATTTCTCCTTATCTCAAATTAACACCTCCAAAGAGATTTGTCTCAGTCAACCCCTGATAAAATATCCTCTAAAATACCCTCAATTAAACCTAAATTCCTTAATTTGATCATAAATTCAACCTAAGGATCACTTTTGTTCAAATCAAAAGGAAGCACCTAAAGAAGAGGTAATTATTTTATCACCTCTTTCAAAGTTATTTTCTTTTTCTACTTCCTCTTTCTTTGTTATTTCCATACTAAAATAATAAATCCAGTAACTTAAACATAATTATACGTTAATATAGATTTTTTACAACCATATTCATTATTCTATCCATCATATGAATGAAAAAGTCACCATACGTGGGTAGATATGGCTTACAGTCTCCACATCATGGTGTAGTTTGTTATTCAACACTTGTTTATTTGGATGGCTATAATAATGAGTATAATTAATTTAAATAATAAATATATAATTTTAATGATTCTGTATATATAATATGATATCCCATTAAACACCATTTCACCATCAATAGAATAATATTGACGCTCGTGCGTACGTACGGCTTACCGTCTTCATGACGCGATGAGATTCATCTTCAACGATCACCCTTCTAGAATTTTTATTAAAATATATATATTGATTAATTATGAGGTATAGGAAATAATATTGATACTGGAATAATATATATTTATTTAGATAAATATATTTCATTTACTTACATACTATACGATAAGAAAACGGAAACAACGTTCATGCGTACATACGGACTACCGTGTCCATGAACGGTGTTTCCATTTCATATATCTATATGTTATACATATTTATATTCTGAATATATATGATATATAATTAATTTTTTATATTTTGGATGTATTTAAATCCTCATCTAATTGATACGGTCAAGAAGAATAAGTTAAGACACTTACGACAAAGAAAACTATTATTACCTGAAATGTTACTTTAATAAGGAAATTATTATTAAATGGGTAGTATAAAGTTTTAAATGAATAATATATGATATCATAAATATTAATATGTTTATGGTATAATTTAATAACATACTATGGTCATTATACATGAGGTTAAACATACCCTTGACTAAAGGAAAGTAAAAGGTAGGGGTTAATTGTTCAATCTCATTATTATCCGAGATTTTTTATGTGTAAGTATTTACTAGGAAATATTTATCATCCATGTCCATGTTTCATAAAAATGTTTTCAAAAAGAATATTTTAAGGTTTTAGGGAAGGTTCTATTTAACTATATCATCATTTTAACTTTTTTAAAGATTTATTTTTGAAAATATTTTTAATTAATGACTATATTTTCAAAATGATTTAAAGGATTTATTTATATCGATATCATTGTTTTAGAATGTTAATTAATTTAAAAAGTTTCAAAGTTTTATGGGACACTTTGATTCAAAAATCACTTTTAAATGAATTTCTTTATAAATTTTGATACTTTTAAATGATTTCATAAAAAAGGCATATTTCTATAAAAGTGTTTTACTGATCATTTTTAACTATGTCAACATCACTTAATGTATATTATTCTTGATTGAGGTTGATTTATTATAATACAATATTCCATAATTTATTGAGTGGGTCATGATATGTTTGACTATGGATGTCCTAATTTTTATACCCTTCATGGTTTATGGTTAAAGTTTTGAAATTTTGAATGCTAGTTTTAATACAAATGATTATGCTATGTTTCACCCTTTTCATATGAGGAATGCATTAAACTTAGTAAGTGACAACAAAGAGCCTACTATATATCCTCTATGCATCAATAGGTCTCATGAGACAAACTAGTGTCTTGGCAGAAGGCCTTAACAAAATTTGTATTTAGGGTCTTATCATGAGGCCTTGACTTTGTTGTTTGGATGTCAGACATTATGAATTCCATCATTATGAGATTAGTTATTAATGTAACCTGTGATTATTCAACTAGTTGAATATCCATGTGAATAAGTAAATGGAATTAGTTTTTTTATATTTACTATATAATGTGAAATTTTTTGTTTAAAGGGATTGTATTTCAATTTTATACCTTTCTATAAAAATTTATGATTATTTATGATAGCTTCTGCTATATTGTTTATCCATACTGAGCATATGAGCTCACCCCTTTCTTATTTTTTATTTACCTCGGATTCCAAGAAGTGTGCTATGATTGTAATACAGGGTTATTCTAGGGGAATAATGGAGTTCTTGAAGGATTATTTATGTTATGTTTTATGTTAGAAAGTGTAATTTAATGTTCATGTTTGTAATCTATTTTCCAAGACTGTTAAACTGATTAGTCCTTTAGGACTTGATTCCTTGTAATAATACCAATAAATTAAAATAATGCACCGAATATGGGTAACTAGGATCAGGTCATTACAGTTGGTATCAAAGAAATTTTAGCGACAACCTTGGAAATATATTTAGATAAACTCTGATTAGGAAACATTACCCTAAGATAAACATTAAGTAATAGTATATAAGAACATCCAAAAACATTGGTAATATATATATTATGTGGGTTTTCCAAGAAATACATCCCTGTCTGGATACTACAAGTCGACGTGGTTTTGGCACAGATATACTTAGGAGTGAAAACTCCAAGAAGGAGTTTCATGGGTTGACCCAGGGTATTCTAGTACACAATAATGATTCTTACTATGTAGCTGGTTTCACACTCCTAGGGGATATGCTTAGGATAATTCAAATTTTATTTAAAATCCATTATAAAGGATTTATGAGTAAATATGTCAGCAAAGAAACCAATATTATTATTATGATACTATATGTGTGAAAATATTCAATTAATGTTGAGATTTTTTTTATATTTTGGATTATAAATTATGATATGATCTAACATAGTGTATGTCGTCATTCAAAAATGGATCCCAGTAGGAGTAATGAGAACTCTAGAAATATGCATGATCCAAAGAGTGATAAGGGTCATACCTTTCATGGTCTTAAGCCAACATTTAGAAGGTAAACAGTCTCCCACAGATTCTCATCATATGAAGAAATAGTGTCATGTGTTAATAAGATATGTAATGAATTATCTGTGTCCTATGGATTTGAAGGGAAGAAAGAGAAGAAGAGGATGGTAAATAAAAAGATGGATAAAGGGGAAAAGGGAAAGAAGGATTTACCCACATGTGATAACTGTGGAAAGAATCACCTTGGTAAATGATTGAAATAAATGGTATTTTGTTATAAGTGTGGGAAAAAAGGACACCAAGTAGGTGATTGTAAGGGTAAGAAAAAGTTTCAAATGAACAATTCTTCATCTTCAAGGGGTTGGGACACTACACAAATCAATGTTCTAATCTTCAGAGTATACCCCAAATGATGCTATTGGATAATAATAAAGTTATGATACTATCTCATATAAAGAAGAATAATTAGTGTTCTTATATTTTTATTAATAAATTTTTTTATTTTAGTGTTATATCAATGATGTACTGGTTATATGAATTATGGAAATAAATAAGGATTGTATTTTAGTACTATTTCATTAAGGATTTGACATTATATGGTACCTAGTAAAGTGACACAATTTCAATTTAAACATTTTGTAAAATACATGGTTGAGTGAAAGATAAACTTTAATATGGTCCTGATACTGAGGTAGTGATTTTGGAATAAGAGATGATTGATTTGGATAAATTATATTGGATATTCTTGAGTACCTTGAAACTAATTTATTGTTTGTTTATACCATAATTATTGGATTTTAAAAAGATTTTTGTATTTAAGGAGTATATCCGGTATTCTATGAGGAATAAGGAAGTATGAACATATTCAACAAGGTTTAATGGTAATTTAGTGTGTAACCATGTTTTAGGAAAATACGTGATGAAGGTATTCACATGTTATTATCTGGAAAAAGCGATCATCATTATGTTTACCTCTCATATAAATTTTTAGAGTGTGGGTTTGGACACAAGTATTTTGGATAAGATTAAAGGTTGGAATGGAGTAAGTTGAGCACTTGATATTTTGTATGAGGTTAAAGTATAATTTATTGGATAATATGACCTAACCTTTTGGATTTCAA
Source organism: Viscum album (assembly GCA_963277665.1). Classification (NCBI taxonomy): domain Eukaryota; kingdom Viridiplantae; phylum Streptophyta; class Magnoliopsida; order Santalales; family Viscaceae; genus Viscum; species Viscum album. The sequence goes on along the minus strand of OY728143.1, from coordinate 1,649,491,998 downwards.
TACACATATATAGAATTAAGGAAATACTTGTGGACCTTATGGTTTATCAAATTCACTTTAGGCGTAACGAAAAAAAATCATTTTTGAACATTTATTTCCTAGTGTAAGCGATGAAGTGAAAACAGATCAAAGTATATATTCTTAAGCACTTATCTAGATAGTAAATTAATTCATCCTCTTCAAAAAAAGAGTATCTAAAAAAACGTGTTATCCTAATACCTTATGCGTTGTTTAATCGATGATACTTTAAATCATCATAGATTGATGGCTTTGAGGCCCTCAATTTTACATTTATTGTTCAATTGTTTGTGATTTATGACCTCAATCACTCCCTATAAATATTTACATTTTTCACCAATTAAGTGTCTCTAATTGCCACCAATGTTCTCCTATTCTAAATCCAAATTTGGTTGTGACTTTTTCATTTTCCATTTCCATCTTATTAAAACTAAATTTTATTAAACCTTTTTCCGATGTGGGTTTTCCATAAAGGTGTTTCCTATTTTCAACCTTTAATTTTTGATGAACAATTTCAAATTGGGAGGATGCAATTTATAGGAGGGGAGAATTTAACACCCCAATATTTCGTAGTAAGTTATATCTTTAAAGTAATTTAATAACTTATATGTAAGAACCCGGACGTTATTTTTAGGTATGTTCTTCCTTTTTCTAGAGTTTTTGAGAAAAGATGAGTTTCTAGAAATTTTTGAAGTACACGCCATGTAATTTGATGCCACTCGAGACCGCATGCTGGCCATGTCATGACCATGCACATGACCATGTAGGGGTGATGTGGAGGCCTCCTAAAGCGTAGTATGAAAAAGGCGAGTACACACAGTGTACTTTTTTTATTAAACAGACCGAGGTCGCGTATTAACCCCAGAACTGTCCTCTTCTCCATCTTCTTCAACCGAGGGCATCCCGTATGACCAAGAATGTCCTCCCATCCCCCGACCCTTTGTTCATTTTCTGAATCGATCGTCGTCGATTGCATTGGAACCATAGCGATCTACGATGTTATAAGGGGACTCAAGCCTCGTGGTTCAAGTATATCAATCTCCTAAACCCGAGGTAGGTGTTTTTTTTCCTTTCTGTTCAAAATCTTTGAGGTTATGTGCAATTTTCCACCAATACCCTTGAATGGGGTAATGCGTGTTTACTATTTGGGCCCTGTTGTTTTTCCTGCATTGCTTGTATTCTTATGTAGAGATAATTTGGATATGTATAAGGATAATTTCTATGCTTGGATGTTTTGCCCATTCCTTTTTCTGTTTACGAACTTTTGGTCTTGTTTGGAATTTGGTCATTATACCTATTTTCCATGCCTTCTAACCGTAGGATGGAGTGATGTTCCCTGATATGCTTGTTATGCTATAGACTGGTTAGAAAAGTAGCTCTATAGGTTTACTTTTTCCATATATCATTATTATTCACTGAATTGCACTGGGCCATGAGAACATGGTGCTATAGACTATAAGGGGATAGATCGAGTGAGCTTCCTCAGAGAGTCTTAGACATTATAGACTATAGGGGATAGACCAAGTGTGCTGCCCAGAGAGTCTTGGATATTATAGACCATAGGATGATATACTGAGTGAGCTTCCTCAGAGAGTCTTGAGCCTTATAGACTATATAGGCGTAGATCGAGTGAGCTTCCTCATAGTGTCTTTGTTTTGTTTGAATCTCCTTAAACCATTCCAGGCTATAGGAGGAATTGACTGAGTGAGCTTCCTTAGAGAGTCTGTGATTGACCTGAGGTTGTAAGAGGAATTGACCGAGTGAGCTTCCAGATAGAGTCTCTAGACCACAAGGCTATAAGGGTAATTGACCGTGTGATCATCCTCAGAGAGTCCCTGTCTACCTTAGACTATAAGGGGGATTGACTGAGCATGCTTCCTTGGAGAGTATTATAATTTAGTATGACCAAACCAGATGGGTTAGGCTAAGTGTACTTCCCAGAGGGTTGTTGGTACTTCTTGGTATGTCACTAGATGGGATGGTCGTGAGTACTTCCCAGAGGGTTTCCTGTTTGTGGTTAGCTGTTTTCTTCACTGTTTCTTATTTGATCTGTGGGTTGTTTACTGTTGGGTATCATCCTGTTTACTGCTTACTATTTACTGTTTATTTCAATATTACCTTCCATATACTCAATAACTGTTAGGCACAGATATTTAGGTGGTTTTCAACTGGGATTTAGTCTCACACCCTATTTGCATCATGCTTTTTGGGCCCAAACAGATTATATTTCTGCAGGTATATATAAGGGAAAGTGCCCTTTGACTTTGGGTACTTGATTGCATTGGAGCAGGAGAGCATGATACCAAGCAGAGGGTTGCAATGATGAGTATTTTCTTATCTGTTTTAATTTTGCACTTGGTTTAGCACAGTATTCAGCAGTGTGACTTGTTTGGCTATTTTCTTAGACATATATGTACAATGAATCATTTACATACATTTTTCTCTAGTTGTTTCTCTATTTAGATTTCTATTATTTTCTATTGTTGGATATTACTTCTTCCGCTATTGTATGCATTGTTTATTTACGCTGTGTGCTCTGCCAATGAAGGCATAGTTTCTCAAATATCACACCCAATGACCTCACTGCTAGTCGGCAGCCTCTGGCGTTTGGTGAAATGTTCTTGAGGCCATCTCACCAACCAGGTACAGGGCGCCTTTGGGTGGATTCTGGAACCGAGACGTTACAAAGTGGTATCAAAGGAATTATATTCTCTTGACATACTATTTGGTGCCGTAGTCAGGGATAGTATGGAATCGGTAATTGGTAATAAGGTGTGCTCGGGAGTAGCTAACTTGTGTAATGGGAAAAGCCAATCTACCTCGTTTATTTTAAATTCTTTAGGTTTTTCAATTTTAACAGTTGATATGATTTCACCATTGGGTGATTCACATACTTTGTGTTGTTACCGTTGTTGTTATTGCGGTTCTCTTTCTATTGCAACCCTAGGAGATGTGGGTGTTCCATCTCATGCATCATATAGGCACTAGTTAGAAATCACATTTCATGAATTCTTTCTATGCCATCTAGGATGCATTAGTGATTTCATGTTTTTGTGATAGATGTTGTGTAGATTATGCATGCTATTGTGATAGACGCTTTGATAGAATCTCAACTATTTGATAGAGAATTTGTTGTATAGTACTTTTCTTAAATGGACTCCAAACATTCGTTCATGAGGTTTTATGGGCCCTCAGGGACCAGAATTTGGTGGATTATTTCCTGGTTTCCTTGTTATGACTTGTATAAGATTCCAAGCTCTGATTCGCAGGGAGTATGGGCCCTCACAGATCAGAATTTCGCACCTTAACTCATGTTTTCTGTGTTTTCTGGGCTTCGGAGCAGTTTCTGAGCTACTTCCTGGAAAAACCCAGAATACACGGTGGGTACTTTGTTAATACACGCCATGTAGTTTTTAAACCATGTCACTGACTGTGTGGGCAGAAACACGGGGTTGTGAAAACATTTCAGGAACACGTTGTGTACGGTAAGTACACGTCGTGTTGTAGTGATCTTGTGTCTACCCGTGTGACTAACGACACAGATGGATGAAACTTTGACTTTACACGCCATGTCCTTTTATCACACGTTGTGCCATGTAACCTAAGTACTCGGTCGTGTCACGAACAACATGGGTCGGGGAAAACCGTCAAGTACACGCCGTGTTCTCTGGGAGCACGCCATGTAAGAGTGAACCGTGTAGCTGGCCATGTAACGAACAACACGGGCCAGTGTTATCCTTTCTTGGTACATGTCGTGTTTGTTTAGAACACGGCGTGTAGTGTAACCTAGGTACACAGGCCGTGTAACTAACAACATGGGTCATTCAAACCTTTACTAGTACACGCTGTGTCCTTCTTGAACACACCGTGTAGTCTAGGATTAAGAGGACCGTGTGGGTTAGTCATGTAAGGGGAATCGGGAAAGGAATAGAGTTAAATTACACGTCGTGTGTGGGGATAACATGTCATGTGGTTGGGGCATTACATGACCAGTTGTGGAAGAAGTACACACCCATGTGAATGGCTTAAAAGAACACGCCGTGTAGTATTTATACACGTCGTGTAGTTAGGTTTTGTAAAACTTGATTGTTTCCTTCTCATGTTCCCCTCATGTAATATTGTGTTTTTAGTATTTGATAATCCTAATCTAAGGTACACTTTTGACCTTTCAGAGCTATACCGCCGAGACGTCCTTCGGTTGTATGTCAGCTTCCAGACGGTGATCAGACACCGGATATAGCTGATCAGGGACCTCCTGTAGATCCTCCTGTTGTGCCAGCCTTGGAAAAAGCAGTTATACCAGTTGTAGGCGCCGATGCACAATTTAGGGAAGACTTTTCAAGGATGATGCAGACCTTCCAGGGAGCACCGCCTCCTGCCCCATTGATGGCAGATTTGACACGGGGTTTTTAGTAGTAGCATCCTCCTACTTTCTCGGGGGATGGAGGACCTTAGGATGCAGAGTCGTGGCTCGAAGCCACACTGATGATCTTCGATCATCTGAAGATACCTCCAAAGAAGAGGGTGAAGCTCGCTACCTATATGCTCTAAGAATTCTCCAAGAGGTGTTGGGAGGTGATATCACAGTCAGGACGCCAGTAGGGTATGACTTGGGATGAGTTTTGGTGCATCTTCTATGATTACTTCTACCTGGAGACCTTGAGGCCCAACCGAGCCGAGGAGTTCATGAGCTTAGATCAGGGTACTCTTTTTATGATGGAGTATTCCTCTAGTTTCATGGATCTGTAGTGTTTCACACCCATCCAAGCAGGCGATGAGTTGTCCCTTGAGTGGAATTTTGAGGATGGTATGAGGCACGACATTCGCTCACAGGTGAACATCTTTAGGTTGACTTCGATATCATCTATCGTCAACCAAGAGTTGATCACAGAGCAAAGTCTGAGGGATTCTAGAGTAGTGATCTAGGGAAGTTCGACCTTTAGAGCTAGTGTTCCTCTTACTGATAGCAGGAAGCGCCACAGGGATTCTTCTCGAGGAGATCATAGTAGGCGAAATGTATCTTCGGGCAGCCAGGTAGTATGCTACCAATGCGGGAGGAGCGGGCATACTAGGCCTTAGTGCCAGAGAGATCGGTTGGAGTGCCAATCTTGCAGCAAGATGGGCCATATTCAGCATTTTTTTCAGATCTTCTCACCTACAGATGGTGGTCGGGGTTCTTCTATAACCCCACGTTCAGTAGATGCATTTCTAGTTTCTCATCAGTCTTAGAACTAGAGTTCTTCTGATTGTGCGGGATGAGGTGGAGGTTGCAGTTGTGGTGGTAAGACACCAGGTTACCAACGACAACATAGCGGATCAGCTCAGAGTGGTCATCCAGGGTCGCATGGCTGCGGTACAGTCCAGACATTCGCTGTGGAGCAGACCCATCAGGAGTAGGATCTCATCCCTTCTACAGTTCAAGGTACGATCTTAGTAGCCTCAGTTTTATCTTTATCTCTTTTCGATACTGGTTCTACGCATAGATTTATCTATGTTGCTATTGTGGAGAGCCTTGGGCTCAGCATCTTCTCCTCTGCTGATACTTTGACTCTAGACACACCGTTGGGGACTAGTGTGGTTAGTGTACATTAGTGTAGAGAGTTCCCTCTTGAGGTTGTAGGGTGTCACTTCTTATGGGACCTCTATGTCCTAGAGATGATGAGCTATGACGTCATTCTCATAATGGACTGGTTAGTTCCCTTTCAGGAAGTTATCAATTGTTATCTCCGCAAGGTGAGTTTTATATCACTAGAGGGTGGATCTTTTCTTCATCAGGGTGAGTGAAATTTCCAGGTGAGTAGATCAGTTCTAGAGAATCTTGGGTTCCGGGGAGTTACAGCCCAGATTGCTAGTCTTTATCTGGATGACTAGGGGACTTTATAGTTATACTTTCCTCTAGTGGTGGATCATTTCAGAGATGTCTTTCCAGAGGAATTTTCAGGTTTTCCTCTAGAGCGTGAGGTAGACTTTTCTATTGATCTCGTGCCAGGAGTGGAACGTGTCCATTACTCCTTATAGGATGGCTACACCTAAGTTACAGGATCTCAAGAAGCAGTTGGAGGAGTTGCAGGCAAAGGGTTTCATCTGACCCAGTACTTCTCCTAGGGGTTCGCCTGTCCTGTTTTCGAAAAAGGAAGACGATACCCTCAGGTTGTGTGTGGATTATTGGAAGTTAAACCAGTTGGTGGTCAATAACTGATATCCCTTGTCTAGTATCAATGATCTCTTCAATCAGCTTCAAGGAGCCCAAGTGTTCTCAAATATTGACTTGAGGTCTGGTTATCATCATTTGTGCATTAGAACATCTGATATAACTCTTACAGCTTTACAGAGTAGGTATGGTCTATATGAGTATATGGTAATGCTATTTAGTCTCACGAACACGCCTGTAGTTCTCATGGTACTGATGAACCGAGTGTTCTATCCATACTTGGATTCCTTCGTGGTGGTTTTCATGGACGAAATCTTGGTGTACTCTCACACTTGAAACAACCATGTTACCCATCTTGAGATTGTACTGAGTACACTGAGAGAGAATCAGCTTTATGCTAAACTCTCGAAATGTCAGTTTTGGATGGATCAGATTCACTTCTTGAGTTATGTTATATCAAATACAAGAGTATCATTAGACCCAGATAAAGTGAGAGTTGTAGTTTCCTGGGAGCATCTGAAGAATGTCTTTGAGGTGCGGAGTTTTCTAGGGCTGGCTAGATACTACAGACGCTTTATCTAGGACTTTTCATGCTTATCAGCACCACTGATAGGTCTGACTAAGAAAGGTGCGAAGTTCTTTTGGTCAGATTCTTGTGAGTCATCCTTTCAAGATCTGAAAGGGAGGTTGATATTAGCACCGATACTGGTCTTTCCAGAGCTGGGTAAGAGCTATACAGTGTTTTGTAATGCTTTAGGTATCGGGTTGGGTGATGTGCTTATGTAGGGAGATGGAGTCGTTGCGTACGGGTCTCGGCAGTTGAGGACACATGAGAGGAACTACCCTACGCACGATCTAGAGTTGGCATCCGTTATTAATGCCTTATGCTGTTGGAGACATTATCTTTTGGGAGAGAATTTTGTGGTTTTCACCAACCACAAATGTCTCAAGTACATCTTCACTCAGCGTGATCTGAATCTGAGATAGCATAGGTGGGTTGAGTATCTTCAGTCCATCAACCATGAGCTTGCCTATACACTTGTAAAGGGAAACGTAGTGGCTAACATGTTGAGCAGGAGAAATCAGATACATGTAGTTTGGGAGGCCAGTAGTGAGTGGTAGCTCATGGCTATGTTCTCTGAGATGCATTTGGAGGTGCATAAAAGACAGGGGCAGACTTTTATATCTTTTGTAGCTATTACCTCAACACTTCTTGATCGGGTACGGATGAGGAAACTATCAGGCTCAAAAGGACTAATCCTGCAGGAAAGTGTGTCAGGAGAGGACCCTCTACGTGGATGGACAGTGGGAGAGGATGAGATCCTACATTTACAGGGATGCGTATGGGTGGCATCAAACATACGCGAGGAGCTGATGCGGGACTTTCATTCCTCAGTTTGGGTAGTTCATCCTGGTGTCACCAAGATGTATCGTGATCTACACCATCAGTATTGGTGACTAGGTATGAAGACGGACATTGCTGGTTTTGTCCTGAGGTGTTCCACTTGTTAGCAGGTGAAAGAGGAGCATTAGTGACCAGCATGTATTTTTCAGCAGTTACCTATTATGGAGTGGAAGTGGAATGTTGTCGCGATGGACTTCATGACCGGTTTTCCGAGGTCACCATGAGGGAATGATGTTGTTTGGTTTTTCATCGACAAGATTACGAAGGTTTCTCACTTATTTATGATCAAGTAGACCTTCAGTTTTGATGAGTTGAGACGGTTGTACATCCTAGAGATTGTACATCTACATGGAGTTCCACACTCCATTGTTTTAGACAGAGATGTGTGTTTTACATCTCAGTTCTGGCAGGGGCTTCAGAAGGCTTTGGGTACACAGGTACTTTTGAGTACAACATACCATCCTGAGACTAATGGCCAGTCCGAGCTCATGATCCATGTGCTTGAGGATATACTCCAAGCTTTCATTCTAGACTTTGGAGGTTCTTGGGAGAATCATATCCCTCTTGTGGAGTTCTACTACAACAACAGTTTTCAGGAAACTATTCAGATGGAACCTTATAAGGCCTTGTACGGTAGGCCATGTCGATCACCCTTGTGTTGGATGGAGGTAGGATAGGTGGCCTTGCTAGGACCTCGTCTTGTTCCGGAGACCTCAAAGTAGATAGAGTTGATTCGGAAGAGGATGGCTACGACACAGTCTCGATAGAAGTCTGATGCTGATCAGCAGAGATGACCTCTGGAGTTCGAGGTTGGGGATCAGGTTTTCCTACATGTCGCACCGAGGCTGGGACACAAGAGGATTTGGAGATAGGTTAAGCTTTCACCCAGGTACGCCAGGCTGTTTGAGGTGTTGGAGAGAGTTGGGCCGATTGGCTATCGGTTATAGTTACGTCATAGGTATTGGGCTATGCATGACGTCTTCTATGCTTCTCAGCTCCGTCGTTACTTTTCAGACCCGTCTAATGTCTTTCAACCTAAGGATGATGATCTCAAAGCAAATGCATCATTTTAGGAGCATCCTATCCGAATTGTCGATCATATTAGGAAGGTTCTTCATGGCCGGTTTGTTCCTCTGGTACAGGTGCTATGGCAGCACGGGCGAGTACAGGATGAGATTTGGGAGAGGAAGGCTGATGTATGATCGTAGTGGCTGGAGCTATTCGGGGTTTCTTCTTCCACGCCTCTCTAGGGAAATTCGGGGATGAATTTAGTTTAGTGGGGAAGTTTGTAAGAACCCGGACCTTCTTTTCAGGTATGTTCTTCCTTTTTCTGGAATTTTTGAGAAAAAATGGGTTTCTGGAAATTTTTGAAGTACAAGCCATGTACTTTATAAGTACATGTTGTGTACTTTTATGCCGCTCAAGGCTTCTTGCTGGCCGTGTCCTCACCATGAACACGACCATGTAGGGGTGATGTGGAGGCCGCCTAAAGTGAAGTACAGAAAAAGCGAGTACATGCCTTGTACTTCCAAAGTACACACCGTGTACTTTGTTTTTTTCATTAAATGGATTGGGGTCACGTCTTAACCATAGAATTGTCTTCTTCTCCAGCTTCTTCGACCGAGTGCATCCCATACGGCCGCAAATCTCCTTCGAGACCCTAAGCCTCCATCCGTTCTCCGAATCGACTACCGTCAATTGCATTGGAACCACAACGATATACCATATTATAAGAGGATTCAATCCTTGTGGTTCAAGTATATCAATCTCTTAAACCTGAGGTATGTGGTTTGTGCCTTTACGTTCGAATTCTTTGAGGTTATGTGCAATTTTCCACCAATACCCTTGAATGGGGTATTGCATGTTTACTATTTTTCCCCTGTTGTTTTTCCTACCTTGATTGTATGCTTGTGTAGAGGTAAATTGACTATTTATAAGGATAATTTCTATGCTTGGATGTTTTGACCATTCCTTGTTCTGTTTAGGACCTTTTGGTCTTGTTCGACCTTTGGATATTATACCTATTTTCCATGCCTTGTGATCGTAGGATGGAGTGTTGTTCCCTGACATGCTTGTTATGTTATAGACTGGTTAGCCAAGTATCTCTGTAGGTTTACATTGGTCATATAGCATTATTATGCACTAACTTTCACAGGGTCGTGAGAACCTGGTGCTATAGACTATAAGGGGATAGACCAAGTGAGCTTCCTCAGAGCGTCTTGGACATTATAGACTATAGGGGATAGACTGAGTGTGCTTCTCAGAGAGTCATGAATATTATAGACCATAGGAGGATAGACTGAGTGAGCTTCCTCAAAGAGTCTTGATCCTTATAGACTATACGGGGGTAGACCGAGTGAGCATTCTATGAGAGTCTTTGTTTTGTTTGAATCTCCTGAAACCATTCGAGGCTATAGGAGGAATTGACTGAGTGAGCTTCCTCAGAGAGTCTGTGATTGACCTGAGGCTATAAGAGGAATTGACCAAGTGAGCTTCCTCAGAGAGTCTCTATACCTTGGGGCTATAAGGGGAATTGATAGTGTGATTATCCTTAGAGAGTCCATGACTACCTTAGACTATAATGGGAATTGACTGAGCGTGCTTCCTCAGATAGTATTATAATTTAGTATGACCAAACCATAGGGGTTAGGATGAGTGTACTGCCCAGAGGGTCCTTGGTACTTATTGGTATTTCACCAGATGGGATGTCTGTGAGTACTTCTCAGAGGGTTTCCTGTTTGTGGTTATTTGTTTGCTTCACTATTGCTTGTTTGATCTGCAGGTTGTTTTCTGCTATGTATCATCCTGTTTACTACTTACAATTTATTGTTTAATGCACTATTACCTACCATATACTTACTGACTGTTAGGCACGGATCTTCGGGTGGTTACCTATTGGGATTTAGTCTCACACCCTGTTTGGTTTATGCTTTTTGGGCCCAAATAGATTATATTGCTGCAGGTATATAAAAGGGCAGGCGCCCTTCGACTTCTGGTACTTGATTGCATTGAAGCAGGAGAGCATGGGACCAAGCCGAGGCTTGCAATGCTGAGGAGTTTCTTATCTATTTTTTTCACTTGGTTTACCACTGTATTTAGCATTGTGACTTGTTTGGATGTTTTCTTGGACATATATGTACCATGCATCATTTACATACATTTTTCTCCAGTTTTTTCTCTATTTAACTTTCCACTGTTTGCTGTTGTTGGATATTACTGCTTCTTCTATTGTATGCGTTGTTTATTTCCACTGTGTACTCTGCCAATCAGGGAATAGTTTCCCCACTATCACACCCAAGGCCCTCTCTACTAGTTGGCAGCCTCTAGCATTTGGGGAAATGCGCTTGAGGCCATGTGACCAACTGGATACGGGGCACCTCTGGGTGGCTTCCAGAACCAGAATGTTACATTATATTTTACACAACACCGACTTGGCTTGTTGTATACGCAATATTGAGTTTCTGTGAAACAACACATTAGTATTATAATTATTTAAATGATATATTTATTTATCAATAAAATATTGTAATATGAATAGTAACATGTAAAATAAAAATTTTATTTATAATTTTTTCACGTTAATAAAACATATTTATAATGAAATGTATAAGTTTTGTTAAAATAGTTATATATTTAGAAAAGATATTTTCTTAAAAGAACTACTATGTCCTTTTGTGAACAATAATAAAATTAATTTTAGACACTCCTAAAAATTGTATCCAGTAAAATAGACTTAATTTTTGAATTCGGAATGTCCTAATTATCTTAGGTTTAATTTTTTTTATCTTTCTGAAAACTTTCAATTTTGATGAATAGTGAATAAAATACTACATAGTACCTAAAAACCAACTTTTTCATTTAAATTATTATATTTAATTCAAAATTTATCTTAAATTAAAAATAGATAAATAATAAATTTATTATTCCAATGTAAGTAATTTGAGTCATTTTATAATAATATTATATGTATAAAATTTCATTGAACTTTTTAACGTCTTTTACCCACCTTCTATGCACATTTTCAAATTTGCATAAAATGTTATTTTACCACTTCTGTGAATTGAATTTAAAAAATCAATAAGACCCGATTGACATCAATAAGTAAAATTTGGTTCAATAAGATGAAAGTATTTTTTAGTGATAGTAACTTTTGAATTGTATTTACCACGGTTAAAAGTAAATAGGGTAATTAAAGGTAAAAATAATATTATAATAATATAAAATTACCCCAAAACATGTACTAATTATATTGGATAAGTGTTTTTCGACCAAAATCAACCTTAGGACCAAAATATAATCCCTTTTGATTCACTTGGGAAGATTAGGACATTTATTATATTTTATTCAAATAAGTGCTAAAAGTGTTAAATTCAAATTTTAATAACTAAATCATTTTAATATAGGTTTATACATAATATAAATTAGACAATAAATATTCATTATAAATATAATAATATTTCCAACATCATGATATTTTATTTATAATTTTTAGACATTAAATAATTAAATTATTTATGACATAATGATGTTGCCGTAATTACCATATTAATGAATGATTAAAAAATGATATTATAAATATTAAAATAAATATAATTTGGAACGTTTATATAATATAATAACTTCCTATGTGACTATGATATGTTAGGATTAATTAATTTTTTTTTGAAGTAATCAAATTGTTATGACTTTTAAAAAAATCAAGTCTTAAATAGTAACAAAATTGACATAAATGATATTTTAAAATAAATTCTATTTTATTAAATAATATAAAAGTCAAAAAAATATAAGGCGCTTTAAAATAACTTGGATAGTTTTAAACTTTTATAAATGAATCACTTTAGGTACGTTTGGAAACTTATAGTAACTATATTAAACTTGTAGAATAAAAATACAAGAAGACAAGGTAAGAGTGAAACTGTTTAAATAAGGGTTAAATCTAAATGATAAGGTTAATATGATGACTTAAACATGTATAAAACCTATTGTTTGATAGGATTTAGACCCATCCCCACCTTATCCTATAAATAAATAAATTTTGAGTTGTTAGAAACCGGAAATGATTTTATAATAATTTCATATTCCAAGCTCTTTCTAAAGTTCCCCACACCTCTCTTAGAAAAGGGTAGTTCCCCTTCTCTCAAATTCACACCTCCAAAGCCATTTTTCTCAGAAAAAACCTAAAACAAATATCCTCCCAACAACCCTAAATTCAAAATATAGGCCGTACTTTGATCATAAAGTTATCTTAAGGATCCCTTTTGTTCAAATCAAAAGGAAGCAACTAAAGAAGAGGTAATTACTTTATCACCTCTTTCAAAGTTATTTTCTTCTTCTACTTCAAATTTCTTTGTTATTTCCATACTAAAATAATAAATATAGTATATTACACATAATTAGATGTTAATATAAATATGGTACAACCATATTCATTATTCTATCCATCCTACGAATGACAAATTCTTCAGACTTGTGTACGTACGGCTTACCGTCTCCAAGTCGTGGGGTAGTTTTTTATTCAACACTTCATTATTTGGATGCGTATAATAATGAGTATAATGTAAATAATAAACAAAACATGTTAATTATTATTTATATATAATATAACATCTAATTAAACAACATTTCACCATAAATATAATGATATTGTCACTCGTACATATGTACGGATTACCGTCTCCACGACGCGATGAGATTCATCTTCAAGGATAACCATTCAATAATTTTTATAAAAATATATACATTTATTAGTTATGAGGTATAGAAAATAATATTTATATTGGAATAATATATATTTATTTATATAAATATATTTCATTTACGTAGTTCTATACTATACGATAATAAAATAGAAACAACGTTCATGCGTACGTACGGACTACCATCTCCATGAACGATGTTTCCATTTCACATATCTATCTATTAAACATATTTATATTCTGAATATATATTATCTATAAATCATTTTTTATATTCTGGATGTATTTAAATCATGATATAGTTGATATTTTCAATAATAACAAGTTAAAACACGTACGATAAAGAAAGCGATTATTACCCGAAATGTTACTTTAACATTGAAATTATTATTAAATGGGTAGTATAAAGTAATAAATGAATCATATATGATATCATAAATATCAATATGCTTCTATTATAATTTTATGACATACTATTGTCATTATAAAAGAGTTTAAACGTATCCTCGACTAAAGGAAAGTACAAGGTAAGGGTTAATTCCCCAATCTCATTATTATCTGAGATTGTTTATGTGTAAGTATTTATTGGGAAATATTTATCATCCATGTCCATATTTCATAAAATAAATCATAGGGAATATTTTAAGGTTTTATGGAAGGACATATTTAACTATATCATCATTTTAAATGATTTAAAGATTTATTTTTCTAATTATTTTCAATTAATGTCCATGTTTTCAAAATGATTTTAAGGATTTATTTATATGGACATAATTGTTTTAAAATTTTAATTAATTTCAAAAGTTTTAAAGTGGTAGGGAAAAATTTTATTCAAAAATTCCTTTTAAATGACTTCCTTTATAAATTTTGAGACTTTTAAATGATTTTATGAAAAAGGGATATTTCTATCAAAGAGTTTTACTGATCACTTTTAGCAATGTCAACACCCTTTACTAGATATTATTCATGATTGAGGTTGATTTATTATAATACATTATTCTATACTGTATTGAGTGAGTTATGATATGTTTGACTGTGGATGTGCTAATTTTTATACCCTTCATGGTTTATAGTTAAATTATTGACATTTTTTATGCTAGTTTTAATACGAATGTTTATACCATGTTTCAACCTTTTCATATGAGGAATGCATTGCAATCAGTAAGTGAGGGGTGGAGCCTGCTATAGCTCCTAGATTCATCAGTAGATCTCATGAGAAAAAATAGTGTCTTGGCACAAGGCCATGAAAAAATTTATATTTTGGGTCTTGGCATGATACCTTGACTTTTTGGTTAAGATGTCTGGCAGTATCCATTCCATCATTATGAGATTAGTTGTTAATGTTATGTGTTATTATTCGACTAGTAGAATATCCTTGTGAATAAGTAAATAGAATTATTTGATTTATCATTGCCATATTATGCTGAAGTTTATGTTTAAAGGGATTTTGTTTCAATTTTATACCTTGCCATAAAAGATTATGATTATTTATGATAGCTTCCACTATTTTTTTTTATCTTTACTGAGCATCTGAGCTCACCCATTTCTTATGTTTTATTTTCCCTGTATGCTAAGAAGTGTATTATGATTGTTATGAAGGGTTATTCTAGGGGAATAATGGAGTTATAAAAGGATTACTTATGTTGTGTTTTATGTCAGAAAGTGTAATTTAATGTTCATGTATGTAATATATTTTCTAATACTGCTAAACCGATCCGTCCTTCAGGAATTGATTCCTTGTAATCATCCCAATGTATTAAAATAATGCACCAACTATGGGTAACTGGGTTCGAGGTGTCACAGAGGGTGAATCTTACTACCTGTATACTACATGGACCGTACAATAACCAGTTGAACATCATATTTTAGACAAGATAAATTGAGGATATGAAATGTAAAGACTTAAAGAATAATTTTTTGAGTCACTTCTACCCAAATAAACGGAGGGATAAAATGGATTAGGAGTTCATACACTTGACATAGGGGAGAATTTATGTTATGGACTACTTTGGTCATTTTATTAACATGGAAAATATTTCTCTATCATTGGTAGGATATGAGATAGCCATGGAAAATCACTTCTAGGATGTGATTCATTATTAAATC
This sequence comes from Viscum album, assembly GCA_963277665.1. Classification (NCBI taxonomy): domain Eukaryota; kingdom Viridiplantae; phylum Streptophyta; class Magnoliopsida; order Santalales; family Viscaceae; genus Viscum; species Viscum album. Next base: position 1,649,476,622 of record OY728143.1, on the reverse strand, counting down.
ATGTTTTAGGTGAATTTATTACACTTGAAAAAATTATATAATGTGGTGAATCAGACTCCCATCGCTAAAGGGAACCTGGAAGAGTATATGAGTGGTATGTAATAAAGAGTTCCAATTTATAAAGTAGGAAGCACCACTTTGAGAATTTCTTCCAAGGCAGTGGTGGGTAGAGAATCTAGGGGAGTGGACCTACATATCAGAACCATATCCAAGTGCAATTATATTAGTGTAGAAAGGTTGGAAATAAATATTTTCAGTGTACTTTTCTTATAGCGGGGTGTAAAGCTTGTGGTTAGATGTGCCACTTGTAGAAATTCTATAGGGTAAATCAGTAAAATTGTAGTGGATGAGGATCTTGGGAGACACGAGTGTCAAGTAGGGACTTAGATAACCCTTAGTAGATAGATAATTTAGTTCCAGTAGTTTCCCAATCTAAGGTAGAGGGTATGATTCCCCATTGAAGGAGTGATAGTGTCAGTACAAAGGATCATCACATAAAAGTCATACTGGAGCCTAGGTATGTGTGGAAAGTCTGTTGCATGTAATGAAGTCTATTCTAACCGGTCTAGATATAGGTCCTTCCACTTTAAAAGGTATGACTCTTATGGAATATACCCTTTCTTTTATTTTTTTGATATGGGAGCATAACATTCTCTTATATCATCTCAACTCATCAATGGATTGGTTTTAACTACGGGAAGCATTTATGGGGTTATGACCATCCATACTTTAAAAGGGGTATGATCATAGGGTATCTAATGTTGTTAGGAGTTCACTGTTGAAACTAGTGGCTATTAGTTTCTCTAGGATATTTTTATACTGGAAATTGATGGATTTGGTTTTATTCTAGTTATAGACAAGCTAGTTATATACCAAGATCACATCATCTATTTTTGGATGTAATTGACCTACTTATCTCTATAAGGTTCGGCTATATATTTCAGAGTTAACGATATTTAAATCTTTGTCATGAAAGAGCAATTTAGTGAAAATTAGATTGCATCATGGCCTAGGTAGTGCGTCTTATTCTGGATGATAGTGAGTCATAGATGAATGTTTTTCCTTCAGTGGTGGACTTCTTTCATGATTTATTTTCTAAAGAGTTATTTGACTTATCACCCGAGTGAGAGATTGAGTTCACTATCGAGATGGTTCTAGGGGTTGAATCTATTTTTATCACACCCTATAGGATAAATTCATCAAAAATTTGGGAGTTCAAAGTGAAATTAAAGGATATCCAAGATAATGGATTCATATCTCATAGTATATCACCATGGGGCTCTCACATTTTATTTTATAAGAAGCTAGATTAAACCATGCATTTATGTATGGATTACTAGAGGCTAAACTAAATGAATGTAAAGAACCAGTATCCCATTTCATTCATCGATGATCTCTTTGATCATCTGAGAGGTTTCTAAATATTATCTAAGATAGATTTGAGTTCAAGGAACCATTAGTTGAGTGTGAGACTATCTGATATACCCCAAAATACATTTAGGTGATGGTATTTCTTTTATGAGATCATGGTAATTCCATTTGGACTAATGAATGTACTAGTATTATTCATGGTTGTGATGAATCAAATCTTACACCAGTCTTGAGACAATCATGATCAGAATAAAGAAATTTTCCTGAGTACATTAAGAGATAAATGGTTAAATTCCAATCATTCTAAATTTCATTTCCAGATTGACCAAGTTCACTTCCTGGTAAATGTTATCTCATAGGTTGTAGTGTTAGTGGAATCGAATAATGTGGTATTTGTACTATCATAGGAGCAACCCATGAACATTTTCAAGATTCGTAGCTTTCTGGGTATGGTGTTCCATTACTGATGATTCATTCAAGACTTTTCCCATCTGAAAGCACCGATGTATGGTATGATAAGAAAGTGTTGTAGTTCTATTTTTCATATTATTATGAGGATTATTTATACATATTAAAGATAAGTATAACCATATAACTTATATTATCCTTACCTAATTCAGGTAAGGAGTATAACATGTTTTACGATGCATTAAGAGTCAGGCTCAGAGTAGTTCTAATACAAGAGAATTGAGTGGTTTCTTATGGCTCTAGATAGTTGAGGCTCCATGAGTGGAATTATCCCACTCATGATATATAGTTATATACTATTGTTCATTCTATAAGTTACTAGTGACATTATTTATTGGGTTATAGATTCATGGTATACACAGATCATAAGAGCTTCAAGTATATCTTTTTTCAGTAGGATTTGAACGTTCTGTAGAGGAGGTTTGTCAAGTACTTATAGTATTTTGACTTTGAGCTAGCATATACACCCAGTAAGGGAAATGTAATTTCTAACACCTTTATTTGTAATAGACAAACTCAAGTAGTGTGAGAATCTTTTGATGAGTGGTGGATGATGGTTCTCTTTGCGAATTTTTATTTGGTTGTTTAGGATTCTCAGGGAAGAGAAACTCCGACATCGATCTTTTTTATTCCCTAACTTATAAATAAAATATAGGAGGAATGTATCTAACACATTAGGTTTTTTCTTTAAGGGTAAACATATATGGTTAGAATCCACCATCGATTTGGGTTTTGTATGGTGATGAGATTCTTCATGTCCATGTTCATATCTGGGTTCCTACAAGAATGTGTGCAGAGATGTTGAAGGAATTCTATGATTTGAAATGTGTAGTACATCCTAGTATGAAAAAGATGTATAATAACATCCATAGGTATTATTAGTGTCCAGGGATGAAGAAAGAGATAGTTAGATTCTTGGCATGATGATACTTATATTAGTAAATAAAGGATGAGTATCAGTGGAATTGTAGTTTATTACAGCCCTTAAACATTCTAGAATGGAAGTTGGATAATATCACCATGTATTTAATGATAGGTTTACCTAGGACACCCCAAAATAATGATTTAGGGTGGGTGATTTTGGATTGAATAACAAAGGTATCTTGTTTCTTGCCTGTTAGGGGTACCTTCACTATTTATGATTTGGGTAACCTCTATATGTGGGAGATAGTTCAGTTGTATGTTATTTTTTGGAGCATTGTATTAGGTCGAGATTCCAATTTTACCTCTCACTTCTAAAATAATCTTTAGAAGGTATTGGGATTGAGGGTTCTTCTAATAATAACCAATCATCCTCAAACTGATGAATAATCAAAAAAGAAAATTAATTCTAGAGTACATGTTGCAAGCCTTTGTTATTCACTTCATTGGTTCTTGGGAACAGTACATGGCTCACATGGAGTTTGGCTATAATAAAATCTTCCATAAATTGATAAAAATTTCTTCCTTATAGGCTTTATCTGAAAGTTTGTTTCATTCTACTTTTTACTAGTTAGAGGCGGTCAATTTAGAACATATTCGACCAAGTTTAATGGCAGATATATATGAGAAATTATATTTGATCAGGAACTGGTTGTAAACTACACAGAGAAGACATGAATCTTATACTGACCATTGGAGATAACCACTATAATTTGAGGTTGTTCATTAGGTATTTCTTTAGGTTTCACTTAGTGTGGGTAAATTTCATATCCATAAGTAAGGGAAGTTAGTAGCCACATTTTTCAAGCCATTTTAGATAGTATAGAGAATCACTTCAATGGTGTGTCGATTGGATCTTCCACAGTGATACACTGTCATGCAAGGAATTTTTATGTGTTTTAGATTCAAATATATCACCCCAATCCTTCTCACATTATTTATGTTGATTATTTTGAGTTTTATTCATATGAATCCTTTGGGAAGCATCTAATCCATATCATAGACTGTAGTGAGAAGATTCTATAAGGAAAGAGTGTTATGCTATTGCAATTGTAGTGGAAACATGGGCATGCTCAGGTGAATTCCTAAGAGAGAGAGTTGAATATACAGTCATATTGGCTCGAATTATTCACTAATATCTCTCAATTATGAATGAGATAATAGCTCTATATTGAGTTTTTATAAGGAGGGGTGGTTGTAAAACCCCGTCCTTTATCCATATATTTCTCTCTTTTAATTTTTTATTGAACCATTTTGAATTCTGTAAATGAGAATCATACAATGATAAAAAGGTGTTTTTAAGATACTTTAAGAATTATAGGAGATTAAGTGGATAATGAATATGGTTTTATATAGTACAGGATCTTCTATAGTTCCACCATATATCCAGTGGATTGGGAAATATTCTAGTGAGGCTATAGAAACTTCACAACTAGCCGATGGGATCCCAACAGCTAGCCAGTGATTCCCATTGCGGATTTTAAGTGGGGACATCCCCATAATTTCATCCTACATACTTTTTAATGATTCATAATCCTCACTTTAAACCATGATTTTTTATTAATTAATATGAAGGTTTTTATGGGGCTTCCTCGACTTCTCCAAATCTATCATTCAGTCCTTTGATCCGTTGTTCGATCCAAAGATCTAGTTTTGGTAATTCTTTCCCAGACTTGATTAATTCATATAATTTTTTCCTATTTATTATTATTCTAAACCTAATAGGATAATTATATCACTATCCATAGGTATTATTTGTGTTTTTTATTGATCCAAATTCTTGATTCTTGGAATTATTTTTCTCTTATTTTGATGTAGGTGGTCTAAATTATTAATCTATGGTGTACTTTCAGTTTCTAATATATCTAACATGTGTGATCATTATAACACAGCAAAAAATGGAATAATTAAATTGGTAATCACTTTTATTACATGAATTCACTTACTCATACCTTTCATGGACCCCACTAGGTTTTTAGTGATTGAACCCTAGACTTTCGGCCACCCATGAGGTGTGCCTATCCTAGACCCTAGGTTGAAAATATGAGTTATATGAATCTAGTGTCCTTCAAACCGAATTCTAGAGTCATGGGTTTGTCTTTAGATCAATCCTTAAGAACCTTATTTCTCTAGGGGTTTAGAATTGTACATCTAGAATTGTCTTGAATTTTGAATTGGTAATTTGGGTATAATTGACATGTGAATTGGTAATTGGGTATAATTGACATGTAAATTGGTAATTTGGAATTTTATCATGGAAACTGGTATAATTATAATTGCAGTGGATAATTTGGAATGAAACTGGCATACTTTATTTGTAATTTTAAATTGGCATGTTCTTGAATATTTTGTATGATATTGAATAATTGTCTTGTAATTTGATAAATGTGCATGTAATTAGACTATTATTATTCTTTATCTTCTTGGTTTTGTATTATCACTTTATCTTTTGATTTACCCATGGCATGGGAATTCTCCTTGGGTCTGTTATAATATAAATATGTAATTGGACCTGGGCATGGGAATTCACTTTTGGGTATGTGGTGAATTGAATATGTAATTGGCCCATGGAATGGGAATTTAACTTGGGTATATTGTGAATGGATACTGAGATTGTACTCATTTATGGGTATGGATAGAGACATCTAACAATGTTTCATGGAAGGTATGACTGGCCCTGGTTGTGAACCTAGATCTCGAGGATCAAAAGGTTTATTTAGATTTTTTTTATTTAATTTATAGTTAATTCCATTATTTTTGTACTGTTTCATGGACTATTACCAATACATCATTTTTTAGTCACTATTAGTGGTGGCCTACTAAGTTTTACTCATACTATATTTTGGCTGTTGTTTGGTACTCAAGTAGACTTCATGGATACAAGTCTAGAAAAGGGAAAGGGGTCCTATGCTAGATTGGTTGACTTGTTTTCTATTACTGGAGCTTGAATATGGGACTGAGCATGGGATTCGAGATTGGTTTTGGGAGTCATTAATTTGAGTCTTTTTTTTCTAATAGGGAATGATTTATATTTAATTGTTTATAATGATTCAATTGTTATTATTATTCAGAACCAGAGGTTGGAGTCACCCAACTACCTTTATTATACTCTCACTACTAGTTATGATCCTTTGGCATACGGGGAGGCACAGTTGCGGTATTGTGGTAACTCATCTCGATCACGTGAGGGAGAACTGGGGAAAGGACATTACAATAGTCCTTATAATTTTATTTCATTTATTTTTAATAAATTATTTCATGATATCTAAAATATAATTTCTTATAACTCTTAACAAGATATAATTTCTATTTTACCTTTCATGATATACCATGCTAGCTTTAATTTAGGGATAAAAATATGTTAATTAAAGAACTTGAAAATCATTTTAGAAAATTAAAAAAATAAGTTTTTTAAATTAATAAAATTAGAATGTTAATATGTTTTCAAGAGACATATCTAAAAATTTATACTTTTCATGAATAACTTTCCATGAAGCTTATTGATTAAATCATTATCTTGATTATTAAATATTAATTAAGTTGAATGATTTTTGAATAAATGTTTTAAGATTGAAGTTCTAGATTTTAATATTTCTGAACCTAAAATTTACCTTGTTTTTAAAGATGAATTGGTAATTTTAGAATTTATTGGAAATAAATGCATGTTGTAAGTATAAGTAAATATAATTAGAAATTATTCTATATATTTTGAATTATGGGTTACACTTCATTTATAAATAAATTAAATGTTGTGATGCATGCCTAATATGTATCATGATTAGATATAATTAATGAAATATGAATTTAATTGAGTAATGTGATATATATGAATTAATTATTATAGACTACATGTCAATAATTCTTAAATATCATAAATAAATTGATATGAAAATGTGAAAAATTATGTGACATTTTAAATGATGTTTATTCCATGTTGAACAAGATGAGTTAAAATTTTTACAACTTGATTTTAATTTACTTCCTTAATTTTTATGTTTTGACTTGATTAATAATATAACATTGAAGAGAGTAAAAAATAATTGATAAGTAAAAATAATTCTAAGTCAACAATAAATAATTCATCATGATATGAGTATTATAATCATTTGATAATTATGGGGAATTGAATATGAATATAACATGTTTACCTTATATGAAATATCACGTGTTTAATTACTGTATTGATTTATTAAATATTGACATGCCATTTATGATATGGTTTCTTTAAGCCTTGATGTTACTATTATTACTTTATGAAATAAATAATTATTGAAGTTCCAAAGGATCAAAAAACAACTGCGAAGGGAGGTTAAATTAGTTGTATACTATTTATAAGTTTCAACAATTTTAGAAACCTAACCATTGAAAACTATGAAAGATTTTTACCTTATCATCTTTTAGTAAATACTCATGCATGAAAAAGTAGGAAATAAAGTAAAACACACAAGATTTAAAATTCTCATCCTTAGTGTGAGAACCTAAATAGTTTCCAAATACACTCTCATGGGTCTATGGAAATTCACCATTATGATGAAGTTAATAAAACTAGTGCTAACTCCAATTAGAAACTTTATATAGGAATGATTATACTGACTCTCATTAGTTTACAAGGTTTTTGAAAAAATAATTGAGCCATAAAATAAAATTTTAAAAAAAACTTTTTCTCCACTAAACTCTATCGGGAAACTCATTCTGATGACCTTAGGTCGAATTGCCTCAATATGACTATCACGTTATGATGGACTCATTATGATAAATCCTTTTCTCAAATATAAATTCTATAAAACTACTTAATATCTCAGTTCAAACAAACAATTTATCCACAAAAGAAAAGATCACAAAAACGTTTTCTCCAAAAAAACCTCTATTGGGAACATCATTCGGATGACCCTGGGTCTGATTTCATTAGTATGATTGTATTATTATGATGAACTCATTAAGATGAGCCCTTTTATCAAATTTAACTTCTCAAACTCTACTCAATAGATTAGTCTGATCTTCCTTAGTCTGATCTGTCTCAATCTAATCTTCCTTAGTCCTGTAAGAAACATTCAATTATCTAATCTTCTAATGAGGTCTCTGTCTGGAAATAATATTAATTCAAACTCTCACTCAACCTCTATAGTGGACTTCCTTTTTTCACATGAGAAAAGTATGTAAATTACAAATTTATTATTCATCTATTTATAGGAATCCCAGAATGGAAAAAGTAGGAAACTAAAAAACTTTTCCCGCTTACTCAAATTAAAAAAATATGTGATCTCCACAGATTTTAATTTCATGTTTTACCAATTCAACTCTTCACCAATAATCTATAATCTTCTTGAATCTTTACCATAATCAATCTTCTCAAACATCCTATATTTTCTTCATCACAATGGGACTTTATATGCTCATTAAGATGGAACTTCCTCAGGTCATTACGAAGGAACTTCCACATCTCATTATGATGGAACTTCCTTAGATAATTATTATGTAACTTTTTCAAATAATTATTAATTAACTTTACTCATCAGAGTTAGTCTGATTGACTTTTATTCTTAGAGTCAGTTTGATTTAATTTCCTTCTAAAAGTTATTTTAGTTGAATTTTTTTCCCAGAGTCAGTCTAATGTAATCCTCATAACAATAGAATTCTCATTTCGATGGAATTCTCATTACGATGGAAACTCCACTCTGTAACTTTGAAAATCATTAAAACTCATCAGCTATAAATCATTATGACTTCTGAAAACTTCTATGTATTCCACTTCTGAATCTAATTCAAAAAATTTCTTGATTCCTGGAATTGATAAAATCTTTATGATTCCTCAATTTCTTTGAAATATTTTATCTTGAGAGTTTTCATGATTTAAGAGAACATCAATATTGGGAAAGTATCATCTGAATTAAATAGGAAAGTATCATTACTTCCATTACTTTAAGAACCTTCATTCATTCCAACCAAAACTCAATATAATTGGATAAATCTATTCTCCCCTTTTCTTTATAAGGATTTCATTACAATTGTTACAAAAAACATATGATTTTTTTTATAATTACAAACCAATAAAGTATTGTCTAAATTAATGTTATAAATTTTAATAACGTTCTAACTCCTGACATCAGTTTATTCATTCAAAATATTTATAAATATTATGAATTACATTATTAGGAACTTCTAACTTTCTGACCAACACCCAGTTCGGTGAATCTAACTTTATTTTGATGAATTTGAGACACATGGTGTGTTTAATAAACAACTTTACAAAACTCTTAGCACTAATCTTTCTAACAACTTCCACATACAGTACTACTCATTCTAAAAACCTATGGCTGAAATCCTATGTTCGGAAAAAAAATTTCTCAAATACAAAAATATTTCTACCCCTTTATGTATGGGATTGAATAATCAGAAACTTTCAACTTTTTTTAAAAAAAATATTTTAAAAAAGATTACTTGTAAACAAATACAAAAAATTTGTTAAGAAAACATCACTTTGTTTCTTCAATCTCTCCCTTTGGATTTGTTTATAAACATTATTTAACAAAATTTTCAATTCTCAAAAAATTTTCACAACTCATCTTTTTCACAAAAAATATTTAAAATAAATCAAAGTTTTAAACTTTTATCAAAACATAAACTTTCTCAAAATAGAGTTTCATAACACCACACTACTGGATAAAGAAATGTTTTTAAATTAATTCCATCCCTTGATGACAAGAGAATTTTATGGCCAGGTAAAGATAAACTCCCCTCAGTTTTATTTTTCTCACCTTTTTTTGATTGATTTTTATCTCCCTCATTATCTGGTAACCACATCACTAGATTCATTAAATAAGTAAAAAATTATTACAAAGTAAAAAAAAATTCCTTTACCTCTCCCCTTTTCAAATAAATCCAAATCATGGTGCGGGACTTCCTTATATGGTTTAAGAAGTCATTGGAGGAGGATGAACAAGAATTTGCTGCCTTAACTCAACAAACCTTTCTTTTGGCATTGCCTTTTTGAAGATATCAGTAATTTGATACGTCATTGAGATATATTCTAGAAAAATATCTCTAGTAGAAAATTTCTATTTTATAAAGTGAAACTTTTTATCAATGTGTTTTGATCTTGAATGTTGAACATGATTTTTAGAAAGACCAATTTTACCCTGATTATCATAAAGTTTCTTTAATGTTCTATAACTTTAACTTTCAAATATTATATCTAAACATTCATCCAAAACATCTAAGTACAAGCTTGTGTAGTAGCAACATTTGTTTTTATTTTTTTGTGCTCAATGTTACTTAACATTTTATTATTATTATTCCAACTTACAAAACATTCACCCAAAAAAATATCCCTCCTAAGGTTTATTTTATATCATTAAAATCTCTAACCCAATTTGCATTAGTAGAAACATGAAACTTCATCTAAATATTTATTTTGTATAACAACCCATGTGAAGTTGTTCCTTTGACATATCTCAGGATTATATTTTCTACCAACATATGTGATTCTATCAAATTACTTAACATCCTTGCACACAATGTCGTAGAATAAACAATATAAGGCCTTAAGACTATAAGTTAAAGTAGACTTCTTATCTTATTTTGAAATTCTTTATAATTCAAACTTTTACCAGACTCAGCTTTAATCAAATTATTCCCCACTAAGATAGGAGTATAAACTTCTTTGGATTCTTTAATTCCAAAATTTTATAATAATTCCCATGTATATGTTTCTTGAGATAAGAAAAAAATTGAACCTGTAAACTAAGGGAAAATGTTAATTCTCATAACATTATCATCTCAAAGTTTCTATTCTTTTCTTTAGTAAATGTTTTACAAACATCTTCTCTATCTATAGTAAAAATTATATCATCCACATAAACAATTAGAATTATAATTATAGAGTCAACATCTTTCATATATAAGTTTCTATCAACTTTTCCTTTAGAAAAATTAAATATTGCCAAACAATTTTCAAGATTAGAATAACATGACTATATATTGTGTCTCAAACATCATGGTATTTTTTTCTATCTTATTGTGTGTTAGGAAAGTTACTCATTCTACTTTAACTATTTCTTCTACTCTATTCAAAACATCTTACCAGAAGTGATAATTTTTGATAAAAAGTATAAGCCTTATGGCCATAGATTCCCAAACACTAATAAAAACCACCAAATCCTGATATTTGATTGAAGTGTGATCTTTCTCTGTTGAATATTTATTGAGGTTGATAACTTCTTTATACTCTAGCATACTCTGGTAGTGGATCATTTTTTCTTCAGAACGAGTTTTTAAATTTTGTAGATTTTATAATTTTCTCACATCCTTTCTCCACCAAAACTTTCCCATTACTTTTCTTATCACCTGAAATGTTAAAAAAATTAGATGAATCCTTATTTTTGGAGAGTGAGGAATTCAATTGATTCTTGATCTCAACTTTCTCAGTAACTTTAGAAGTCTCATATTTTACTTTTAATTCTTTGTTGAATTTTTTATTCATCTTACTCGAGGTACTATCAGAATCAAGAAGTTTAGTTTTAATCTTATTGACATCTTCTTCCTTATATTCCAATTTCTTATTAGGATCTTAAACCATATTTATCTATTCAACAACTCTTAATTTATAAATTAAGATCCCATGAACTTGATGAAGATTCTTGTTCCTTTAATAACTTCTCTAAAATATTTCTTCATTACTATAATTTTTTTCTTGATAGATCTATTTTAATCAATACATGCAACAAGTTTTGTTTTGCGTTGGTACTCTATATATGATTCTTCACCACCTTATTCGCTATTTGAAGAATATTTTTTTTCTCAACTTTTTTGATGAAGGTTCTAAAAATTTTCTAAACTTTCATCTTCCAAAGAATTGTTTTCAGTTGAGTCTGATTCAACTTTCATACTAACCATACTTCTTTTGTTTCTAGTATGCTTCTTATTGTGTTTTTTGGATGACTTTTCTTCTTTTTGACTTTTGTTCTGCTTCTTCTATCAATGTGTTTTATTAGAATCATCTTGATACTCACCAACTTTCTTCTTGGGAAAATTCATAGAAAAGTTTCATATTCCACCACACTCAAAACATTTCATATTATTTTTTCCTCCATAATTTTTTTTCTTCTTCTATAGTTTTTAGAGATAAGATACATGATTTTATCATTAAACTCATAATCCTATTTATCTATAGAATCACATAGATTTACATCTTGAGAATCTTGAGTTTTCATTTTTCTCATGGCTTCAAAATCCATTCAATCTTTCGTGTTCTTTTTGAAAATTGTAGATTTATTCATTTCATAAGCAATAAAAAAATTTATGAAAATCATCAAGAGATAAATCATCCTAATCTTCTAAAGATGAAATTTTACAATCAAACCTATCTTGAAAGTTTCTCATAAGTTTCTTAATTATTGTATAATCTTAACGAACTTCTCTAAATACTATGATATTACAAACAATTTCATTTACCTTGGGGAAGTATTCATCAATAGTTTATTCATCTCACATTCCTATGTCTTCAAATATACTATGCCAAATTTTTAGCTTTGCTTCTTTTACTTTAGTATTCCCTTTGAAAATACTTTGTAGTTCATCCCACATACTCTTTGAAATTTTCAGACCCATTAAGTTTATATAAACATTTTATGATAGATACATAAAAATATCACTCCTAGCTTTTCCATCAACATTGATATTTCTCTTATCGAAAAAAGTCATCAGGTAATCCTTCCCAATAGGTGGAAAACCAATTGTAGCGACATTGAAAACATTCAGGGCAAGGGATAAGAGATAAAAATCATCTTATTTTTTTATCCATAAATTTTTTTTCCATAAAATGAAGTGATGACTCCACTATTGAAATAATTGATATTATACATGATAAGGATCAATAAGAGAACCTTAACTCTAATACTAATGGATGTTCTAAAGGATAGAATAACAACTAAGAAAGTGGGGTTGAATCAGTTGTATACGTTTTATAAGTTTCAAAACATTTAGAAACATAACCCCTAAAACCTGTTAAATTTCATTAACTTATCACCTTTTAGTAAATAATCATGCATGAAAAAGTAGGAAATTAAGTAAAGAACACAATATTTACAAGGTTTGGCCTTAGTGTGAGAATCTACATCCAAGCCATATCCACTCCCATGGGTTTATGGAAATTCACTATTATAAATAAGTGAATAAAACTTGTGCCAACTCCCATTAGACACATTTTATATCCCGATAGAAAAAAGTATTCTAACTCTCGTTAGTTTATAATGTTTTGTTACATAAAATTTATCTGAAAAAGAAAATATCACAAAAAAATTTGATCTACAAAACTCTATCTGGAAACTTAGTTTGATGACCTGGGTTTAACTACATCAGTCCAATTGTCTCATTACAATGGACTCATTACGATGACCCCTTTTTTCAAACTGCACTTCCCAGACTCAACTCAACAGCTTAATCTGACATTCCTCAATATTATCTTCCTCTTTCAGGTAAGAAAACTTTTCATTGTCTGGTCTTCTAATGAGACCTCTATCCATAAATAACTTTGATTCAAACTCTGAATCAACCTCTAAAGTGCTCCACTTTTTTTGTATGAGAAAAGGATTCAAAGTATGAATGTAATGGGCATCTATTTATTGGAAAATAATAATGGAAATGGTGGGAAATAGAAAAACTTTTCCTACTCACTCAAATTCAAAAACTATGTGATCTATGCATATTTTAATTTCATGTTTGACCACTTCATGTATTCACTTATATTCTTGAATCTTCTTGATTATTCTCCATAATCAGTCTTCTCATATTTCCTAACTATTCTATAGCAAAATGGAACTTCCTCATATCATTATGTTGGAACTTATTTAGCTAATTATAAAGTAAATTCCTCATATCATTACGATGGAACTTCCTTTTCTCATTATGATGGAAATTACTCAACTCATTATGAATAGACTTTCCACATTAGAGTTAGTCCAATTTACTTACATTATCAGAGTTAGTCTGATTGAATTTCCTTCTCAGAGTCAGTCTGATTAACTTTCCTTCCAATATTCAGTATTATGGATTCCTACAAATTATGGAATATTCATAACGATATAATTCTCATTACAATATAATTCTCATTACTATAGAAACATCACTCTATAACTTTCATAATCTTCAAACCCCACCATCTATAACACATTTAGCCTTCTAAAAACTTCTATATCTAGTACTTTTGGATCTGATACCAACTTTTTCTTCATTCCCAGAACTTTTAATATCTTTATTATTCTTCTATTTCTTCAAAAGTTTTTATCATGAGAATTTTCATGATTTATAATAACTTAAATATTGGAAAAGTATCGTATGACATATATATGAAAGTATTATGACTTCCCTTACTTTCAAAACTTTATTTCTTTCGAACCAAAACTAAATATGACTAGATTCAACTATTCTCCCCATTTTGTTCATAAGGATTACATCAAAAGTGTTAGAAACAACTTATGATTTTTTTATAATTACAAACCAAAAAAGCATCGTCTAACTTAAGGTTAGAATGTTTAATAACTTTTTAACTCCTGACATCACTTTCTTCATTTAACTTCATTAGTAACATTCTGAATTTTATTATCTGGATAATATGGACTTGTAACCAACACAAAGTTTGGTAAATCTTGAACATTATTCCAATGAATCAGAGGCCAATGGTGTGTCCAATCATCAACTTTACCAAACTCTCAGTATTCATATTTTTAACAACTTTTGCATCCAGTACTACTTAGTTAAAAAACCTATGTCTGGGAACTTATATCCAGAAAGAAATTTTCTCAAAGACAAAAATATTTCCCCCCATTTATGTTTAGGATTGACCAATCAGAAACTTTTATATATTTGTCAAAAATATTCTTCTATAAAATATTAGTTTTCAATAAATAAATAAACTTTTTAAAAATAAAACTTTACAATGGTACTTTAATTATAAAATTCTTAATGATATTGTTAGATTGATTTATTATTATATTATATGATTGATGGTGAAATGGAATTATTGATGTGGAAATTATTTGAGAATGGAATAGATGGATAAATGTTTGATACTATTTATTTTTTTATTGTTTGTTATTTTTTTGTTTTCTAGCTACTATTTGCTGGTTTTCTGGTTATAGTTTGATGTTTTGTAGTCTTTAATTAATTAATAGATAGTCTTTGATTACTTAATTAATTAGATATTGTTTTTATTGATATTATAAAGAATCAAATCTTGTATATTTATTGCTAATTGATTTCATTGTTTGTGGAAAAACTTATTCATAGAAGATTAAATAAATTAAAATATTAATGAAATAATTATATTGAAAAAAATGATAGTGGTAACTGACTATACTTATTACTTATTTAATTAATATTCCATGTAATAATTAAAGTAGTATTGGAAAATATTTGAGGTTTTTTATGTTTATTTTAAAAATTTTCTATATATTATCTATAATTTAAAAATGACAACTAAAATTGGGTTAGTTGAATAAATCTAAAGGGATTTTAAATAATCCTAAAATTTTATTTTCTAAAAGAGTGGTGTGCATTGATTTCTATAAAATTGGATGAATTTGATTTTTTACTAAAATTATTAATCAATTTTTTTAAAAAAAATTAATAAATTTACGGATTTTAAATGGTTTATAATTTTCTTTTCAATATATCTTCCTTATATTTACCTCAGTGAGTAGGATTTTTTTTGGTTGGTATATCCTGATGATCATTAAGCTTTGAACCCCTCTAATTATAATTATTTTATATTAGTTAGGATTGGATTCTCAACAATTAGAATCATTTGACAAGTATCTAATGTAATCTTTCAGACCTTTACAAGGTATTACTTTGTGTCTTTTGTTATTACTACAGATTATGCGTTATTCTATATCACCCTTTATCAGTGCTAAAAAAATATTGATAAAGGGGATCCTTTTATCAGCACTAACTAAAAGTGCTGATTAAATCATCCCCTTTAATAACACTAAAAATAACAGATAAAGTGAATAATTAATAATTTAATATATATAAATATTTATATATTTTTAAATATGATTTATATAATGATAAGTATATATATAGTAATAATAATAATATAAAAATATGATTTATATAATTATATCATGATAAAAAATTATAATGAATCTTATTTTCATAGTTTTTTATATAAAAATTATCACATTTATATTAATCAATAATTTTTTTAATAATATATTTATAGAAATTAAAAAATTTATATATAAATATAGTATATTAAAATTTTATTGAAACAATTATATAAATATATAAATTATTATATATTTTTATTTATAATATATGTATATGTATATAATTTATATATTCATATTTATATATTCTTATATAGCATAAAATATATATAATCATATTAAATAATTTAAAATATACACATATATTTGTATGTATGTGTACATGCATGTGTATGTTTTTATGTGCATGTATGCATGTGTGTGTATGCATATGTTTGTGTATATATGTGTATGTATTTGTATGTATGTCTACGTATGTGTTGTATGTGTATATTCATGTTTTTTTGTATGTGTATGTTCATGTTTTTGTGTATGTATATTTATGTATGTATTGTGTATGTGTATGTTTATGTTGACGTGTATGTATGTATGTATGTATGTGTAGGTATGTGCTTGTATGTGTATATACGAGTATGCATGTGTGTGTGTGTGTGCATTTGTATGTATGTGGATGTATATGTAAGTGTGTGTGTGTGTGTAGCATGTGTATGTTTATATAGTATTTGTATGTATATGTAGTATGTCTATGTATGCATATGTATGTGCATGTACGTGTATGTGATTATAAGTGTGTGTGTGTGTGTAAGCATGTATATGTAAGTATGTGTATATATGTGTATGTGTATGATTATGTGTATGTGTATGTGTGTGAGTGTGTGTGTGTGTGTGTGTGTGTGTTCATGTATATGTATGGATGTGTATGAATATGTATGTGTATGTGTTTTTCTATGCATATGTACATGTGTATGTGTTAGTATGTAATGTGAATATCTCTGTATATGTATATGAATATATCATTGTATAACAAGAAATTTCATTTGTTTTTTTTTCAATTTGACATATCTCATTATTGTATAAATATATATATACATATATATACACATAATCACAAGAAAATCCATTTTTTCAAAAGTAATGAATGCAATTATATATATATTTATACATTTACTATTTTTTTTTTTTTTTTTTTAATATTTATCTATACATTTTTAATTATTAATATTTAATATGTTTAATATGTTTGTAATTCATATAATGAATATTTATTCATTCTTATTTAAATAGTTTTTTTATTCAAATCTTCACACAATTATTATTTAATTATTTTTAATTTATAATTTACTGGAAATCGTTTGTATTTAATTGTACTTTGAATATTTATTCATTTCTATTTTAATATTTATTCATTTTTAATATTTCTATAGATGATATAATTAATATTAATTATTCATTTTTTATATTTTTCTGAAATTTATTTAATTTTAGTTATTGAATTTCATACATCGTCATCATTTATTTATTTTATATCTGATCAATGGAAGAAGCTGAGTGAAAGAAATAACAAATTAAGGGGGTCTAAAGCAATAAAGTTTGAGGTAATCCCCTCAAACTAAGTCCACACATTTGGAGGGAAGGAATCCCAAGCTAGAGAAGCAGGTAACCATCATTTTATGCATGAATTTTGAGGCATGGAAGTTTGCAACTTTGTTTCCCTCATGGTAAGTATGTATAACATCCATGCGATTGTTGATGAGGCTTTTCCACTTGAATATGAGATAATAGTTCGACCATGAAATGGGATTGAGTTTGTATATGATGTTTTAAATGAATTTGGAGTAAGTTTATATAGCAACAAGTTCAATATTGTTTTGTCTGCAAAGGAAAAGACATATTAGCATCGCCTTTGCTTCACCCTAAAGAGAGTCACCACCAAAAATAAAGTAGTAAAAATAATAATAATAGAACCCATAATATCATGAATAATGTATCCTCCCTGCAAAATAATTGTGCTACAAGAGCCATTTGTGTTTAGCTTGGGCCCCGAACTATGAGAATGACAATTGATCAACCATCCTTGGTGGTCCCTAACATAAGTGTGGATAGAATTTTTGGCATTCATTAAGAACCTAAAGGATGGGGTGTCAACCCAATCCTTGGCTATCCAAGATAGATCTATCAATAATGTTTTTTAGGACAAGATCCAACTTTAAGCAACTAATACCCTCATTTTGAGCTTTGTTCTAGGACTCCCAAATGCACCAGCATCCTGCCACTAGAATGATGACTCTCTCTTTCCTTTCAAGAATAATTTTCTTCACACTATGAAACCAGATATCAAATAATAAGCCTTTAGTAGTCACTTGTGTATGTATACCAGTGAACTCACTAAAGGTGTGCCACACAACATGTTCCCATTCCCCCTCAAAAAACAAGTGGATAGAGGAGTCTCCTCAGGGTTCATCATAAAAACAATACTTAGAAAAAAGGCTGATACTTGTATGTTGGACATATTCTTCACTGAAAGGGGCATTGTTCTGGACATTCCATATAAGGAAGTTAAATTTTAGTGGAATTAATTTTCACCAGAGCAACACCCCCCAACTATTCAGCTAGTTGGGGGTGAAAATTAGACAAATATAGTCCTTACCAGAGAAGACTTCTAATGAGGAACCTATAAAAAACATCTATCTGGATTGTAAGTAGTCTAGATGATATCAAAAAGCACATTGGTCCTCATCCAAGACCATGTTAGTGAAACTTGGGTAATCTATGGCTTTCTTGAATGAAATATCTAGTATGGGGAACCCAAGATATCCTAGTGTAGTA
The DNA here is from genome assembly GCA_963277665.1 of Viscum album. NCBI lineage: Eukaryota > Viridiplantae > Streptophyta > Magnoliopsida > Santalales > Viscaceae > Viscum > Viscum album. The sequence continues at coordinate 1,649,457,990 of OY728143.1, read as the reverse complement.
CCATCCCATATGTTATGAAAAAAATTGATATCACCACTACCCACAGTCCAACGGGTGTGCCTTTGGAGAACCGGAATATAGGGATGAATCATGAACCATAATGGGGACAAGTTTCTTATCTGATAACCCATATTCTTACAATACTTGTGTTCCATGATCCTACCCCAAAATTCCCTCCCTTTGAGGAATCCCCAAGAAAAAACTTCATGCAAACCATAAATCTCACCAGAGACACTTTTGACATTGTTGTATCCTTCATTCACTGTTTTATCCATCCTTTTCAATGACACCCAATGATGAATCCCATAAACGTTCACATCCCAAATTAAGGAGGTCCAAATTTTCTTGATTACGGCGATAACCTCTTTCAAAAACATAAGAGTGGATATTATATGAATGGGAATGGAGGTAATAACACTATTAACTATAGTGATTCTCCAACTAAAGTATAAAAATCAATTCTTCCAACTACTGATTCACCTTGTGATTCTATCAACCACCTTGTTGAAGTTGTGAATGTGAAGCCTGATCAGGGATATTGGTGCCTCTATTTAGTTAATCGATAAGCTTCACCTTTTCATGCCCAAACTTCTTTCCAATGTGGTAACTCATATATCCATGCACCACTTCAAAATGTACATGTTTCTTTTCTCTCAGTTCATTACTTTCCCACTCCAATGACAATATTCCTCCCAAAATTTGTTGATACCACTGATAGAATGCTTTCTTAAATTATGGAAAAGGATCATGTCATTGTCATATATAATGTGGTGGTTTTCCCATTAATAATTATTGTAATGATAAGGGAGAATTTTGCCATCCAAGTTCTCATAGAAGCTAAAGTCTATTGTTACGTCCTTTGAATTACTCATATGAGTCAACCCTTAAATAGAAATTATGTTATTAACTACTCATTTTTAATTGATCTTTCATAGATGTTTTCATTATTTTTTATTATTATCATTTATTCTTATCATCTTCTTGATATATGGTCCCTCCCATTGATTTTTTTGGTTCTTCTTCTTTTACTTTTGGAATAGTCTCTCAATGGATACAAAAATCCCATTTTTTACTTAATTTTTGTTATTCATGATCTCATAAAAAATAATCTCTCAATAGATTATATCTTCCAATATTATTGTTTCTATCTATATTTATACTTCAATATTGATTTTCTAAAATTTAATTAATCATCAATATCTCCATTTACTTAATAATTACTTACCATAATTTTTTTATTGAATTATTTAATTAAAAATATATGGATCTAATCTTCTTATTTCCTAAAATCTTACTTGTTTGCATATCTTGGAATTATGTATCATCTTCACCACCTTGGGGTTCTGTAACATCTTATATAAAAATATGACTTTTGGAAATATATCTTTTGGGATGCTAGTTTGTGGATGGAGTATGGTATCATTAACAAATTTACAAATGTCATAATCATAATTTATGTTATTACTTTGTTTTCAACACTATAGAAAAATCGAGAAAAATAAGTAATTTGTTTTGACAGTAAAATCACATTTTATATACCTAACTACTGATCTAGTTATATAAATCCATATGTTTTTTTGTAAATATTGATACTGATAGGGAGTTAATTATCTCCCTTAATGAATCCATTTTAAAAAATATAATTATTTATGATATGTGAATTCTTGTAATAACAAAATAAGTGTCATAATACTTTATATTCATATAATTATTTACCTCTAAATGTTCTAACAATTTTTTGATGTAATGAAAATTTATATCAAATATGATGATTATATGTGTGTGTATATAAAGAATATACTTTTAGGAATCTAATATAATACTTTATATGGATTTATTTTTTTAAAATATAAATATTATTGAATCAAATAGAATGAATATGAATGAAAAATGGATGGATGCCAATCGTATGAAAAAAGAGTATAAGGAAGGGGTTAAATAGTCCATCAAGGTTGAAAAATATCATGAATTTGACCCTTCTCAAATCCTTTTCCAGTGTTTACATTATTGTTATTCTAGAAAAAATAGTGAAGAGCAGTTATATGGACACTTGATATTTCACGGAATAGATCGAAGTTATAAAATTGGACTAAATATGGGAAAAAACTGAATTTAGCTAGTGATTGGGATAATACTACAATTTATAGATCATCTAATATGATTACAAGTGTGAACAATTATTAATATTGTATCGAGGATATGAAATCAAGTTTAAATGATGTTGGAGATCATATTGATGAAATGCCAATGATAGTTGAAGATGAACTTCATGATTTTAAAAAGATATTTGAGAAGTTAAAGAGTTATGAAATGATGACATTGTATATTGGTTGTACTAAATATACAACTTTTTTTATTATACCACTTCAATAATTTAACATATTTTCCTTTAAGAATAAATTTAATTTTTTTAATATGTTATAATGCACGTGACATTAGGTTTAAACCAAACACTATTTGGTCACGTTTTTTACAATCATTTAAATTATAACACTTATAGAGAATATATATAGTGAATTTATATGTTATATATCCAACAAAAAAATTTACATTCATCCAAAATATTTTATAGGCATAATATAAGAACAAACTCAATATTACACATAAAAATCTATATTTTTATAAAATCATTTTTACCTTCTTTTAATGGAACACTTATTTTAAATCCTATTTTTTAGCCATTTAAATGTTTTATTTGAAAAAATTAACTTCTTCTTACAAATTGAAATATCAAAATTTACCTCGGTTCATTTTTTCGTATTTTTATGATAAGTTTCAAAGTTAGATGAATAATAAAAAATATTATATTTTAATTCAAAACAGATTTTTCATTTAAATAATTTATAGTGTTAAATTATATTTTTAATTGGTTTTAAATTATAACTAGATAAATATTTAATAATTTTATCCAATTTAGTTCATTGGAAACGATTTCACATTGCAATTGGATATAAAAACATTTCAATATTTTGAATGTTTTCACTTTAATGACTCGTTTTCTCGTTTCATCGATGAGATTAATTTTAAATTAATTACTGCAAATTATGTGGTTTTAATTTTTAAAAATGGATTACATATTTTAAATTAGTGGAAAAAAATTATGTAAGTATTTTTCTTTTATTTTTGGCCATTATAAATAGAAAATTTAGTAATTTTTTATTAAAATAGTTAAAGGTACATTGTGAAATTAAGAGTAAAAATAATATTATAAATATTATAAAACTACACTAACACTTGTCCAAATTTTATTGTATGAGTGGTTGTTACCAAAATCATCCTTGGGATTAGATTATAAAATTTTTAAGCCCCTTATATGATAGTATGACATTTATGATATTTCATTTAAAGAGATGTTAAAGATATCATACTCATATTTCTAATAACAATATCATTTTTAATATAGTATCATATAGAAGATAAATTCGACTATAAATAGTAAATTTAATGATAAAATAATATATTCATTATGATAATTTATTTAAAAAATTTAGGAAATAAATAAATACCTTAAATAATTATACAATGATGATGTAGTAATTGTTTAATTAATGGAAATATCAAATTAATGATATTAAAAATATTAAAATAAATATATTTAGAAATAATTAATGATATACACAAATTTTATATATGACCTAAATATATTAGGGATGTATTAAAGGTTTTTTTTTGAAGTTATCTTGTGTATTGATATTTTTTAAAAAAGTCAAGAAATGAATAGTGTCAAAAATTGATATTAATGACACTTTAAAAAAATTAATATTTTATTAAATGGTATAGAATTCATAAAACATGAACCTATGAAAATGGATTGTAATAAGGTTTATAATTTCATCCATGAATCATTTATGGTTTTTTTGAATTTTAGAGCAACTCTATTAAACCTTAAGTAATAAAAGTACATGTTGTCACGGTAAGAGTTAAATGAATTATTTAAGGGTTAAAGCTAAACTATATGGGTAAGAATGTAACCTAAACTTGTATAAAAATTATTGGTTAAGATTATTTATACCAATAATCATATTACCTTATAAATAACTTTATTTTTATCCATTTTAAATTGAAAATTAATTTATATTAATTTAATATTTGAGAGTTTCTAAAAGTTCCCCTTACCTCAATTATAAAAGGCAACCTCCTCCCTCACTTCCTCACACCAATTGGAGACTTTTATATTGACCAAAATCTATCCAGTTATTCTTATAAAAATATTATCCAAGTTCTAAAGGTATTGGTCCTCCAAAAATACTTACTCTAGATCCATTGAAAATAGGTCTAAAGGAATTCCACTAAAGAAGAGGTAATTATTTTACCAACTCATTCAAGTTAATTTATTCTTATTCTTATTTTTCATGTATTTTTTCCATTATAAAGTAATATCACTAGTATATTATATATTCTAATATTTTATTATTATTATGGGACAACCATATTCTACCTTTTTTCCATCCTATAAAAAACAAAAGCATCACGCGTGCGTACGTACAACTTATCATCTCCACGCAGTGGTGTAATTTATTTTTCACAACCACTTTATTTGGATGGGTAAAATGATAGAGATAATTAATATAAATAGTTAATATGAAATTATATTTATTATTTGTAATTAACATACCATACAATTCCTTACCCTTTCACCATTGAGGGAATGATGTTGTCGATAATGCATACATATGGCCTACCGTCTCCACGATGTGATAAGATTCATTTACCACATTATAAATTAAAAAATGATTATAAAAATGTATATAATTAGTAAATAAAATATATATGAACTTAATATCATTATTTATATGAAATATATATATTATATTCATAATAAACTAGACTTACACAACAAAACATGCATATGTAAATAAAGTAGTAAACACTCGAAACAATGGTAATGGCAAAATATTATTAAAAAAATGATAAAGAATATCACATATGATATCATAAATATGTATATGGTTTTACTATATATTAATAACTTGATTTAAACCATTATACATGAGTTTAAATCATGTAGAACTAAAAAGGAAGTGTGATGTAAGGGATTTTCATCTCACTTTTTATGTCTCTGAAGAAAATATTATATCCACCACTTACTTCTTTTGTGCAGTGTATCAACTGAACATTTTGATATAATACATCATTAATCATTTTATATTCATGGTATTTAAATTTTTCAAAGTGTTATGGGACACATTTATTAAAAATCACTTTTTAAATCAATTATTTAATATATGAGGAATGCTTTAGACATGCACTATATAAGTTGGGGACCAGTTAATGTCATCCCATTGATGCATATGTAGTATCATGAGATGAATATAATTGGACAAACCAAAATAGTTCAGATTGCATTGAGAATAAATCTAGACTATAAAGTTATCATGTTCCTAGGAAACATAACTTCAAATACTTAATAATTACCTATATTGATAATTAGGTTATTATTATTTATCCATTGTATTTTTTTGACATATCTATGGATTAATTTCATTATCATTTTATTGATTAAATGGAATGTGTTTTAGTAATCTACTATTCCATATTTATTATTCCTTATCCAAATATTTATATGGAATTTTTTATTGGTTATTTACATTGGAATGATGATTATACTCTTTTAATTATTTTTGCTTATGTTGTACTTACTCTAACTAAGAATTTGAGATCAGTCTTATTTTTTTCCTTTCCCCAAGTTGTAAAGAAAAAATCTTTGAATAAGCTTTGAATGATACAGTTTATTTCATTTTATTATGTATCATCTTTTACTATTTATTTCCCAATTTAATATGGGTATCATGTATGTAATATGGATTTCAAAAACTACTAAATTGATTAGTCATTTGGGATTTAATTCCTTATAATTATGAAAATGTAATAAAATAATGTATTGGATCTAAGCTTCTAGGGTTGGGGATTTCTAGTTGGAATCAAAGGACATTTATCAGCAACTTATAAGTTAGATTTAGAAAACATAGATTAGGGAACATAACCCTAATATAGACATTGAGGATCAGTATATAAGAACATATAAGAATCTTGTTAAGGTAGAGGTTATGTGGGTATTCCTAGAAATACATCTATATATGGATACTAAAAGTGGATATGGTTCTCACATAGATGTACCTAGGGGTAACAACTTTGAAAAGGTGCATCAGGTCTAGCTCGGTGCATCCTGGTATTAGACAACGGGCCTTACTGAGCACCTAGTTTCACATTCTTAGGGGATACACTTAGGATAATTCACATTTTCTTTAAAAACCATTTTAAAGGACTTAAAATTGAATATGTCCCCAAAGTAACCAAATTTTATGATTTCTGATGCATAAATTTTTAATTTATGTTGAGTGTTATACCATATTTGAAATTCATGATTTTATCAACTAATCCAGTGTATGAAATTATTTAGAAATGTTGCTTGGAATGATGAGTGTTATCAATACTCATGGAAAATGTAGATATTTTCCCACAAAGTAAACCAATATATCTAGTATTAGAATTGATAAAATTATGGTGATACTAGGGTAACATAACCAGTTGTCAAAAATAAACTTGCCTGAATAGAGAAACCTATTCTAGAGAGAGAATATCCTATATTTTATCTCTTTATGCGATACAAGATCTCATCGTTTAGTAGGAATAATAATCCAATTGTAGCTGAGTAAAGGATTAAGTATATGGAGAAGATATTTATGGCCTTGTGATGTGGTGAAATGGAAAAGGTTAAAATTGTGGTGTATTGTCTCAAAGGTGATGTTGATCAATAGTGATCCTTGATCTAGAATATTGGAGAGGAAGAAGAAATAAAACTCATGGAATGGATAACTTTTAAGGATACATTCTTTGATAAATAATTCACTCATGATCAACAAATTGAGATGAAGATAAAGTTACTTGTTTTAAGAAAAAAAGAAGAATACAATCTTACGAATTATGAAGATACCTTTATAATTTTTACCCAGTGTTCTACAGATTTCATATAAAACACGGAATTCAATATTAACCACTTATTTGAAGGTCTCAGTCCAAATATTTGAAGGGAAATGGTTTCTCAAAAAAATTCTTCATAAGAAGATATGGTTTTATGTACCATCAAAACAAAGAAGTAATTATCGAGATACTACACATTCAAAAGAAAACCAAGAGAAGAAGTGGTCTTATAAACACCATGAAAAATGGAATGTTTCAAAGAAGAAGAAAGGAATGAATCAATTCCCACCTTGTGAGAACTATGGGAAAAATTTGTTGGGGAAATAATTTAAGGGACTGTGGGTTTGTTATAAGTGTGGATAAAAGGTTCATCATATTAAAGAATTAAAGGTGCGGAAGGAAAACACTTTTATCCAATGTTTTACGTATAGATAGATGGGGAATTGTGCCAATTAATTCCCCATGTGTCAAGGGAATATACCATAGAAGAGGCATAGGGGAGATGGTCAAGATTATACAATCACTAAAACTAAAGTAGAGGTACCAGATGATGTTGTGTAAGGTATATTTATCCTATAATAAAATTTATCCAATATCTTATTTGATTCTTGATCATCACACTCTTTTATATCTACCCAGTTTTCCAAAATAAATTGAAAATTACCTTTTTATTTAATAAGAGAGTTGTCTGTAAAAACACATAAGGGAAGTCTCATTGAAATAAAAATGTTTCAATAAGTCCCTATTATGACACATAATAATGATTTATGTTCCCAACTCCTTATCATACCTATGGTTTACTTTTAAATAATCCTTAGCATGGAATGGATTCAGAAATATGATGGAAAATTTTATTACAAGAGGAAGAAAATTATGATTTTCAAGGAAGATGCATAATTCCTAATATTTAGAGAAGAAGCTTTCTCACTTGATTCTTATCAAGATCCACCCCCAGCAGCTCTACTAAATTAAATTCTTGAGGAGGAATAGAAAACAACATCAAGTTTTAGAGAAGGTAATCTTAAAATTGAGGGTGTATATACTATGTATGAATACATTGATGCATTTCCTGAGGAATTTTCTAGACATACCCCATAGCATGAAGTTAAATTGTACATTGATTTAATCCCTAATGAAATTCCAATATCAAACACTACATATAGAATGGCCCCTGTGGAATTGGTAGAGTTTAAGAAACAACTAAATAATTTGGGTAATAAGTGATTTATTCTCCCTAGTGTTTCACGATGGGGATCCCTTGTTCTCTTAGTTAATAAGATAGATGGATCCATGATATTGAGCATTGATTATAGGAAAATCAATGCTATTATAATAAAAAAACAAGTATCATCTACCTCACATTGATGACTTGTTTGATCAACTTCACAAAGCCCAATATTTTTCAAAGATTGATCTGTATTCTGGGTATCAACAATTGTGAGTAAATATGGAATACATTCCAAAGATAGCTTTTCATATGAGGTATAGAAATTATATGTTTATAGTAATTCCATTTGGATTGACTAATGCACCACATTTTTTTATGGACCTAATGAACAAAATATTCAAATAATATCTTGATGATTTTTTTGTAGTATTCATTGATGAATTTATTGTGTATTATAACAACTATAAGGATCATGAGAATCAATTACAGGTTATTCTTAAGAAACATAGAAGTTAATAGTTATATGGGAAAATTAGTATGTGTGATTTCTAGATTTAAGAAGTTTCTTTTCTGGGAAATATTTTCTCCAAGGATGGAATATCAGTTTATCTTGTAAAGAAAAAGGAAATCAAAGAATACCCTACACTAATAAATATAATTGAGGTATGTTGTTTCATTGTCTTGGTAGGTTATTATTGGAAATTCATTTAGAATATTTCCGGATTGGATAAACCATTCACCATGCTTATACATAAAGAGGTTAAGTTTTTTTGGAAAAGGCAATGTGAATCTTGTTTTGATGAACTAAATAGAAGATATGTCAACGTTATGATTTTGAATCTACCATCTAGAAGTGATTTTTTTCATATACAATGACACTTAGAAGAAGGGACTTGGTTATTTCTTAATTAAAAATGATAAATTTATCTCAAATGCATTAAGGAAATTGAAGGCTCATGAAAAAAACTATCCAACCCATGATCTTGAGCTATTGGATATAATATTATCCTTGAAAATATGTAGACATTATCTCTATAGTGAAAGATTTGAGATATTCATAGATCATAAAAGTCTGAAATAAATCTTATTATAGAAATAAATCAATATGAGATAAATAAAATGGATTGAGCTACTCAAAGATTGTGATTTCTCTATAAACTACCACCCAGGGAACGAAAATACGGTATCAGATGCATTTATTAGGAAAGATCATGGAGTTCTACCCCGAATGAGAATTAAGAAGGATCCTATGTTCAATGATCTAGTAAAGATGAATATGGTAATTTCTAAGGAAGGGTAGACATCAATAATTTCTCAAATTATTGTAAAACCATCTTTATTAGAGAAGGTATTGAATTCTCAATCTGATGTTGAGAACCTTCAGAATAAAAGTAGAGGTGTGAACGAAGGAAAATTAACAGACATTGTTTGTAAAGATTGTGTTATAAAATTAGAAAAGTGGCTATGTTTTCCACCTATACCTAATATAAAAATTGAATTGTTTTATGATGATCATATCTCAATTTTATCTATACCCCTTCTATCACAAAGATGTATAAGGACTTAATGGAACATTTTTTATGGGATGATGTAAAGTGGGAAATTGCTGATTATGTGTCCAAATGTTTGGTTTGTTAACAAGTGAAAGTTGTGAGGAAGAATCCTAAAGGATTCTTACAACCTCTTCCTATTTCTGTGTGGAAATGGGATGAAATTACCATATAATTTTACATGGGACTACCTGATACTCATAGAAGGAATGGTGCAATATGGGATATTGTTGATTTCCTTACCAAATCAGCACATTTTATTACTATAAGAGAAGATTTACCTCTTGAAAACCTAGAAATTATCTATATTAATTAATTGGTAAGACTTCATGGGAACCTATATCAATTATTTCCAATTGATATCCTCTCTTTACCTTGAAATTTTGGAAGAGTTGTAATAAGGATCTTGATACTGAGCTTCATTTAAGCACTGATTACCATCCTCAAACTGATTGATAGTATGAAATAACAATTCAAACAATGGAATACACGTTGAGGTCATGCTCACTAGACTTTCAAGGTACATGGGATTAGTACCTACCTTTATTAGAGTTTTCCTATAATAATATTTTCTATTCAAGTATTCAGATGGCGTCGTATGAAGCATTATATGGAAATAGGTGTTTTACTCTAACTTTTTGGGATAAGAAAACTTGTATTCCCATAACATGTTTAAGATATTATGAAAAAGGAAAAGGATTTTCAAGATCATATTAAAGTAGCTCAATGTTGTTAAAAGAGTTATGTTGATAATCGGAGGAAAAATTTAGAGTTCCAAGTGGGAGGTCATGTTTTCTTGAAAGTATCTCCATGGAATGGTGTTATAAGGTTTATTAAGAAATGGAAACTGAGTACGAGGTATATAATACCCCTTTATATTCTTGAAATGATTTGATTTTTCTCTTATCGTATAGTAATTCCACTAAATCTCTCAAAAGTACATGATGTGTTTCATATATCTCTACTAAGGAGGTACATGACTGACCCAACACATGTGATCAATTCTAGTGAAATGGAATTGGAATCTAAAATTTCATACTGTGAAGAAACCATCTAGATTCTTGATACTAGAGATAAAGTATAGAGGAATCACATGAATCATCTCATAAAGGTACTATGGAGAAATCACAAAATGGAAGAAGCAACATGAGAACCGAAAGATTATATGAAGGAGAACCACCTACAACTTTTTTAGAAGGTAAAACCCCTAAAATTTAGAGAAATAAATTTGTATATGAGAGAAAAATGTAACACCCAAAACTTTACCATATTTTACTTTTATAATAAATTCAATTTTTTTGATAGCTTACAACGCACGCCACACCTGGTTTAAACAGAACACTATTTAGTCACATTTTGAATAGTCATTTAAATTATAACACTTATATAGAATATATATAGTTAATTTATATTTTATATATATAATAAAATATTTTTACATTCATCAAACATATTTAATAGGCATAATAAAAGAAAAACCCCAATATTACATATAAAAATATATATTTTATATAGAAGAATTTTTACCTCCTTTTAATGGATTATCAATTTTAAATCCAATTTTTGACAGTTATATATATTTTATTTGAAAAAATAAACTTATTCTTTGAAATAGTACTATCAAAATTTACTTTGTTTCAATTTTTGGTATTATTCTGATATGTTTTAAGTTTTGATGAATAGTAATAAAATATTATATTTTAATTGAAAACAGGTTTTTGGTCTAAAACATTTATAGTGTTAAATTATGTTTTTAATTAGTTTTAAGAATAATTAAATCAAATTTTGATCATTTAATCCAATTTATTTCATTGAAATAAATTTTATATTGAATTTGTATATAAAAACATTTCAATCTTTTGAATGTTTTCACTTTAAAAACATGTTTTCTCATTTCGTCAATGGGATAAATATTAGATTAATTATTGCAACTCATGTGTTTTGAATTGTGAAAAATGGATTCCATATTTTAAATTATTGGGTCCAAATTATGTAAATATTTTTCTTTTATTTTTGTTCATTATGAATAGTGACTTAAAGTAATTTATTATTAACAAGGTTAAAGGTAAATTGAGTAATTAAGAGTAAAAATAATATTATAAATAATATAAAACTACCCTAACACATGTAAAACATCTATTTTATGAGTGGGTTTAGACCAAAATAATCCTTTATCCGTGATTATAACCTTTTTAAGCCACTTGGATGAGAGTATGAAATTTTTTATATTTTATTTAAAGAGAAGTTAAAGTTGTCATACTCATATTTGTAATAACTATATCATTCTCAATATAGTGCCATACAGAATATAATTTTTACTATAAATAGTCAATTAAAATATAAAATATTTATCTTCATGATGATAATTTATTTTAAATTTTTAAGAAATAAATAATTACCTTAAAGGCTTATACAATGATGATGTATTAAATGTTTAATTAATTGTAATATCAAATAAATGATATTAAAAAATTAAAATAAATATAATTTGAAATAATTAATTTCAAACAAGAATTTTTTATATTACCTAGACATATTAGGTATGTATTGAAGGTTTTTTATAAGATATCTTGTGCATTGATATTTTTAAAAAATTCAAGAAGTGAATAGTGTCAAAATTGACATTAATGATAATTTAAAATAAATAATAATTTATTAAATGATATAAAATTCATCAAAATATAAAATTATTCAAAATTATTTGAATAATGTTTATAATGTCATCCATGACTAGTTTTGGGTTCTTTTTGAATTTTTGAGTAACTATATTAACCCTTAAGTAATAAAAACATATGTTGTCAAGTGAAAGCAGAGGCTTGCCTCAAGTGGACACTGCTGGCCCATTTTTGTTCCGAGAAACTTCATCCCTCAGCCTTCCAGAGAATCTTTGGGTTGTGGAGCTTTCACTCTCTAGTGAAAATCTAACTGATCCACCAAAATGCCTTCTGCATTTTTCTTGACTCAGAAATCGTCTTCGTTCATGCTTGGTGTAGAGATCCTCATTCCTTCGGTAGGTGGAATTTCAATCTTACCAGATGGTCTCTTGATGTCCATAAGGGGAAGTAATCCCTCTCAACTACAGTTTGGGTCTACCTTCCGGGACTTCCTTTTCCCTTTCAGAATGTGGGTTTCTGGAAGATCATCAGGGATGCATTAGGGGGGTCCTTTTCTCTGATGAGCGAACCTGGTGTTGCTTTAATGCATCAGTTGCGTAGATCTGTATGGAAATTAACATCTCGGACCCTTCTCCAGAATCCATATCTCTGCAAGTGACGGACTGCTTAATTTGGTTTCAACCCATAACTTACCCGATGAATCCGAGGTTTTTCTCTTCCTGCTACCTTCAAGGACACTCCATACAAGTGTGTAGGAACTGCCTCTGGGGCAGTCTTCATGGTTCCAATGTTGCGGCTCAGGGTGGTGTAACATCAACTTAACACCATCAATGTAGTGAAGAAACTCATGATCCATCTTCGAGTGGGATACCATTCCCTAATCTTGAGGTTCCCCCTCTAGATCCTCCATAGGCTACATCCCTCTCAAGGATCTTCATGAGTATGGATAAGGCTCTCTTCCAACCATGGCCTTCCGTCCTAACACTCCTCAGCGGCCTCAAACCTTCTTTGTTTAAGAGGCTCCTGAATCATGGGTTTGTTTTCATCATTCTCTGTCCTATCAGGCCCCCTCTAAACCCTCTAGGTTGTCTCCCCCCCTCTCTCTTTCCCCTCATCCCTCTTCCCCCTCCTTCATCCCATGTTCTCTCCCTCCTTCCCCTACCCTCCTTTCTCTGCCTCCTCCTCCTTCTCTTCCTGTGCCCCTCACTAGAGAGTTTTGAAAGATTTAACCTAGTTCCTATTACTCATGATATAGTAAGGACCCTAGGCCACCTCACGATCTAAATCCCCCATCCTATGTGACACCCCCTATTAGTGCAGCTAGGTGCATGAGGTCTCAAGATAAAAAACTGATGGTTATCTCCCCAGTCGGCTTCTCAAATGCCAAGAGTTCCAGAGCCAGTGTTGGGATTCTTCCCATCCAATGATTCCTTTAATATTATGGATGGGCTGCCTATTAGATTCTATTTGCAAACACATGGTTAGTATCATTGCTTTTATAGAGCACAAGAAAAACTGCTCTTGTATTTCCAACTTCTCCAAAAGGATCTCAATGCACGAGTATATGCATGCAGATCAAGTCAACAATCATATTTGAATATTCTGGCAGCAAAACATTTTAGTTAATCTAATTCACTCCAGAAACCAACAAGTTACCACAGGGGTCACTCATGAAAAAGGAGTGTTCTTTGCATATTTTACATGTGGGAGCTACGATGATCATCACCGTGAGGTTCTTTGGCAGGATCGTTCTCACATTAACCCAGTAAGCTACCCCTGGTTCATTATAGGGGACATTAATGCCATTTTGAACCCAAAGGAAAAGAAGGTGAGAGGCCCCTTTCTCACAAATTCTATAATTACCTTTGCAAAATTCATGGCTGACAATGGGCTTATGGATCTTGGATTCAATGGAAACAAATTCACGTGGTGAAATAATCAATGAGTCCTTCACTGCTCATGGAGCCATATCAACCATTGCATGGACAACATGCACACCATCTCTCTCTACCCTGATACCCAAGTCACCCACATGGTGTGCATCCACTCCGACCATTCCATAATCATCCTTAATATTTTAGTGGGTCAGGCGTGATAGGACCACTTTCACTACCTTCAGCACTGGGCCATTTTGTTAGGCTTTCACAAAGTGGTCAGTGAGATGTGGCTTGCGCCTTCCCAGGGGAGGCTATGGATGGACTTTCACAACAAACTCAAAAAACTAAAAGGAAATATTCATGACTGGTATATCCTACTCCCTCTGTTGGAAAAGGATACAGGTGATTCCATGAATGATATCGATTGTCTTGAACATAGTTTGGAGGGTTCTTGGGATGATCAGGAATTTGAAGTGATTTCCATGAAAAATGATACTCTTGCTTAATTGATCCTTCTCTCAGAGAGACTGGTTAGGGATAAAGCATGGATCAGATGGTTAGATGAAGGGGACTATAACAAAACCTTTTTCCATGCATGTATCAAGGAAAGTAAAAGTCTAGTTCTTCCCAACATCTGGATTCCAGATGGACCGATCTCGAATGAAAGAGAAGTGGTGGGGATCCCCGCTCACTCTCACTTAAAAGATCTTTTTGTGGGCCCAAACCCTTTCAAGACTAACGACTAACCAGGTGGTGAAGTGGTCTTTCAAGCTACCATTGCTTCCCAAGTCTCTCCCTAGAGAAATGAGGAAATGGAGGCCTTACTAGAAGAAGTATAAGTTCATGATGCAATTTTGCAGCTTAAAGACGATAATGCTCTGGGGGCTTATATTTTTATAGGTCCCTTCTATAGAGATTCCTAGGAGTTCATCAAAGAGTACCTTATTGTAGTTATTCCAGACTTCTTCCAGGCAGGATGTCTCCCTAGAGTGTCATGTGCCACATCCCTGGTCCTCCTTCCCAAAATGAATCACCCCTCCCCCATCCATCACAATCAGCTGGTTAACCTTTGAAAATTATCATACAAGGTCTTGTAAAGTATTCTTAATACTATACTCAAGGCATACTTATCCCTCTACATCTCTTTGGAGCATCATGTCTTTATGAGGGGTCACATGATTCAGGTTGTTGTAGCCTTAGTGTAAGAAATGATCTGAGACCTCAACACCAAGACGCACAGCTCTAATCTGGTTCTTAAGATTGATATGAACAGGTCCTTTGATCGTGTTGAATGGGGATTCATCAATAAGGTCCTCTAAGGTGTGGGATTTTCCCTCCAATTTATTGACCGTTTCATTCAATGTTTCAGTTCTGCATGGCTAGTTGTTCACTTCATGGGAAAATCTCATAGCTTCTTTAAGGCTACAAGAGGCTTAAGGTAGGGAGATCCTATCTCTCTGGCCCTTTTTATCCTCTCTAAAGAAATCCTCAATCACCTCATTCGCCAGAGCTTGTCCAGTGGCAGGATACTCTTGTATAGTAGAAAGGTAAGATCTCTATCCATCTCTCACCACATGTTTTCCATTGATACCCTCATCTTACTAAATGCTTATAGGAAATCCATCCAAGGGTTGACCCATGTCTTGGAGGAGTACTTCCCTTGGAGTGGTAAAGTTATCAAAAAACATAAAATAAACATATTCATCTTGCGTGGATGTTCCCCCTCTCTTGTTACCTCCATTTTTTATCTTTTGGGAATCAAATAGGGGTGCTGGCCTATGATTTATCTGGGTGCCCCTATATCTCCTCGCCAACTTTGATTCCATGATTTTGACTTCATCGTGTGTTATATCACTGAGATATTTCTCAACTGGAAAAACATGTACCTCTTATTTGGAGGTCGGATCGCCCGGGTTAATAGTGTTATTCTTGGAACCTCTGTTCACGCACTTTCTTACATCAAAGCACCCAAAAGGAGTCACTTCAAAAATAAAAATGGTTCTTTCCCACTTAATCTGGGACACTTTGGTTGAAGGGAAGCATGCATGGGTGTCATGGAGGAAAATGTTGAAGCCCATCCAAGAAAGGGGTATTAGTGGTCGGAGCCTTGCAGATACCCTTCTCCGCCTTCATGATAAAATGACATGGGAGCTTTATGAACATCAGAAATTATGGGGAAGGACCATGGGTGGCCCCTTGGTGGACAATGTGCTAAATTTTAATGGACACAGGTACCCCTTTATTTCCATGATTCTTCCCCTTTTCTCTTTCATTATCAACCATATTTGATGGGTCATTGGGGAAGGAAAATTTTTCTTTTGGCATGACAACGAGCTAGGTGATTTCCTTGGATTACCTGGCTATCCATTGTACAACATTACGTATAAGGATGCCATCATATTTCCATCTTTCTTCGAGGCAGTTCTCAATAAGTACCAACTGAAACCTTTTAACCTCATTGAAATCTCAACGGAGCTAGAGAAGTGCATTTTCACCCCCTCACAAGCGGGAACCTTATCCTCTAAGGATTATCATTATGAACTTATGCCTCGAACACTGGACAATCAATGGAATTTCCTTCTCTGGAATAAGAAAATACCTATGAAATATAACTTCCTTACCTGGATAATCAGGCATAATGTTGTTTCCATGGATGAAAACATAAAAAAATGTGGATTCCCCTTTCCTTCTAGGTTCATGTTCTATAAAGACCCTAGTGAGGAGAGTAGTGAACACCTATTCTTTGAAGGTGACTGGGCATAGTAGGTTTGATATTCTCTTCGCAGCTTCACTTCTGTTAGTATTCATCCCCCACTTGGACCCCCTTTTTTTACTCGATGGTTTCATGGCTCGGGTGATAAGGGAGTGGAGTGCACTGTTAGATCCTTTATTCTCCATGCTAGCGTGTGGTGTATTTGGCATGATAGGAATAAATCCAGGTTTGAGGGTGTTGTCTTGTCTGGAAAAGTCATCTTTGCCCATGCTTTCATCCTTCTTCTCGATCTGACCAAGTGCCTGGATAATTGGAGGGATGAGCCATCCCTTAAGATCCTCTTCGCAATTCTATAAATCCCATCACCCATCCATTTTTTCCATTGGTCATTTTGTTAGTTGGAAGACTCCTCAATTGGGTCTAAAGATCAATACAGATGGCTCCTGTATTGCGTGTGATGTGAGGGGTGGTGGTGTGGTATGGGACTCTCGAGGCTGCATGGTGATGGAATTCATGACCTTACTTGGAACAAGTTCGTCACTTTAGGAATAAGCTCTAGTGTTTCTCTCTGGCCTCACTCTTTGCGGGAAAGGGGTATCATCATTGAATATGTGGAAATGGACTCCCTAACTCTTTTCAACTATTTGCATGTCAATGTCAATTCCCCATGGTCAATATCTTACCCAGTCAAGAAGTGTCATGCCATCCTCTCTAAAAACATTCGACTGATACATACATGGTGCGAGGTAAAAAAAGTGGCAGACCACTTATCCAAGCTTGTAGTGTAGGGATCGGGAACTATGGGTTTTTACAACCCCATACAGTTGAAACCGAAGGGTGAAATTCATATTGGAGGGGATGCCCTTGGTCTTCATTATTTCAGGACCCAATAGGCCTTTCTTCATTTTTCTTCCCTATGAATTTTTCTCCATTCATTATTCAATAAATAAAGAATGATGATGATGATGATTTTACAACCATATTCAATCTTTTATCCATCCTACGAAGAAAATCATCATGCGTACATACATACAACTTACCATCATCATGTCATGGTGTAATTTCATTTTCATAACCACTTTATTTGGATGGATATAATGATGGATATAATTAATATACATAATAAATATGACATGATATTGATTCTGTATAATTAACATACCATCAAATTCCTTTCCTTTCCACCATTAATGGAATGATACTGTCGTCTGTGCATACATACGGCCTACCATCTCCACGACGCGATGAGATTCATTTTCCACGTTATCCATTCAAAAATGATTATAAAAATGTATATAATGAGTAAATATAATATCTATAAACATAATATCATTCTTATAATAAATATACAAATTATATTCATAATAAACATTACTTACATAAAAAAACTTGAATTGGAAAATGAAGTAGTTATCACCTGAAACAAGGGTAGTAGTGGAATATTATTAACAAAACAATATAAGAAGATCATATATGATATCATAAATATGGATATGGTTCTATTATATATTAATAACATTATTTAAACAATTATATAGTAGTTTAGAGCATGTAAAACTAAAAAGTAACTGTGAGGTTTGGGATTTTCATCTCACTTTTTACATCTATGAGATAAATGTCATGTCAAAAACTTACTTCTTTTGTGTGGTTTATATACTACCCCTTCTGATATATTATAATAATAATCCATATATATTCATGTTATTTTAATTTTTTAAATTTTTATGGGACACTTTTATTTAAAAATTACTTTTCAAATTCATTATTTGATATATGAGTAATGCTTTGGGCATGCACTCTATGGGTCGGTAACTGATTAATGCAAGCCCCTCGACGCATTGGTCGCCTCATGAGATAAATATATTTGGATAAATAATAATATTTTATATATAATCTTACCTTTCTGTTACTTAAATTTTCATTACATTATACAAATAGAGGATCTTTTAATGTTTAGTATCTTGGAAAAAAGGCACATAATACACAAAAACATGAAAAAAATCTTATAATCCACTTTAAAGGATTAATAATAGATTAATACTAAGTTAAATTACTATATATCATAACCTATGGACATAAATAAAAGGAAAGGGTGAGCATAAGGCCTAGTAAGGGAAAGCAAGGGAAACCGTTTACACATGATTATGAGAATTAGGGATAAGAACTTAAGGAATATCATGAAGCATGAGAAATGGTAAAAGAGGCATATAATAATGAAAAAAATTATTAAAAACATAGAAATGTGGATAAAACATTTTTATTAATTCATAATCATATCACTAATGTTTATCACTAAGTTATCATAAAAATTAAAAAGTTTATTCACCAGGGTATCCAAAAACTTGTCATCTCTAGAAACTAAATTACGTACTCAATGCATTATAGAGCTATCATGGTACAAACTTCATATGTATTAATTAATTTGAGACACATATATCATAATAAAAATTTCATAAATAACCTATATATAATAAAATAAATTATCTTCATATCAAAATCATGGTGTTTTAGAAAGTGCTTAAAAAAAGATCCTTTTAACATTTTAAACCCACAAAAAGGAAGGAGGGTTTCATGTATGTTAATACCAGAATAAAATATATAGATTGAAATATATTTTAATACCAATAGATAATAAAGATTTTTGAGTATTCACAAAATAAAATAAAATAATTTCTTGTGAAAAAGAGATAAATTTTGAGAAGAAAATTCTACATCACAATGTGTATGAAACATGGTTTTATAAAACACTAAAAAGATAGGAGAAAAGGGTATACCATTAATAAAATAATATTAATACATTAAATGGATAGAATAAAATTTATAGAAGAACATATTATCCAAATTTTAAAGACATTCCACATAAAAAGGAAACTTGAATAGAAATTAGAAGTTGAGATTCCCCTTACCTTGAAGAGTAACTCCTAAAACTCAAAGATTAGGACCTTTGGGGATTGGGGATAGCTTGGGAGGACCCCTTTAGAGATAATAATATCATATATTCTTCGATTATGATTTTTAATTAAATTAAATGATGAAATGTGTGGGTATTTATAGCAAAATAGAGGGAGTTTTTTATTAATTTCCTTGGACACCTCGGTAGTGGTATATGAAAAACCATGTGATTGTGCATGGTATTTTCCCATGGTATTGGACACTTGGGAAACCTATTAAATTATTTTTATACTGAAGATCCTAAAAAAAATTATATTAATTATTACATCATTATGATGTCATTAAACATACAGAAAACTCAAAACTGTATTTTTACTGTTCACCGGAAAACAAAATATTTTAGAAAAGTATCATAAATTATACCTAAACTAATTTCAACATTATTATTTCAAAAATGATGTTTATTTTATCATAATAATTTTCTAATTATTAGAAATTTAACTTTTAAATATAAAAAACCCTATTTATTAGAAATAACAACAGAAAGAAAATGCATAGTAAAATGCATTGTGAAATTTCTAACACTTGAAAAAAAATATTTTATCATTTAAATTTAAATATGTGTGTTTTAATCATAATATTTAATTAAAATAAAAATTATTAATAATACATTAGTTTATTATAATAATTATATATTTTTTAAAAAGTACAATTTCTATCCAAAAAAATCAATTTATCAAATTAGTCATATTTTTTAAGAAAATCTAAACTCAAAGAGGAATTGATGTAATAATAATTTTATTTCTACAAAGATATTATACAAAAAATAACTTAGTTCTTAATACAAAACCCCTTATAACACCCACATATGACCCAAGAGTGAGGTGTACGATAGTGATAGACTTATGGGGTGGCTTGGCTAACATCGCCTGAGTGGTAATCTACACTAACTTGAACTTCTCCCATAGGTGATTTTGTTCAAGGTTAATATATTGAATTTTGGATTAGTCTTGGTCAAGAGTAAATCCCAAATACCCTACCTCCCTCCCATGTTCTGATAAATGGGTTTCGTACAACATGAATCTATAGGATGAGGCCACTGACTCTTCTTCCTGCATTAATCAACCATTATCATTTCTATTTATAATACTAATTATAACACTAAAATTATTGGTTATAGTATAGTTTTCAATGGTCATATTGATCAAAATTTATAGTTGAATATTGTTCATATAATGGTTGAAACTCGATGGTCACATTTCAAATTATACTCACTTAATTATTAAAGAGATATATTTATGTTGAGTACAAAATAATATTACTCACATTTTCGGGAACCAAATTTTATTCAAAAAGTTTGGGTCATTAGATTATTCCCCCGTGAAAAAATTTCATCACCGAAATTTCAACTTGTTCACTCAGAAGAGAAAAGGTGTGGGTACTTCTGCCTCATTTTCTCCTCTCATTCCCATGTGGATTCTTCATATTTGTGGTTCCGCTAAAATACTTTAATGAGGTGGGTAGTCTTGTTGCGTACAACCTTATCTCTACGGTCCAAGATCTCCACTGACTTCTCCTTATAATAGAGGTCATGTTACAGTTTTACCACCTCTGGATTTAGTATATGTGAAGGTTTAGCTATGTACTTTCTCATGAGAGATATGTGAAAAACATCACGAATGTGAGTTAAATTTGGAGGAAGTGTCAGCCAATGGGACACTACACTTATGCGATCAAGGATTTCATAGTGGCCAATGTACCTAGGATTGATCTTCCCTTTCTTCACAAACCACATGACTCTCTTCCAAGGTGAATCTCAAAGTAAGTCTTTATCTACAACATCAAACTCCAATTCCATTTGATGCTTGTCGGCATAGCTCTTCTGCCGACTTTGAGTGTCTTTTATGTGTTATTGGATGGTATAAACCCTTTTTATCATCTCTTGCACAAGATCAGGTCCAAGAAGAATTATCTCATCAGCTTCATCCCAACAAGTAGGAGTTCTACATCACTTTCTATATAGAGCTTCATAAGGTTCCATTTGATTACTCGAATGGAAGTTGTTGTTGTATGCGAACAGAACTAATAGGAGATCTTGATCCCATACACCATTAAATTACATTGATCATGTTCTCAGCATGTCCTTGAGTGTTTTAATAGTACTTTCAAATTTTCTATCAGTTTTTGGGTGATAGGCCGTACTAAAATTCAATTCAGTATTCTGAGTATGTTGAATACTTCTCCAAAATTTTTATGTGAACCCTAGATTATGATCTAAAATGATAGAAAGTGGTACCCCATACAGCCTTACTACTTCCTTCATATAAATAATTTCAAGTTGATCAAGTGAGAAATCTTCCTGAATGGAGATAAAATGGTAATCCTTGGTGAGATGGTCCACTATAACCCATGTCTCATTGTTTCCTTTGGACATTTCCAGAGACTAGTGAAAAATTCCATAGTGATATTTTCCTACTTCCATGTTAGTATGGGTAGTGGTTTTAACACCCCCTTAGGAAGTTTTCACTCTTCCTTCACTTGTTGACACACTAGGAACCTTTTAGTGTTGTTGGAAATCTCCCTTTTCATGTTATACCACCAATAATGATCACAAAGGCCCCTTTACATTTTTGTTCTTCCAGTATTTATAGAGTAAGTAGAGCTATGAGCTTCATATATCAACTATTTATTTATTTCTAGAATAGATGGAACACATAGCCTTCTACAAAATTTTAGTACAACTTCTTAATCAATATTGAACTCAGGAAACTTACCATTATTCACAGAATCTATCTTCTTTTTCTAAAAAGGATCTTCCGGTTTAGATTTATTGATCTTCTCTAGTAATGAAGGTTGATAAATCATTTGTTAAAGGGTTTATTATGTCCTCTCCCTTACAATTTCCATGTCCAATTTTACTAGGTCTTTAATCAAAGGATCTCCTTGAATCTTCATCATTTCCATAACAATATAGTTTTTTCTACTTAATGCATCGGAATTTTTTTTTTCTATTCTAGGGTAATAATGAATTGAACAATTATAGTCTTTAAGAAATTCCAACCATCACCTTTGTCTCAGGTTTAATTACTTTTGCATGAAAATATACTTCAAACTTTGATGTTCTATGTATATATCATATTTCTCCCAATAAAGATAGTACATCCATATCTTCATATCAAAAACAACTGATGCCAGCTTCAGGTCATGCATAGGATAGTTCTGCTTATGATGCTTCAACTATTTAGATGCATAAGAAATCACCTTGTCATTTTTCATGAGGATTCACCCAAGCCCTTTTAGAGATTCATCACTAAAACTAAAGAATTTGCCTATGATACAGGGTTGAATTAACATGGGTGGAGTCACCAATCTCTTCTTTAGATCTTGGAAACATTCTTCACACTCCTTCGTCCAGATGAACTTGAACCCTTTTAGAGTTAACTTGGATATTGGATTAGAAATTCTTGAAAAATATCCCAAACCATCTAGAATATCTTACTGAACCAAGGAAAATATAATTATCAGTTAATATTGTAAGATGTGGCCACTCCTCTATATCCTTTGTCTTAATAGGGTCAGCTAACATTCCTTCATTGGTTATAATGTTCCCTAAGAAATTAGCCTGTTGTAACCAAAATTCACATTTTCTAAACCTTCCAAATAACCTCTCCTTCCTAAGAGTTTTCAATGTAACCCTTAGATGATCCTTATTATCCTTCTAACTTTTGGAATATATCACAATATCATCAATAAAAACTACCAAATATTTATCAAGGCAGTCCTTAAAGACTATTCATCAAATCCATAAAAATGTCAGGATCATTAGTCAAGACGAAGGGCATAATGAAAAACTCATAATGACCATATCTTTATCTAAAGTTAGTCTTTAAAAGATATTATTTATTCAACCCTAATTTATGATCATCAGATTGAAGATCAATCTTGGAGAAGATTTTAGACCCACAAAGCTGGTCAAATAAATCATCAATTCTTGGAATAGGGTACTTGTAATTCCATGTGATCCCATTAAGTTCTCTATAGTCAATGAATAGCTATATTAACCCATCCTTCTTCTTCACAAAGAGAATAGGTTCTCCCCAAGGTGACACACTTGGCTGGATAAACCTCTTATCAAAAAGATCTTGGAGTTGTTTCTTTAATTCCTCCAGCTCCACATTATCCATTCTATATGGGGTTTTTGATATCATCTTCGATCCAAGAATAAATTAAATGGAGAACTTTACATATATTTATGGGTTAGGTCCACGTAACTCCTCAATAAATACATCAATGTATTACATAACAATGGGGACATTCTCTATTCGTATATTTTCATTTCCTTCTTCATCATCATCAATTATTTCCATAAAGAGGCTACATGTGGAAATTCTAGAAAAAGATTAGGTTGAGATATATATAATTTGACAAAATATATAGGTTTCTTATTTAAGACTACTAAAATTTCCTTTCTTTATAATTTTATCTCAAAATTATACTTTGAGAACCAGTCCATCCATAGTATAATGGAAAATTACAACATGGGAATAACTACAAGATTTGCACTGAGGTTGTGCTCTCTAAATTCAATACTAGAGTTTCTATACACTATTGATTCTTGGATAATCCCTCTTAGAGCCTTGATTGATAAATGTACTTTTGATTCTATATTATTTTCAAACTTGGAGGAAATAAAGGAATGCATAAAACCAAAATCAAACAAAGTACTTGCTATATTTGAGAGAACAATTAGAGTACCTACCACCATATCATTTGGAGCATCAACTTCATCCATTGTGTTATATAAAGCATGACCTTGATCCCTTTGCTTATGCTAAGGTTGATGGTGATTCCCCTTTACTGCCCTCAGATTTGGATATTGATTGGAAAGGCACCCAAACTGTCCACACTTGAAGCATTGGACTTCAGGCAAGGCCTACACCATATTACCTTTTTTTGTGTTTAGAATTTGAGGCTTCGCCTCACTACGATAGTTCCAGGAGATATCGACATCTCTTCTATACTTGTAACATTTCCTGGTCTAGAAAAAGTAGTTACTTGAATGCTTCTTACCACATTTGTCACATATGGAAAGTTGCACTTGATTTCCTCCTATTCCATGATAAAAAATCCTTCTTAATCTTGGATCTATTGATCTCTTCTTTTCATTTTATTGATGGAGCCATTTCATCTCTTCGAACTCCAATTCAACATTCATAGCACTTGGTATTATCTCCTCGTAGCTGTAATAGTCTCGATTGTCTAGATTCTTATGTAGATGGGGTCTTAGTTAACCAAAATATCTATGAACATTTCTATTAAGATCCATGAAAAAGCTAGTGGTGTGATTAGAATATCTTGTGATGTTCATGTTGTAGCTTCCGAAATATTCATTTTCCTTCTACTTTAGCTCTAGGAATTCATTCTCCATTTTCATTCGCATCGAATGGGGGAAATATTTTTTGAAAATGGTTCCCAGGAAATATTTCCACTCCATTACTTCAATATCCCTTCTTGTATTTTTATTTTTAATCATTATCCACCACTAATAAGCTTCCCATATAAGTGGAACACATACAAGGTGACTTTATCTTGTTTTAAGCAACAAAGTGTGAAAAAGATCTTTTCTATTGAGCTTATCCACTGTTCATTAATCAATGGGTTGGTAGATCCACTAAAGGTTAGTGGTGGTTGACACATAAATGAATCAATAGAAAGTTGTTCCATTAATGGTGAATCTAGTATCTCAACTTGATTCATGTTATTGTTCATAACTTGAGTCAGTTGGTTCGTCATTCTCATGAATTTTTCCATTCCGGATTCCATCAGAAGTTCGTCAGTGCCTGGTCCATTTTGCTCACCATTTATGTGGTTTCTCTTATTTCCCACAATTTTCTAAAATAAGAAATCCATAGTAAGAAGTGTGTTTCGTTTAATAATCTTATAACAGGAATTTTTATATCATTAAACATCATGCTTAAATATGTTACTCATTAACAACAATTACATTTTCTATAAATCCTTTACAATGGTTCATAAAAAGCTTGTGATTAACCAAACATATCCCCTAGGAGTGTCAAACCAGGAGTGAATCAAGGCCCATTGTCATGTATCAGGTTATGCCAAGTCTGGTCTGATGAACCTTGTTGGAGTTTTTACCCCTAGGTACATCTGTTCCAGATCCACATCCACTTGTTCATATCAAGACATGGATTTATTTGTTTAGAAACTACTTACTTAATACTTTACCAAAATACCAATATGTTTTCCTATATTTTAGCTTGTGCTCAGGGTTCTTCTTAAAGTTTTCATATCCTAATTTTCACAAATAACTAAACTGTCCATTGATACCAACTATCTAATTCCTTCTTTTTATTACTTAAATTTTCATTACATTGTACAAACAGAGGATATTTTAAAGTCTAGTGTCTTGGAAAAAAGGTACATAATAAATTAAAACATGAAAAAAATTATTTTAATACACTTTAAAGGCTTCATCATAGGTTCATCCAAAGTTAAATTACTGCATCTCATAACTTGGGGACATACATAAAAGGAAAGAGTGAGCATAGGTCCCAGTAAAGGAAAGCATGGGAAACAGTTTACATGTTATAATGAGAATTATCAATAAGAACATAAGGAATATAATAAAGTAGTGATAACTAGTCAAAGAGGCATATCATAATGAAAATAACATGATTCATATCATATAAATGTGGAAATAATATTTAATTGAGTCAGTCAAAATAATATCACCAAGGTTTATCATCGAGGTTTTGTAAATATTACTAAGGTTATTCACCATGATATCATAAAACTTGTCATATATAGAGATTAAATTCTTTAACCAATGCATTGGAGTGATATCAAGGTACACCCTTAATATGTATTAATTAATTTGATCCACATAGATCATAATAAACATTTACCCATGGAGAATAAAAGAAATGGATTTCATATTAAAATCATGGTGTTTTAGAAAGTGCTTAAAAACAAGATCCTTTTGTCATTTTAAAACCACATAAAAGGAAGTAAGGATTATTATATGTTAATCCAAGAATAAAATAGATCATTTTTACATCTATTTTAATACCCCTATTGAATAAATATGATTGGGTATTCACAAAAAAATAAATTAATTTCTTAAAAAAAGTTAATTTTGATAAGAAAAGTATGTGGCATAACAGGTATGAAACATGGTTTTAGAAATCATTATAATGAAATGGGGAAATTTTATTTCATTAATAAAATACTATTAATACATTTAACGGGTAGAATAAAATTTATATAATAACATATTATGGAAATTTGAAAGGCATACCACATAAAAAGGAAACTTGAACATAAAAGAGAAGTTGAGATTCCCCTTACCTTAAAGAGTAATTCCTAAAAATTGAATATTGGGACCTTGGGAGATTGGGAAAATCATGGGATGAATCCTTATAAAAAAATAATATCATATATTCATGTATTTTTAATTTTTAATTAAAGTAAATGATGAAATTGGTGGGTATTTATAGCAAAAGAGAGTGAGTTTTTTTATTAATTTTCTTGGATACCTCAGTAGTGGTATATGAAACCCCATGGTATTTTCCCTTAGTATTGGAAACTTGGGATAACTATTAAATTATTTTAATCCAAATGAGTCGAACAAAATTTTATATTAATTAATACATCTTTATGATTTCATTAAAAATACCAAAAAATCAAAACTGTATTTTTATAAATCACCAAAAAAATATTTTACAAAATTCTCATAAATTAACACTACCCTAATTTTTGACATGATGATTTAAAAAATGATGTTTATTTAATAAAAATAATTCTCTTAGTATGAAAAATTTATCTTTTAAATATAAAAATTCTTATTTATTAAAAATAATAACATACATAAAATACATAGTAAAATGCATAGTAAGATTTCTCACACTTGAAAACAAATAAAATTATTTTATTATTTAAATTTAAATAAGTGTGTTTTAGTCATACTATTTCATTAAAATAAACATTATTAATAATTCCCTAGTTTATTATAATAATTATATTTTTTATTAAAAGTACAATTTCTATTCAAAAAATCAATTTACCGAATTCATCATATTTTTTAAGAAAAACTAAACTCAAAACAGAATTGATGGAAAAAAATTATTTATAAAAAGGGATTATAAAATAAGTGACTGAGGACCTAAAATATAATCTATTATAAGACCTACGTCTGACCTAAGTTGAAGTGTGTGATAGTGATAGACTCATGGGGATGCTCGACTAACATCACACAAGTGGTAATCTCCACTAACTTGAACTTATCCTTTAGGTGATTTCATTCAATCTTAACATGTTGAAGCTCAGTTTGGGCTTGGTTAAGAGATAATCCCATAGATGATATCTCCATCCCAAGTTCTGAAAAATGGACTTCATATGGCATGATTCTACTGGATGAGTCCATCGAATCTTTTTTCTGCATTAATTGACCATTATCGTTTCTATTTATAATACTAATTATAATGTAAAAATTATTATTTAGAGTATTGTTTCTAATGGTTATATTGACCAATGGTAATAACTGAACAACAACATATAACTTTCATTACTCAATGGTCCCATTTTAAATTATACTCACTTCATTATTAAATAGATATATTTATGTTGAGTAGAAAATAATATAATACACATTTTTGGGAAACAAAATTTATTCAAAAAGTTTGCGTCATTACAGTTTAAACTATATTGAGAATAAATATTGATGGTAAAGGTATCATATACCTAGATAACATCACATCCAATAATTTTTCATTTCATTTATTAAGAATTGATTTATAATTATTTATCCATGAGATTTTTTCTCTGACATATCTATGGATGCATTTCATTCTCAGTTTATTGATTAAATGGCATGTGTTTCAGTTATCTAACATTCCATATTGATAATTCCTTATCCAGATATTTATATGGAATGTGTGCCTAGTCATTTACCTTTCCATGATTATTGATTCTGTTATAATTACCCTTAATGTTTATTAGAGTTCACCCTTATTCTACTTCCTTTCCCTTGGTTATGAAGAAGAAATCTTTGTATAAGCTTTCAAGAATACAGTTTATTTAATTTTATTATGTATCATGTTTTATTTTCAATTTCAAAATTTAATATTGGTATCACATATATAATCTAGATTTCCAAAACTACTAAATTTATTAGTCCTTTTATATTTGATTCCTTGTAATCAAGAAAATGTAATAAAATAATGCATTGGCTCTAGGATTCTGGGGTCAGTTTGTCACAGTTATCCATATTGAAGTTATATAATTTAAAAATGGAAATGGATGAAGTGACACCAGATTCATTGAAATACTTTATCTCTTGATTGATATGATACTAGAAGATAAAGAGATTTCTTGTCAAATATATGATACTAAAGGATGTTACATTCAGTGGTTATGATCTCTAAAAGAATACATGTCTACCCAAATGAATGTATATTTTTTTTTCAAGTTTCATGAATCACTTATAAAATTCCCAAAGTGTGGTTCTTTTAGATACAAAAAATGGATCAATTGATTAAAAATTTGTATGTTTTTATATCAAGACCAAAAAAATCCTTTAATGATATTGATGTTTATTTGGATCAATTGGTTTATGATCTGAAATTAATGTGGGATTTAGGTGTTACATTTTATGATGCTTATAGAAATAAAGATTTTACATTGAGATCCATGTTTTATGGGATGATAAATGGCTTTCCTAATTATTTAAATTTTTCATAATATATCATTAATGGAATTCTATGGTGTACTATTTGTGAAAAAGACACACTTAGTTTAGTTGATACATTCCTCGAAGACTTTGTTTCTAGGAAATCAAATATTTTTACCTATATGATATAAATACTAATAGTGGAATACATTATTATATTGAAATTCAATATAAGGTACAACACCATCTCCACTAACATATGATCAATAGTTTGAAAAATTAAATGATATGGTCACCACTTTTGGTAAATAGTTTTCAAAATTCCTTATGAAAACCGGTTGGAAAAAGAGATCCATTTTTTTAATTATCATATTGGAAATGTTTGTTCAGAAGACATTTTAATGATTTTATTTTGTAGAAAAAATGAATATGGTAGTGTCGTCATAACATTAATAAATGTACCT
Source organism: Viscum album (assembly GCA_963277665.1). Taxonomy (NCBI): domain Eukaryota; kingdom Viridiplantae; phylum Streptophyta; class Magnoliopsida; order Santalales; family Viscaceae; genus Viscum; species Viscum album. Next base: position 1,649,428,102 of record OY728143.1, on the reverse strand, counting down.
TGAAAAAAATGGCCTTAAGGTTGGTTTGGACATGATTTGAATGATGATACGGTAAGAGTTTTCACTGGTGAAGGGTCAAAGTTGGACTTTTCTTCCTCTGGTAGCTTACACTCTTTCGAGACAATAGATATATCTATTTTCAAACTTCATGAATGATGTAAAGGTTTAATAGGGGTATTCATAAAATATAAATCATGTTTCCTTAATGGATGAGTTAAAGTTAAATGGATTGAAATCGCCTGAATGTTCATGTTTTGATGTAAGATTTAATGCAAGTGTCTTTATATTGATTTCTACCTAAAATTGTCTAATACACATTAACCAAGCTTGGTTTATTTTTCAAAGATATATAAAATAAAGTTATATACCTTGTGAAGTTTCCAACCATTGAGAAGGAAATTATTATCACATTAAGTGAATTGGAGATATTCTTTCTACCGTCATTCTTTGATATGATGGTTCACTTGGTTAGAGAGATCTAGTTGTGTGGTCTTGTATATTATATATGGATGTACCCCATTGAATGATATATGAGGATTTTAAGAGGTTAAATCAAAATTATAAGTCATCTAGAAGATTTTATTATACAACAATATGTTTTTGAAGAGGTTATTGAATTCTGTACTGACTACCTTTCTAATGTGGAGAGCATTGGTCTCCCAAAATCCCATTACATCGGGTGGCTTGTAGGTGATGGAATTTCTTGAACAAATGTTGTCTAAATTACTATTATAGAGCAGGAGGAGGCACACGTTTACATTTTACAAAATATTTTACAAGTTCTTGTTACACCGCAAGGATTAACAAATAAATTTAATGTAGAATGTAACGCAGACAACACTGAGTCTCTACGAAACAATGTTTTTTTATAATTATTTTAACAAGACAGTTATAATCTAGCTATTAAACATAATTTTTCCACTTCTGTGAATTGAAATTCGAAAAACAGACATACAGGGTTGCGATTAGTATAATATTTAGATTCTGATATGATCAACTTAATTTTTTAGTGAATAGTAACTAGACCCTTTGGAATAGTAATATTACCATTATGAATAGTAATATGACCCTTATGAATATTAAATTGGACAAATGAATAGTAACCACATCCATAAAAGTATAAATAAAATTTAGGCAACTTATAAATAAAAATATGATATAATTATATCATAGTATAGGTAAATAATTTTTTTACAAATCAATAAAAAAGTATTAGTATTTTTATAAAACATAAATGTTTATTTCTAATTTTACAATTAATATAAATATTTAAAAGAAAATTTATATACATAAAATATAATCATAAGTTAATATTTTGATTAGAAGATAATTTAATGAGACTTTAGTTAATTTTTTAAAGTGTCATTAAATGAGTTATAATTTTAAAATTGGTATTTTTTGAGTAAATGATTATTTTAATTTCTCACATTTAAAAAATTATTTTCAAAAAATTATAGTTAATTTTTTAATTCTACATATCGAAAAAAATTAGGATGTATTTTTTGTATTTTTTTGAAATAGATGAATTTTTAGTGAATAGTAAAAAATACAGTTTTTAGGAAAATACGATATTTTTTGTGATATCGTAAAGAGATATTTATGATATATAATTTATTAAACATATTAAATAAATAAATAATTATGTTACAATAGAATATTTTTATAAAAATAATTTATAACATATAAATTATATTTTTCTTGATAAGTATAAAGAATCATTGTTATTGTCGACGTAGTGTCTGTGTCGCACTAACAAAGCCAATTTGGTTCCATAAAAATAATAATTAAGAGATAAAAAATTATTTTCATGATCTTTTTATTAATTATTATGTATAATGGATGTTTTTCTAAAGACCCGAAAATTTCAAGGAAATTTTTTTCTTAAATACTTTGGAATTTTACGAGTCTGCGGTTCTTGACGGCACTTGATTCCGAGGCCCGGTGTGCCCGGAATCAATTTCTGAAGTTTTGTTCGGGTACGTTCAGTAAACGTACGTGCGGGTTTTTCTATCTTTTTAACTAGTGCTTGAAATTGAAATCCAAGGACACCGATGAACTCACAGTGCCAATATTCGCTTAAGGGAACCTTTAACGCAGTTGCGTTTTATGCGGGTTGGAAGTTAAATTTGGGGATTTATAATAAAATAAATAAAATTGTGGAACACAATTTTATTTTATATCCGGTAGTTATATCCTACAAGAGAGAGGTTGTTGGTGGGGCCCACACCCACATAACCTCCCAGGAGAGGATATTTGTGAGGTGGGGCCCAAAAAACCCGTAACTTCTCACTTTCCCTCAACTCCCCAATTAATTACCCTTGCATTTATTATGAAAACTCCTCTTTTAATTGTGACTCTTCACTTCCTCCCCTATCACCCATTAATGTGTGCCAACTCTTTTTATTAAACACATCTTTAATTAATTAATCTAGTTTTGAATTATTTTGAATTGGTTGGAATTTCAATAAAGTGGGAGAAATCTAATTAGATATTTGCATGGAAAATATTATTTGTGGGGGAACCTCTGGAGAAATAGAAGAGCTCCCTCCTTCCAAGAAGAACAATACCCTCTTTTTTGAAGAATGCTGATTCTGTGAAGAACGACAGCGTGCCTTCCTTTCTCTTCTCCGAAACAAGTGAGGAGATGTCGCTTCCTCCTCGGACGCACCACAACGTCATCTACAAATCCACTTTCCGCGACTCCTCTCTTGAAACCGAGGTAGGGGGAATTATGTTCAATTTAAATTGATTAAAATTGTTCTTATTCATCATTGAAAATCATGGTCCGTCTTTCGCCTTTTGATACCGCCCAACACGGAGGGCGCGGGCCGAATGAACACGGCCTGACGACCCTCTGATTGTTCTTGGATTCTTTGGAGGTGGCAACGAGAGGTGGTGGAGATGAACGAAAGCGGTGGTTGTGCACTGGCCACATGCGGAAGAACCGCGGCCCGCAACCACGAGCCGCTCGGACGACGAAGAACCATCCGGCTAAAGCCGGTCGAGCCGAAGGAGAACCACGACACCACAAGGGGCGTCGCGCTATAAAATACCGCGGCCCCCGTTCCAGAGGCCGCTCGGCGGTCGAAACGGCTAGCAGGCAGCCAGCTGGACTGAGAAGAACCGCAACGCTAGGAGGGAACCCCACTGGACGAACCGCGTCTCGCCTGAGCGGGCCACTTGCGCCGGGAAGGCCGGTCGGATTAGGCAGGCCGGTTTGGGAGGGCGGTGTCGCCGGTTCGGGCAGCCGGGGGGCTGCCCCACCCCCAAACCGCTCGGCCCCTTAGGGCCGAGCCATGTCCTGCCAAGCCGCACCGCACAATTCACTGGGCTGGTCCGACCCTCTGTCGGGTCTGACTCACCAAAACTTGGATGACCCAACCCGCCAGCCCACTAGGCTTAACGGGTCAGGCCCGTTTTCACTTAATGGTGAATAACTTGAAGACCGCGCATCTGATTGATGCGCCGTCTGTGGCACTGGGACCCTCATGACGTGGTGGTCCTTTTGAGATAATAAAATTGAGTTTTGGATAACTTTTGATAATTGACGGGTTCGGCACGAGTGTATTTCCAACCGGGCCCCCAGAGAAAAAATGCTAATAACTCTCAGACCGGGCGTCCGATTGACGCGCCGTCTGTTGTATTGGGTTCCTTTTGTCAAGACAAAACTTTGGGATACATCAACTCTGGACTTCTTGACAGTTGATGTATCGACCCCTTGGCTCGAGTAGCGGACCCTCCTAGAATCAAGCGTGTTGTGTGCGGGATCCCTAGAGCTGGCTGCGACTGCAACGAATACTGTACTGGAAGCCTCTGTGGGTTCGGCAGTGACAACAACTGTACTGGAATCCTCCATGGGTTCGGCAGTGACGACAACTGTACTAGAATCCTCCATGGGTTCGGCAGCGACGACAACTACACTGGATTCTTCTGTGGGATCGGCAATGATGACAATTGTACTGTAATCCTCCGTGGGTTCGGTAGCGATGACAACTATAGTGAATCCTCTGTGGGTTCGACAACAACGAGACTGGACTAGATCCTCAGTGGGTTCGACAACAACGAGAATGGACTGAATCCTCCGTGGTTTCGACAGCAACGAGACTGGACTGAATCCTTCGTGGGTTCGACAGCAACGAGACTGGACTGAATCCTCCGTGGGTTCGACAGCAATGAGATACTGCTGTTTTATGTTTCTGTGAGTATCTGCCATTCGATAGTAAAAGATGATTCAGTGGATACAACTAATAATATCTTACTCTCTTTAATTTGTGTATACCTGTTGTGAGCTAAGTCTTGACTTTAAATCATTACCATCGGTGTGATTGACTTCTTTCCTATTTGGACTGGGTTGTTCTTGGGCTTGGGAGTTGGAATCAAACTGAGATTGATGACTTAGGTATATGTATGGGCATATACCTAAGTAGAGTTGGTTGATACTTCATGATTGTATCTTTATTTTTTGGTTTATCCTTTGTGGATTCTGTGAGACCTTCGAGGGTCTTGGGGTCCCTACTGGGTATCCTTATACTCACCCCTTCACGGGTAATGCCCGCACTACATTGTGTTGGATGCAGACGACGGATATCGCTAATCATGGTAGAGGCTTGTAGAGCTGGATGGTACCCATAGGTGGACCACTTTGTGAGACGTACACAGAGCAGATGGACAGAACCATGGTGCTGGGGAGACTATTTGTACCCACCCTTCAGGTGGGATTCCCGGAGGACGACTCGGTGGTTGCTGCTTTACTTTTCTACTGTTGTACTAGACTTTCAGTTGTACTGTACCTTTCAGTTGGGATTGTATTCTGGCCCATTTACCTTTCAGCACTTACTTTGTATTCTGTGTTACTTTTTTCTTAATTCAGGTTGCGTACTCTGTTTTGTTTTTTTAATATCATAAAGTATTACATTCCCTTTTTATCGGGATTTACGCCTTTGGTGCTAGTCGCCAGCCCCTAGCCTATGGAAGGCGGGCTTGGGGTAGTAACAGCATGAGCCCCGAGGACGGGTCGTGAAAAATTGGTATCATAGGAGTCGGTTCTACCGCAGAACTCAAGACTCTAATCATTCCTTTCTGTGAGGCAATAGTGTTAAGTATATTGAATGTGGTTTTCAGTCCAAGGATTCTAGTGTTGGTGCGGCGACCGACGTATCCATACACCAGGACCCTGACCTCTGATTTCTAACTCAGTGCACGAAAACACTGATTGCATGAGTGTTTAAAAAGTTTTATTTATGATTACTTTGTGTCATCTCACCAGGTATACTTTTTGACCATGGTTCACCTATTTCTTTTCAGGATCGCCCCATGAAGGTATCCAGCTAAGGTTCTGAGTTATGTACGAGATGGTAGGTCATCGAGCGACAATGCCTCGGTGCAGGGCCCCATCATAGCAGAGGTACCAGTGGAACCTCTACCCGTTGAACCACTGATACCCCTAGCTCCAGCAGCAAAGAGTGCCTGCCACCTGAGTGTGTTTCATGAGTTCCAATGACAGAGGCCTCCGAGGTTTCAAGGCAAGGTATATTTTCAGACATCCAGGTGCTGGATGGAAGTTGTATCACGAGTTATCCACACATTTGGGACACCCACTGACTTGATGGTGTACCTAGATGTTAGTCTCTTTTAGGGAGCAGGTGGGAGTTGGTGGAGTCTGATGCTCCAATTTTACGATGAGGCGACTCTCACATAGGGAGACTTTGATGGTCTTTTCAGGGAGGAGTTTGTACTAGAAACTCTACACTCTGTGTGGGATCAAGAGCTACTGCTCTATCCATAGGGATTTCTGACCGTATCTGAGTCATCTGCAGCCGACAGTATACAGATGAAATAGAAGTCCAAGCGGACTAGGCCAACAGGTGGGCGACCCTAGGGTATAGGTATGGTTTTATGGGGCACACGAATTAGAGCCATCCATACGAGGAGCAGGCAGTGCTATGCATGCGGCGGGAAGGGTCACTTGGCTCAAGACTGCCCGACCCATCCTGCAGATGAGCAGCAGGCAGTAGAGGGACCTTCCAGGCAGAGGCAGAGGTTCGTCCATGGAGGTCCGCTGGGAGTAGGCGGATGTGGCAGAGGAGCTAGTTGAGTTGCAAGTGGACATGATCGGGACTAGCTCTAGACTTGGAGGACTTTGTTTATGATGCTTCTATCTTTATTTATGTCATTATTTGTGGATGTTTTGTGTCTTTTTACTTTGAGCTGTAGTAATAAAAGAAACTCATTCTTGTGACATTTGCTTCCCTGTTCTCTTTATGTGGTTGATACTGAGAGGTTCCAGTTAAAATTGTTGACTTGACCCTCACTTTCGAGATTCTTACTACAGGAGACCCAGTGACCACACACTGCTACCAACTGTGTGACTCGACCCTTGGAGGCTAGAGTAACGGTTGGATCTCTTGGTAGTAGCGTCGAGGCCTTACGACGTCATCCATGGCATGAAATAGTACCGTTCAGGTCAGGATTGACTGTATTAGGCAAAGAACGTGGTTCATCTAGGGGATGAGACCAGATTTCTCTTTTCGACAAGGGATAAATCTTAGCATCTCGTGTAGGATGTAAGTGAAAAAGGGTGTAGTCGAGTTCTTTACAAATGGCTAGTCACACCCATAGTTTGTTGAGCGAACGATTTACGGTTTACTCTAATCTCAAAAGTCTTAGGTGTGTCTTCTCGTAAAATGACCTAGACTTGAGACGGTGACATTGGCTCGAGTTCTTCAAGAACTATGACTTTGAGATAGTATATACTCCTGGGAAGGGGAACTTTGTAGCTGATGCTCTCAGCAGGAGTGTAACACCCCAAGCTTCTACGGTACGTTTCCCTTCGAATAATGCGATAGCGTGTGTTGTACGCAACCTCGAGTTCTAACACACACCACAACTAATTAAACTAGCCGTTGTGAATAGTAATACCTAATTTTTGAAATTATATATATTTTATATTTGAAAATGGACTTCATTTTTGGACTCGGAATATCGAATTTAGCCTAAGGTGAAATTTTGGTACTTTTCGGATAACTTTCATATTTTGATAAATAGTGAAAATTACTAAATTTTAATTAAAAACAACTTTTTTAATCAAAATAATTAATAGTGATAAATTATGAATTTTAGTAGTTTTAAAGTATATTTAGAATATATTTTTACCATTTAATATAATGTTGGTCATTGGACATAATTTTACAATTAAACCGAACATAAACAAGTGTCAATCTTTTGATAGTTATTATCTCTTAAAAACACGCTTTTTGTTTTGACAGCGGGAATTAATTTTAAATTAATTTCTGCCACTTCTGTGTTTTGAATTTAGAAAAATGGATTCCATATTTGGAATCAGGATGTTCAAATTGTGTAAATAGGTAACTTTTATTTTTAGACATTTTGAATAATTACTGCGGTAAATATTTTATTTACCATGGTTAAGGGTAAATCCGGTAAATAAGGGTTAAAAAAATATTATAATAATACTAAATTACCCTAAAACGTGTCTTAACCCTATTGGTTGATACATAGTCGACCATGGGCATCTTTGGGTCTATTTTGGGACCCCATGGATCCACTTGTAAGTGATAATGACACTTTATTTTAATTAAGTCAAAATGAATACAAAAATGACACAAGCATATATCTTTTAGAACAACAATTTTTTTACATAGGGTTATACATTTTGGATTTTCGATTATAAATATTCATTAGAAAGATAAAACGATTTCCTACATAATGATATTTTATTTATAATTTTTAGACATTAAATAAGTTATTTTATTTATGACACAATGATGATGCAGTAATTACTATAATAGTGAAAAATTAAAATAATTAATATTATAAATACCCAAATAAATATAATATGAAACTTTTAATGAATTAAACTAATTTTCTAGTCTAATATGATATATTAGGATTGATTTAATGGACTTTGTTCGAATTAATCAATCTGTTATGAGTTTCACAAAAATCAACTATTGAATAGTGTCAAAATTGACATAAAAGAGTTCTTAAAACAAATATTATATTATTAATTGATATTAAATTCCTAAAAATATAAGGTTCGGCCAAGAGACTTATATTATGATAGGTTAATCATTAATGGACCACTTGGGGGTCGCTTGGATGTATATAGTAAGTTTATTAACCATAATATATAAAAATACAAAGAGACATTGTAAAAGTGAAACTAATTAACTTAGAGTTAATACTTAAAGATAAGGTTAATATAAGTACCGAAACCTGTCTAAATTCTATTGGATGAGTTGTTTTCGACCTATCCCCACCTCATCCTTTGAATAGTCAACTTTGGAGCCTTTAGAAACCGAATATGAATTTATTATAAATTAATATTTCTAGCTTTTCCAAAGGTGCCCCTCACCCCTCTTATAAAAGGGAGCTCCTCCTTCTCATTTCTTCACACCTTCAAAGCCTTTTGGTTCGGCCAAACTCTACCCAAATAATCTCCCAACATCCCTCACTACAACCTAGAGGCCTTAGTTTGATCAGAAAGCCAACCTAAGGAGCCCTTTTGATCAAATCAAAAGGAAGAACCCGAAGAAGAGGTAATGATTTCACCACCCTTTTCTAAGTTCATTTCTTCTTCCACTTCTTCTTCCTTTGTTCTTACCATTCTAAAATAATAACTCCAGTATCTCACATATACTGTGATGTTATTATAAGTATGGTACAACCATATTCAGTATTCTATCCACCCTTTGAATAACATGTCACCATACGTGCGTACGTACGGCTTACCGTCTCCACGTCGTGGTGTAATTGTTATTCAAAATAATATTATTTGGATGGGTATAATAATGATGTGTAACTCATGTAAATAATAAATATAACATGTTAATGATTCTGTATATATGATATACCATTCATTTATATATTATTTTAATATCAAAAGAATGATATTGTCGCTCGTGCGTACGTACGGACTACCGTCTCCACGAACGCGATGAGATTCATTCTCCATCGTATCCATTCAAGTATAATTATCATTTTATGATTTAAAAATGATGTTTAAGGACTTGATATCATTCTGGATATGAATAAGATACAACAAACATGGCTTATGTAACAAAACAAATAAAAGAAAATGAGTAAGTTAACACCCGAAACAATGATAATTCTAAGATATTATTAATAAATCAATGTTAAAAGATCATATATGATATCATATTAATATATATGATTCTTGTATAATTTAATAACAATTATTTCACCATTATACAGGAGGTTAACCTACCCCAACCAAGGAAAAGTACAAGGTAAGGGTTATTTCACAATCTCTTCATTATCCGAGGTTGTTTATACGTAATAATCTACTGGGATCTCTTTATCATCCACATCCATGTTTCTTAAAAATGTATTTCAAAACATTTTTACTATTTACTAGAATATGAGTTAAAGTCATTTATACCATTTTTGACTTTTATAAGTGGTTTATAAAGGAATCTTTCCGTCGTTTTCAAAACAAGGTCCCTTTTTAACCTTTTCGACAGAATTGAGGTAAGAATGTTTTTTTTAACTTATACGGCGGGTGCGGTTATTTTACGCCGTTATAAAATCTTAAAAGATTTCCTTACAAGCTTATAAGAATATTTTCAAAGAAAATGTTTTATTTTATATGGATCTTAAATGATTTCAAAATAAAAGGAGATATTTCTTTAAAAAGAATTTTGATTTCATCTATGTCAACATCCTTTGATGGATTTTAAGATTATTTGAAGTTGATTTATTATGATACAAAACTTCTATATTGTATTGAAGGTTTTGTGATATGTTTGACTGTGGATGTGCTATTTTTATACCATTCATAGTTTATTGTGAAAGTATTGACATTTCGTATGCTAGTTTTAATACGAATGTTTATGTTATGTTTAAACCTATTCATATGGGAATGCATTGGACTTAATAAGTGACGGGTGGAGCCCGCTATAGCTCCTCGATGCATCGGTAGGTCTCATGAGACAAACTAGTGTCTTGGAACAAGGCCTTGACAAAATCTTATTTGTAGTCTTGGCACGAGGCCTTGGCTATGTGGTTATGATAGTCTGGCATTATGCATTCCAACATTATGAAAGTGGTTATTGATTTTTGCATGTGATTATTCATTTAGTAGAATAACCATGTGAATAAGTAAATGGCATTATTTCATTTTATTTATGCCATACCATGTTGAAAGTTCGTATTTAAAAGGCTTTTGTTTTAGTTATACATTGCCTTAAATGTTTATTCTTATTTATGAAAGTTTCCACTTTATTGTTATCCTTACTGGGCATTTGAGCTCACCCCTTTTTTTTATGTTTTATTTTTCCCAGGATGTGAAGAAGTAAGTTATGAATGACCTGCAGGGATTTTATGAGGGGTTAATAGTGTGGATTGTGGAAACATTATGTTGTTGTATTAGTTTTTCATTTTATGATGTAATGTAAAACTTATGAATATATCTAGTGTTTCCAAGGCTACTAAACCAATCGGTCTTTCGAGATTTGATCTTTCTTGTGATCATGCCAATGTTATGTAATTAATGCACTGACTCTGGGTAGCTGGGGTCAGGGCGTTACAGTTGGTATCAGAGGAATTTTAGTACAAACCTTTGAAGCTAGATTTAGATAAACTCTGATTAGAGCACATAGACCTAAGATGAACTTTGAGGATTAGTATAGAAGAACTTCCTAGAATTTTGGTATTGTAGAGACTTTGTGAGTTTTCCGAGCAATACATCCCTATCTGGATACGAACAGGTAGAGGCAGCTCTGGCACAGATGTACCTAGGGGTAAAACCCGAAAACACCGCTTTGAGCTAGACTCGAACGGGAACTGGTGCACGACAACGGGCCTTGCTGCACTCTTGGTTACGACACTCCCGGGGGATATGCTTAGGATAACTCTCACTTTATTTACAAATCATTATGAAGGGTTTATGAGTATATACTTCCTCAAAGAAAACATATTTATGATTATGGATTATATCCATAGATAGTTCAATTTATGTTTAGTAAGTATGGGATTATGTATTTTGATGCATAAACTGATCTAGTTTATGCCATTTTTAAGAAATGGCGCCTAGTGGAAGAAATGGAAACCGTATCAATGCACGCACTCCATGTAGGGATTGCCCTCCTGCTCAAGATAATTATAGTGGGGCTGGTGATGCAACTGGTGCTGGTCAGCTAATCACCGTACTGGGACAACTTACTCAGGTTATGAATAATAACCTTACCCGTATGGAGCACCCTGATCCGCAGCGTGGAGGATCAATGTTAGATCGATTCATGAGACAACAACCACCAACGTTCAATGGGAGTACAAATCCCTTAGTAGCTGAGCAATGGATATTTTCCCTAGAGAAAATATTTCAGGCTTTGGGGAGTAGTGAAAGGGAAAAAGTTACCATGGCAGTTTACCGCCTCACTGGAGATGCTGATCAATGGTGGTCATTGATTCAAAACATGAAGGAAGATGATGAAGTATCAAACATGGAATGGAGGGAGTTCATAGATCTGTTTTTAGAAAAATACTTTCCTCGCGACCATCGAGCAGATATGGAAAGACAATTTCTGAGTCTGAGACAAAAGGAGGATGATAATGTCACAAAGTATGAGGCTAACTTTACAAGGTTAGCGAGGTATGCTGGAGATTATATTCGCAACCCAAGAAGTAAGATTGATCGTTTCTTTGATGGGTTAAAACCATTTCTCCGTCGAGCATTAGTCTCACAATCCTTTTCATCGTACGAAAACATTGTCTCATGTGCTATCAAGACCGAAAAGGAATTCTCTAAGTCTTATGACTTTAAAGCAAAGCAAGAGAAGAAGAGACCTGCTGATCAATCTGGGAATGGAAATAAGGGGAAGAAGGGAAAGGTTGAATATCCATCTTGTGGTAAGTGCGGGAAGAAACACCCCGGTGCTTGCCTGAAGGGAATGGGAGTCTGTTACAAGTGTGGTGAAAAAGGCCACCAAGCTCATGATTGCAAGGGGAAGAAGGAAGCTACCAACGTTCAGTGCTACAATTGCAGGGAGATGGGGCATTATGCAAATGCATGTCCTAAGCGTCAGGAGAACTTACCTCAGAAAAGGCCAAGGGATCAAGGCCAGGCTTATGCTATCACTACTGCTGAGGTAGAAGCTCCGAAAGACGTGGTGGCAGGTAATTTAATGGTTTCCTCAAGTTTAGAAAATGCATTATTTGATTCTGGATCATCGCATTGTTTCATATCTTCCCAGTTTTCTAAGAAAATTAGATATTTCCAATTTGATTTAATAAGGGAGTTGTCAGTTAAAACTCCTAAGGGAAGTATCGTTGCAACAAAGTTTTGTGAATCAGTCCCCATTAGAGCACATAAATTTTCTTTATCTGCTGATTTCATCGTCATACCTATGATTGAGTTTGATATAATCCTCGGTATGGACTGGCTTTCGGACTATGATGCGAAGATTTATTGTAAGAAGAAAGAGGTTACGATTCTTGATGATAATGATAAGGAACAACTTATTTTTAGAGCAGAATCGTCACCACCTAATTCTTATTTAGATCCACCCTCAATAGCTCAACTAAATTCAATTATTGGGGAGGAAGAGAATGAAATAACTGTCGGTGAGGAAAGGAATGTTCAAATAGAGGATGTACCTGTTGTGAAAGAATTTGTAGATGTATTTCCGGAAGATTTACCTGGACATCCTCCAGAACGAGAAGTTGAGTTTTCTATTGATTTGATTCCTGGATCAAGGCCTATATCGAAGACCCCTTATAGAATGGCCACTGTAGAGTTAGTCGAACTAAAGAAACAACTAGAGGAATTGAGTAATAAGGGATTTATTCGCCCTAGTGTTTCTCCATGGGGAGCCCCTGTTCTTTTTGTTAAAAAGAAAGATGGATCTATGAGGTTATGTATCGACTACAGGGAGATCAATGCTATAACAATAAAGAACAAGTATCCCCTACCTCGTATTGATGATTTATTTGACCAACTGAATGGAGCTCAATACTTTTCAAAGATTGACCTTCGATCTGGATACCATCAGTTGTGTGTAAAGAAGGAAGACATTCCGAAGACAGCATTTCGAACCAGGTACGGGCATTACGAGTTTACTGTAATGCCGTTTGGATTGACTAATGCACCCTCTGTATTCATGGATCTAATGAATAGAGTTTTCAAGGAGTATCTCGATGAATTTGTGGTGGTATTTATTGATGATATCTTGGTATACTCCAAAACCTACAAAGATCATGAAAATCACTTGCGCATTATCTTGAAGACTCTGAGGAGGCATGAATTATATGGAAAGTTTAGCAAGTGTGAATTCTGGCTTCAGGAGATTTCTTTTCTTGGCCATATTGTCTCTAAAGATGGAATCTCTGTTGATCCTTCTAAGACCAAGGCAATCCAAGAATGGCCAGCACCTACGAGTATAACTGAGGTACGTAGTTTTATTGGTTTGGCAGGTTATTATCGACGTTTCGTCCAAAATTTTTCCTGATTGGCTAACCCATTAACGAAGCTCACACGTAAAGGGGTTAAATTTGTTTGGACAAAAGAGTGTGAAGAATGTTTCGAAGAACTGAAGAGAAGATTAGTCAATGCTCCTATATTGACTCTACCATCGGGGAATGATGGGTTCGTTATTTATAGTGATGCATCAAAGAAAGGACTTGGCTGTGTCCTTATGCAGAATGATAAAGTTATTGCCTATGCATCACGACAGTTGAAAATTCATGAACAAAACTATCCTACTCATGATCTCGAGTTAGCAGCAGTGATCTTTGCTTTGAAAATATGGAGGCACTACCTCTATGGTGAAAAATGTGAGATTTATACTGATCACAAGAGTTTGAAGTATATTTTCTCACAAAAAGAACTCAACATGAGGCAAAGGAGATGGCTTGAATTACTCAAGGATTATGATTGTACGATACACTACCACCCAGGGAAGGAAAACAAGGTGGCAGATGCTTTGAGTAGAAAAGACCATGGAGTTTTGAACAATATGAGAATTGAAAGGGATCCAATTTTCATGGAGCTAGTGAAGATGGACATGGGAATAACCAGGGAAGGTGAAACATCAATGCCTTTTCAAATGGTTGCCAAACCATCTTTACTAGAAAGGATTAAGAGTTCTCAGACTGATGATGAATAATTCCAAAAGAAGATTAAAGCTGTGAATGATGGGAGATTGAGAGACTTTGCGTATGAAGGTGGAATTTTGAAATTCGGGAAGAGACTTTGTGTTCCCAATATACCTGATCTAAAAAGGGAATTGCTGGATGATGCTCATAGTTCCAATTTCTCTATACACCCTGGGAGCACCAAAATGTATAGAGATTTGAAGGAACATTTTTGGTGGGACAACATGAAGAGGGAGATTGCTGATTTTGTGTCAAGATGTATGGTTTGTCAACAAGTGAAAGCTGGAAGGCAACAGCCTGGAGGAGTCATGCAACCTCTTCCCATACCGGAGTGGAAATGGGACAATATTACGATGGACTTTGTCATGGGGCTACCAAAGACTCCTAGAAGGAACGATGCAATATGGGTTATTGTTGATCGTCTTACCAAGTCAGCACATTTTCTTGCTATAAGAGAAGATCTACCCCTGGAACGTCTAGCAAGACTATACATTAATGAAGTTGTGAGACTTCATGGAGTACCCCTATCGATTGTTTCTGATCGTGATCCCCGTTTTACTTCAAGATTTTGGAAAAGTCTTCAGAAATCCCTGGATACTGAACTTCATTTGAGCACTGCTTACCACCCTCAGACAGACGGACAATCAGAACGGACTATTCAGACCTTAGAAGACATGTTGAGATCTTGCTCACTTGATTTTCAGGGTATGTGGGATCAATATTTACCACTAGTAGAATTTTCCTATAACAATAGCTTCCATTCGAGTATTCAGATGGCACCATATGAAGCGTTATACGGAAAGAGATGTCGTACACCAACCTGTTGGGATGACGTTGGTGAAAAAAAACTTGTAGGCCCAGAACTGGTGGAGGAAACGGTGGAAAAGGTGAAGGTAATCCAAAATCACATTAAAGCAGCTCAAAGTAGGCAGAAGAGCTATGCCGATAATCGAAGGAAGGATTTGGAATTTCAAGTCGGTGATCATGTTTTCCTGAAGGTATCTCCGTGGAAGGGAGTCATACGTTTTGGTAAGAAAGGTAAATTGAGTCCCAGGTACATCGGACCTTTCGAAATTCTAGAACGAATTGGGGTTGTAGCTTACCGATTGGCAATGCCGCCAAGTCTCTCCAAAGTTCACGATGTGTTCCACGTATCTCTATTGAGGAAATACATGCCTGACCCAACGCATGTACTCACCTATGAGGAATTAGAACTGGAACCCGATCTTTCCTATTGTGAAGAGCCCGTCAGGATTCTTGATACAAGAGAACAAGTACTGAGAAACCGGACGATGCGTCTGGTAAAAGTTTTGTGGAGAAATCATAAGATGGAAGAGGCAACGTGGGAACCCGAGGAACTTATGATGAAGAACCACCCGAGCATTTTTATGCAGTAATACCCTAGAAATTGCGAGGATGCAATTATTTGAAGGAGGGTAGAATGTAACACCCCAAGCTTCTACGGTACGTTTCCCTTCGAATAATGCGATAGCGTGTGTTGTACGCAACCTCGAGTTCTAACACACACCACAACTAATTAAACTAGCCGTTGTGAATAGTAATACCTAATTTTTGAAATTATATATATTTTATATTTGAAAATGGACTTCATTTTTGGACTCAGAATATCGAATTTAGCCTAAGGTGAAATTTTGGTACTTTTCGGATAACTTTCATATTTTGATGAATAGTGAAAATTACTAAATTTTAATTAAAAACAACTTTTTTAATCAAAATAATTAATAGTGATAAATTATGAATTTTCGTAGTTTTAAAGTATATTTAGAATATATTTTTACGATTTAATATAATGTTGGTCATTGGAAATAATTTTACAATTAAACCGAACATAAACAAGTGTCAATCTTTTGATAGTTATTATCTCTTAAAAACACGCTTTTTGTTTTGACAGCGGGAATTAATTTTAAATTAATTTATGCCACTTCTGTGTTTTGAATTTAGAAAAATGGATTCCATATTTGGAATCAGGATGTTCAAATTGTGTAAATAGGTAACTTTTATTTTTAGACATTTTGAATAATTACTGCGGTAAATATTTTATTTACCATGGTTAAGGGTAAATCCGGTAAATAAGGGTTAAAAAAAATATTATAATAATACTAAATTACCCTAAAACGTGTCTTAACCCTATTGGTTGATACATAGTCGACCATGGGCATCTTTGGGTCTATTTTGGGACCCCATGGATCCACTTGTAAGTGATAATGACACTTTATTTTAATTAAGTCAAAATGAATACAAAAATGACACAAGCATATATCTTTTAGAACAACAATTTTTTTACATAGGGTTATACATGTTGGATTTTCGATTATAAATATTCATTAGAAAGATAAAAAGATTTCCTACATAATGATATTTTATTTATAATTTTTAGACATTAAATAAGTTATTTTATTTATGACACAATGATGATGCAGTAATTACTATAATAGTGAAAAATTAAAATAATTGATATTATAAATATCCAAATAAATATAATATGAAACTTTTAATGAATTAAACTAATTTTCTAGGCTAATATGATATATTAGGATTGATTTAATGGACTTTTTTCGAAGTAATCAATCTGTTATGAGTTTCACAAAAATCAACTATTGAATAGTGTCAAAATTGACATAAAAGAGTTCTTAAAACAAATATTATATTATTAATTGATATTAAATTCCTAAAAATCTAAGGTTCGGCCAAGAGACTTATATTATGATAGGTTAATCATTAATGGACCACTTGGGGGTCGCTTGGATGTATATAGTAAGTTTATTAACCATAATATATAAAAATACAAAGAGACATTGTAAAAGTGAAACTAATTAACTTAGAGTTAATACTTAAAGATAAGGTTAATATAAGTACCCAAACCTATCTAAATTCTATTGGATGAGTTGTTTTCGACCTATCCCCACCTCATCCTTTGAATAGTCAACTTTGGAGCCTTTAGAAACCGAATATGAATTTATTATAAATTAATATTTCTAGCTTTTCCAAAGGTGCCCCTCACCCCTCTTATAAAAGGGAACTCCTCCTTCTCATTTCTTCACACCTTCAAAGCCTTTTGGTTCGGCCAAACTCTGCCCAAATAATCTCCCAACATCCCTCACTACAACCTAGAGGCCTTAGTTTGATCAGAAAGCCAACCTAAGGAGCCCTTTTGATCAAATCAAAAGGAAGAACCCGAAGAAGAGGTAATGATTTCACCACCCTTTTCTAAGTTCATTTCTTCTTCCACTTCTTCTTCCTTTGTTCTTACCATTCTAAAATAATAACTCCAGTATCTCACATATACTGTGATGTTATTATAAGTATGGTACAACCATATTCAGTATTCTATCCACCCTTTGAATAACATGTCACCATACGTGCGTACGTACGGCTTACCGTCTCCACGTCGTGGTGTAATTTTTATTCAATATAATATTATTTGGATGGGTATAATAATGATGTGTAACTCATGTAAATAATAAATATAACATGTTAATGATTCTGTATATATGATATACCATTCATTTATATATTATTTTAATATCAAAAGAATGATATTGTCGCTCGTGCGTACGTACGGACTACCGTCTCCACGAACGCGATGAGATTCATTCTCCATCGTATCCATTCAAGTATAATTATCATTTTATGATTTAAAAATGATGTTTAAGGACTTGATATCATTCTGGATATGAATAAGATACAACAAACATGGCTTATGTAACAAAACATATAAAAGAAAATGAGTAAGTTAACACCCGAAACAATGATAATTCTAAGATATTATTAATAAATCAATGTTAAAAGATCATATATGATATCATATTAATATATATGATTCTTGTATAATTTAATAACAATTATTTCACCATTATACAGGAGGTTAAACTACCCCAACCAAGGAAAAGTACAAGGTAAGGGTTATTTCACAATCTCTTCATTATCCGAGGTTGTTTATACGTAATAATCTACTGGGATCTCTTTATCATCCACATCCATGTTTCTTAAAAATGTATTTCAAAACATTTTTACTATTTACTAGAATATGAGTTAAAGTCATTTATACCCTTTTTGACTTTTATAAGTGGTTTATAAAGGAATCTTTCCGTCGTTTTCAAAACAAGGTCCCTTTTTAACCTTTTCGACAGAATTGAGGTAAGAATGTTTTTTTTAACTTATACGGCGGGTGCGGTTATTTTACGCCGTTATAAAATCTTCAAAGCTTTCCTTACAAGCTTATAAGAATATTTTCAAAGAAAATGTTTTATTTTATATGTATCTTAAATGATTTCAAAATAAAAGGAGATATTTCTTTAAAAAGAATTTTGATTTCATCTATGTCAACATCCTTTGATGGATTTTAAGATTATTTGAAGTTGATTTATTATGATACAAAACTTCTATATTGTATTGAAGGTTTTGTGATATGTTTGACTGTGGATGTGCTATTTTTATACCATTCATAGTTTATTGTGAAAGTATTGACATTTCGTATGCTAGTTTTAATACGAATGTTTATGTTATGTTTAAACCTTTTCATATGGGAATGCATTGGACTTAATAAGTGACGGGTGGAGCCCGCTATAGCTCCTCGATGCATCGGTAGGTCTCATGAGACAAACTAGTGTCTTGGCACAAGGCCTTGACAAAATATTATTTGTAGTCTTGGCACGAGGCCTTGGCTATGTGGTTATGATAGTCTGGCATTATGCATTCCAACATTATGAAAGTGGTTATTGATTTTTGCATGTGATTACTCATTTAGTAGAATAACCATGTGAATAAGTAAATGGCATTATTTCATTTTATTTATGCCATACCATGTTGAAAGTTCGTATTTAAAAGGCTTTTGTTTTAGTTATACATTGCCTTAAATGTTTATTCTTATTTATGAAAGTTTCCACTTTATTGTTATCCTTACTGGGCATTTGAGCTCACCCCTTTTTTTTTATGTTTTATTTTTCCCAGGATGTGAAGATGTAAGTTATGAATGACCTGCAGGGATTTTATGAGGGGTTAATAGTGTGGATTGTGGAAACATTATGTTGTTGTATTAGTTTTTCATTTTATGATGTAATGTAAAACTTATGAATATATCTAGTGTTTCCAAGGCTACTAAACCAATCGGTCTTTCGAGATTTGATCTTTCTTGTGATCATGCCAATGTTATGTAATTAATGCACCGACTCTGGGTAGCTGGGGTCGGGGCGTTACAAGGAGATCGGGAATTCAGCTGCTAGGAGAGGCAAGAGAGTAGCTAGCAGCGTTGCAGATATCCTTTGAGGATAGTGATGGAGCAGCTTTTCTGTAGTCTCTTACAGTAACTCCTCCACTTATTTAGCGAGATAGATAGGCACAGCGTGGGGGCGTTGACTATGAGATGTGACGTGCTCAGATATCCTAGGGCATGCACCTGATGGATTTTCTAAAGGAGGGGAGCATTTCATCCTCTTTAGTGGATGTAGCATGGTATCAGTTGCACTACAGGAGAAGGTGCTGAGGGATTTTCACACTTCCCCTCTAGAGATACATCCAGGAGTGGCAAAGATGTACCATGACCTCAGAAGACAGCATTGGTGGCTTGGTATGAAGAAAGCTTTAGCAGAGTTTGTTTCGTGATGCCTCACTTGTCAGTAAGTGAAGGCGGAGCACCAGGTACCAGTAGGCTAGGTACATCCCTTAGAGGTCCCAGAGTGGAAATGGGTTGGGATATCTATGGATTTCGTGATGGGGTTTCCACATACATCAAGAGGGCATGAATCTATCTGGTTGATCGTTGACTGACTCACCAAGTCGGCCAAATTTCTACCTATCAGAGAGCAGGGCATAGTAGAGAGCCTGGGATGCCTCTACATTCAGGAGAACGTACGGCTTCACGGTGTACCCTCGACTATCGTTTCTGATTGATATGCTTGATTCAATTCACGACTTTGGAGGGGGTTACAAGAGTCCTTTGGGACACAACTTTTCTTAAGCATCACTTTCCATCCTCAGATGGACGGTCAGATTGAGAGGACCAATCAGACTCTTGAGGACATGCTCCGTTCATGCATCCTTGACTTTGGTCGCAGTTGGGAGGATCACCTACCCTTGGTGGAGTTTGCATACAACAACAGTTACCACTCCACCATCGGGATGGAACCATAAGAGGCATTTTACGACCAACCTTGCATATCACCTTTATGTTGGACTGATCCTGGGGATTTAGTACTTGTAGAACCAGATATGGTTCAGGTTACGATGGAGGTGCCGATCATCTAGAAGCAGATGAAGACTGTATAGAGTAGACAAAAGTTCTATGTTGATAGGAGATGGAGACCACTGGAGTTCGAGGATGGCGACCACGTTTTCCTACGGGTCTCACCTCGATGAGGTCTAGAGATATTTTTCCATGGAGGAAAGTTATCTCCACGTTTCATCGGACCTTTCCAAGTCCTCAACAGAGTAGGTGAGGTGGCTTACTGCCTGGCCATTCCACCTCAGTTGTACCGGTTGAATGACGTCTTCCACGTATCTCAGCTGAGGAGATATGTGCATGACCCAACCCACATCATCGATCACAGATAGCTAGACAACGATGATGGGGCGACATTTGTGGAGGTCCCGGTAGAGATCATGGATCGATAGGAGTGGGTCCTATGTGGATGGTCGATACCTCTGGTGCGCATTTTCTGGCAGCATGGGAACCTCCAAGAGAGCACTTGGGAGCGTGAGGCTCAGATGCGAGCTCAGAACCCCCATTTTTTTCCTAGTGTGTGTTGTAGCTTTACGGGGACGTAAAGCCCTGAGGTGGGAGTAAAGGAAATACTCAGAAATTTCAAGGAAATGTTTTTCTTAAATACTAGGGAATTTTACGAGTCTATGGTTTCTAATAGCACTTGATTCCGAAGCCCGGTGTGCCCAGAATCAATTTCTGAAGTTTTTTTCGGGTATGTTTAGTAAACGTACATACGGGTTTTTCTATCTTTTGAACTGGTGCTCGGAATTGAAATCGAAGGACACCGATGAACTCGTAGTACCTGTATTTTCTTAAGGGAACCTTTATCGCAGTTGCGTTTTATGCGGGTTAGAAGTTAATTTTGGGGATTTATAATAAAATAAAGAAAATTTTGGAACACAATTTTATTTTATATCCGGTAGTTATATCCTACAAGGGAGAGGTTGTTGGTGGGGCCCACACCCACATAACCTCCAATGAGAGGATATTTGTGAGGTGGGGCCCACACGAACCCCTAACTCCTCACCTTCCCTCAACTCCCCAATTAATTCCCCTTGCATTTATTATGAAAACTCCTCATTTAATTGTGACACTTCACTTCCTCCCCTCTCACCCATTAATTTGTGCCAACTCTTTTTATCAAAGACATCTGTAATTAATTAATCTAGTTTTGAATTATTTTGAATTGGTTGGAATTTCTTTAAAGTGTGAGAAATATAATTAGATATTTTCATAGAAAATATTATTTGTGGGGGAACCTCTGGATAAATAGAAGAGCTCCCTCCTTCCATGAAGAACAACACCCTCTTCGAAGAAGAGCGCCGATTCCGTGAAGAATGACGGCGTTCCTTCCTTTCTCTTCTCCGCAACAATTGAGGAGACGCCGCTTCCTCCTCGTACGCACCCCTACGTCATCTAAAAATCCTCTTTCCATGACTCCACTCTTGAAACCGAGGTAGGGGGAATTATGTTCAATTTTAATTGATTAAAATTGTTCTTATTCATCGTTGAAAATCATGGTCCGTCTTTGGCCTTTTGATACCGCCTAATGAGGAGGGCACGGGCCAAACAAACATGGCCTAACGACACTCTGATTATTCTTGGATTCTTTGGCGGCAGCAATGAGAGGTGGTGGCGACGAATAGAAGCGACGGTCGTGCGCCGACCGCATGCGTAAGAACTGCGGCCCGCAACCGCGGGCCGTTCGGACGATGAAGAACCGGCCGGCTAAAGCCGGCTAGGCCGAAGGAGAACCTCAGCCCCATGAGGGGAGTCATGTCATGGAAGACCGCATCCCCCGTTCCATGGACCGCTCGGTGGGCGAACCGGCCGGCAGGCGGCCTGCCGGGCTGAGAAAAACCGCGGAGCGAGAAGGGCGCCGCGGTGGACGAACCGCGGCCCGCCCGAGCGGCCCGCTTGTGCCAAGGAGGCCGGCAGGCTTTATCTGGCCGGTTTGGAAGTGCGGCACCACTTGGCGCCGCCGGTTCGGGCAGCTGGGGCGCCGCCTCCCCTCCCCCTCGGGCCGCTCGACCCTTTCGGGCCGAGTCGCGGCTGGTCGCGCCTCACCGCGCCGCGCCCTGCCAGGTCGGGTCGCACCGCGCCGGGCTAGGCCATGCCGAGCTGCACCGTGCCCCCACCAGGTCGGGCCTGGCCACGCCCCCACCGAGCTGGGCCGGGCCTGGCCGCGCCCCCGCCGGGCCGGGCTGGGCCTGGCCGCGCCCCCACTAGGTTGGGCCGGGCCGCGCCCTTTGGGCCAGGCCGCGTCCCTCAGGCCAGTCCGTGTAACTCACTGGGCTGGTCCGACCCTCTTCCAGGTCGGACCCACCAAAACTGGGTTGACCCGTCCCACTAGCCCACTAGGTTTAATGGGTCGGGCCCATTTTCACTTAAAGTTGAATAACTTGAAGACCGCGCGTCCGATGGATGCGTCGTCTACGGCACTAGGACCCTCGTGACGTGGTGGTCCTTTTGAAATACTCTAAGTGAGTTTTGGATAAATTTCAAAAATGGCCAGGTTTGGAAGGAGCGTATTTCCAACCAGGCCCCCAGAGAAAAAATGATAATAACTCTCATATCAGGAGTCCGATTGACACACCGTCTATCGCGTTGGGTTCCTTTTGTCGAGATGGAACTTCGGGATACATCAACTCTGGACTTCGTGATAGTTTATGTATTGACCCCTTGGCTCAAGGAGAAGACCCTCCTGGAATTGAGCGTGCTGTGTGTGGGAACCCTAGAGCTGGCTATGACTGCAACGACTACTGTACTGGAATCCTCTGTGGGTTCGGCAGCGACTAAAACTGTACTGGAATCTGCCGTGGGTTTGGCAGCGATGAAAATTATACTCAAATCCTCCGTGGTTTTGGCAGTGATGACAACTATACTGGAATCCTTTGTGGGTTTGGTAGAAACGACAACTGTACTGGAATCCTTCATGGGTTCGGCAGCGATGACAACAGGACTGAATCCTCCGTGGATTTGACAGAAACAATACTGGTCTGAATCCTACGTGGGTTCGACAGCAACAAGATACTGTTGTTTTAGATTTTTGTGGGTATCTACCTTTTGAAAGTAAAAGATGATTCAGTGGCTACAACTAATCATATCTTACTATCTTTAAGTTGTTTATACCTGGTGTGAGCTAAGTCTTGACTTTCAATCATTACCATCGGTGTGATTGACTTCTTTTCATTGTGGACTGGGTTGTGCTTGGGCTCGAGAGTTGGATTCGAACTGACATTGATGACTTAGGTATATGTATGGGCATATACCTAAGTAGAGTTGGTTGATACTTCATGATTTTATCTTTCCTTTGTGTTTTATCCTTTTTGGATTTTGGGATACCTTTGGGGGTCTCAGGGTCCCTACTGAGTATCGTTATACTCACCCCGGCACGGGCAATGCCCGCTCTACGTTGTGTTGGATGCATATGACGGACAGCGCTGATCGTGGTAGAGGCATGTAGAGCTGGATGGTACCTGGAGGTGGACTACTTGGTGAGATATACATGGATCATACAGACGGACCCATGGTGTTGGGGAGACTATCTGTACCCGCCCTTCAGGTGGGATTCCCGGATGACGACTCGGTGGTTGCTACTTTACTTTACTACTGTTGTACTAGACTTTCAGTTGTACTGTACTTTTCAGTTGGGTTTGTATTCTGGCTCATTTACCTTTCAGCACTTATTTTGTATTCAGTGTTACTTTGTGCTTACTTCAGCTTGCGTACTCTGTTGTGTTTGTTTACTATCATAAAGGCAATGCCTTCCCTTTTTATCGGGATTTACGCATTTGGTGCTAGTCTCCAGCCCCTGGCCTATGGAAGGCGGGCTTGGGGTAGTCACGACATGGGATCCGAGGATAGGTCGTGACAGTTTTTGGGTGATATTTTCAAATTTTATAGTTATATAATTTCAATCTTATCCAAATGTCTTTGCAATGCTTGTGGAAGGCAATAAAAGAAAAAATAACCAATTTAAGAAGTTATCTTATTATATATATGAGTGAATATACATAATGAATGAATATATAATTTTATTTTGAACGTAATTAATTTATTTTTGTTATATTAATTTAGTTTTAATTTTTATATATGAAATAATTAACATTAATGCTTATGCAACATTGATGCAATGCCTGTGCAAGCTTATGAAAAATAAATAAAATGTTATTAATTAAAATTAAAATAACTATTAATTGAAAAATATTTTGGATAAAAAAATTATATAAGAACTTTTAGACCATTATCACGTTTTTATTCAAATTTGGGACATTTTGGACCCACATGAATCACTTTAAAATCTTTATAATATTTTATTTTAAAAGGAATTCAAGTTGTCACATTATAGTTTTTAATTAGTATAATATTTTAATATGAGGTTTTCCAGAATATTTGTTTGAAAAATAATAGTGTTTAGAAATATAATAAAAAAATTATATTTTTTTTAATTTTTAGACAAAGAATAAATATCATAATGGATTTCACAAAAATGATGTAGTATTAATTCAATTAATGAATAAATCAAATTAATGATATTAAAAATAATAAAATAAATATAATTTGATATTTTTAAGTTAATTCATGAATTACCTAGATGAATATTACATTCCTATGATATAATAAAAAAAATTATTTGAATTTGAAACTTTTTTTATGTGTTTAAAGTCATAGTTATGAATAGTTTTTATTTTGAAAAACATTATTTTTCATGAATAAAATATTTGATTTAATTATTTAAAAATCATAAATTATTGAACATGTCAAAAAATGATAATATTCCTTCTAAAATGTTATACCCTTTAGGTTTTAATTGTTTTTAGAGGTCTTAAACCCTATAATATATTTATTATATTTTAATAGTTTGAGTAATTCCAAAGTTACCCCACACCTCACTTATAAAAGGAAGCTCATTCCTTCACAAATATTCATCACCTTGAGACTTATTTCTAGACTCTACTCTGCAAAAATCACTTATACTCATAACTTTCCACATTTTATTTCTCATGGTCTCCCAAAAATACCACTTCCAAGATCCATCAGGAGGTTCTCATGGAGGAATTTTCAAGAAGTAAGATTCTTTTTTCTTCTATTTTAAGTTATTTTTCATTTATACCTTATCCTCACCTCCTATAAAATGATTAATGACAACTCTAATATCATATATATACTATAAGTTTTTTGTGTTGATGGTATATTAGTCATAAAATCTCTTATTTTCGTCTAAAATAATAAAATCATCGTCTATGGTGTGTCAATTCAATGACTTCATGGATGTTGATTATTCGTTTCTCTTTTACCAAAATCATGGAATGTTTATATTCACGTGTAATTTTTTAATATGAAATAAATAAATATATTTTATCACTTCTAGATTATTATTTCTTTTTGAAAAAGAATACCATAATAAACTAATGTTGAAAACTATGAAAAGAATGCACCCGAAATAATGGAAATAATAAAACATTGTTAATAAATGAGTGGAAATGTTATAATAAAATCATGTAATGTATTATAAACATTATTTTAGTTCTTTAATAAATTAATAACACTATTCAAACCATTATATAAGAGTTTGGAACAAATTTTAATAAAGTCAAAGCTAAGGTAAGGGATATCATAAATCAATTTCCATTCATTGAGTTAAACATCTATGTCATTAGTAATGTTTTTACAAGAATTTGTGAATGACCCTTGATTGTTTTATACTATATATCCACTTATATTGTGTCGATTTATATTTGTCACACATAATCATGTCATTGATTTTTCCTCACTCTAATGATACAATCTTTGTAAGGGTTAATTTCACCATCTCATTATTATTCGATATTATTTATATGTAAGTATTTATTGGAACATATTTATCATCCATGTCCATATTTTTTTAAAGATTTTAAAAAGTAATATTTTATGGTTTTATATAAGGACTCTTTAACTAAAACACCATTTTATATGTTTTGAAGATTTATTCTGCTAAATATTTCTCATTATTGTCCATCTTTTCAATATAGGTTTTATGGATTTATTTATAAGGACAAGAATATTTTATAATGTTAATTTTATAAATTCACTGAAATATTTTAAAGTGGTATGAGACACATTGATTAAAAAATATCTTTTTAAATGTCTTCTTTTATAAATGTGCATATTTTAAATAAATGATTTCAAAGTAAAAAAGGGTATTTTTCTCACGAAATTGTAATGATTTTATTACGGTATTTTCATCTATGTCAACATCTATTGTTGTATCTTATTTTTGATTTATTTTTATCTCGTATGATATCATTTTAAAATTTTCATTTAATGGTTTATGATTCATTTTGACCGTGGATGTGCTACCTTGATACCATTCACCATATTACACTGAATGGGTAGTGATTATGTTTACTAATTGGAGAAATTTATTTACATTTTATAAGTTAGTTTCAATATTAATGTATATGTTGATTATGTTTCACCAATTTCATATGAGTAATGCATTGGATTTCATAAGTGTCGAGTGGGGTCTGTTATATCCCCTCGGTGCATTGGTAGGTCTCATGAGACAAACTAGTTTTGGAATAGGCTAACGTCTTACCCGGTTATGTATGGTGTCTTGGACGAATTTTTTATGGTATGTTTATGATATCCCACATTACGCATTCCCTAATTATGATACTAGTATTTGATTGTCCATGTGATTATTTTACTAGTAGAATATCCATGGTTATGTTCTATTATGGCATTATTTATTTAGCTTTTATTCCTACCATATTATGCTCAGTATTTTGTTTTAATGGCTTGTGTTTTTTATTTATTCACTGTGACTTATTATTTATGTTTCCATTATATTACCTACCCTTACTGAGAATCTGAGCTCACCCATTTTTTATGTTTCTTTTCCCCAAGTTATGAAGAAGAAAACATTGAATAATATTTAATGGATGTAGTTTATTTCATTTTATATTGTATCATGTTTTATTCCCCAATGTATTATGGGTATCATGTATCAAAATCCCCTCCTTGTGGTCCCCTCTAACAAAAAAGATTGATATCAAAAATGCGTAATTGATAACTTATAGGATGGTTTTGAGACCATATTTTTAAGGATTCTACAGCAAATTTGAATTCAATTTCAAAATGACTTTGATGGATAGTCATTTGACCAAGTGTGCATGTATTATCTTATAATAGTGATGTAATTAATGGTTATATGTTCTATATAACGTAACAAGATTATCATAGTTACATGTACAATAGTGGAGTTAATCTTATAGAAGTATCAGTGCATATATCTATTATTAAGGAGAGAAATACAATTTATGCAAATATTTCATGCTTTGGCATCATCAAACAAATATGGGATTTGTATTATACTGCATTACAAGTGTCGATTTTTCAATCTAAATAGGTTGATAATAGGAGTGCAATTAAAATTGATGAATTCGGATTCATGGAAGTAGATTTCATTAAAGAAGGGTATAAGGATAAACTATTTATAATGACATCATAGGTAGTGCAAGTATTTTATATCATGGATCCTACAAATAGAAAGTGGTCAATTGTTATGTTATTGACCAAAACCATTACAGGGTTATATTTCAATTCAATTGAGGATAACCCATTCATTATGATGTTTCAATCAATTCACAGTTGTTCCAACATAGATCAAGTCTTGTATATTAGAGGTGACCACAAGGAGGGGATTTGGATACTTTATAGACGGGTCAAATCCCTTCAACCTTTCAAGAAAAAAAGAGATTTCAATAATCTATTGAATGTTTTTTATTATACATTATGTTAACTCATAGTGTTATGTGTTAACTATTACATTTATGTAATATAAATTAGTTTTTTGACTAATTTCATAGATATTGGATTCTCTAAATGTTGATGATCCCATTCCTAAAGAACAATAAGTTTCTTCACATTCTGATGCTACCAATCCATAGGAATGACATATTGATAGTGTTGAAACTAAGAAAATTATAGAAGGTGAGAAACCTATGTATAAGAAAAAACAGGAGCATCATAGTGCAGTATTCTTCACAAATCTTATTAACGTGAGAAACAAAGACATAAAATTAAAGGTTGGATGAAATGAACACTACCATCCTATTAATCCTGACAAGTCCATTTTCATTAATTACATTAGGGTCACCACTCAAATGCATGTACCAATTGATGTAGATACGTGACACAATATTATCACTATGTTGAAGGCACTGATTTGGGAAGATATTTAGGTAACACTATGATGTAATTCCTCTATTTTATAAAATAATAATGAAACATTGATTTTGTCTTCTTTATCCCTTATATAGTGTATTTATACTAGATGATTGTCAAATGAAATTTGTATTAATGGTTGCTATAATGGATCATAGAGTCTTTTAGATAATTATTATAAATCAGTATATTATGGATACTGAAGGGAAATTAAACCCCCAGCCAAAAAATATATATGCACACATGATAAACCATAAAACATGGAATACATTTGTTGTCCATTAGGAGGAGGCGTCATTTCAGGTACATTATGATTGGTGATATTTTATTTGTTAGTACGTGTATTAATGGATTTGATTAAGAATTGTTAATTTATGAAATAGTACCTGAGTGTTGAAAATAAGTAGCATGCATCAAAACAAATTTACACTTACCACAAATCAACAATGGGGTACAGTTCACTTGAAAAAATGTCATGTATTTTAAAACTATAGTAATAATTTTATGTGGAATGAAACGAAAACATAATTATGTTCTTTTTTTTATATACATATTGATAAATCAAAATACAAATACAATTAAATCCCACATCATGTGTTATGGAAGGGGAATCATGTAAATAAATATGGAATAATAGTATATAAAAATAGAAAAAGAGTATGGGAATCATGTGAATATATGACATACTAAAAAAATTCTCATTTAAATTAGTATTACATAACAGTGGATACTTATTTTCATATATTGTTTATCTAATTTATACATAATAATATCCATTGTACATACATGATGACTGACTATGTTCGGTGGCCTTGAATTAGCTAGAACAATATGGTCCTATGAGAGGTGTGGGATTTGGAGTGTCTCCTCAAGCATATTTTTAGAAAAGAAATGAAAAGGGGGATAAATTTAAAAAAATGGATGAGATGTAGACAGAAATAAATATTATAGAAGAAAAAATTTATTGGTAGGATGAGTTTTTAGAAAACATTATTAGAATTAATCAAAGAGAATTAACAAAATAAAAACAAAAACTATATGAAGATCCATCCCCCCACCCAGCATTGAGGGTAACCATTCTCATCATAGGCCTTTCTTACCAAAGGAAATCTGTTTTTTCATAACTGTTTCTATTAAATATGAATAAAGTAAATATTGATATCTTTCTTATACTAATATTCTATATGGTGAACTTGATTTTTATTTATATCTATCAACACCCACCAATTTTCTTATCGTGAGGTGTACAGTTTACAATATCCAAGGATATATTCTACCCAAATAACAACTTCCAAAAGATCGTATAAGAGTATGGATTTTCATATTTCATGATTTGAGCTCCTATCTACCCATTCCCCTTAATGATTTAGATGTTCACATCGTCAAGCTTTCTGTTGGAAATTTCATATCATTTTCGTTTGATATTGTAAAAATACATGTTAGTAATGAGGTATGTCCTTTAGAATAATTTTTTTATGAAAAACATTTATAAACTAATGAAGAAAGGTATGAATCAAGGAATTTTATTACAGAAGTAGAAAAGGGAGGTAAAATGAATGGTTGAATCAAAAAATCTAAAGGATCATCCAATAAATCAAAAAACCTTTTGAGAGTACCTTTAGCATGCTAGTTTAACTACCGAAATTACTAATATTGCAGGTTCATATAGATACAAATTTCAAAGATAATAATGCAAACATTTTTGATTTTTAAGAATAAACATATTTAGAGGCCATTATAGAAAATATTGGTGTTAATAATGTAGATAAAATCATCAAGAATGGATGGTCGAGAATCTCAGTTGTAAATGTATACATGTGGTGCGTTTATAAAATTTGTTTTTCCAATAATTGATTCACTATGTTAATTATAGTTAAATACTATTCAAATTTTTTCAGGAATATGTATCAAAACTATGTGAAGGAAAAACCCTGTAAACCAAAATATTCACTCATTAGTCCTCACATTACATCTATACAAAAAGAACCATTGAAAGAAAAAGAACAGTAAAAAATAGTGGAATAGAAAGCCGAAATGATTGAAAATAAACTTATAGATGACAGATTATTCTTAATACCCATAATTTAGGGGTAAAACCCTATAATCAAATAATATCAAATATATTTTTATTTCTTTCATTACTTATTCCTTTCTAATTTTTAAGGTTCATTGGGTTCTTATTGCAATCAATTTGGAGACTCCAAAGATTTATTTTTTCAATTCAAAGCATAGATTACCAACAAATTGACCACACATGATGACCTTTATCAATTTTTAATACATTACATTCCATTCCATATTTTACAAGTAAAATTAAATTTGTATTTTTAATATTGTTTTTTCATGAAATTTTTTTATGATATGGAATTGTTTAAATATGTTCCAAATTGTGGTATCAGGATGATCTATGAGCATAGGAAAGCTACCAATTTCTAAAATTGTATATGTATTAGGGTATATATAACAGAATTTCCCAATAAAAACCTATATGAAAACAAATTACTTATTTTTTTCAATGTATATTTATTTTCCAAAACAAAATAATTGAAATGATTGTGGTTATTTTGATTTAAAATTTAGGAAATATATCATATTCCATCAACAAACTAGTATCCTCGAAGAGGTAATTATGATTATAATTATAATTGTATTTAAAACATTTATTAATTGTTTATTTATATTTTTCTAGATCTATTGGGACTATCGATATTTCTTATACTAAAAAGAGGAAATATATTTATTTAGAAATGAGTGGGAAGAATACATGGTGTTAGAATTTTTGGGAACATAATTAATTGCTGACATCCTATCATGTTTTATTTTTTTATTTCATGATGATTATGAAGAGTTTGTTTATATACTTCTTATTTAGTAATTTTTATTACCATTTTATTGATTACTTATTTATTTAATTATATTATCATTTATATCTATTGATTATTTAGTCAATTTTTTATAGAGATTATAAGGAGTTGATTTAGAATTTATTTTTATCCAAGCATTTTGTGCCTATAAAGAGCACAAAAGGCCATAATACATAGTTCAAGGTCCTTCTTGAAGGCTAAAATGATATTTTATATTTTACAAAGGACCTTGAACTATGTTTGAGGTCCTTTTGTACTCTTTATAGGAACAAAATTCTTGGAGAAAAATAAATTCTTGATGAAGTTTTCGAAAAGGATGATGTACTAAGGTACTACTTAATGTTCTCTCTATAGAGCTATTAGTTATTTATTTGATTTTTTTATGTTCAGTAATGATGTTATGCATTGTATTTTGTATTCAAGACTTTTTAATAATGTGTTGGGGCTAAAAAATTTGGAAAATGATCCATAAGTAATTTTTTATGTGTATGAATAAACTGCACATCAATCTAACGCATGATGTGTTTGGTATGACTCAAACTATGTGTTTTCAGTTTAAAGTGACATTTTAGTTCAAAATCCATGTCCCTCACTAAAAATTGAAAAACTTCACTTATATTTTAATAATACTTTAAGACAATGATACATAATTCATTTGTGACATGTGTGAATATACCAAATGTTAATATGACACATGATGTGGCTGGTATGATTGAAAGAGTGTGTTTTTATTTAAAAACAACAATTTAGTTCAAAAAACGCATCACATACTCAAAACTAAATAAACATGTCCTGATACTTTATACAATGATCTATAAGTATTTTTTTATTTTCATGAATCAATCACACATAAATCTAACACATGGTGTGTCTTGTATGGCTCAAAATGCATGTTTTCAGTTTAAAAGTGACATTTTAGATCAAAACTAATGTCACTCATTGAAAACTAAGAAAACACACTAGGATTATCTTGATACATTAGGAAAAAAATATATAAATCATTTTTTATTTTTATGAATTAACCTCACATCAATTTGACACACCTTGTTCCCTATATGATTGAAAGTGTGTGTTTTTATTAAAAACCAAAATTTTAATTCAAAAAATGTGACATGTAATTAATGAGAAAAAATTTCAGTATTTTATTGATAATTTATTAAAA
The DNA here is from genome assembly GCA_963277665.1 of Viscum album. Taxonomy (NCBI): domain Eukaryota; kingdom Viridiplantae; phylum Streptophyta; class Magnoliopsida; order Santalales; family Viscaceae; genus Viscum; species Viscum album. Next base: position 1,649,395,512 of record OY728143.1, on the reverse strand, counting down.
TGATCCATAAATCATTATTTACATGTAGGAATCAACCACGCTTCAAGTCGACACACGGTGTGCTCGGTATGACTCAAAATATGTGTTTTTAGTTTAAAAGTGAGATTTTAGTTCAAAACATGTGTCACTGAAAAACTAAGAAAATGCTATTATATTATTTTTATACTTTAGGAAAATTATACATATGTCATTTATGATGTGTAAGATGTAATAAATTTTGTAGAATTTTTAAATTCTAGGATCAAAAAATTTATTTATTAAAAGGAACCTTTCACTTAACTACAACCATTGTAAAATCAAGGAAATGGTGGAATAAAAACCTAAATACATTATACACTCTATACGGGGATGTAGATGGTGTATGTTTCCTAAATCCACTGAGTGCAAGGGGATTATATTTATAGGGGGTTCTACCATCAGGATCCCATCACAACTCACTCTATCGATAATGAGTATTAATGTATGTATATCGATTCATATAAATGTAATAAATAAATTATTCAGACTGAATTTAATACAATAAATACATTTATAATCAATTATTGTATTTATCATAATGTACGGTGTGGCCAGTATGACTAAAAGTGCATATTTTTATTTAAAATTTACATTTTAGTTTAAAACACATGCAACCTACTCAAAACTAAACAAACACACTCTAATTCTATTTATACTTTAGGAAAATGATTCAGAAGTCATTTGGTATGTGTATAGATACACTTCATGTCAATCAAACACACAAAATTCCCAATATTATTCAAAATGTGTGTTTTTTGTTTAAATGTAATATTTTAGTTTAAAACTTGTTTCACTCACTGAAAACTAAGAAAAAATTATTTGATTGTCTTGATAATTTAGGGAAAAAATCCATAAGTCATTTTTGATGTTTAGGAATTAACCTCATGTCAATATAACACACCCTATACCCAGTAAGATTGAAAGTGAGTTTTTTTATTTAAAATCAACATTTTAATTCAAAATACGTGTCACATGGTAAAAACTGATAAAACATGCTCTGATTTTCTTAATACCTTATGGAAATAATCCTTAAATCATTTTTGATGTGTATGAATTGATCACACATCAATCTAGCACATGGTGGCCTGATATGACCCAATATTCATGCTTTCGATTTAAAAGTGACATTTTAGTTCAAAACGTGCGTTATTCACTAAAACCCAAGAAAAAGAACTTGTATTATCTTGATAATTTATCCAAAAAATTCATAATTAATTTTTGATGTGTAGGAATTAACTGCTTGTCAATCTGATACACGGTGTGTCTAGTATGATTGAAATTGTGTGTTTTGATTTAAAATCGACAATTTAATTCCAAACATGTGACACATAATCAAAACCATGAAAAATCCTTGGATTTCATTACGACCATTGGAAAAAGATCCATAAGTTATTTGTGACATATATGAATTAACCATACATCAATCTGACACACTTTGTGCCCGATATGATTGAAAGGGCATGTTTTGACTTAAAATTGACATTTTAATTCAAAACATGTGCCACATACTTGAAATCAAGAAAACACACTGATTTTTTTTTTATAATTTCGTAAAATGATCCATAAGTCATTTTTGATGGGTAGGAATCAACTGCACATTAATCTGACACACGGTGTGCCCGATATGACTCAAAATGTGTTTCTTCGGTTAAAAGTGACATTTTCGTTCAAAACATGTTCCACTCAATGAAAACTAAACAAAAACCATCATATTGTCCTGATGATTTAGGAAAAAAATCCATAAGTTATTTATGATATTTAGGGATCTATCACATGTTAATCTGACACATGGTGTGGTCGGTATGACTGAAAGTGCGTGTTTTTATTTAAAATCAACATTATAATGAAAAACACACATCACATACAAAAAACTAGGAAAATCTGCTCATATTATCTTTATACTTTAGTAAATTCATTCATAATTCATTTGTAACATGTAAGAATCAACCTCACAAAAATCTAACACATGGTGTGCTTGGTAGGGTTCAAAGTGTGTGTTTTCAGTTTAAAAGTGTCATTTTAGTTCAAAATGATTATCACACACTAAAAATCAAGAAAACCCACTCAAACTCTCTTGATATATTATGAAAATGATAAATAATTCATATTTGAAAAGTTTAAATTAAACACACCTCAATTCGATACACGGTGTACCCAATATGACTCAAAAGGTGTGTTTTCCATTTAATTATAAAATTCTAGTTCAAAACATGCATCACTCAGGGAAAACTATAAAAATGAACTTGAATTGTATTTATAATTTAGGGAAATGGTCCTTAGGTCATTTGTGATGTATAAGAATAAACTACATATCAATATGCACATGGTATGACCAGTATGATTGAATCGTGTGTTTTTATTTAAAATCAACATTTTAGTGAAAAACATACATCACATATACAAAAACTATGAAAACCTGATCAAATTGTCTTGATACTTTAATAAAATGATCCAAAAGTCATTTATGACATATATTAATTGAGCATATTTCAATTTATCACACTATGTGACAAGTATGACAGAAAGTGAATGTTTTTATTTAAAATCAATATTTTAGTTCAAAACATGCATCACATATTCAAAACTGAGAAAACATGCTAGGATTGTCTTAATATTCTAGTAAAACAATTCATAAATCCTCTATAACATGTAGAAATCAACCACAAGTTAATTTCACACACATCATGCTCAATATGACTTGAAGTGCATATTTTTAGTTTGAAAGTGCTATTTTACTAATGCATTATAACATATTTATATTTCATTTATTTCTTTATATTATTATTAATATAATAATTATTTTTTGTTACAAATACACTCTTATTGTATTATCTAGATGGGGTGATGTGTTTGGAAATTGGCAGTGTTATTGAGATCTTTCGAAAGGGCTCTTAAACACAACGGAACAAGGGTCACCCATGATATTTTTGAATCTATTGGAAAATGCAATGTTTATAATTAATTGTACATAGCAATGTGATTGAAGTGTATTGAAATGTTTATAATGTATACTTGTCTATCATTTCAATTTATTATTATGTATATTTATTTGAAATAAAATTGTAATTTTATTTTGAATGGATTTGTCGATGTGTTACACTACTACAAAATAGGGTTTTATCAGCGCTAAAAAAACCTTTATCAGCGCAAAAAAACATTGATAATTGAGGTGATATTAAAAGTGGGTCGCTTTTATGAGTTATAAAAAACATTGATAAAGACTCCTTTTATAAGCACTAAAAAAACCCTGATAAAAGGGGTTGTTTATCAGTGTTAAAAAATGATAATAAAAGGGTCATTTATCAACGCTTTTTTTAGTGGTAATAAAAATTTACAAAAAATTAAAAAACAAACTTTTCTAAAAATTAGAGGGGGGCTTTAACAACGTTTGAACCCTTCAACAAATCCATTGAAGCACCCCTCCCACACGCCCTACCATCCCTGCACACCCCAACCCCATCCCCAACCGTTTAACAGCTCTAGCACCCCCTGCCTCCCCCAGGATTCGAACTCAAGACCTTTCCCCTACGCGCCTGAACCATTTATCCCTCCTCTGTGTTTATTTTCTCTTTATTTAATGATATATCTATATATATATATATATAGTTATATTTATTCGTATATTAATATATATTTATATTAATATATATATATATATATTAATATATATAGTCATATTAATATATATATCTATTATATATTAATATATATATATATATATATTATATTAATATATGTATATTTATACATGTATAGTTATATTTATAGAATTATATATTTATATATTTATATATTTATATATTTATATATTTATATATTTATATATTTATATATTTATTCGTATATTAATATATATTTATATCTATTTATTAATATATATTTAGTTATATTTGTTTATCCATATATTTACTCTTGTATTAATATATATTTATAATATCAGTTTTAAATACATTTATAAAATTTGTTTTTTTGTGAATATAAATAAAGAAATTCATATATACAACACACACACACAAATATATTATATTTGTATCTATAAGTATAATTATACATATTTATATATATTTAAAAATATTATATATTAATATATATATACATATGTTTAGAATATATAGATAATATATATCTGTTTTTTAATATAGATACACACAAATATACACACATAGACACACATTATATAGGTATATAAATATTCATATATTTTTATTTTAAATAAAATGGAAATTAGTTTTCTCTTTAGCTAAGGCTTGTGTATTGAGAAATATATTTTATATGTAAATATGTTTAATTATTTATTTATAAAATTATTATTTTTGTGTGAATATATAAAAAAGGTATATATTGTTATATATTTGATTATAAATAATAGTACATTATGAAAAAATATAAAATTTCAAAGCCATGATATCAATATGAATTTAATCCCTCAGAATAAGTTTATTCCCCCACTAAATAAGGGGAAAAAGACCCCCTGAAACGATGCTGAAATTCCATCAAATGTTAAAAAAAATTGGGTATCATGACTAAAAACTTAGTTTTGGAGGACTTCTGGCCCTTTTTGGTCTTAAAATTTGTGACCAAAGATTCCCTTGTGTCACCAGCTTGTAGATCTTGTCGTAGGCTTCTATTTTATATGCGGTAGAACTCAAACAGACACTCAGATTAAAAGTTATAGTCGTTTGAAGTTTGAGTTACATTTTCAACTTATTTTAAATCGTTTATCAATTTTTTGATTTTTTTGTGTTTTTAAATTGTTATTAAATGATTATTACTTGATGATAATTAGTAAATTATTAATTAATAATATATTTTAAAATATTTTATAAGCCATTTTCATAACATTTATTATATATTAAGTGAAAAAGTATATTTATACTTATCTAAAACATATTTAAAAATATATATATTATATTTATATCAATATAAATAAATTTATATATTTATATAATTATATAAATATATTTATATATCAATATATTTTTTTAGTGATTTTTTTTAAATACACGATTTATCAACGCTCGTAAAAAAAGCATCAATAAAGTCTCTTCTTTATTATAGTTACTAAAAAAATACTGATAAAAGGGGATCCCTTTAACAGTGCTAAAAAAATCAGTGATAAAAGAGGTACCTTTATCACCACTAAAAAAATCATTGATAAAGGGGTAATTTTAAAAGCGCTTTTTTTAGTTAAAAGTTCATTTTATCAGCACTGATAAATGTGCCCCTTTTATTTGTGTTTTTTAGCACTGTTAAAGGAAAACACTCTAAAAACTCATTTTTGTGGTAGTGTTTTACATGTATTAGCACATTGGTGAAACCTGTGGCTTTTATCAATTTTAGAAATAGCACTAATAAAAGAATCATTCATCAATGTTATTTCTAGCACTGATAAAAGTATCTGACTTTTAAAGCCACTTACAAATTTAGTGTCTTTTAGTGATGATAATAGCTTTTTTGTGTGCTGATAAAGCTCATAATTGAAGTAGTGCATGCTGAAATTCATAATTCATAGTTTGTAAAATTTTATGAATTGTATTCCAATTAATTATTTTAGTTAATTCAATTTCTAGATTAATTTTTTTTTAATTTTTGGTAATTGATAAATATTATGCATTGAAAAAAATGTGTGTGAAGTAACACCTAACATGGAACAGTATTTATGAAAAAAAGAGATCAAATATGATATAAATTACATGTCAGATGTTGCGTTTGACACCCATTATAAAATAAAAATAAAGTAAAATACATTTATTAAAATGAACAAATGGCATGCAGGTAGAAGAGAGGCCTTTCGATTTAACCTAAAACTTAGTTTTACAATTTATTGAGTATTTATTAATTAAAACTGTAGGAAATGAAGGTAGTTACAAGGAACCTTTTCCTTGCTTGATTTTAATCCAAATTTCTAGGAATTTAAATGATACACTATAATAATAAATCATTAAGATGTTTTTTTAATAAAAATTATAAGGATTAATGCGTCTACAAATCATAAAATCATCAAGATATATTTTTAAATGAGGGATGCATCCATATGTGTTGCATACTAGAAGTTCACAATCCACATATCATAAAATCATCTATCAATACATTACGCATCAAAAATATTTTCATAGGTTTAGTTTGATTAATTATTTGTTGATTATTTCATTAAAATTAATTTGAAATTATCATTTTATGATCCTCATTGGATTTTAAATAATTTAATTGCAGTGTTTAACATTTTTTTGAAGGTAAAACCAAGAATCATATTATTTTTTAATCAAATCAGACAGACCAAGAATCATCCCAATAGTAGAAACCCTGATGCAACCCAAACCCCGCCAACCAATGAGAAACACCATTGCCCCAGCGCCCAATAAAAGAAAACTTACAAGAGGAAAAAGACATAGTTTTATCCCAAATTTTCCTCAAAATCGGCCCAAAAAGTTTGGAATCCTCCTCTTTCTTTTCCAAAGCACTGATAACAAGGAAATCTAACTCTATCACCACCATGGTTCATCCTTTTTCCTAAGCCAAGAGGATCCCTTGCAAAAGAGCATACGCCTCTACCACGACAGGACTCCATCTGAACTAAACATTCATACGAGCTTCCACCATTCAGTCGTCACTTTTCCTTGCAATAAACCCCACTCCATTCTTTGCTCTATTAGACACTACCGCGTATGAGATAATATTGATGAAATTATCTGGAGTGGGGTCTATATTGGTGGATCATGGTGCAGAAGGGCTGGGGATTTATCCTCATCAATAGTCAACCAGTGGTTAATCCATTCCGAATCTCTTTCAACCCAAATCCAATCAGTAGTCGATTTCTTATAAAAGAACCATTCATTCCTTTTTATCCACACCAACCATGTTAGTATATAGATCTACCTTATCATATTTGAATCCAAGGAGGCCACCCATCTATAAAATTTCTGGGATAAACTTAAAGATGGCTGAATTTGTTTTTGAAAACCATGGGGGCCATTCATTCCAAACCCCTGTCACTTCACAACAAATTAAGATTGCGTGAAGCAGTGTTTCAGAGTGAACAGAACACAACAGGCACAAGTCATCTTCATCCATATGGTGCCTGGCTAAAAGATTGTGAGTAGGGAAAACATCTGAACAAATATTTCACCAAACAAATTTCACTTTAGGTGGGACAACCAGTACCCACAACTTCTTCCACCTGATCTCCAGAAGATCCTGAGAATAATATCAAACCAACATTTTGTACCCTGAGCAAACCGAATACTTCCTCACAGATTCTTCATTCCAGCAGATATGAAAGACAAATAATTTATTTATTTATTATATTTTTAAATGTTAGAAGTATTTCTAATTTATTTATTTAATTTTCTAGATTTTTAAAGATGCCTGCATTTTAATTTTTGAGTATGATTCAATTATTGTGATATTATTAATATTTTGAAGATTTTATTTATTAATGGGGAACTATGATAATGGTAACCGAATTTTGAGATTTATGAGTCTGATATTTATTGATTTGGGGACATTTTCCTTGCAAGCTGGGGTGATATAGGGGATGGGGTTTGGGATGCAGGGTACATGATCGAGTACTCAAACACTTTATTTTTAATTTTCTTTTGTAGTGTGTGAGATGTCATTGACGCACCTAATATTTTTTAATGGGGATGTTTGTCTAGTGATGATGGAATATATTATAAGATAAAAATTTAAAAGTTTTAGCAACATAAATGAATTTAAATAAAAACCAAATAAATGGTAAATGAGGGTGTATGAAATATACAACGCGGAAAGATTGAGTCCTCAAACCACTTAATTTGTGATTATTTTTTGGTAGTATGTGAGATTTCGTTGACACACTTAATATTTTCTTAATGGGGATGTATGAACAGAAATGATGGAATATATTATAAGCTAAAAAATGAAAAGTTTGATCGACATAAATAAATTTAAATAAAAACCAAATAAATGGTAAATGAGGGTGTATGAAATATACAACGTGGTGTGGAAAAAAGAAATGGGATGTAGGGGACCCGGGCATAAGAAACCTACTTTTATAATCTCACTAAAAAAGGGTTAAACTAATTAATGAAATGTTATAAAAAATAGATCGCAAAAATAGGGAGTAAGAGAGACAATTTATTGATTTTTTTTTTAAAAAAATTGAATAAAAAAACTTTTTCAAGAAAAATCATTTTTAACCGAAATTTTTAATATATATAAAAATATAATTTAAAAAATAATTAATAACCTATTTTGATTTTATTTAAAAACAATTTTCAATAAAATAATGAAAGTAAAAATGTTTTTTAGGAATCATTCTTAAACAAAACGAATAGAAGTGAGAAAAAGGAATAATTATATTAATGTAAATTTTAATAAGGTAAATAAATAGGAGGTGTGAGATGTTATATAAATTAATATTTAAATGGATGTTATAATTACGTTTTGTGATTGAATAAATTATTTCTTTTTAGTGAAATTTATGTAGTTGTAGCTTTTCCTTTGTTTGTCCCCTCCCTGAGTCAGATTGAGTTTCATCACACCTTAAAAAAATATCTCCTCTCATATCTTTAATTACTTGTTCCTCCGTGTTGGAAAAATTGATATTATCAAATATAGAGAGAATCTCAAAAAAACCAAAATATGTGTGGTAAAAAAATTTCAGTTGGGGGGTAAAAGGATCAGTTCAAAAATAAAAACTCAGTTGTAAAAAAAATTATTGTGAGAATCTCCAATGAAAACAGAAGTACAAAAATAAAATCAGAAAATAAATAGAGACACGAAAATTTAAGGTGGAAAATCCCTCTAATATGGAGGATTAGAAAACTGTAGGGAAACTTCAAAAAACACACTATAAATTAGTGAGTACAAAAATCCGATCAGAAACCTGAAACTTGAATTGAAAATATATGTAGAAAACTTATTTGAAAATCCACATATTGATAAAATCATGTCACTTCTCTGATAATTGTCTCGCAACAAGACATAACCATTCGAAGATCCAAACCACACGCGCGAGGCCATTGTAGTGCCTTAAATAAACCGTTGTACAACCCAATTTTCCCACTGCATGGTGTTTCCCATGCTCAAAGTTACCCACGTATCATTGGATCCTCTCCATTTTATATGCTCGTATAAGCCCCAGATATAAAATGAAGACAAGGCCACCCATTCCAAATAACAAAGTCATGCGAGCAATACAAAAAATGTGGTTCCTTTTTCAAATTAAAAAAAAAGATATGATCCTTTTATCTAAAAAGTGTCTCATGAATCCATATGAACCTCATCAATTTCCCCCTTTAGCCCATCAAAGGAGTGAATGAAATCCAACGGACTTAATTGGATTGTAATCCAGTTGGTATCACACCAACCTTCATCCTTTGAAGAAAATATGGCATCCCTCTTTTTCATCTATGAAAAAACCCAAAATTCCCCCCTAAAAAAATCCAAATGTCAAATTCTTCATCATACCCATTACTGCAACGCCCATACCAGAATAAACAATATATGGATCCCAATAATTGTGATCCCCACATAATTTTAAGTACTTGCAAAAACTAATTTCTCCCTCTGCTCAACATACTTTGAGCAGTTTGAAACTTTCAATGCATCACCTAGATCTTTAATTTTAATTCTTTCTTCACTAATAGAACTCTGAAAAAAATAGGTGTAATACCTGAAACACCTAACCTAAAATTATTTGTCTTCCAAACATGTTTCATCATAGTTGATAGTTTTCAACTCATGTATGACTATCTTCAGTGCAACAAATCCAATGAAGTCATCTTCACAACTTCATTTGTCAGTTAAACACACGCCATTACATTCTTGTTGTAAAGCATGTCATCCATTTTTCCACACACACATACCATCAATCATATGGATAATTTTCATATTCCATTTCCGAACGAACTCCTGGATAAATCATTATCAAGATCAAAAGGAGGTAACAAATTATAATGTATACTTAGCACATATCACACACCCCTTAATGTCAGCGTACAACATGAATTCATAGGGATACAAGTATCACCAATACCAGTGATATCATCAGTATATATGTTGCTCATCTTCAATATACCAAAGTTGTGTTCTTTGTATGAATAAAATAAATCTCTCTTCGGTGCAATATGGTATGATGCTTCTAAATCAACTACTCGTTCGGTGTATAAATCTAACTTGTGAAAATCAATGACAACTGAAATTATGCTACTAAAAAATAGGGAAAGGGAAGAGTTTCATTTTATCAGTGTTAAATAGATAGAGCTGATAAAGTGGTGGGCCTTTATCAGTGCTAGCTAAAAGCGCTGATAAATGTTCCCTTTATCAGTGATTTTCTTAGCGTTGATAAAGTGTACATTTATCTGTTCTATTATTAGCGATGATGAAAGTTTTTAAAAAATTATTAATAATTTATATAAAATTATTATATTTATATTTAAAAAAAATATTTGTATACATTAAATAAAAACAAATGTTTATAATTAATATTTTTTTAATAATTCAAATATATATTATGTTTTAATTGAAAAAAGAATTTCTAAGATTATAATTAAATATATATATATATATATAATTAAATAATTATAAGATTATAATGAATTACATTAAATAATAAATATATTTATTAGTGATTTATTAGATTTATATTTATTAGATTTATTGGATTAATTTATTAGATTTATTAGATTAATTCATTATATTTATTATATTTATTATATTTATTATATTTATAAATATATAATACTTTTTAATATATATTTGTAATTAAAATTATTGAATATATATATGTGTTTTCCAATGAATTTGGTCGATGAATATATTGATCATGCGTATATGTTATGTATCACGCATGAATGTTTATTTATATATTACATTACATTGTCCATTGATGTGATATATTGATTAATTCATAATGTTACCCTTATGAACTATATATGTTCTAAAAAATGTACTTATAAAATTACATTAAATATATTTAAATAATAAATATATTTTATTATATTTTTAATGATATATATAAATACTTTGAAAATACATTTTTAATTATAATTATAACTATATATATATATAAATAATTATAAAATTATACATATAATATTATAATTTTATTAATATATATATATATATTAAGAATTGTATACAAATATTTATAAATATATATTATTTATGGTTACAATTATAACTATATATATGTGTGTGTAAATAATTATAAAATTATAATATATAAATTTATTATACTACTTATAACGTTATAAATGTAACACTCCGACCCCAGTTACCCCGAGCCGATGCATTATTTTAATACATTGGCATGATTACAAGGAATCAAGTCCCGAAAGACTGACCAGTTTAGAAGTCTTGGAAAATAGATTACATACATGAACATTACATTATACATTCTAACATACAATACAAATAAAATAGTTCTTTGAGAATTCCATTATCCCCTTTAGCTTAACCTTGTATATCAATCATAATACACTACTTGAAATCCTAGGAAAACAAAACATAAGAAAGGGGTGAGCTCAGATGCCCAGTAAGGGTAAATAATTTAGTGGAAGCTATAAATTTTTAAGTCAAGATGTGGGATAAAAACTACAACCTTTTAAAACATAAAATTGAACATAATATAAAAAAAATCAAACATTACCATATAAACATGCACATGGATATTCTATTAGTCGAATAATCACATATAATAACTAATTTCATAATGAGGGAATTCCTAACGCCAGACATAATTACCACATAGTAAAGGCCTTGTGCCAAAACTACAAATAAATTTTTTTTCAAGGCCTTGTGCCAAGACACTAGTTTGTCTCATGATACCTACCGATGCATCGAGGAGCTATAGCAGGCTCCACCTATCACTTACTAAGTCCACTGCATTCCTCATATGAAAAAGTTGAAACATAACATAAACATTCGTATTAAAACTAGCATACGAAATGTCATTACATTAACCATAAACGATGAATGGTATAAAAATATAACATCCACAGTCAAACATATCATAACTCATTCAATACAACATGGAAGATTTTATTATAATAAATCAACCTCAATCAAAAATAATATCCAGTAAAGGATGCTGACATAGTTCAAAATGAAGAGTAAAACTTTTTGAGAGAGACATCCTTTTTGTAAAATCATTTAAAAGTCACAAATTTATAAAGGAAGTAATTTAAAAGAGATTTTTGAATCAAAGTGTCCCATACGACTTTGAAACTTTTGAAAATAATTATCATTTCAAAACACTCATGTCCATATAAATAAATCCTTAAAATCATTTTGAAAACCTGGACATTAATTAAAAATATTTATAAAGATAAATCTTTTAAACATTTAAAATTATGATATTGATAAAGGGTACCTTTCCAAAATCCTTAAAATATTCATTTTGAAATCATTTTTATGAAAAATGGACATGGATGATAAAAATGTCCCAATAAATACTTACACATAAACAATCTTGGATAATAATGAGATTGAGGAATTAACCCTTACCTCACACTTTACTTTAGTCGAGGGTATGTTTAACCTCCTGTATTAAGATCATAGTATGTTATTAAATTATAATATAACCATATTAATATTTAGGATATCATACATGATTCATTTATGAATTTATACTACCCATTTAATAATAATTTCCATGTTAAATTTACATTTCAGGTAATAATCATTTTCTTTATCATACGTGTTTTAACTTGTTGCTCTTGATTGTATCACTTAGATAAAGATTTAAATACTTCCAGAATATAAAACATGATTTATATATCATATATATTTAGAATATAAATATGTATAATATACATATATATGAAATGAAACACATCGTTTATGGAGACGGTAGTCCGTACATACCCATAAACGCTATTTCTGTTTTCATATCATATTGAATTTAACTAAGTGAATAAGATATATGTAAGTACATATATATCCAGTATCATTATTATTTTATATATTACATACTTATTAGTAATATATATTTTTATAATCATCGATGAATGGTGAATGTGGAAATGAATCTCATCGTGTCGTGGAGATGGTAATCTGTACGTACGCACAATGGAAAATATCATTTCCTTAAAGGTGTGGAATTGGATGGTAAATTATTTTTACAAATACATTAGCATGTTATTTTCATTATTTATATAAATATTACTCATCATTATATTCATCCAAATAACATAGTGTTGAATAACAAATTACACCACGACGTGGAGACGGTAAGCCGTATGTACTCACGAATGGTGACATTATCATTCATAAGACGGATAGAATAATGAATATAGTTGTTCCATATTTATAATAAAATCATAGTATATAGAAGATACTGGAGTTATGATTTTATAATGGAAACAACAAAGAAAGAGTAAGTGGAAGAATAAGAGAACTTGAAAGAGGGTGGTGAAATCATTGCCTCTTCTTCGGGCTCTTCCTTTTGATTTGATCAAAATAGCTCCTTATGTTGGTTTTATAACCAAATAAATTCCTCTAGGATGAAGTTATAATAGTTGGGAGGATATTTGGGCAAGGTTTGGCTAAGCCAAATGGCTTTGGAGGTGTTAATCTGAGAGAAGGGGAAGTTCCCTTTTATAAGAGGGGTGAGGGTCACTTTAGGAAAAGATTAAAGTATTAATTTATTATACAATCATATTCGGTTTATAATGGTCCCAAATGAATTTATTTCGATCCTTAGGTGGTTATGGGTCGAAAAAAACTCAAAAAATAGGATTTAGACAAGTTTAGGTTCCCAATGTAACCTTATCTTTTAGATTTAACTCTTAGTTAAACAGTTTAACTTTAACCTTGTCTTCTTGTATTCTAACTCTATATGGTTAATAAACTTACTCTAAACTTCCAAGAGAACCTCAAGTGGCTCATTAATGACATATATAATATTATTTAAGCCCTTTGGCCGAACCTTACATTTTTAGTAATATTATATCAACCAATAATATAGTATTTGTTTTAAATATTAATTTATGTCAATTTTGACACTATTTGGTATTTTGTTTTTGTGAAAGTCATCACAACTTTATTACATCTAAAAAGGTACATTGAATCATCCCTAACATGTCATATTCTCCTGTAAAATTCGTGGATTTCATAAAAACGTTGAAATTATATTTATTTTAATATTTATCATTCCATTTAATTGATTCTTTCATTAATAAGGTAATTACTGCATCATCATTGTGTCATTAATAAATTTAATTATTTAACCTCTAAAATTTATAAATAAAATATCATTATGTAGGAAATCATTTTATCTTTCTAATTAATATTTATAGTCTAATTTATCTTATGTATAACCCTATATTAAAATGGTTTAGTTATTAAACATTGATTTTAACTCTTTTAACTCTTCTTTAAATTAAATAATAATAAATGTCTTAATCTAATCCAAGTGGACATAAAGGGTAATATTTTATTCCTAAGGTTGTTTTTGGTCGAATTACACTTATCCAATAGAATTAGGACATGTTTTAGGGTAATAATAATATCATTTTTACCCTTAATTACCCTATTTACCATTAACCATGGTAAATAAAAGTAAAAGGTTACAATTCACCAAAAAATAATGTTTATCTTATTGAACCACATTTTACTCCTTGATATTAACCGTGTGTCTCAGATTTTATAAATTCAACTCGCAGAAGCGGTAAAATTACGTTTTATGTGAATTTACAAATTCTCCTAGGAGGCAGGTAAAAGACGGTAAAAAGTTCAGTAAAATTTTTATATATCTAAAGTTATTATAAACTGACTCCAATGAATTACATTAAAATTATATAGGTATTATGTATATATTTTTACCTAAAATAAATTTAAATAAAATAAATAATTATTTAAATAAAAATTTGGTTTTAAACTATAACTCAGTGTTTTTCACTATTCATCAAAAATTAAAGGTTTTCATAAAAATACCAAAAATTCACCCTATGCTAATTTTGATATTATGAATTCAATAATGAAGTATATTTTACCAAATTCAAAACATATAATTTTCATTTATTAATTTAAAAATAATTCCTACTGTCAAAACCAAAAGGGGTATTTTTAAGAAATAATAACTATCAAAACTTTGACACTTGTTTATGTCCAATTTCAAAGTGAAATTACTTAAAATGACCAGAATTGGATTAAATGGTAAAAATATAATCTATTTAGACATAAAAAACATTAAAATATATAATTTAACACTATAAATTATTTTGATTAAAAAAGATATTTTCAGTTAAAATATAGTATTTTCACTATTCACCCAAATATGAAAGTTATCAGAAAAACACCAAAAATTTATTAAAACTAAAGTATCATGTCCCGATTCTAAAGAAGAATTTTATTTTTTCAAATTGAATATATAAAAGTTTCAAATATTGTATTTAAAAATGGTTCACCATTAAAAGGAGGTAAAAGTATATTTTTTGAAAAATACTTCTTTTATCTGAAAAAAATTGAATTAGTTCTTACATTATGTATAAGAAACTCTTATATGGATTTTAAAATTATAAGGATTATATATAGTTTAAAATTCAGTTAATACTATTCAAAACCGCTTTTGAATGGCTAGTTTGGTACGTCGTGGTGCGCTTGAACTCGGTGTTCCGTGTAGTGCAAGTTATTGAATTACTTTGAAGAAATAACATACTATGAAATCTTGGGGTGTTACAAGAAATATATAATTAAATAGATATATTTATAAATATATACAAATATTTATAAATAAATACAAACAAACTTATATTTATTTAAATAATTTTGAATTTATAAAAAATATATTTAGTATTTCATATATAATATGTTATATATAATTAAATATATATATATATTTATAAATATTTATAAAAATTTTGTTAAATAAATACAAATGTTATTTATAGTTATAAATAAATAAAAATTTATTTTAATAATTTTAAAGTTATATTAATTAAATTAATTATATATATTTGAAAAATTATAAATATTAGATATATAAATTTTTTATAATTTTATAATTATTCAAATAAATAAATATTTATTTATTTATAATTATATTTATAAATATATATATTTCATATAAATATTTATAAAATTAGAAGAAAGGTATTTATATATATTTATAATATTTTTAAATATATATAATTAATATTTTTATTTTATATATTTATATGATTATAAATTTAATAAGCATATTGCTTATAATTTTATAATTACTTAAATTATAATTTTATAAGTATAAATAAATATTTATTTATTTATAGTTATAATTATTAATATATATATATATATCCCATATATCATTTTAAATAAATATATTATAATATAAATAAATTATTAAAATTATACCTTTATCAGCACTATAATTTTCAAACTGATAAATAGGACTTTTATTAGTGTTTTTTAGCATTGATAAATGCATATCTTTATCAACGCTAACAAGATGCTGATAAAGGTATGTTTTATCAACACTTTTTATTTTAGCAGTGATAAAGCATACCTTTATCAGTGCTTTTAGCTAGCGCTGATAAACGTTCAAGAAGGTTTTATAAAAGAACCCTAATAGGCACTTCCTCCCTCGCACCCTTTCAAACCTTCGCGGAAGCTGACCCCTGCGTTGTTGAGTCCTCCTCCACCGTCGAGCCCTCCCGCGGCCCCTCCTCCTCCTCCTCTTCCCCCGATACCTCCTCCTCCTCCTCTACGTCCTCCGAATCATCCTCCTCCACTGCCAAAGCTTCTTCTTCCTCCTCCTCCTCCCCCTACCTCTTTCTCCCACTCCTCCATGTGTGGCCCCCTTGACCACCTGACCTGCTCCAGCACACCCTCCTCATCCGACGACAATCTCGACAGCCTCTTCTACAGCACATAGATTCCCCCCTGTGAGTCTCTATTATGATTTTCCTAGTTTCCATAGGGTGCGTAGGGTTTGGTTGAACCCTTACATCGGTTGATGTTGGTAATTATATTTCATTCCATTTATTTGAGACTTCCTTTGATGCTAGATGTTCTAAACATGATTTTTAATTAGATAAATGAAGTATATGTTATCCAAATTTGGCTGGTCAAAGATTTTCCATGATCACTTTTGAGTTCCCTTTCACACAATGGTTGTATTTTAATAACTCAAGGATACTTTTATTCAAAATTGTGTTTCATTTTTTCTAAATGCTTAATAAAATGGAAATGACGGTTTTTTTTGAAGATAAATTATTTGTTAATGGTTTATTGGAATAATAAAAATTTATAAAGTGGGGTGATTCTTTGTTTAATGGTTTTCCATATTATTAAAGGGGGGTGTGTTTGATTTATTGAATTATTTCATGGATTCCATGGATTTATTGTGATTGTTTTTTGGTGTTATTGGTGTATTCCCTTAGATTTAAACTTTTTATAAATGGTTTTAAATATGTGTTTTAAATTTATGAATACTATATATATAGTAAAGGCTTGTTTGGATCTTGATAAAAAGGGCATTTATTTAGTTACTTTCCACCCCTTTATGAGCCCTATGTTAGGGTTTGGTGTGATAATTGTTTTCTTGGTCAAGTGTCAAAGATTTGGTAGTTCATTAATTAAAAG
Source organism: Viscum album (assembly GCA_963277665.1). Lineage (NCBI taxonomy): Eukaryota > Viridiplantae > Streptophyta > Magnoliopsida > Santalales > Viscaceae > Viscum > Viscum album. The sequence continues at coordinate 1,649,377,944 of OY728143.1, read as the reverse complement.
TTCACTTAGGAGATCTTGGATAAAGAGAAGTTCACTAGAACCATTGATTTATGAGTTTTGGAATCTCAATTTACTTCACTATAAGGATGCCTAAAATTCTAGGAGGTAATTTGTGACTGGATGATTAGTTCAGGACCACTGAAGGGAGTGGTATGAACTACATGTGTAAGTATATATTCTTAAATAAATAAATGTAATAGATGATTTGACCAACACTGATGAGGCCTAAGTACCGAAAGTTGGTGGCTATAGTAAGAGGAGAACACTTAAGAACATCCAGATTCCCATATGTAGAAATTAAAAAGTCTATGTTCAAAGCACTATAATGATCATAGAGGATATGAAATGATAAAAATATGGAATTGGTGATATATCTTCTAGAGAACAAAGTAGGGTTTTCAAAAATTGACATTACCTTGTAACTCATCTTCTCTTTTTTCTATGGAATAAAAATGTGATATTGTTGTTCTAACATACACATTAGATTAAAGTATAAATCAAATAATCCCTATATAAAATGTTCCTTGTACATTTTCCTTACATGTTTATATATTCTATGTATGCTTGTTCGCTTGAATGATCATTGAAATAAGGATACTGAGATGACTAAAACTAGGGGAATCCAAGTTGGAGCAAAAACAGGTGTGGGGGCCAGGGTGTGTCGTCATCCCAATTTTGGTATTTGAAGTCATGAGGGATGAAAGTATCAGTGGAAAATATGATACATTTGGAAAAAGTTACACTATGTTGGGGAATCAGTAGTAAAACATACCGATGATCTTAAAATTTATACTTGTCCCCAATAAGTGGTATCAAATCTTATGTTCCTTTTTTATATCTCTAAAATTAGTTGTAGTGATTGATGATAGATCACAAATGTAGAGTTTTTTTGTGGAGTAGTTTTTTAAATAATTGAGAGGGGTTTGGATGGAAGAATATTGGGTTCTAACTATCAGATGGTTTATTAGATTTTCCGAAGAATTTTACTAGAATATGGTGGTAGTACCATGAGTTTTCCTAAATATCAAAAGTATTTTGGCCATAGGTTTCATGCAGCATGTTCTGTTCATCGACTATAATTCTAGAGATTTCTGGAAGATCATTGAAATTCTGATAGTAGTGGATTAATGACATGATTGTGGAAGCTTTAGATATTGGAGTTCATTGGTTCGCTACTCCTAGAGGATCTTGGTGTTCCATTAGAAAGGGACATTATCTTGAAGTAGAAAAAAATGATCTTGAAATATATTACAGAAAAAACATGTATTATCAATGTAACATCAAAGGATCTATTTCAAATAAGTTCAAATTTTAGAGGTTCCTATAACCTGCATCTGGAGGGGGTGACTGAATTTGTTTCCAAATGATTTTCCAAGACCAAATATTGAGTCTAGACTTTGGATTATGGGTTCAAATCAATGATCTCCTATTGAGTGGGAGTTGGTGTCATGTTTTTCAGAATCTTTTATACGTGATGGATTAATATGGACAAAGGATCAGAAGATATGTGGGACATTCTTTAGAAGAAGATTTGTTGAAAGTATAAGGTTTTTTAAGGGTGTGGGAATTTAACATGGGGGGGATTTAGGGTTATGGGAAGTGTGGAAATTTGTAAGCTTTGGAAGTAGTATTATTGAAATATAAGGGATCATATTATATGAATAATGAATCTGATGCATGTGTGTCATGAGTGAACTGTATTGAGAGTGAATGAAAGATGAGAAATATTAGTTGTGTGAAGTGTTGCTAAAAATCTGTGCTATATGGTGCAATATTCAGTGGTCACAATTGAATTATAGGTTCAAGTGGATTCTCTCATGAAGGCCATTTTACTTCAAAGTAACTTTCACATTGACTTTGGGGTTGCTTATAAAATTATTTATAATTTCTTTGGCCTGCATAAAAAATTGTTCATAAACTGGTTAGCTTGTCCTAAAATTGTTTATAAACTGGTTGAGTTGTTTATATAATTGTTTATAAATTTTTTGGTTTTTTTGCACAATTGTTGTTAAATTGTTATGTTTGTTTTATAAAGGTGTCATTTTGATGGATTTATTGTGGAAATGATCTAGTGTGTGTTTGGAAAGGATAAGGGCCATTTTGAAAATTGTGAGATGTTTGGGTGTGTGTGTGTTTGAAACTCAAGGGCATTTTTGGCACTTTCATATGCTTTGTGTGTTTTACATTCCCACTATTGACTAATAAAACTATTTAACCAGACATGTTCCATTCCTAAATATCATTGGACCTTTTTTGGATAGGTATAACATATGACTTATCATTTTATGTTTTCTTTTTAGTTGGAAATCTCCTCTGCCACACGTCTCTCCTCTTCCACGAACGCACCTCCGCCACATACTGAACGACACCTCCGCGGTGAGTTTTCTCCTCTTACTCATTTATTTCCTTGTGTTTTCATGTTATTAATGTTTGATATTAATGGTTATGTTTTGAATTGTATGGGACAAATTCCCCACTAAAAACTGTTTCGGTTCGTGGTCCTTGTTTGAGCCCAAAATGAATTGCATGTTGTTTTGTTCCAGTTAAACATTTGAATATAGAAATTAGTAATTTATGTATACTTGGATAATAAATGAATTCCACAGGATGATAAAACTTATGCAATAACCCCTGAGTTATCAATTGTAATTGAATAAGGGATGCATTATAAAATCTTATATTGTGTTCATTTGGTTTGTATAGTTTTGCGATTGTGAGTACGATTGTGTGTTTATATGGTGTTGCAGTTATTGGAATGATTGGTATGCCATTTGTTTTCCATTTTCTAGTTACTCCACCATTGATATCAGTCCAAACCTTACCCATTTTAATGGCACCACCACTTTTTTACTAGTGGGATTCCACTGAAGCTTAGAAAACCACTTTACTATAGGACTCTATGTGACACTTTATGGACACCCTAGTAAATAACCATAACAACACATGTAATGAATCCTTCCACTAACAAATAGGATGAAGGTAAATTCCTACTACTTATGTTATCCTTATATGATCATTGATATCTCCCTTGATTGCACTTATTGAGCATCTATGATCACTCTTTCTTATATTTCATATCCCTAGGTTATGAAGATTGGTTTTAGAAATGATATGTCTTTCTAGTAAAGAATAACTTAATGAGGGACTCTTATAAATTAGTTCTTTATGTTTCCATGTTTCCAAAAGCACTAGACCTAAACTATTATGGCATGGATCATTTATATTCTATATTTTGGTCATTTATGCTACTGTTTCTACTAATTTAGCGTGTTAGATGAATATTGATTGTGCATCACTCACAATTTTAATAACAAAACTAAGGATTCATTACCACTGTTGGTTAACTTCCACTTTGAATAGCATCTCATCTGAACTTCCGATCTCACATCCTCGTGATTCTCTCATCCCACGCTATCTCTATGAAATCATCATTCACTTTTCACTTTTCCTTCTCTTCCTACACCCATTTACCAGGTAAATGGGTGTTAGAAGAGAAGGAAAACTGAATATGAAATGATGATATCATAGAGATGGTGTCGGATGAGAGCATCCTGGGGACGCCAGATTGGAATTTCATATCATATGCTATGATAAGCGGTTGTTAACCAATAGTAGTGGAGCACACAAAGAATAATTAGTTTTTTTATTAGCTTATATCTAAATTAAATAAACCATTTGGAAAGATGTAAAGGTTATGTTACAATATAATATCTCTATTTTTAAAAAAAAATATAATGAAATGTTGATTTTATTTTCATTATTCCTTGCAGGGTTTGTTTATTTTAGAAGATTTATATCCATGCGACATGCCTTTGAAGGAAGAGAAATGAAACTGTGTCTGATCAATCACAGAGGAAAACTTGATTTTTGCACAGTAAAATCATTATCCAAAAATTTAATGAATTGTTTCACATTTATTTTTAATTATTTCTTTTATGTAAGTAATATTAATATACTCGTATGTGATATCATTGTGTGAAATGTTTTGGTCATTATAATTGGTATTAGAGTAACTGACCTATTCAAAATATAGCAAACGCATTCAGTTGTTTTGATAATTTAGTGAGATGATCCATAAGTCATTTTAAATTTGTAAGAATCAACCCCACCTCAATACAACACATGATGCAACTGGTATGACTCAAAGTGTCTCTTTTTATTTAAAATTGACATTATTTTTAGTAAAAAGAACTAGTGACATACTAAAAATAGAGCAAACACATTCCAATTATTTTGATACTTTAGGGAAATGTTCTATAAGTCATTTGTGACCTGTAGGAATCAATATCACTTCAATTCAATGCACAATACAATTAGTATGACTCAAAGTGTCTCTTTTTATTTAAAATTGATATTAATTTTAGAAAAAATCACAAGTGACATACTAAAAACTGAGAAAGCACATTCTGATTGTTTTGATACTTTAGGACAATGATCCATGAGTCATTTTTTATGTGTATGAATCAACCACACCTCAATATGAAGCACGGTGTGTCCGGTATGGTTAAAAGTGTCTATTGTCAGTTTAAATTGACATTTTAGATCAAAAAGTGCCACTCGCAGAAAACCAAGAAAACCCACTCCAATTGTATTCATAAGTTAGTATAACGATTCATATGTTATTTGTGACATTTATGAAACAATCTCATATCACACAAATTCATGATGCAACTGGTATGACTCAAAATACATGTTTCCAGTTTGAAATGACAATTTAGTAAAAAAACACAACTAACATACCAAAAACTAATAAAACACATTCAAATTGTTTTGATACTTTAGGAAAATGATCCTAATGTCATTTTAGACATGTATGAATAAATCACATAACATTTAAATGCACAATGCGACTGTTATGACTCAAAGCGTCTCTTTTTATTTAAAATTGACATTAATTTTAGAAAAAAACACAAGTGACATACTGAAAACCAAGCAAACAAATTATAATTGTTTTGATACTTTAGGAAAAGGATACATCAGTTATTTGTGATGTGTAAGAATTAACTGCACCTCAATTTGATACACGGTGTGACCGATATGGCTAAAAGTGTCTGTTATCAGTTTAAAATTGACATTTTAGCTCAAAACGTGTCACTCATTGAAAACCAAGAAAACCCATTCCAATTTTATTCAAAATTTAGTATAATGATTTATAAGTTCTTTTTAAAGTGTATAAAGTTGTCTCATATCAAACTAATGCATGATATGACCAGTATGACTCAAAATGATTGTTTCTTGTTTGAAATGACGTTATAGTAAAAAAAACATAACTTATATACTAAAAAATAAGAAAAAACATTTGGATTGCTTTGATACTTTAGAAAAATGATCCATATGTTATTTTTGACATGTAGTAATTGACCATTCCTCAATTCAATGCACAATGTGACTGGTATGACTCAAAGTGTCTATTTTTATTTAAAATTGACATTAATTTTAGAAAAAAACACAAGTGACATAGTGAAAACTGACAAAATTCATTCGGATTGTTTTGATACTTTAGTAAAATGATCCATGAGACATTTTTGATGTGTACGAATCAACCTCACCTCAATCCGAAACACAGTGTGACCAGTATGGCTAAAAGTGTCTGTTATCAGTTTAAAATTTTCATTTTACCTCAAAACGTGTCCCTCACAGAAAACCAAGAAAACCCATTCCAATTTTCTTCATAATTTAGGATAATAATTCATAAGTTCTTTGTGATGTGTATAAAGGAGTATCATATCAAACCAACATATGATGCGACCAGTATGACTCAAAATGCATGTTTCTAGTTTGAAATGACATTCTAGTAAAAACAAAACTGATATACTACAAACTAAGCAAACACAATCATATTTTTTTGATATGTACAATCCATAAGAAATTTGTGACATTTAGGAATTGACTGAAACTCAATTTAATCCATAATGCGACTGGTATGACTCAAAGTGTCACTTTTTTTATTTAAAATTGACATTAATTTTAGAAAAAAACACAAGTGAAATACTGAAAACCAAGAAAACTCATTCAAATTGTTTTAATAATTTAGGAAAATGATCCATGAGTAATTTTTAATGTGTAATAATCAACTGCACCTCAATACGATTCATAGTGTGACGGGTATGGATAAAAATATCGGTTATCAATTTAAAATTGACATTTTAGCTCAAAATGTGTCACCCACTGAATACCAATAAAACCCACTCCAATTGTCTTAAAAATTTATAATAATGATTCATAAGTCCTTTGTGACGTTTATGAAGCAGTCTCATATCAAACCAACACATGATGCGACCAGTATGACTGAAAATGCGTGTTTCCAGTTTGAAATGACATTTTAGTAAAAAAACACAACTGACATACTAAAAAATGAGAAAAAACATTCATATATTTTTTATACTATAATAAAAAGATCCATGAGTCATTTTTGACATGTAAGAATCAATGAAACCTCAATTCATTTCACAATGCGATTGGTATTACTCAAAGTGTCTCTTTTTATTAAAATTGACATTAATTTTAGAAAAAAACACAAGTGACATACTGAAAACTGAGCAAATGCATTCAGATTGCTTTGATACTTTAGTAAAATTATCCATCAGTCATTTGTGATGTGTAGAAATAAATCGCACAACAATCTAATGCAAAGTGTGATCGATATGGCTAAAATTGTATGTTATCAATTTATAATTGACATTTTAGCTCAAAACGTGTCACTCATTGAAAACTAAGAAAACCCACTCCAATTTGCTTCATAATTTAGAATAAAGATTCATAAGTTCTTTTTGATGTGTATGAGTTAGTCTTATATCAAACAAATTCATGATGCGACCGGTATGACTCAAAATTCATGTTTCCAGTTTGAAATGACATTTTAGTAAAAAAAAACAACGGACATACTATAAACTGAGAGAACACATTTGGATTGTTTCGATACTTTAGGAAAATGACCCATAAGTCATTTTTGACATGTAGGAATCGATTTCACCTCAATTAAATGCACAATGAAACTGGTATGACTCAAAGTGTCTCTTTTTATTTAAAATTGACATTAATTTTAGAAAAAAAACACAAGTGACACACCGAAAACCAAACAAACACATTAGGATTGTTTTGATACTTCAAAAATATGATCCATGAGTCATTTGTGACTTGTAAGAATCAACAAAACCTCAATCTGACGAATGATGTGACTGATATAAATCCAAATGTATCATTTCAATTTGATATTAATTTCATTAAAATAACATGTGACATTCTCAAAACATAGAAACCTCATTTGGATTGTTTTAATATTTTACAAAAATGATCTATGACTCATTTGTGACATTTAGGAATGAACCCCACCTCAATACGATGCACGGTGTGACTAGTATAACTCCAAATGTTTCTTTTTTGTTAAAAATTGACATTTTATTATCATTCATATTGATGTTTAATTTATTTAATTATTTCATTACTAACATAATATTTGTTTTCTTATACAGGTGGAATTTTTTTCTTTAGTTCATATGCTTTGTTCAAAAACTAATACCATGGATGACAACTTTTTAGAGGGGATCATAGATGCCAAAGGATGAAACATTAATGTTTCTAGTTGTTTGTTGGATAATTGTAATTTTAACCATATAAAATATTGTTTGAAATGTATATAGCATGGTGTTTTTGTATTCATGATTTCAAGTAAATGTATATAGCATTATTTTCGAAACTCTTGTGTGTGCAGTTTCATTTTTATGGGCTTTATTCTTGTGGAGGTGTTGTTTTGTACAGGTGTGCAGGTGCTGGGTGTGCTGTTAAATAAATAGCACATCATAAGAAACTAGGACTTCATCAGTGCTATTTTGAGTGTTGATAAAGTTGGACCTTTTTCCGTGCAAAAAAAAAAAGAACTGATAAATAGAGGACCTTTATCATTGCTTTTTTAGCGTGGATAAATGGCCCCCTTTATCAGTGTTTTTTAGAGCTATTAAAGGGGACCCCCCTTATCTTCACTGCAATTAACAGTACTTTTCTAGTGATGTTAAAATCAGTTTCTAGTGATTTTAAAATCCCTATTTGTAGTAGTGTTAAATCACTAGTATCTTGAATAAAATGTACACTGGTATCCTTATAATTGGTGTCGTGCACATTCTTTTCTTCCTTAATATTTTTTTAATGCATAACAGTTTATGTGCACATGACCCACTGTTATAAAAGAAGAAATTGACCTTCCTTTTCTTCTTTGACTGACCTCTTGGATTATCGCATCAATCTACCATAGTTAGAATATAACTATTACAAAAATATTCACCATCATTGTAATTTATTCGAGTCTTGATGTAACACTACAAGCTTCCATGGTATGCTTCTCTTTGAATAATACAGTAGCGTGTGTTGTACGCAACTTCGAGTTCTAATACACACCACAACCAATCAAACTAACCGTTATGATTAGTAATACCCACTTTTTGAAATTTTATAAATTTTATCTTTCAAAATGGACTTCATTTTTGGATTCAGAATATCAAAATTATCCTAGGGTTAATTTTTGGTATTTTTCCGAAAAATTTCAATTTTTGATGAATAGTGAAAAACACTGAGTTATAGTTTAAAACCGAATTTTTATTTAAATAATTATTTTTTTTAATTAAATTTATTTTAGGTCAAAATAGATACATAATACCTATATAAGTTCAATTTAATTCATTAGATGCGGTTTATAATAATTTTAGATATATAAAAATTTTATTGACCTTTCACCGTGTTTTACTCATCTTCTGTTAGAATTTGCAAATTCACATAAAACATAATTTTACCGCATCTGTGAGTGGAATTTTGAAAATCTTAGATTCATTATTAATATCAAGGAGTGAAATGTGGTTCAATAAGATAAAAATAATTTTTGGTGAATAGTAACTTTTTACTTTTATTTACCACGGTTAAAAGTAAATAGGGTAGTTAAGGATAAAAATGATATTATTATTACCCTAACACATGTCTTAATTATATTGGCTAAGTATAATTCAACCAGAAAGAACCTTAGGAATAAAATTTGAACCTCGTTGGTCCACTTGGATTAGATTATGGCATTTATTTTTATTTAATTCAAAGAATAGTTAAAAGAGTTAAAATCAATGTTTAATAACTAAAACATTTTTAATATAGGGTTATTTATAAGATAAATTGGATTATATATATTCATTATGAATATAAAAATATTTCCTAAATAATTGTATTTTATTTATAATTTTTATACATTAAATAATTTAATTTATTTTTGACACAATGGTGATGCAATAATTACCTAATCAATGAAATATTAAAATAATTGATATTATAAATATCAAAATAAAAGTAATTTGAGACATTTTATGAATTAAACTAATTTTATAGTTTGATATAACATGTTAGGGTTGGTTAGATGAATTTTTCTCGAAGTAATAATTCTTTTATGAATTTAGAAAAAACAAAATACCAAATAGTGTCAAAATTGACATAAAAGAGTTTCTAAAACAAATATTATATTATTAATTCATATTCTATTACTAAAAATATAAGGATTGGACAAGAGACTTATATAATTATAGGTGTATCATTAATGAACCACTTGGGGTTCGCTTGGATGTATATAGTAAGTTTATTAACCATATAATATAAAAATAGAAAGAGACATGGTAAATGTAAAACTATTTAACTAAGAGTTAAATATAAATGATAAGGTTAATATAGTGACCCAAACCTGTCTGAAATCTATTGGTTGAAAGGATTTCGACCCATACCCACCTTAGCCTCTAAATAAGTCACTTTGGCACCATTATAAACCAAATATGAATTTATTATAAAATACAATTTTAAGTTTTTCCTAAGGTGCCCCTCACCAATCTTATAAAAGGGTACTCCCACTTCTCTCAAATTCATACCTTCAATGCCTTTTTAGTTCGACCAAACCCCTCCCTAATATCCTATAAACTTCCCTCACTTCAACCTAGAGTCCTTAGTTTGATCAGAAAGCCAACCTAAAGAGCCCTTTTGGTCAAATCAAAAGGAAGAACCCGAAGAAGAGGTAATGTTTTCACCACCCACTTTCAAGTTCCTTTCTTCTTCCACTTCTTCTTTCTTTGTTATTTCCAATCTAAAATAATAACTCCAGTATCTTCTATATACTTTGATGTTATTATAAATATGATACAACCATATTCATTATTCTATCCATCCTTTTAATGACATGTCACCATACGTGCGTACGTACCGCCTACCGTCTCCACGTCGTGGTGTAATTGTTATTCAATACATTATTATTTTGGATGGGTATGATAATTATGTGTAATTGATGTAAATAATAAATATAACATGATAATGATTCTGTATATATGATATAGCATTAAATTATATATTATTTTCAAAAGAATGATATTATTGCTTGTTCGTATGTACGGATTACCGTCTCCACGAACGTGATGAGATTCATTCCTCATTGTATCCATTCAAGACTAATTTTCATTAGATGATTAAAAATAATGTCTAAAGACTTGATATCATTCTAGATATTAATAAGATACAACTTGTCCATAACAAACATGGATTATGTAACAAAGCATATAAAGGAAAACGAATCAGTTAATTAACACCCAAAACAATGATAATACTAAGATATTATCAACAAAGCAATGTTAAAAGATCATATATATGATTCTTGTATAATTTAATAACAACTATTTCACCATTATACAGGAGTTTAACCTACCCTAAACCAAGGAAAAGTACAAGTTAAGGGTTTATTTCAAAATCTCTTCATTATCTGAGGTTGTTTATATGTAATTATCTACTGGGACCTCTTTATCATCCACATTCATGTTTCTTAAAAATGTATTTGAAATCATTCTTAATATTTTATAGACAATGGGTTAAATTCATTTATAACCTTTATTTACTTTTATAAGATTTTTATAAAGGAATATTTCCATCTTTTTCCAAACAAGTTCCTTTTTAACCTTTTCGACAAAATTAAGGTAAGAATTTATTTTTTTAACTTATACGGCAGGTGCGGCTATTTTCCACTGTTGTAAAATTGTCGAAGCATACCTTACAAGCTTATAAGAATATTTTCAAATTAAATGTTTTCTTTTATAATTATGTAACTTTTAAATGATTTCAAAAAAGAGATATTTCTCCCAAATAGTTTTGATTTCATCTATTACAACATCCTTTGATGGATTTAAAGCTTATTTAAAGTTGATTTATTATGATAAAAAACTTCCATATTATATTGATGGTTTTGTGATATGTTTGATTGTGTATGTGTTATTTTTATACCATTCATGGTTTATGGAGAAAGTATTGTCATTTTTTATACTAGTTTTAGTACTAATGTTTATGTTATGTTTAAACCTATTCATATGAGGAATGAATTGGACTTTATAAGTGATGGGTGGAGCTCGCTATAGCTCCTTGATGCATCGGTAGGTCTCATGAGACAAACTAGTGTATTGTAACAAGTCCTTCACAAAATCTTATTTGTAGTCTTGGCATAAGGCCTTGACTATGTGGTTATGATAGTCTAGAATTATGCATTCCATCATTATGAAAGTGGTTATTAATATTGAATGTGATTATTCGGCTAGTAGAATATCCATGTGAATAATTAAATGGAATTATTTCATTTTACTTCTGCCTTATTATGCTGAAGTTCAAATTTAAAAGGATTTTGTTTTAGTTATACATTGCCTTAAATGTTTATGGTTATTTATGAAAGTTTCTGCTATATTGTTATCCTTACTGGGCATCTGATCTCACCCCTTTATATGTTTTATTTTTCGAAGGAAGTAAAGAAGTATTTTATAACTGACCTGTAGGGATAGTCTGAGGGGTTATGAGTGGGGAATATGGAGACTATTTTGTTGTAGTTTTTCACTTTATCATGTAATATAAGACATATGAATGTATCTAGTGATTCCAAGGCTACTAAACTGATCATTCTTTCGAGACTTGATCTTTTGTGATCATGACAATGTTATGTAATAATGCACCGACTCTGGGTAACTGGGGTCGGGGCGTTACAATTGATCATTTAAAACAATGAGATAACATCATCCAATATCAAAGAGTATTTCCCAAACAATAATGTAATGATGAGATTATCATATGAATTAGGTAACAAACCCAATAAAAGAAAAAAATTGTCTTATTCTTCCATTTCAATCGGTACCACGTTACCTTTATCATCGATCTTGACTGTCACCAAAGACAGATCCATCATAAGTTTGGTGAACTCATTTGGATGGTTACCTAAATCTTTATTCTTTGGCATCAACAAATGATACAATTGTTTTTTCATATATAACCAATTTTTGAGAGATTTCAATCTAAACTTGCTTTCAAGCTTCGCTCAGATCTCCTTTGGATATATCAAATTCATCACTCCCTGCATATTATTATCAATCAAATACATCTAAATCATGCTGGTTTCCAATTCTCTCATATACTGCCAATCCCCATTTCCCATTGTCTCTGGTTTCATTGATTTTTTTCAGCAACTTCACTATCTTCTCATGAACCAAAATATTTTTTACTCATTGCTGCCATAGAGTAATGTCATTTTTCTCATTAAATAGTTTGATATGGGTAGAATTATCCTAGCATAAATAAACCATATCTAATCAGAAAGAAACACAGATAACCTCATCTGATTCTAGTTGTTGGAAGACAATTTAATTTCAGAATAAAAACTCGGTCACAATAAATAAATTGTGAGAATATACAATGAAACTGGAAGTGCAAAAATAAAAGTAGAAAATAAATGGTATACAAAATTTTATCATGGAAAAATCCTCAAATGAATAGGATTAAAAACCCATGGGGCAACTCCGGAAAATCCACTATAAATCAAATAGTACAAAAATCCATATAGAAACCCAAAACTTGAATTTCAAATACAACGTATAAAATCTATGTGAAAATCTACACCTTGATATACCTCTTTCACCTCTCTAATAATTGTCTCATAACAATACGTCACCCTTTGAAGATCAAAACTGCATACACGACATCATTGCAACACCTAAAATATACTATTGCACAACTGTTTCACAACCCGATTTTCCCGTTGCATGGTGTTTCCAATTCCCAAAGTCACAAATGAAACTGCTGCACACCACCTGATTTTACCTCTCACCATCACGGAAAACTATGCCTCTTTGGTAGCCTGTTCCTCTCCCTTTTATAGGTCTGTATAAGCACCAAATATAAAATTAAGATAAGGCCACCCATTCCAAAAAAAACAACCTCATGTTAGCAATCCCAAAAATGGGGTTCCTTTTTCAAATTTCAAAAATGATATGATATTTTTATCTAAAATAGAGACCATGAATTTAGATAAACCTCATAAAAAAGATGGCCTCAAATGAGCTTCTATTAAGGTAGTAGATTCATGACCTTCTCTCCTTTATTTTATACAAATTTTCAGAATATCATGATTTTCTTCTTATTGGGTAATTAATGTGAATTAACCTAAAAAATGATAAATAAATTGGAATAATGAACATTAATGAGGGGGTTTTTCAACACCTATATTTACTATATATTTATTTGTTATTTTATGATTTAATGATAGAGTTATTGGATTGGAAATTAAATATCGTGAATGGAGGAGAAAATATGGAAATAAAAAGGATTGAAATTTTGTGGGAATGAGTAAAGTATGGAACATGTTATTTTATGTGATGTAGTTGTTTCTAAATGTCTAAAATAAATTAATGAATCATAAAGAAATATTTTTGTAAAATGATATGAAAAAAATGTGGAAATGATGTGACATTGTAACACTATGAGATTTTAGAATATTTTCTCTATAATAATTTTGATATGTTCGATAACATGTGGTGCACACAACACCAAAAATAAAATAACTGTGTTATAATATAAAAATATTATTGATAATCTATAAGTTAGATTGATGACACAACCAAAAAATAGGGTTTTATCAGCACTAAAAAGCCCTTTATCAGTTCTAAAAAACACTGATAATCGAGACACCATTAAAAGAGAGGTCCCTTTATCAGTGCTAAAAAATGTTGACAAAATTCATTTTTTAAATCTTTAAACTGGAGACCCCCAATTTTAACAACACTTGAAACTCCCTTTAATAGCACTAGTAATCCTCTCTTGTGCCCCCACCACTCCTTCCCACCCCCTTTAACAGTGCTAGGTACAACCACCCTCCCTTTAATAGTTCTAGCCCCCACTTTACCCACCCGCGCACCCTCACCTCTGCTTGGATTTGAACTCAAGACCTATCCCTTGTGCGCCTTCACCTTTACCGATCTCCCATCTTATTTTGTTCTCCATTTAATGATATATCTATTTATATATATATATATAGTTATATTTATTAATATATTAATATAGATTTATATTAATATATATAGTTATATTAATATTAATATATATATATATTCATATATTTATATATTTTTATATATTTTTATTCATATATATATATAGTTATATTTTATTATGAGTATATTTATTAATATATTAATATATACTTATAAGATTAGTTTTAAATACATTTATAAAATACGGTTTTTTTGTGTGTATAAATAAATAAATACATATATCAATACAACATACATACACATGTATAGATGTTATATATATGTGTATCTGTATGTATAATTATACATATTTATATATATTTACATATATTATATATTCATATGTATATTCATATGTTATAATATATAGATAATTTATATCAGTTTGTTAATACAAACACACACTAATACACACACACACACACATTATATGGGTATATAAATACTCATATGTTTTTATTTTAAATAAAATAGATATTATAAGGCTTATATATTGAGAAATATACTTTAAATATAAACATGTTTAATTATTTATTTATAAAATTAAATTATTATGTGTGAATATATAAAAATATGTATATATTGTTATATATTTGATTATAAATAACAGTAAATTGTGAAAAATAATAAAATTTCAAATGAATAATATCAATATGAATGTAATACATGAGAATAAATTCATTCCCCGGTGAAAAAGAGAAAAAGGACCCCTTGAAACGTTGCTAAAATTCCATCGAATGTTAAAATATTTGGGTATCCTGACTAAAAACTCAGTTTTGGAGGCCTTTTGGGCCATTTTGGCCTCAAAAAATGTGAGAGAAGGTTTTATTTATATCACTAGTGCATAAAGCTCATCACAGGCTTAAATCTGATATATGGTAGATCTCAAACAGACATCCATATTAGAAGTTATGGTCGTTTGAAAATTGAGTTACATTTTCAACTTATTTTAGATTTTTTATTTTTTTTTATTTTTTGTGTCTTCAAATTGTTATTAAATTTTTATTAATCCATAATAATTAGAAAATTATTAATTAATAATAATACTTTTTAAAATATTTTATAAGTAATTTTCATTAAATTTATAATATATTAAGTGTAAATGTCTATTTATACTTTTCTAAAACATATTTAAAAAATATATATTATATTTATATCAATATAAATATATTTATATCAATATAAATATATTTATATATTTATATATTGTTTTAATAGTTTTTTTTTTGAAATATACCCTTTATAAGCGCTAGTAAAAAAAGCACTGATAAAGACTCCCCTTTATAGGAACTACTAAAAAAAGCGCTGATAAAGGGGTCCCCTTTAACAGTGTTAAAAAATCTCTAATAAAGGGGGTATCTTTATCAACACTTTTTTAGCGCTGATAAAGGTACCCCCTTTATCAACAACTTTTTAGCATTGTTAAAGGGTGGTGCTATGAAAAATCATTTTTGTGGTAGTGTGAGTATGAATATGAGTAACCGCATTATGAAATATAGGTAGAAATTTTTTCTTATTACAACTTTATTAATTAATGCATAGGAAATCAGTAATAAATTTTGAATAAAAATAATAAAATCCTATAAGGTTAATAAAAATTAAAGCTGAAAACATTCATTTTTCTATAAAATAACTTTTGTTGTGTTTTCATTTAAAAGGAAAATTTATAAATTTTAGAAATTGAATTAGATAAAACGTATTTCATTTTTAATTTCACTATATCAAAATTAACATAGGGTGATTTTTTTTGGGATTTTTATGAAAAGATTGATTTTTGAGTGAATAGTAAAAAATATCAATTTTTGTCAAATAGTTATTTCATTTCTTTTAATTAAGTAATTTAAAAATCCCATTCAATTTGTGATTTTATTTAAATTAAAATAATCCTCATTTTATTAAACTAATTCCATGTGAATCATTTTTATACTTTATTTTGTTATAAAATCTTTTTTATGATTTAAACATGTATTTTTCTAAAAAAAGATTCTTATTGCGTTCTGTGAACTTATATTAAAAGTAATTTCTGACACTTTTGAAAATTAAATCTTTTAAAATGGATTCCATATTTAGGATCAACATGTTCTACTTTGATTATATGGTCAATTTCATATTTTTCTTATAATGAATTGTAACCACTGTAAAAGTTATCACCACAATAAAAAAGTAAAGTGGGTTAAACAAGATTAAAAACTATAAAATAAGGTCTTAAAATCAATAAAAAACTTTAATTTATTTCATTGTATGAATTTATTTCAAATAGCCTCATAATAGATTTTAAATTATCGCTATTTGGTATCATTTTCCTTTAATAATGACATTCATATAAGTACAGGATAATTAAAAAATGTCAATCGTTTTATTTTAATTTCTATAATATGTTACCTTTGGGATAAAAATAAGTTATGAATGGTTATAAATGGTTATTTTGAAAATGAATAATTTTTTATGATAGTTTTTTTTTTAAATCTAGTGATGATATAATTTCCTTGAATGCTTACACAATGCCAACGCAACTCTTGTGTGCGCAGTAGAAAAAACAAGTTAATTATTTTAAAAACATTAAAAACAATATTTTTTGGATGAATTATGATGTTTTAGATGAATTTATTATAAACTTATAATGCATAAGTTATGGTGAAATAATTTATGTTAAAATTCCATTGTTGTCTTAATATGTTTAAAGTCAAATTTTGTGAAAAAATCTGAAAACAACCTTAAATGATATTTAATGTTTAAAAATTATATTTAAATAATTATAAAATTATAAAAAACTTATATTGAATCAAGTTTAAGGTAAATTTTCAATACTATCATAAATGGTTCAGGTATTCACCACTTCACATTTTAAAAATTACTTTTATGACCCAGAAAGATTGGAAATTTAAGAAAATGCCATTGACTTTTTCCTATAAAAGAAACACAATTTATGATTTCCAAAGGCACGTATGAGTTTGAGTTTCCCTAAAACCTCTTCCAAAATTCTTATCCAAATTTCAATAAACATATCCCCAAGACCACATGTTGACCATAAACCTCCCCATCGATGGCCTTAAGCTCAATCGAAAGGAGACATCAAAAGAGGATGTATAGGTCTTAACTGATTTATTTTAAGTTTATTTCTTCTTAAATCTCCTTCAAATATGTTGTCTACATCCTAAAATAGTTACATTAGTATCATAAATATGTTTAAATTTAATTATTTTAATTTTAAACCCATTATCTACCTCATTTCCATCCAACAAGAAATGAAATCATCAATTGTGCGTATGCACGGACTACTGAATCCATGAAGCGATGTATTTCATTTTCCATAACTGCCTTACATGTCTAGTTATTATGCTTAATTTAAGATATATATATATATATATGTGATATTTATGAAATAATTATGTTTCTAGAAATATGAGATATTATCTACCTTCTTACCCCCCCAACTGTTGAAAAATAAGAATGTTGTTCGTGCGCATGTGCGGACTACCACCTCCACAATGTGATGTGGTTTATTTTTCATATTAGCTTAACATTGATAGTAAAAAATTTATATTTAAGGAATATATAATATATATAAGATACAATTATTATTATGTAATGTTGAATTACTATTTAACTTTATTTCGCTCCATCCATTAAAAAGTAGAAACATCACTCCTACGTACGTACAAACTACCATCTCCACGACTTGTTGTAATTCATTTTTCATCACCAAATTATATAGTTGGTTATAAAAATGTATATAATGAATAAATATTATATTTATATCATTATTATTATTCTTGATATTATTAAAATATATCATGTTTCAAGGACCGGAACCACAGAACCAAAACATGCATGAAAAACAGAACAATTAACACCAAGAACAATGATTTTAATGAAGAACTATTAATAAACAGGTGATAAGATGTTATAAGTTAATAATACATGGTATTATAATTATTAATATAGTTATATTATATATTTAAAATAAATTTAAATTTATTATAAAGTATTTTAGGATCACGTATGAAGAAAGTTGGGACTTTAGGTAAGGGTTTCTGGTCACACTTTTATTTATGCGAGACATATGTCATATTCAACACTTGTTTATTTTGTGTAGTGTATATACTAACCATGAATGGATTTTATGATGAATTTAATAAAAAATATTGGGATTTAATAATCCAACTAAATATTTTTCTTTCATAAGGTTTTGATTCAACCCAAATAATAAGGCTTCTTCATCTCAATATTGTTTTGTTGAGACATATTTTTTTCTATGTGCTTATTTGTATTAATATGGTCTATATAATTCTTGTTGATATATTAAATCACAAATATATTCATGTTCATGGTATTTTAATTTATATTTTAATTTATTTATTTCAAAGGTTTTATGATTCAAAAGGTACTAAATATGTAAGGGTTTATGTTACAATCTTATTTCTTTTCGGGATTGTTTATGTTTCAGTTTCCATGATGGGAAATTATGTAATTTTTATCTTATAATCCCAATGTATTTTATTCTTCCATGTTTATTTTTTATGATTTAAATTATTATTATCATTTTTCATCTCTTTAGTACTCAATATGAAGGAAAATATATTTTTAATAAAAACTGAACGTATTTCTCATTTTTGGTTGGGAATCTTTCTCCTCCGTATCCAAGTTCTTCAAAATTATTTCATGGAAGTTTTTATCTTAACTAATTTTTTATTAATAAATTCAGTTTATATTACATTTTAATTTCATTAAAAATTATTGAAAGTAATACTTTTAAAATTTTACCATATGAGTCATTTTTAATTTTTTATAAAAGTTTGAAAATATTTTTTTATTTTTAATATATATGGAATGAAAAGATTTTTCCATCATCGTGTTATTTATTCATCAAGAATATTCCTTTAAAAGTTTCAAAGGTTTTAAAAATAAAATTATATTCTCATTTTTTAGGAGTTTTAAGTTTTAAAAGTTACTGAAAGAAAAATATGGTTTCTCTTGATTTTTAAAGAGTATTTTAAATTCTTTTATAAAAGTGATTTTCATCTTTGTTAATATTTATTAAGTATTTTTATGCTTCACTAAGGATATTATCTTATGATAACATGCATTTTATTTCCTTGGATGACTTATGATGATGATTTTTAAATGTGTTTTCATGAAACCCATTTCATTTCATGGGTTAATTAATCAATATTGGAAATATGATATTTTAAGGAAGTTATCATGAAACCCATATCTTTCCCATGTTTTAATTAATATTTAAAAGAATAATGATTGAATTCATGTTATTATGGAATATATATAAAAGTTTTATAATTAAATGATGGTTGGGTCCATTATAGTCCTCCAATGCATTGGGTAATGTTTAATATCTCATGAGCTCAATGACACATGATCGGTTATCCTAAGCCCCAGAAGGTACATGGGTGGTTATCACAAGACCAACAAGGTACATGGGTTATCATCCTAATCCCAAGAAGGTACATGTGGGGTTATCCTAATCCTAATATGTTATTACATCAACCCTTGTAAGCCCAAAGCCAGCTCATTCTACCATTACATTGGAATAAGATACAAGGAAACACATCCCAAAGGAAAATAGTTTAGTAATCTTGGTAAACTAGATATATACATGAGTCTTACATACATTTAAATACACAAATTACAACATAATTTTTATTGAGAATAACTTTGTTCCATCAAGAGTGTCCCTGCATATCAGTCAAAGTAAACTTCATGGAATCCTAGGAAAAGGAAACAAAATAAGGGTGAGATCAAATGATCTGTAAGAGTTAAGTACAATGGAAGCAATCATGAATAAATAAGAATAATCTATATGGAATGGAAATAACTGAACAAACATTCCATATAGTCTATAAACTGATAATAAAGTTTATAAAAATAAAATATTAAAGTGAAAATATATTGGATAATAATAAATATGGAAAGACAAATAAATGAACACAAATTCGATTTAAATAACTTGACTAAATGAATAGGTAAGGAATAATAAATAGAACAAGTAAAATAACTGAAAACACATGCAATTTAATCAATAAATGTTATTGAAAGTAATCCATATATAATTTCATAGTGAAAATCTACTAGATAGTGATAACAAAAATGAGGGAAATGGTTAACTATTGGATGCCATGTTTCTAAGGCATGTAATTCCTTCACCGTCAAGATCTACCATCTAGACATTTTAAAACATATTGGGTGAAAACCCATTAGCCGAGTCTAGCCAAATAATTTATCCCATGAGACTATCGATGAATCAAGGGACTTTCATTGACCACTCCCCAACCCATGTATTGCACATCCAAAGCATTCCTCATATATTGAATAATTGATTTAATTCATAAATAATGCACCTTATCAAATATCTATATTGAGTAAAGGATATAGATTTATCAATATTTTCCTAGTTAATAAAATAAATTTCAAAGTAAAAATTATATATAAAAATGATATATGGTTTTGGAAATAATTATATCCATGATAAATGATATGGATATTTAGGGTAAATTTAACATTCAATGATCACAATAAAGTGAATAACTCAAGGGAAAGTTAATGACTATGAAAATGACTCAAAGAAGTGAATGTAAATACTATCCTTGGTTAAAGTAATCATAATCCATCTAGAGGAAGAATATGGATGGTATCAATATGATGTATACCTATTGGAGTAAGAATTATGGTTGTTGTCATTGATGAAAAAAATATATCTTTAAAAACAATCTTTAGGAAAATATCCTTTTCATTTTGAAAATTACTTTTTAAAACATAAAACATTTTGAAAATCCTTTTCTTTGAATATCATATTAAAAAAATCATTCAGAATAGACTTGAAAACTTTCAAAGTAAGCTTCAAAGAAATGAGGGAGTGTATTTAAGTACATGTTTTACAAGGTAAACAAAACATTTCTTTTTCATTGTAAAATGGTTAGAAAAGTGACTTGTTTAGAAAAAAAATATCATTTTGATACATTTGGTAAAAATTAAAAATTGGTAAAATTTTCTTTAATGAATCATTTTGAAAATTAAAAAAAAATTAAAATCATTTTTAGAAAACATTGTTTTGGAAGAAAACAGTTTTCTGACCGAAGAGATAAATGAAGTCGGGTTTTCCTAAAACCGTTTTCTAAAATATTCAAGTAGCAAAGAGTGAAGAAATGGTACTATCAATTCAAAATTATCATTAATAACCATATGATAATAAAATTAAATGGTTTGTTAAATAAAGACAAAATAATTTTCGTTAATTAAATTTCAATCATACACAATATTGATTAGAATGAGATTGTGAAATAAACCATTAAAATGGTCATAACATTGAATTGAAGATTAATAAATGAATATATTATGTGTAAAAAATTTAAATATAATTAATAAAAGTGTAAAAAAATATATAGTATAATTAACTACACACATAATCAAAGAATTTCAAAGGAAACGAAGGAGAAATATAACCCAATGATATGAAATTCAGTTATTAAATTCTTTACCACTTGGTAACTTTTAATTAAAATCCCATTATATGAAATAATTAAAATTGAAACTTAAAACACCATGAAGAATGAATTATTCATTATATTACATGTCAAAGTGTAGTATATACACCATTTAAAGGAATGTCGGTGAATAACATTACAATATGCCTAAATGAAATGAAATTGAGATGAGATCCCTCACATTATGCTTCCTTTAGGTTGAAAATGATTTAAAATAATGTATAGTGGTTCTAAACATGTTATAAACTTGTAACAAAACCATATTAATATTTATAATATCATATATTATCACTTTATAACATCTTATTACCCGCTCATTAATAATATTTTATTATTTTCATTATTTTGTGTCATGACCCCCCTCCCCACAAGGTATACCCCTCCTAGGATGGAAGTGGGAAAATAGAGGTAGTGACACCTAAGTCCCACCTCTAGTAGGCCTTGAGTTGGCGATTAGAACTGAGGGTATGGTAAACACATTGATGGGAGACATTACCCTATAAGAGAACACATGAAAAAGAGAGAGATAAGTCAAACACTAAAAAAACTCCAATTTATAATCCAATATAAAAGAAAACCCAAGTGCATATATGTAATGACATGAATGAATTACTAAAACTAAAAGGAAAACTACATGTAAAAAAATAAAGGTAAATAAAATGATAACAGTGAAACCCAAAAAACTCCTATAAAACCCACAAGCTATTTATAACCAGCCTAATCTCTAACCTACTCCAACTGACCTAAAAAATCATTTATATATACAATGGGTGAGTATAATAGTATACTCAATAAGTTCCTCCCCAGAGAATCTCATGTTAATGATAAAGAAAGCATGCTAAATCACAGAGAACAACAAGTGAAACTAACTCATCACCTAAACAGGTATACTAAGTTCCCAACCTCACAATGGCTACACTCACCAAGTACCACATACAAGAGCATATTATATAATAATGAATATAAAGGGTAACCCGCAACCACTTCCCCACTAGTTTTAACTATGCCCCAATGTCACAGATCCTGAGCATCTCTCTCCAGAAAGGCTAGCCCACAAACACCTGGGCGAAGCACCACAACATGCACCTCATGCAACACACCACCACATCCAAATAACCAAAAGTAACCAGGTAGTTTCCATGATCCACCACAACCCATATAATGTGTACGAAACATCAAGTATTATAACTCAATCCATTTCAACCCATACACCGAGTAATAATCCTCAAACCATCACAGCCTATACACATTATACCTATAACAGTCCTCAGGAAAATATATCCAGAATACATGTGTTTGAAATAACCACAATCCATTATAGCCCTCTACACACATATATGGGGAATTCTAACCACTGTGCATACCATCACAAGTAACTAACAAGAGAAAATAGTGGGGCCAAAGTGGGTAGTCATCCATCCATCCTCCCAGCGGGATGTTAGGGAAAACACCCTCCTAGGGCTCAGAATCCTTAGGCTGTCTGTTTCCCTAATCGATAGGGTGGAGTAACGTATGAAAGCACAAAATGTACATGATATAATATAGCTCACAGCAAAACCATGAGCATAACCTATTCCTAGAATAAACTTCACTTAACATCTCTTAGACTCATGACTACCATTTCTAAGACCAG
The DNA here is from genome assembly GCA_963277665.1 of Viscum album. Taxonomy (NCBI): domain Eukaryota; kingdom Viridiplantae; phylum Streptophyta; class Magnoliopsida; order Santalales; family Viscaceae; genus Viscum; species Viscum album. The sequence continues at coordinate 1,649,354,476 of OY728143.1, read as the reverse complement.
ATATCCTATAAGCACACAACCAATTAACAAGATACATTAAATTATTTTATTCTTTTTCATCAGTCATAATTTAAATTAATTAAGTAATTAACCACTAATTAACCATTATTATTTTCCTCATTACATTATATTAGCATCATAACAAAGTTACATGCCTTATAGGCATAATAAAACTGAGTCTACAACTTCTCATAATTTTAACCTCGGTATTGCATCCTAGAAAGCTCCAACCTCATGGGTTAAACATTTATGCATTTATTAAAATCATTAATTTCCATATTACTAGGTACTCTATGAAAACATCCTAAGCTAACAAACAAGGCATACAACCAAGAACATCCATCTACCTCAAGTAGTTGGGAAAGGAAAGTAGATAAACAAACAACCTGGCCATCAGCCAAACAATAGATTCAAACAAGCATCAAACTTTCATATAAATGGGTAAGCCTAGATTTGACTCGTTCTATCACATTTGGTGTCCTCCCCAACACCCACATGCATATCCCGATTCATCCCACCATCATAGGTTTCAACTACTACCACAAAATCTGTGCCTCCACACCCATATACCACAACAACAATCAAGGCTCAGCCATCCGAGGCTCACATCACAACTGATCCTCCTCACCCCAAATCACAAGTTTCGTATCCAGTGCACAACACAAGTAGTAGGAAAAAAACATAACAACCAAACTCTTGAACCTAAAGTAAGTCATCCAACCCTTACACACAATGATCTCTCACAGCTCTAAATCACAAGACACTCTGACTTTATAAGAAATGGAAAAAACTCATCCCTTACAAAGGCATTATATTTTATTACATAATTAATTCTTATTCTATATTGAATTTTCCAATTCATTATTCATAGGTTCCAAGCATGGGCATCCTAAGCAGCAAGCTATCACAAGCTGTAACAAATTCATTAAATAATTAATTTAACATGCATTTAATTATTTTATCAAAAAGCACCAGCATGCTTCACATATTTATTCAATTCCATTAACACTTTGAAGGTCAATTATTTAAACATGCTTGCATCATTAATATCACAACACACCAGATTCATTAAACACACATCCTTAAATATTTTAGCCAACTAATTATCAATTAATTCCAGATTTATGTTCTTTACCAATTTAAAATTCTAATGCAATCATAACAAACACGACATAGATATCACACTATCTAGAAAAACAAGATGCAAAATGTTTTCATGGTGAAAAATAGCAACATCGCCTTGTGATCAATACATATTCTTTAATACGGTTAAAGTAATCATTAGATTAATTTCATTGGAATACAATGGGATAAATCATTCTCAATTTATGATCGCACATAAATAAAACAGAAGTAACAAATCCCCTACCTCAAAAGGGTGTCAGCTTTCTTCACATAAGAACATGCCAATGATGCAGATCCTGATCATCTCTCATGCAAGAACTACATCAACCCAGTGATTCCATGCCACAAATACACCAACAAAAAACCCCAAAAAAACCATTAGAAACATGGAGATCAAGTTCCATCACATGGAAAAGAGGAACAAGAAAAAAAAACATATCGAAGAAACCACAAAAACAGAGGTAGAACATACCTTGGATCAAAGATAGTTCAAAGGAGGGAAGGTAGGGATTGATCCTTGGAAAAGGAATCCCTAAAACGTCGCAGAGGGTGTTTCTAGGTCACATTGAATGAGAGAGAGGTGTTATAGGCCATAGGGTTTGAGAAATTTGTGGTGTTGCATCTTTTAAAGATGTACAAAATTGGGGATTTTAATGACGTGTAATCTCATTTCATGTTGTGTAATCCCAGGGGTATGGTTTACATTAAATAACACATCTCCTTTTTTATTTTTAAACCCACATTTATTAAATTTCATGATCCAATCAACAAAAGTCGTGAAACCCACCTTGACATTGTGTAATATGTTTACATGGTGTGAAATCTCTATGTTTCTTGTTCTTAGCAGCCGAACTCATCCACATTTCCTCTGAGCCTCCTCCAAGAACCTTGGTCTTTGAAAATGTGAAAAGGGTCGATCTAAATAGATCTAGGCCCTTAAATTAGATACTTCAAAAACAATTCTCATCCTAGAGAATTCCAAACCAACCTAGAGAGGAAAACCGAAAAAGGTTCATCCAAACAGCCACACCATGCGATACCTCTCAAGGCTCTCTCCACCACAGGAGCTCAAATACCTTATAAAAGGAACTGTATGAATATATGCAACAACCAAAACCCAATACTAAACTCTCTACATGGGTATATACCTCTCAAAGGAATGTAATACACAATAAGAGACAAGGGAAAGTCATCTCATAAAATCAAAAAGTTCTACAACCACAAAACAAATAGTGTTATGAGAGAAGAGATAAACATCAAACAGATCAGCGTACTGAGTAGGTATACGCAACCCACATTCCCAGTTACTCTCTTCCATGACACTATTCCACCACAAGACACAAACCAAGGGGATATCACACCCACACAACACCTTCTCCTGCTAGTCCTAGATCTCTGCAAGATGCTCCTTGAAAGTAACATCATCATCAACACTGATCTCACCTCGATTGATGATGTGGGAGTCATCATAAAGGTAACGATAAAGTTGTTACATGTGAAAAAAATCATGTATATGGATCATATGTGGAGGAATTTATATCCAATATTACATGGCTCTAACACAATCTGACACCTCAAAAGGACCAATTAACCGGGGATAAATCTTACTCCCACAACTAAACCTCTATTTCCCATGACAGAGAGTCACCTTCAAGAACACATGACCCCCAACATCGAGCTATATAGGTCTCATACTATGATTGAAATATTATTTTTGACAGTCCTTCACTACTTTCATCCTCTCATGAATCACCCAAACCATATCTGTTGTATTCTGTACCAGTTCCAGCTCAAGAATTGCTGACTCTCTAACCCCATTCTAGTATAACAAAGAAGATAAATTCCAACCATATAAGGCTTCAAATGGAATCAAATCAATGGTGGATTGAAATATATTATTGTAAAAAAAAACTCTACCAAGGCAAGGCACCTCATCCACAATCCTCCAAAATCTACGACATAATAGCGCAACATGCCTTCAAGAGTTTGGAAGGTACACTATTTCTGACCATCTGTCTATAGATGAAAAGTAGTTCAAAGGCATAGCTGTGAACAAAAATCATGCAGAGACCTCTCAATATCCTAGAGGTAAAATGATAATATCTATCATAAATGATCTTTCTTGGGACTCTGTGGAGTCACACCACCTCCTCTAAATACTGCCTCGAAAAAACCTACATTGAGATTGAATCTTTAATGACTATAATGTGGGATGACTTCATCAAATGATCCACTACCACCCATATAAAATCATAGAATTCCTAAGATCGATTTAAACTGGTAACAAAGTCCATCGATATGTCCTCCCACTTAAACTAAGGAAAATATTACGGTTGGATAAAACCACCGGTAACACAGTGCTTGACCTTCACCTTATGGAATACCAAATATCAAGACATGAACTTTTCAATTTCATGCTTTAACCTAGGCCACCAACACTGACCCTTCCAATCTCAGTATATATTTTTCATTCTAAGATGTACCGCTAAAGGTGAACTATGGAGTTCTCTAAGAACCATCTCACGCATCACCAAAGGAATGAAAATCCTTCCCTAAAATAACACCCAGTGTTGTTCATCCTCAGACCAACCATCAGGGGCCTTGCCTCAAACAACTCGGTCTCTCTAGACCTCCACTGCAAGATCCCCCAAATGAGATTCGACCACCTACTACACCAGATATGAGTGCACCTTCATCGAAAAAAGACAACCCCTACCCCCAAATTATCCCATATCTAGATGAAATGCTAAAAGTTCTTTCATCACTCTCCATGAATCACCTAATTCATTCATTGCATCAATACACGAATTTTTGATCAATGCATCATCCACAACATTCCCCTTACTAGGTGTATAAAAAATATCAAAGTTTTAGTCCTGTAAGAACTCCATCCATTGACATTGATTCATGTTCAAGTCACATTGGGAGAAAACATACCTCAGGATCTCATGGTCGATGAAGACCACAAAACACTTTCTAATGAGGTAATGTCTCCAAAACTTCTGGGAAAACACAACTGCCGCCAAGTTGAGATTATGGTTGGCATAGTTACATTCATGGGGACATAAATATCAGGACATATAAGAAATGAATGATATCCACTACATCAAAACAAAATGTAATCTATGATGTGAACCATTGAAAAAATCATCAAAATGAAATCCTTCTATTGGAAGAAAAAGAAATGGAGCACTAAGAAACTTCTCCTTCAGATACTAAGATATCTGACACTGATTAGTCTATAATAACATATGATCCTTTCTATTTAATGCTATCAGAGGAGTTGTAACACAAGAGTAATCAGCTATGAACATTCTGTAATAGCCCATAAGACCAAGGAAATTTCACAACTCTAACACTATCTTGGGGGATTCCTGAGACAAAACTGGTTCTATCCCAGATAGATCTATAGCTACTCCCCAATGGGATAAAAAATTCCCCAAGAAAATGACCTCTTAGGCCAAAAAATCACACTTAAAAAACTTCCCAAAAATATGCTCATGATGAAGAACTCCTAAAATGACACACAAATTCATTGCATTATCCTCCTCAGAAACATATAACATAAGGATGTCGTCGATGAAAACCACCATGAAATTATCCATGAACTCGTGAAACACAACTCTCATCAACCCCATGAACATGACTATAGAATGTTTTATGCCAAATTACATCACAACGACCTTGTAATGCCCATGATGACAACAAAAATAAGTCTTTTTAATATCCTCATCATTCACATGCATCTGAAGATATCTTGATCACAAATAGATATTAAATAACCAACTTTTACCATTTAGTTGATCTAATAAATAATAAATCTATGGAAGAGGATAGTGGTTCTTCACTGTCACTTGGTTCAAGTGATGAAAATTGATGCACAACCACAAACTGCCATCAGCCTTCTTCATGAAGAAAACTAGTTCACCCCATGGTCACACACTCAGACGAACAAAAGCACAATAAAAAATACCATCCAAATGTATAGTAAACTCTCACAACTCATAATATTTTATCCTATATGGAGACATAGAAATAGGAGACATGTCTGGATGTAGTTCAATCATGAACTTGATCTCTCATCAAGGGGGTAACACTAAAATCTCTTCTAGAAAGATATCAGGGCACACTCTCATGACCCTGAGAAACTCCAACTTTTGAACCTCCAATGAACTCAGAATCAGTTCATCAATTAAGGATGGGAAGGATGGAACACACCCATGACCCATCTGAGGGTCTCACTCACCAACAAACACTGTTGGCTCTCCATCAGCATCGAAGAATACAACCTGTCTCCTGAAACAATCGAAAATAACCTACACTAAATACAACTAATCCATATTGTGGATTTTATCATATGTTTGTATCTATAAACATAAGAAATATCCCTAAGAGCGGTGCTTCCCTAAACCTATCTCACATTCTCTATATACATCAAATAGGTCAGCTCAATCTCTAACAGGCATAGTCAATGCTAAAGGAAATGGAATCCTATCTACCTTAAATCCTAGAGCATGGAAAATGATAGGTGGTATGAAGGAGTGTGTCACTCCTAGATCAAACAAGGAATGAACCCAATTAGAAAACAATTAAAGGGTACATCGAATGATGTCTTCCTCACCTGGCATTAGTAATGCTAAAGGATGAATCTGGCCATGAACTTCTCCATGGCCTATCTGACCATGTCGACAAACACCTCTATGGTAGTGATCTAATCTATAAGGATGGGGAGCATCCTAGGGTTATCATATTCCTACCCTATCTACTCTCTATTAATCCCAAACTGGAGCAATCTGCTACTACTGCCTTGGATGGAACTCCCCCAGTAGAAGAACCTGAAGTGGAACAACTTGCACACACTGACTGCTCAGAAAGGTTGGGAACTCTCACTATTGATGAAATTAGTATACTCAATAAAAACATGCATAAAATCTATTGGAATAGTCCTGAGAGTCGTCAAACCTAAATAAACGAGACATTGAAGGCTAGGACCTACCATCGACTAATCAAAATATTTTATGTCCTGACAATTGGGGACCCAAACCACAACTCTACTTCATTAGGAATCATAAAGACTCCCCTCTTATGATTATATAGTTTTGGATAATGTTATATCGATGACCTATACTCTCACTAACACCTCAAGATACATATTTAGTATAAATGGGGTGACCTAGAGATGGATATCTGGATGCAAATCCTCCTTGAAATGCCTCACCCTGGCCTCCTCATCTAGTAGCAGGTCTGAAGAATATCATAGAAGGTTCCTGAAATGGATCCTGAACTCTTGAACACTAAATATCCCCTACTAAATGGTAAGAAACGCTTGGTGACTGGTTGTCTTTGAAGACTAAAAAATAAAGTTGGCTCTGAAATGGTCTCAAAACTCCTCCTAAGAGACTTTCAACTCCCACTGATCTCTGAGTAAGAAGTACCACCACCACTTCACTTCCCCATGCATCATCGTCACCACCAATGATACCCAGTGCTCCTTCCGAGCACAGATCAAACTGAAGGCTCTCTCAACCTACTTAAACCAGTATTCCATGACTATATCTAAAATATATCCCTTATACCAATATATATTCTAGTGTTGAAACTCTCATAGTGTCCTCCTCAATGTGTCATCATTGCCAACCTCCACTCTACAGTGATCTGCTAGCACAAATTGCTGAACATATTTGGTGTGAACTTGACAAGGACGTCAACCTAGAACCATGACCTCAAAATAAAAAATAGTTAGAGATCTTAAAAATAGAATATTAAAGACATTAACATTAATTAATTATTTTTTTATTCATTTTATGTTAACCTATCCCAAGTTCTACCCATTCAAATATAGGCACAAATAAGAATGATGCATGATCTTTTCCTAGGTTTCAACCCTACAACTAGTATCACTTTGTTTAGTAGACTTCATAAGATTAAATGTTTGTGAATCATATCACAGGTGGACCAAAATACCCATATCTAATTTGGTCTCCTGTGTTTACAACTCTTTCTAAACATAGCTAACACCATTGACTACCAGCCCATGCAACCTCACCTGTTCCTAACTCCAAATTCTATCACATCCCTCAACTAGAGAACTAATACCACTATGTCACAACACCCTCCCCACAAGGTTTACCCCTACTGGGTTGGAAATGAGAGAAGAGAGATAGTGACACCCGAGTCCTGCCTCCAATAGGCCCCGGGTTGGTGACTAGCACCGAGGGTATAGTAAACACGTAGATGGGAGGCATTACCTTCTAAGTGAACACATGCGAAATAGAGAGATAATATAGACACTAAACAACTCATTCTTACACTCCAATATAAAATAAAACCCAAGTGAACATATTTAATGACATTAAATAACTATTACAATTGAAAGGAAAACTGAAAATACCTAAATAAATGTTAGGAAGACGGAGAAAACGAAGCCCAAAAAGCTCCTATAGAACCCACAAGCTAGTCATAACCAGCATGATCTAAAACCTTCTCCAACTAACCTGAAAAATAGTTTATATATAAGTTGGGTGAGTATAATAGTATACTCTATAGGACACTCCCTAGTGCCTCTCGTGCAAAAGATAAAGAAAGCATTCTAAAGAATAGTGAACAACAAGTGAAACTAACGCATCGCCTAAACTTGTATACTAAGTTCCCAGCCTCACCATGGCTACTCTCACCAAGTACTGTATACAATATCATATAATATAATAAAGAATATCCATGGTATCCCTCTACCACTTCTCCATTGGTTTTTCACTTTTCCCCAATGTCGCACGTCCTGATCATCTCTCCTCAAAAGGCTCACCCTTAGACACCTGGGTGAAGTACCACAACATGCACCTTGTGTAACACACCACCACGTCCATATAACCAAAAGTAACTAGTTAGTTTTTTGGAGCCACCACAGCCCGTATGACATGTATGTCAGGTATTATACCTCAAGCCATCATAACCCATACACTGAGTAAGAATCCTCAATCCATCACAGCCTATACACGTTATACCTATAGTAGTCCTTAGAAAACTATATCTAGAATATATTTGTGTGAAATAACTATAATCCATTATAGCCATCTACACACATATATGGGAAATACTAACCACTATGCATATCACAACAAGTAACTAACAAGATAAGAGAGTGGGTCCAAAAGGGAGTAGTTAACCATCCATCCTCCCACTAGGATTTCGAAAAAAACACCCCCCCATAGCTCAGAATCCCTAGGGTGTCAGTTTTCATAACTAATAGGGTGGAGTAGAATATGAAAACACAAAGATTACATGATATAATATAGATCAAAACCACACTATGGGAATAAAATAGTCTTAGAATCGATTACAATTAACATCTATCAGACTTCAGGCTTCCACTACTAAGACGAGATATCCTATAAACACCCAACTAATTAAAGAGATACATTAAATTATTTTATTCCTTTTCATAAGTCTCACTTTACATTTATTAATTCATTAACCATTATCATTTTTATGTTACATTAAATTAACATCATAACAAAGTTCCATGCCTTATAGGCATAAGAAAACTGAGTCCATGGATTCATATAATTATAACCTCAACATTGCATCCCATAAAGCACTAAACCCATGTATTAAACATTTATTAATTTATTAACATCATTAATTTACATATTACGATTTACTATAGGAAAACATCTTAATCTACCAATCAAGGCATACAACCAAGAACATCCACCAGCCTCAAGCAGTAGGGAAAGGAAATAAGACAAACAAAAAACATGTTCGTCATCCAAACACTAGATTCAAAGAAGAATTTGAATTTCATATCAATGGGAAATCCCAAATTTGACCCATTCTATCATCTCTAGTGTCCACCCTGATACTCACATGCATATCCCGATGCATACTTCCATCACAAGAGTCAACTATTTCCACAACATCTGGACCTCCCCACCCTACATACCACAACAACCCTCTAGTCTCAGCCATCCCAGGCTCAAGTCACAACTAGGGATCCTCACCCCACATCATAAGGCTCTTATCCAGATCAAAACTTGATCAGTATAAAATAAACCTAAAAACTAGACTCTTGTCCCTAATAAATCCATAAACCTTTTCACACAATGATCTTTCACAAATCTATAGCACAAGGCACTCAACCTTTACAAGAAAGGGGGGAAATCAGGACCTAAAAAAGAATTATATTTTATTAAACAACCGATTATTATTCCATCTTAAATTCACTGATTCAATATTTATAGGTTCCAACTATAGTAAACTTAAGTATCAATCTATCATAATCTGTTATAAATAAATTAAAAAAATAATTTAACATTACTTTAATTATTTTATCAACAAGCATAAATATGCTTCACATATTTATTCAATTACATTATAACATGGAAGGTAAATTATTTAAGCATTCTTGCTTCATTAATATTATAACACACCAGATTCATTAAACGTGTGTCTTTTTAAGTTTTTAGCCAATTAACTATCAATTAATACTGGATTTACATTCTTTACCAATTTCTCATGTTAATCAAAGTATAAAAAAACAACATAGATATCACACTATCAAGAAAAAAAAGAGGAAAATCATTATCACATTTCAAAACAACAACATCACCATGTGATCAATACCAATTCATAAATTCGATTCAAGTAATTATCAGGTTAATTTCATTGACATCTAAGGGGATAAATCATGCTCAATTTATGATCATACATAAATAAAAGAGAAGAAAAGAATACCCTACCTAAAAACGGTGTCAACATTCTTGGAATGATAATGGACTAACACTACAGATCCTGATTGCCTCTCCCATAAGAACTGCATCCACCTAGGGACACCTCACAACAACCACACCAACAAACAACCCAAACAACTCTATTAAAAATATGGAGGTCAAGAGCCAACACATGAAAAGGGGGAATGAGAGAGAATAGATAGAAGAAAGCACAATAATATAGGTAGAACAAACTTTGTATCGAATAGGATTAAAGGGGGGAAGCTAGGGATCAATCATTGGAAAATTAATCCCTAAAACATCGAAGAGGGAGATGCTGGGTCACCTAGAATGAGAGGGAGGCACTATAGGCCTTAGGTTTTGAGAAACCCACAGTGCTTCATCTTTTAAATATTTACAACATTAGGGATTTACATGAAGTTTAATCCCATTTCATATCATGTAATTCTTGGGGTATGGTTTATTCCAAAATGTGTGTCACTTTTTTATTTTTAAACCCCAATTTATTACAAGTCATGATCTGATCAACACCAGATGTGAAACCCACTTTCATGTTGTGTAAAAATTTTACATGGCATGAAATCTCCCTAATTCCAACTCTTAGTAGCCAAAATCATCTATAATTCCATATATCCTCCTCATATAACCTCGTTCTTGAAATGTTCAAAGGTTCAATCCATGTGGATCTAACCCCTAACATTTCGGGTGTTAATTACTTTGTTTTATAATGTGTGTTTCATTATGAAAGATCCATTTATTTAAAATATTATATAGTTTCATAATATAAAATATAATAATCATTAAATTTAACATATTTATACATCAATTATACTTTTAAAACCAATAATAAAATATTATTATGAAAAATGAAGTATGTTATGAGCATTGAGACGGTAGGTCATACAAACACATGAGTAACATTTTGTATTTTTCAATGATCATTATGGAAATATGGTAAGTAAACTTTTTTACCTTTCATAATGATTATAAAATCATTAATACGATATTATATACTTATATATATTTCATCTATGTGGTGTGCTGATGAAAATAAAGTCACATCGCTTCGTGGATGTAGTATTCCACACATACACGGACGACATTATTATCTTTTATTGAGTGAAAAAGTAAGAAAATAAAATGATATATATTACTAACATAATTATAATTATGTCATTAATATCAAAATAAGTTCATTTATATAATATATAATCATTAAATTTATCTTTATCACCTTCCTTGTGATGCATTAGTTAAAGACAAATCACATCGCATCGCGAGGCGGTAGTATGTCGTACGGACGAGTGACGTTATTGTGTATCCTATGGAATAAAAGGTAAAAATAAACATGGTACATGATGAATTAATATTTATAATAATATTATAAATATACCATATATACTTTATATCCATCATTATAATAAACCTTGAGAGGTGGTAATGGCAGAATGATTGACATCAGTTTGGAAGGAAGTAGTTCATTATACACACGAATGATGATTTTATAACCCATTTTATATAATTGTGTGTTATTTTAGGTATTATAATAAACATATATAATAAAAAATTAAGGATGTGGAGGAATAAGTAAAATAAAGATTCTCGTTAGAGAACATTACCTCTTCTTCGAGTATATTCCTTTAGTTTACACTAAAACATTCCTAGGTTGGATTTATGCCCATTATAATACTTATAGTATTGGGAGTGGGTTTTGGGGGAGTAATTTGGGTTGGTATTGGGAAAAATTGGTTTTAATGTTCTAATAAGTAAGTAGAGTGGGTTGCCTTTTATAAGTGAGGTGAGTGCCCCTCTTGTAATTTTGTGAAAGAGTGATTTCTACCCATGTTTTTTTCTCAAAAAGAGGCACCGATAATGAAACAATTTCAATAATATAAAATATAAGGTAAACTTATGGCCATATAATGGGTTTTTTAAAATTTTATAGTTGATTTAGACTCTTTAGTTTAAAATTTTGTCCCTTTATAAACTAATTTTTCTCTAAATCATAGTGATTAATTTTAAAATTTTCACTATTAATTATGGTCAAAAATTAAAATAAACCTATTAGAAATTAGAAATTAATATTATTCCAAATATTTAATATATTTTTTGAAAATTAAATTCAAATAATTTACCAAAATTAATTTCAAATTAACCCCATAGATGCGCTGAGAAATCAAGTTTGCAAAGTGAAAATGTTCAAAAGTTTATAATGTTTTTATATCTAATTTCAATATGAAATTGATTCCAATGACCTAAATTTGATTAATATATGTATAATTTAAATTATTAAACTTTTAAAAAAATTCTAAATATAATTTAACAATATAAATTGTTTAAACTAAAATGTATTTTTCAGTTAAAATCCTGTATTTTTTAGTATTCAGTAAAAAATGGAACTTCTCAGAAAAATACCAAAATTCACCCAAAGATAATTTTGGTATTCTGATTTAAAATAAGTTTATTTCTTCAAATAAAATATATAAAAGTGTTAAAATTTAGTTCTAATATAAGTGCACCATTAAAAGGTGGCAAAGATGTCTTTCAAAAAATAAAACTTTTTATGTGTAAAATTGGATTTGTACATATCTTATGCATATAAAATCTATTGGATGAACATAAAAAAAACTTAATTGAATATATAATATATAAATTAATTTAATTTAATTAACTAATATCAATTAATTCAATTTATTAAGATAAAACTCCTTTGGTCACATAAAAATAGTTTTTTATAAAAATATTTCTTTTATATTCAATTAGTTTTTATTTTTATTTCTAGTTAATTTTTAACCAATGAATTAATTTTATATTTGTGTAAACTAGTTATTTTTATAAGTTAGTTAATCTTATTCATAACCACTAATTTAACAGCTATGAGATAATTTTCATTTTAGATAATAATATTAAGAGTATTTAGTAAAACTTGGTCTTGCATTTAATTCAAGCTATCAAAGAAAGTTGTTGTTGCATGTAACGCAAGTTAAACTCAGTGTTGCATGAATTGAAAGATATATCATAGATTTAATTTATTTAAAATAGTAAATATATCATAAGGTGTGAGTATTTTATATCTCATTCTACACTTGTTGTTGTATGTCATACATGCTATCAAATATGATTCATATTTTAAAATTTTGGGGTGTTACATTCTCCCCACCTTAAATAAATTGCGTCCTCACAATTTTATTATGATATTGGTAATCTTAGGGTTGATATTTTAAATTTTTTGTTTAAAAACCCACATTGTAAAAGGGTTAAAAAATTTCCTCTAAATTATAGAGAAAAGGAGTGATTGAGTTTAGGGATCACAAGAAAATGAGTGATCAATATAAAGTTGAGGGCCTCAAAACCTTAAATATGTGATGTTTTAAAAGACCATTTGATTTATCAGATATGAATGTAATAGGGTAACATTTTTGTTTCAAGATCTTTTTCCTAAAGTTGAGTAATTATTTTAATATCTTAGAATATGAGGAAACATGATTACTTGATACATTTCTATTTCATCATCAAAATTTCATCCATTGGTTGTTCTTTGATTAATTTCTAAATTTATCCCTTCACTCCAAGAAATGAATATCCAAAATTATTTTTTAATCCTGAAGAACTAAAATTCACTTTTAATAGATTGTAAGATCCATTAAAGAGTGAAAAGTCTATCCTTATTTCTCTAAATATTTTCCAAATACAATATGGTTAGAATAAGTTATCCAATACAATAAATTAATCTATAAACCTAAAAAGTAACACCACTAGTTTATCATCAATATTTATTTTTCAAATAGTTTACACAAAAACAATGACATATTAACCAGGACACTACATAGGTTGGTGGTAGGTGTGAAACCCTTATCATCCTTTGATCATGGGTTCAAGCCTCATGGACTTTTCATACATGATGGGTTTTCACTGGGTAAATAGGTAATACTTTTTCTAAAACCATATTAATATTACTCAAAAAATAAATATGATAGACATATTTAAAATTAAATCATTAAATAACCCTTTTACTAAAGTTTTCATTACATTTTAATATTTTTTTCCATGAAGTATAATAATCTTATTTTACTCTTATTATGATTTCATTAATGATCATATTAACCCTAAAGGTTACCAATGCCTTTAAACTTATATCTATAAAATGTAATGGTATTATTACTCAAATAAATTTTCCACTAAAACATATACTAAAGCAATGGGTTGTATCCCCATAAATTTTTTCCAAAAATATCTTTAATCTTGGTAGAATCCAATAACATATAACCAAAAAATAGGTGTTTAAGACTTTGAAATTATGATAAATATTAAACTCATAAATCCATGATGGTTTTTATAACTATTAAGTTAATGAATACACATATGCTTCTAAAAATTTTGCACAATCCTTAGATGTTTCATGAATCCTACAACCAAAATACCATTTGTAAAATATTTTTACAATTTAATTCTTAAATCCCAATACATAAATAATTCATTTGTTTTATTTAAACATAGGTCCTTCCTTGGTATAAGGTTTAACCTAGGTCATTAATTTTCATTATCTACTCAAATAATTTATAATGGTTTGTAAATAAAATGTGAATTATTCTAAGTATATTCCTTAGGAGCGTCAAACCAAGTGCACAATAAGGATCGTTGTTATGTACTGGGTGATACTCGAGTCAAGACCAATGCACCTTTTTCGAAGTTATTACACCTAGCTAAATCTATTCCAGAACCACATCCACTTGTAGCATCTAGTCATGGATTTATTGCAAGGAAAACCCTTATAAACTCTACCTTACCAAAACATTAAGATGTTATTTTTTTACTTATCCTCAAATTGTGTCTTCAAGTTATTTTCCCCAATCTATGTTTTCCTAAATCTAGTTCCCATGTTTTATATTAAAATTCCTCTAATATGAACTGTAGCGCCCCCAACCCCAATAAGAACAGATCTGGTTCTTGCTACCATTACATTGGGATAACATACAAGAAAAAACATCACAAATGACTGAATAGTTTATTAGTCTTGGTAAAGTAGATATATACACGAGTTTTACATTACATTTGAATACAAAAATTACAACATTTTTTTTAGAATAAATTGTCATGACCCATCCTCGGGGCCCGTGTCGTGACTACCCCAAGCCCGTCTTCCATAGTTCAGGGGCTGGTGACTAGCACCAAAGGCATAAATCTCGATAAATAGGTAAGGAATTGAATTTAAGTAAACAACCACAACAAAGTACACAACAGAAAGTAAACACTAAGTAAATATTGTATACAAAGGAAAGTGCTGAAAGGAATGGGGCCGGAAATACAATCCCAACAGTAAAGTACAGTACAACTGCAGTAAAGTAAAATAGAATCTAATGAGTTGTCCTCTAGGAATCCCACCAGAAGGGTGGGTACAGATGGTCTCCTCAGCACCTCAGGTCCGTCCGTCCGCTCCGCATGCATCTCGCCAAGTGGTCCACCTCTGGGTACCTTCGGGCTCCACAACACTCTGCCTCGATCAGTGATTTTCGTCATATACAACTAACACAATGAATTGCGGGCATTTCCAGTATAGGGGTGAGTATAACAATACTCATTAGGGATATCGAGACCCCCGAAGGTCTCCCAAAATCCACGAAGGATAAACCACAAAGGAGAGATACAATCACGAAGTATCAACCAACACAAAGTATCAACGAACACGAAGTATCAACCAACACGAAGTGTCAACCAACCCTACTTAGGTATATGCCCATAAATATACCTAAGTTATCAATTATAATTCGGCTCCAACTCTCGAGCTCAAGAAAAACCCCAATCCAAACAGGAAGTAAAGTAAATCACATCGATGATAATGATTGAAAGTCAAGACTCAGCTCACACAGGTACACATCTTTCGAATAGCGATAGAGATGATCATATGTAGTCACTGATTCATCTAAGATGTCATACCCACGTAGGATACTAGACCAGCTAAGCTATCGGACCCATGTAGGATACTAGACCAACTACTCTGTCGAACCCACTCAGGATACTAGTACAGAAGTCAAACTTTCGGACCCACTTAGGATACAAGTACAGTAGTCATCATTGTCGAAACCATGGAGGATTACAGTATAGTTTTCATCGTCATCGAACCCACGTAGGATTCTATTACAGTAGTTATCATTGTCGAACCCATGGAGGATTCCAGTACGTTAGTCATCGCAGTCGCAGCTAGCTCTAGGATTCCCGCACATAGCACGCTCGATTCTGGGAGGGTCCACTCCTCAAGCCAAGGGGTCGATACATAAACTATCACGAAGTCCAGAATTGATGTATCCTAAAGTTCTGTCTCATCAAAAATAACCCAACGAGACAAATGGCGCGTTAATCGGACGTCTGGTCTGAGAGATATCGGCTTTTCCGTTCCTGGGGCCCAGTTGGAATTACGCTCGTTCCAAACTTGGTCATTTTACAAAGTCATCCAAAATTAACTTAGAGTATCTCAAAAGTACCGTCTCATCACGAGGATCCTGGTTCCACATACATCACGTCGATCGGACGCGCGGTCTAAAAGTTATTCACGTTTAAGTGAAACAGGCCTGGCCCGTCAAGCCCAGTGCGCTGGCGGGTTGGCCCGACCTAGTTCGGCAAGTCCGACCCAACAGGGGGGTCGGCCTGGCCCGGTGGAGCGCGGATCGGCCTGGTGGGGCATGGCCCGGCCCCGTGGGGCGTGGCCTGGCCCGATGGGGCACGACCCGGCCCGAGGTGGCGCGGCCCGGGCCGGTGGGGCGTGGCCCGGACCGGCGTGGCGCGACCCAGCCAGCGGTTGGCCTAGCGGTGCGGGGGGGAGGGGGGGTCAGTTTCCCGAACCAACGGCACTGAGTGGTGCCGCCCCTCCTGTCCGACCGGCCTAATCCGGCCAGTCCTCCCAGCGTGAGCGGCCCGCACAGGTAGGCATCTAATCTTCCACGCAGCACCTTTGGGTGTCGCGGCCTTCTTCAACCCGGTCGGCCTCCTGCCATCCAGTTCACCCGCCGAAGCGACCTGCAGAAGTGGGCCACCATTCTCCACAGAGTAGCGCCGAGAGGCTCCACAAATCTTCCAGCACGTCTGAATCTTCTTCGGCCGAGCGGCCCACGATTGCGGGCTGCGGTCTCCCTTCTATGCGGCACTTGGTGTCGCGATCTTCTTTGGGTCGGCGCGTGGCCGCCGTTGCCGCCACCACCTTCGGTCGTCGCCTCCCCCATTCGTTTACAACTCCGGTCACTACCACCTCTTCCAACACCACCTCCATCGGGAATAAAAACAGGAAAAATTGGAGGTTCGTCGGGCCGTGTTCATTCGGCTCGCGCCCTCCGCATTAGGCGGTAACAAATGGACATAGATGATCACTTGCATTCAAAAAGAATGAAGGTAAAATTTATTTTACTTAAATTATACCAAACCCCTACCTTATTTTCAAGAGATTTGCACGTCGACGAGCCACAGAATACGAACATCATGGATGTTAGGCGTCGCAGAAAACAGAGTCGTTCCATCAATGTCGAAGGAAAAGATTTTATTGACGATGTCAATTCGTTAACGTCGGGGTGTGTCCGAGGAAGGAGTTTAGTCGACATTCCTCATGGGCGGCTCCTCCTCTTTTGGCTTGGACGAAGATCAAAGATGGTCTCATCGTTCTTCATTGGAGAGAAAGGACCTTCTTCATGTTCTTTGGGGAAGAATGCTCTCTCCCTAATTCTACAAAACTTCCACCACCAAAATTTTTCCAAGCCCATTATAATAAAAGGCTCCCCAATATTATAATGTTTCCAAGAATTTCAAATTAATTCAAAATGAAATGTTGACACCACAAATTAATTAATGAAGGCATTAATTAATCTTGTGTTGGCAACATTAATGGGAGGGAGGTAGAATGTGAAGGGTTTAACCACATCAATGGGGGGTTCATGGGAGTTTAAGTGAGTGTAGGGGAGGTGAAAGGGTTTGGGTTCGTGTGGGCCCCTCCGCACATTATCCTCTCATGAGAGGTTGTGTGGGGGTGGTCCCCACTACCAACCTCCCTTTGGAGATTATAACCACCCACCAAATAAAAATATCTAATTCATATATTTATTTATTTAAACAACAAACCCCAAAAATTAACTTTAACTCTCGACCAAACACAACTACGGTAAAGTTTTCCTTAAGAAAATAACGGCGCTGCGAGTTCATTAGTGTCCTCAAATTTCAATTCTGAGCACCGGTTAAAAAGATATAAAATCCCAAACGTACGTTTACTAAACATACCTAAAAAAAGTTTAAAAATTTATTAATAGCCACCTTAGACCCACTGCGGTCGAGGATTGGATTTTCCTAGGTGAAAGACTGACCAACGAACCCAACAGTACCCTCAGATTTCCAATCTGATTTACTATTTAAAAGTTATTAATTTTACAAAAAAATAATTGTCACTTAATTATTTTATTTGTTGCCAAAAACTATCTTTCTCTGGTGGCCCTCACCGACCCAAGTTTGTATCTGCTTAAATAAATATTACCCTCATGAGTTCAGCGGTGGTATCATATTTTTAATCCCAGTTACAGTTTGTGAGTTATAATCATTTGAAAAATAAAATAACTTTATTTAATTATTTTATTTATGGTTATGCCATTTTCTGGTTTTCTCACAGGAGGCTCACGCTGACTAAACTTAAGTCACTCCTAGGGTAAACCCGCCATCCTGAGTGCAACGGTGGCCTCAAATTTTTGATATGAGTAACCGTTTAAGATTTATTCCAAATTTTTAGGAAAACTTCTTACACGTGTTAATTTAAGCTTCACAAAACTTCAACAGATCATTCCAGGCACTCCGGGTCTTGGAATCGTGCGCCGTCAGAAACTGCGGACTTGTAAAATTCTAAAGAATTTAATAATAAAAAATTCTTGAAATTTCCAGTTCATTACATTACCCCCAAATCAGGGATTTACATCCCTGTAAAGCTACAACATACAATAAGGAAACAAAAGTGGGTACTGAGCACGCATCTGAGCCTCTCGATCCCATGTGATCTCCTGGAGGTTCTTCTGTTGCCAGCAAATGTGCACCAGAGGAATCGACCATCCACGTAGGACCCGCTCCTATCGATCCTCGATCTCCACTAGGACCTCTGTAGATGTCGCCCCGTCATCAATGTCCAGCTCCCCGTGGTCAATGATGTGGGACAGGTCGTGCACGTATCTCTTCAGCTGAAATACGTGGAAGATGTGGTGCACCCGATGCAACTGAGGTGGAAGGGCTAGGCGGTAAGCCACCTCGCCTACCCTACTGAGGACCTGGAATGATCTGACGAATCATGGAGACAACATGCTGCCTCGGCCAAATCTTTGTTGACCTCATCAAGGTGAGACCCATAAGAAGATGTGGTCACCATCCTCAAACTGCAGTGGTCTCTATCTCTTATCGGCATAGGACTTCTGTCTACTTTGTACAGTCTTCATCCACTCCTAGATGATATGCACCTTCTCCATCGTAGCCTGAAGATGGGTGCACTAGTCAACCTCTTCCTCAGCTCCTGAAAGCTCTGCTGGCATCTATCTGACCAAATGAAAGGTTTCCTCTTCTTTGTCAAAGCTGATTGTGGTGCTGAAACTTTGGAGAAATCTGGCACAAAGGTAAGTCTGGCCAATTCCTGAGTGATCGACTGCACCCTCTTATGCATGATTCCATTCTGTTCTACCTGGGTTTTCCTTTTTTCTAACCATGGAAAACTTCATCTCAACATTGTATATAAACCACAACCTTTTTTCCTAATACATTCAATCTGTGTATGAATTGTGGTTGCCCAGTCCATACCCAAATTAACGTCGTAAGGCCTCCATGCTTCCACCAAGAGGTTCCAACCAAAACTCTGACCTCAAAGGTCGGATCACACCATCGGTGTAAGTGTGATTATCGAGTCTCCTCCCAAAGGTATCTCCAAACGTGACAGTCAGGTCAACGACTTAACCGAAAACTCTAGGTTTGGGACAAGATTCGTGGAAGGAAATAATGATTGGTACCTATGTCTATTGATACAGTAGATAGTAGTAGACACTTACCTCAAATCATTCTTAGAGCCATTGGGTTACACTCCTTGACCGCATGCAGCTACTCTCTTCCCCTGCCCTCCAACTCCATGAGCCTAGCGGGGACTACAAAGGTGGGTGGTTGTAACATGTCGAAATGTTCACCACCTCATGCTTCTCTCCTAGCTTTGCTTCCACGTATAATGCCTTGTAGATTCATCTTTCCTTAACACTTCCTCTTCACAAAACATTTTACACACTCAAGTCTCTATGACTGATGTCAGTTTCATGATTTCCAACTATTATCATTCACTGGTTGTATCCGCTCAGCCAATAAACATTCAACCACAAAGGTTCTCTCTATCACCCTAACACATGTAGGAATGCATAGAGGAAAAATTGTTGGCCCAGATATCCTTAAACACACCTTTCTCAGAGGTCTGAGCTCTAAAGCACTGATCGAGTCATATTCATCGAGTACCAGGAAGGATCGGTATACCTCAATGAATACTCAGCTACCGACACGTTATCCCGCCAAAGCTGTATAAGCTCTAGAAAACTCTCAGCCACCTCCTCAACCTAGTCCTTATCCACCTATGGGTCGAGCTCGCCAAACTTGAGGGATATCCGGTGCTGAAACACATGTAAGGCACTAAGCCTACAAGTGTCCTCTATAGGTACCGTCGGTAGTGTCTGCTGACCAACGGCAGTGATATAGTTGGCATACTGCCCGAAGATACCATATCAGAAAACGGTCCAAGTACCAAAACTTCATCATTATTCAGACCATCTGCATGGTCACTCACTGAAAAATACTAGTATCTAAGATCAACATCTTCTATACTAGTGTCTCAACTAGGCAGAAAATTCCAGTAATCGCCTCCATCCAGTCCTCTGCTACCTGGGAATCTATCTCACCTCGAACCTCGGAGGCCACTACTACTGGAACTCGTGCAACATGCTCTGTCGGCGTGAACTGTCTGCTATTACAGATGGTGGCATCTTCTACCCAATGGGTGGTGGTGGTGCTGGTACACCACCCAAAGGCGCCAACATAGTAAGAGGGCCCTACACCAGAGCCTCGTCGCTCGGTGGTCCATCATCGTGTACTCTCTCTCGTGAACCCTAGCTGGCTGTTTTCGCAGAAGCATCCTGATAAGGAACAGATGCACCACAGTCAATAAGTTATACCTAGTGAGCTTACTTAAAGAGACCACAAAGGAAACTCTTTAAACGCACACGCAATCAGTGTTTCCGTGCACTAAGTCGGAAATCAGAGGTTAGGGTCCTATTGTATGGATACATTTGCCACCAAACCAACACTGGATTCCCTGTTATGAAAACCATACTCAATACTCTTAGCACTATTTCTTCATAGAAAATAATGATCAGAGTCCATAGTTATGTGGTAGAACCGACTCCTATGATACCAATTTGTCACAAACCATCCTTGGGGCCTATGTCGTGACTACCCCATGCCCGCCTTCCATAAGCCAAGGGCTGGCGACTAGCACCAAAGGTGTAAATCCCGATAAATAGGGAAGGTGTTGCCTTTAAGTAAAAAACCACAACAGAGTATGCAACAGAAAGTAAACACTAATTAAATAATGTATACAAAGGAAAGTTATGAAAGGAAAGGGGCTATAAATACAAGCCCAATAGTAAAGTACAATACAATTGCAGTAAAGTAAAACAGAAACTACTGAGTCGTCCTCTGGGAATCCCACTTGAAGGGTGGGTATAGATGGTCTCTTAAGCACCTCAAGTCCGCCCGTCCACTCCGCAAGAATCTCTCCAAGTGTTACACCTCCGGGTACCGTCCAGCTCCACAACCCTCTTCCTCGATCAGTGCTCTCTGTCGTCTGTAACCAACACAAAGAAGTGCAGGCTTTGCCCGTGTAGCGGTGAGTATAACGATAATCAGTAGGGATCCCGAGACCCTCGAAGGTCTCCCAGAATCCATGAAGGATAAACCAAAAAGGAGAGATACAGTCACGAAGTATCAACCAACACGAAGTATCAACCAACACGAAGTATCAACCAACATGAAGTATCAACCAATCCTACTTAGGTATATACCCATACATATACCTAAGTTATCAATCACAGTTCGACTCCAACTCTCAAGCTCATGCACAACCCCAATCCACACAGAAAGTAAAGTCAATCACATCAATGATAATTATTGAAAGTCAAGACTTAGATCACACGGTATACATCTTTCACATAGTGATAGAGATGATTAGATGTAGTCATTGATTCATCTAAGCTGTCAGACCCACGTAGGATACTAGAACAGCTAAGCTGTCTGACCCACGTAGGATACTAGACTAGCTACTCTGTCGGACCCACTCAGGATACTAGTATAGAAGTCAAATTGTCGGACCTACTTAGGACACAAGTACAGTAGTCATCGCTGTCAAACCCACGGAGGATTCCAGTACAGTTGTCAGTATCGTCGAACCCACGAAGGATTCTAGTATGGTATTTTTCGTCATCGAACCCACGGAGGATTACAGTACGGTAGTTGTCGTCGTCGAACCCATGGAGGATTCTAGTACGGTAGTTGTTGCAGTCACAACCAGCTCTAGGGTTCCCGCATACAACACGCTCGATTCCGGGAGGGTCTGCTCCTCGAGCCAAGGGGTCGATAAATCAACTATCATGAAGTCCAGAGTTGATGTATCCCAAAGTTCTTTCTCATCAAAAGGAACCCAACGAGACAAATGGAGCTTCAATCGGATGCCCAGACTGAGAGATATTGGTTTTTATGTTCTAGGGGGCCAATTGGAATTACACACATTCCAAACCCGACCATTTTCCAAAGTCATCCAAAACTCACATAGAGTATCTCAAAAGTACTGTCTTGTCACAAGGATCCCAGTTCCACCGACGGCGCGTCGATCAGACGTGCGGTCTTAAAGTTATTCATGTTTAAGTGAAACGGGCCTGGCCCGTCAAGCCCAGTGGGCTGGTGGGTCGGCCCGACCTGGTTCGGCGAGTTCGACCTGGTAGGTGGGTCGTTTCGGCCCAGTAGAGCGTAGCGCGGCCCGGCCCAGTGGGGTGCAGCCTGGCCCGGCGTGGTGCGTCCTGGCCCGCAGCTGGCCGCGACTCGGCCCTGCAGGCCAAGCGGTGCGGGGGGGGGGGGGGGGGGTTCTTGAACCGGTGGTGCCGATCATCGTCGCCCCTCCTAGCCGGCCAGCCGAAGTTAGCCGGTCTTACCGACGCAAGCGGGCCGCTGATCTTCCACGCGGCACCTTCGGGTGCCGCGACCTTCTTCAACCCGGTCGGCCGCCTGCCGGCCGGTTCGCCCGCCAAAGCGACCCACAAAAGTGGGCCGCTGTTCTCTATAGCGCGGTGCCAAGAGGGGTCGCGGATATTCCATCCCGGCCGAATTTAGTCGGCCAGTTATTCTTCAGCCGAGCAGCCCGCGGTTGCGGGCTGTAGTCTCCCTTCTGTGCGGCACCCAGTGTCACGGTCTTCTTTGGGCCAGCGCACGGCCGCCATTGCCGTCCCCACCTTTGGTCATATCTACCCTCGTTCGTTGCTAACTTTGGTCACTGCGACCTCTTCCAACACCGTCTCCATCGTGAATAAAAACAAGAAACAACGGAGGTTCATCGGGTCATGTTCGTTCGGCCCCCATCCTGCACATTTGGCGGTAACAAATGTCCATAGACGATCACTTGAATTCAACAAGAACGAAGGTATAATTTATTCAACTTAAATTATACAAACCCCCTACCTCGTTTTCAAGATCATTGCACATCGATGAGCCATGGAAGAAAAACATCGTGGAGGTCGGGCGTCGTGGAAAACGATGTCGTCCCATCAACGTCAAAGGAAAAGAATTCATTGATGACATCAATTCGTTGACATCGGGGTGCATTCGAGGAAGAAGCGTAGTTGACGTTCCTCACAAGAGGCTCCTCCTCTTATGGCTTGGATGAAGATCGAAGATAGTCTCATCGTTTTTCATTGGAGAGAAAGGACCTTCTTCGTATTCTTTGTGGAAGAATGCTCTCTCCCTAATTCTCCAAAAGTTCCACCACCAAAAGTTTTCCAAGCCCATTATAATAAAAGGATCCCCAATACTATAATGTTTCCAAGCATTTCAAATTAATTCAAAATGAAATTTTGACACCACAAATTAATTAATAAAGGCATTAATTAATCTTGTGTTGGCAACATTAATGGGAGGGAGGTGGAATGTGAAGGGTTTAACCTCACCAATTGGGGGTTCATGGGAGTTTAATGGAGTTGAGGGGAGGTGAAAGGGTTTGGGTTCGTGTGGGCCCCAACACACATTATCCTCTCATGAGAGGTTTTGTGGGGGTGGGCCCCACTACCAACCTCCGTTTGGAGATTATAACCACCCACCAAATAAAAATATCTAATTCATATTTTTATTTATTTAAACAACAAAACCTAAAAATTAACTTCCACTCTCGACCAAACACAACTACGGTAAAGGTCTCCTTAAGAGAATACTAGTGATGCGAGTTCATCGGTGCCCTCTGATTTCAATTCTGAGCACCGGTTCAAAAGATATAAAATCCCAAACGTACGTTTACTGAACATACCCAAAAAAAGTTCGGAAAATTATTAACGGCCACCCTAGACCCATTGTGGTCGAGTTTAGGCTCTGCCTAGGTGAAGCACGACCCAACGAACCCAACGGTACCCTCATATTTCCAATCTGAGTTACCGTTTTAATGTTATGAATTTTACTATAAAATAATTGTCACTTAATCATATTCTTTTTAGCCAAAAACTAACTTTCTCTGGTGGCCCTCGCTGACCCAAGTTATTATCTTCTTAAAGAACGCTTACCCTCAAGAGTTCAGCGGTGGTCTTGTATTTTTAATCAGAGTTACCGTTTGTGAGTTATTAGCATTTTAAAAACAAAATAACTTTATTTAATTATTTTATTTACTGTTATGCCATTTTCGGGTTTTCTCACAGGAGGCTCGTGCCGACTAAACTTAAGTCGTGTCTAGGGTAAACCCTCCATCCTGAGAGCAACGGTGTCCTTGGATTTCTGATACGATTAACTGTTTAAGAGTTATTCCACTTTTTCAGGAAAACTGCTTACACGCATTAATTTAAGTTTACCAAAACTTCGACGGATCATTCCGGGCACTCCGGGCCTCGGAATCACGTGCTGTCAGAAACTGTGGACTTGTAAAATTAAAAATAATTTAAGAAAACAATTTCCTTGAAATTTATGGGTATTTACATAAATTTATTCCATCTAGCATATCTCTACACAACAACCCTAGTAATGTCCATAGAATCTTGGGGAAAGGAAAAAATAAGGGTGATCTCAAATAATAAATAAGAGTTAAGTACAATGTAAGAAATCATGAATCGATATGGAAAGGAAATAATTGAACACAAATGTAGTATATTCAATAAACTAAGAGGGAGGTTCATCCAGTGATAATATCAATGAAAAAAATCTTTGTGATAATAATCAACACGGAAAGGAAAATAACTAAACACACATACCATTTAAATTAATTGACTGCATGAATAGATAAGGCATAATAAATATATAAAGGTAAATAACTAAAAACATATTCCCTTTAATAAATAATTGATAATGAAATGAATCCAGTGATAATGTCTTAGTTAAAACCTCTTAAACAGTGGTTAAAGGTTCTGGGCGCAGTGGAAGCATGGTTGGTACAACACCCAAATTTGATTTTTACCATGATCAATGATTATTTCGGGATCAGAATGACGATGAACTCCCATCACCATGGAATATAATCAAATATTAATATAAATAAGTAATAGGCCTGAAACTTTTAGAGATGATCTTGCACATCATGTTTATAATTAATTTAATTAATTTTATAAATAAAATAATACCTAGATCTTTGGTATTTTATTCATTGATGATGTTGATCATTCAGAATGCTAGAAGTGATCCACATGTGCTCCAATGGCCTCTAATCGACATCGATCGTACTCTGGGTGCTAGCATGGTAAAGTGAGTGTCTTGTGTCAGTCATTCTTGATCGCTTGTTCTTCGGCGTTGAAGAACATATCTCTCTCTTGAGAGGGTTGAAAAGAGGATTTGAGAGAGAAATTGTTTAGCTCAACAAGTCTCAATTCACTGGGTGTGTGGTTCAGTACCTCACACAATAGACGTATGTGTTTATTTATTGACAAGGGGCATCAGTAACAATATTAAATTGTGTTGCATCAATTAAATACATTCATAACCTTAGAGAAAACTCATTATATTAATAATAATATGGTGTCATTATTTATGGTGTGTCAACTTGCGCAAAATGGAATTATAAATAAAATTATGTGTCACAAAATAATAGTATTGTTATTTTCATCTGTACCAACTAGTTAAATAATTATTTATCATCTTGAAAATAATTATTTTACTACCGAACCATCCTTGGTCTGCTCGAATTCCACTTCCATTTATTGAACAGCTGAATAAATAAATAAATAATTTATTATATTAAATAAAAATTTTATTTACAAACTAGTAAATAAATATTTATTAAATGTACAATAAAATAAATAAATATATTTTACCCACAATCTGATGAATAAATATTTATTTAATTTAGGAAATAATTTTAACTTGAATAAAATTATTCCAATATCTTGAGAATAATATTTATTAATTAAATTAAAATAGAATTTAACTGAGACCACCAGAAATACTTATTGAGTGACCCTTTATGATTCTTTCTCATTATCATTAGGTAGGCTTGCCTAAAGTCTAAGGGTACTATTTAGCAACGGGTCAAGGCACCCAAGAGAAAGAACTTAAAGTCACAACAACAACATCCACATACAAACGCTCACTGTGTAATATAATCCCTTTATCGCAATATCTCATCAAGTAGGTTTCATGATAGTTTCATTAACCTTTATGCTTGATATGTCGTTCTTTGACTACCTAAAATAAACTCATCCTTACACCATGACCATAGAATTTAACATGATAGTTCTATTTCAATCAAATGGCCAAGATATCAAATTCCATAATTGGAAGGTACGAATTCTTCCTTGACTTATCTATTAATAACATGCAACTTGTGACGCACCCGACGTACCATACTTTCCACCAACTGTCTTTGTGATGGTTTTGATCCGTAAATCAAAGTGATCAAGTCATGATACAGATTAATGATAATCTTTAAGTCTATGGGTCATTACACACACTCACAGATAGGAATATCTGATGATACCAAAACATACGAAATTTATACTAGTGGGTCTATTCTCATAATCTTCTATCTTGGAGATTACCAAGTGCAGACTTCATGAGATGAAGTCTCATCTTCTTATGAGTACTCACACCCAACAGTCTGTATGTTATGTGTCCCATCATAGTATGTCATTCAACTACATAACTATATTTAAGAATATTGTTATATGATTTCAAGGTTCTCATCATAGTGGGGAACTACCATGAATATATCAATGTAATAAATTCTCTAGGAAATTATTACATCATAGTCATGCGGAACAATGAACAATATGTAATACATTAAATATCCATGTAATCAAAGTACAAATAGTTGGTTCTAGAACACCAACTCTGACAAACTCTAACTTGGAATAGAGCCAACTGCCTACGAATTTCAGTCCACTAGACCTCACATGATGATCATGCTTATGCTTAGTCAAATCTTTAGTTAAGGGGTCCGACACGTTGTCTTCTATGGAAATACTGCTCACTGCAAATTCACCTATCTAAGAAAAATCCCTCAAGAGATGATACTTCAGAAATATGTGCTTCATCTGGTGATGTGACCTTGGCTCTTTTGTGAGAGCCACCACTGTAGTATTATCACAGTACAGTGTGATGAGATCTTTACTGCTTGGTATCACATCTAGATCCAGGATGAAGCTTAGAAACCAAACTACTTATTTAGCTTCCTTAGAAGCTGTGATATACTAGAACTGTGCTATATAATCTATGACCACAATCTACTTTGAGCTCTTCTAGCTCACTGCACCTCTATTCAAAGAGAAGATGTATCCCGTTTGAGACTTCATGTCATCTTGATCAGTCTGAAAACTAGTATCTCCATATCCGATGATGACTAGTTCCTCATCTCCTCCATAAACCAGGAATATATCCTTAGTACACCTCATATACTTTAGGATAGTCTCGACTGTCATCCAATGATGGTCACCTAGGTTCGCTTGATATCTTCCTACCACTCTCAATGCGTAGAAGACATCCAGTATAGTACATAGCATGACATACATGACTGACCCAATCGTTGATGCATATGGAGTCCTTGACATTATCTTTCTTTCCTCATGTGTCTGAGGACACATTTTCTTGGAAAGAAGAATTCCATGTGACACTGGAAACAATCCCCTTTTGGATTGTTCCATACTAAATATCTTCAGTATAATATAAATGTATGTACTTTGACTTAGGCCCAACAATCTCTTGGATCTATCACGGGGCATCTTGATCCCAAGAATATATGCTGCCTCACCCAAGTCCTTCATGAAGAAGCATTGATTCAACCATGCCTTAACAGACTGTAATACTGGTATCTCATTTATAATAAGTAATATGTACTCAACATATACTATTAGGAAAATGATTTCACTCCCACTAAACCGTTTATAGACATAAGGATCACATTAATTCTTGATAAAACCAATTATTTATGGATTCATCAAAATGAATGTTCCATGACCTGGATGCTTGCTTTAATCCATAAATGGATTTTTGCAACATGAATACCTTATTGGAATCCATTGGAGTCATAAAGCCTTTAGGTTGTGTCATGAAGAAATCTTCCTGAAGGTTCCTGTTAAGGAAGGCCATTTTGACATCCATTTTCCAAATCTCATAGTCATGGTAAGTGAAAATGGCCAATAGAATTCTGATGGATTTCAGCATTTAAACTGGTGAAAATGTTTTTTCGTAGTCTATTCCTTGACACTATTTGAACCCTTTTGTAACCAGTCGTGCCTTATAGGTACTGATTTGTCCATCTATGTCCAATTTCTTCTGGAATACCCATTTGAAACCAATAGTCTTTACATCAACTAGAGGATCTACCTAAATCCAAACTTGGTTTTGGTATGTGGAATCCATTTCAGAATTCATGGATTCATTCCACTTGGAAAAATTTGGGCCACTTAATGCTTCCTTGTAGGTTAGAGGATCATTATCATCAACTAATAATGAGTCTCCATCCTCGTGAACTAGAAAATAGTACCGTTATAGTTCTCTAACTTCTCCTGTACTCCTACACATCTCTTGTGTCTCTCGAAGAAATTCATTCTTCTACGGGGCTTTGTGTAATCTATTCATGAACCAAATATTGTGTACCTTGAGCCTTAACTTCATTGAAGTATATCTCTCTCCCACTATATCTTTTGGAGATGTTCTCCCTCTCAAGGAATATGGCATGTCTTTCCACTATAGCCTTTTTTCTGAGGGGTTGTATAGGTAATATCCCCTTGTTTCCTTGGGGTATTATATAAAGGTACACTTTGTGCCTCAAGGTGAAAGTTTTTTACCTAAAGAATCATTAACAAATGCATAACATCCCCACATATGTAAATTTGATAATATGTATTTCCTTCCACTCCAGAACTCATATGGAATACCATTTATCAATTTAGTTGGTACTTGGTTTAGTATGTGCACCGTTTTTGGTAACTCATATCCCTAAAAGGATAATGGAAGACTCGCATGACCCATCATTGATATCACCATGTCCAACAGAGTGCAGTTCTTCATTTCGCTCACACCATTCCACTGGGGCGTGTATAGAGGAATGAGTTGGGATAGGATCCCAAACTCCCATAAGTAATCAATGAAGTCTTGATTAAGATATTATCCACCTCAATTTGAGTGGAGTTTCTTAATCTTCTTACCATGTTGGTTCTCAAATTCATTCTTGTGTTCTTTGAACTTATCAAAAGAATCCAACTTATACCTCATTAAGTAGATATATCCATATCTAATAAAATCATCAGTAAAAGTTATGAAGTATGATTATTGTCCCCTTTCTTAAACTGGAAATGGTCAACACACATCGGTATGAACCATTTCAAGAAGTTCTATTTCCCTTTCACCTATTTCACTAAATGGGGATTTGGTTATTTTTCCTTTTAAACATGCACAACATACTCCAAGTGGTTTTAGTTTGAAAGAAACTAAATATCCATCTTGATGTAACTTTATCGAGAGTTTCTCCTTTACATGACCTAGTCGGTGATGCCAAATTTGGGTGTGGTATGAGTCATGTGAACTATCTTTGAAATCGATTTCCATTACTTGGTTTGTGTAATCCAACATGTAAAGACCATTCAATAAATGTTCCCTACCAAAACAAATGCTATCTTTGAAAAAGAAGAAACATTCAATTACAAATTTGAAAAAAAATCCATCTATATCTAATCTAGATACAGAAATAGTGTTTTTAGTAATAGATGACACATAATAAAAACCCTTTAACACCAAGATCATACTAGTTAGAAACGTGAGGTGGTAGTCCCCGATAGCTACAAAAGTAGGTCTGGCTCCATTGGCTACTCATAGATCTACCTCCCCTTAGTCAATCTTCCCGAATCTACTTGGTTCCCATATTTGGATACATATGTGAGTACCACAAGCTGTATCTAATACCAAATTTGTAGAAACATATAGATTTCATTCAATAACAAATGCACCTAAAGATTCCCCTTTCTTCTTAGGCTATGTGCAGTTCTTCTTCTAGTGGACCATCTTACCAAATGATAAACAAACAGCCTCTTGTTCCATTACCTCCCTTTTGATCTTCCTTTTCTTGGAAGGCCATGAAGAATATTTGGGCTTAATTCTCTTCACCTTCTCTTTCCACTTATTCACCATAAGGACAGAAGGATTTTGTCACTTCATATCTTTTTCCACATGGAGAATGAGGACAAGAATATTAGATAGAGACCTCTCAATGTTGTTCATATTGAAACTAACAACAAAGTTAGAGAATCTCTAAGGGAGTCATGCAAGAATGAGGTTGGTTCCCTGTTCTTTGGGGATTTTAAACCCTAGAACATCCAGACACTCAATGTATCCAATGATCTTGACTACATGAGGCCCAAATGGGGAACCTTCTTCAAGCTTACTCTGAAAGAGTTCCTTAGAGATCTCAAACCTTTCCTATCTTTCTCTCTCCTAGTAAAGATCATAGAGCTGCTCGAGAATTCAATAAGCATTTATGTTTTCTTGAGACTTCATGAGCTCACTAGACATTGATGATAGCATCAAACATTGAATGTAGAACACATCGTTAATATGTTTCTAATAGACTAGAAAATCCACATCACTCACCTATTTGGTAGGAGAATCAAGTAATGCTGACTACAACCCATAAGACTAAAATTCATGGAGTTAAGTAACTTGAAGGCATCTTAACCATTCCTGGAAGTTACTGCCAATGAGGATGTTGTCTTTATCTAGAATCGATCGCGGGGATAATGTGGTTGATGAGCTTTTCATTTTTATTCTACAATTAAAAGAGAAGATCATTAGTACTTTCTTGATTACATTTTATGAGAAATAAAAAATTTTATTAAGTCTCCCACTATTTTATCAAGTCCCAATGGCCCTCACCATTGAACTCTGAATGTCCAGTTTCCATGACATTCTATTGGAAAAGAACCATATTCCCCTTCACATAAACCCAACAATGGTTGGTCAAGCTATTGGATGGTATTTAGGTAGGTAGTTCTTTTCCAACTGCAGGCTTGTAGCTCCTTGATCTGTTGAGTGGACTCCCCAATCCTGAAATCACGACTTTGTATTTCCTTAACTCTTATCTCCAATATTACACCAAGTCTAGAAAGGGATACTCTTCTCGATGTAATATGGTTAAGTCAACCTGAAACCTTTCATAAGGGCTTCTTGTATAAAAGTAAGTGTCCCAACAAGGGTTGGTCAAACACATAGTTTTATTGAATTTTTTCCTTAATCAAGTAACGAAAGGCTTGGTCTGACTCAATATTTTATTTGAGGGATTTTTATTTATTATGTGTGAATTTATTATTATCATTATCACTTGATTGGTAATATTAATTATAACTTAATGAAGTGATTAACCATATCTTGATAATATTTACGCATAAGATTGGTTTATTTTAATTCAATCTTGCATTCTTGTTTAATTCATTAATTATGTGATCGTGACAACACATCAATAATGATAAACCATGAATCTGATCAAAATAAAAAAATGAAAAGGGAATTATCATGTGCTTTTCTAATGGTTAGTTTATTTAGTGGTTAATAAACTAACCATGACCTAGGGGAGAAACACCTTTAACCTTTTTTGTTTGTGTTTACAGCTTTCCACTTGTCCACCTCTATATCTCCTGGGATTGATTTCATCTCGGCCCCAGCTTGAACCGTCTCCTCTAGCTTAGGAGTTCCATCTATTACATATTCTTTTAAACTCACACGTAGGTGAGGGGTAAAAGTTAGGTCTACATAAAAGAAACCATGAGCACACATGCCCTATATATTAATGAGGAGAGATGGCTCGTAGGCTAACAAATTTAATTTAAATAAATAAATTAAAAGAAACCATCCACATATAAAGGTCTTGGTCTATCTCATGATCATCCATACATGAAACTATTTTTACACATAAATAAAAATATCATTCAATTATTTAATCATTCTCATTTAAGATAAATCATGCTCAAATCAATTAATTATCATCTTTAATTAATCAATACTTTTATCTTAAACCCTTTTTTCTGAATTTCCTTGATATTCTCATGCATCATAATTTTAAACAAATAAATTCATTTAAAATTATATTCGTACATAACTTGTACCTTGGAGGCAACCCGGTGAATTTCTATTCATAACTACCTAATGAGTAGAAATGAAAATTATGCAGATGTTAAATTAAACACATATATATAAAACACCTATCACATGTTGTGCCTTAGCTTTACCCCCACATGATGGTACATATCTTAAGGGTTTGTATAGTATAATAATAAATTTTAATAAATCTGTGTAATTTGGATTATCACACGGCGTGTAGTTTCAACTAAACGACATGTACTATTTTTCGTCATCCATCCAAAGTACACACCTGGGGAAACGACATGTGAGTGTGATTTGGAAATATCCAGAGTACACATCGTGTTCAGTGGGCCACACACTGTGTAGTATCCATGTTACACGATTTCCAATCAGGGAAGCTGTGTACGGGGTACACGGTCCTACCCTAACCTGAAGGGACTACACACTGTGTCTAGTGAACTACACAATTTGTAATCCAGAAGCCATGTGCCACCTATTCCTAGTCAACACACAGATTCATTTAAGACTCAGAAAGACTCCAACACATGACTTGGTTTGGTGGACCGGTCTGATGAATTGAATCTTGAACATGCAGTGTGTACTGCTGAATACATGTTGTGTGTTCTGGTGTTTTACGGCCAAGAATCATTGGCACCTCCAGATGATATCCTCTATTTTATTTTAATCAAAATTAAATGAAAAAATTGTTTTTGTAAGGTTAATGAGAAATGAAAGAGGCGGAATAGATCTTGAGATTCATATTTTCCAAACTATTAACATGAATTGAAATAACTAAATTATTAAATGCATAAGTCATCAACAAATTATTTAAATAATTGTAAACTATGATGTAACCACTCGATACCACTTGATGGTTCTGGGCGCATCGAAAGTATTGTTGGTACAACACCAAAATTTTATTTTTACAATGATCAATGATTATTCTGAGATCAATACGACGATGAATGCCAGTATCCATGGAATATAATCAAAGATTTTGATAAAGGAAGAGGCCCGAAACCTTAAGAGAGGATCTTGCACATCATGTTTATAATTAATTTAATTAATTTCATAAAGAAAATAATACCTGGATCTTCTATATTTTCTTCATTAATGATGTTGATCATCCAGAATGACCCTTCCTAATTATCTTGTTGTGCTTGTAAGGATCCAAACTAGAATCCCTCTAGTAGTGATCCACAGATGCTCTGATGGACTCCGATCGACAAAGCTCGTTCTCTGGGTACTAGTATGGTGAAGTGAGTTTATTATGTCGGTCATTATTGATCACTTATTCTTTGGCCTTGAAAAACATCTCTCGTTATTGAGAGGGGTGGGAAGAGTATTCAAGAGATAAATTGTTTAGCTCAATAATTCTCAATTCAAAAGGTGTGCAGATCATACCTTTCACAGTAGATGAATGTGTCTATTTATTGACATCGGGCTTCAGTTACAATATTTAATTTCATAATGACAATTAAATACATTCATAGCCTTATAGAAAAACCATTATATTAATAATAATATCGCGTCATTATTTATGGTGCTCCAACTTGAACAAAACAGAATTATAAATAAAATTCCACATCAAAAAATAATAGCAACACCATTTTAATTTGTGAAAACTTGTTAAATAATTATTTATCATCTCGCAAAATAATTATTTTACTACCATACTGACCTTGGTCCGCTCGAATTACACTTCCATTTATTGAACCCCCGAATAAATAAGTAAATAATATATTATGTTAAATAAATATTTTATTTACAAACTAGTAAATAAATATTTATTAAATGTTCAATAAAATAAATAAATATATTTTACCTACAATCCAGTGAATAAATATTTATTTAATTTTTTCAATTATTTTATCTTGAATAAAATTATTCCACTATCTCGAAAATAATATTTATTAATTAAAATCAAGTAGAATTTAATCGAGACCACCAGAAACACTTAGTGTGTGACCCTTTAGGATTCATTCTCATTGGCATTAGGTAGGTTTTCCTAAAGTCCAAGAGTAATGTCTAGCAACTAGTCAAGGAACCCAATAGAAAGAACTTAAAGTCACAAAAATGGCATCCACATACAAATGATAACTATGTAATGTAATACCTTTGTTTCAATATCTCGTCAAACAGGTTTCATGGTAGTGTCATCAAACTTTGTGCTTGATACGTCATTTTTTGTTTACCTGAAATAAATTCATCATTACACTATGACAATGGAATTTTTCACGACGGTTCTATTTCAATCAAAGTGTCGAGATATCAACTTCTATGAATGGAAGGGAAAAATTATTCCTCGACTTATCCATTAATAAAATGCCCCTCATGATGCACCCAACGTACCCTACTTCCCACCAACTATCTCCATGATATTTGTCATCAGAAAGTCAAAGTGTGCGAGTCGTGACACGTATTAATGATAATATTTAAGTCTAAGGATCATTAAGCATGCTCAAAAATAGGAATATCTGATGACACCAAAACATGTGGAATTCCTACTGGTGGGTTTTTACTCAAAATCTCTTATCTTGGAGATTACCAAGTGCGAACTTCATGAGAGGAAGTCTCATCTGCTTATGAGTACTCGCACCTAATGGTCAGTATGCTATGTGTCCCATCATAGTATGTCATCTAACCCAAAAAAACTAAATTTAAGAATATTTAATAGCATTTCAAGGTTATCATCATAGCGGGTAACTACCATGAACTTATCAATGTAACAAATTCTATTGGATATTATTACATCATAGTCATGCAAAACAATGAAAAATATGTAATACATTAAATATCAGTGTAATCAAAGTACAAATAGTTGGTTCTAGGACACCTACTCTAAAAATTAAAACTGAAATTAGGGAAATTATTAACTATTGGATGTCATGATTCCAAGGCACATAAGACCTTTAAAGTTTAGATATATCCTCTATACAGTTTAAATAATACTAGATGAAAACTCATTAGTTGAGCCTATCTAAATGATTCATCCCACGAGACTGTCAATGCATCGAGGGTCTTGCCTTAACTGGTACCGAACCCGTGTATTGCACGTCCAAAGTATTCCCCTTTTATTGAACAATTGATTTAATTCATAAACAATGTGAATTATAAAATATCTGTATTGAGTGAAGGATGCATATTTATCAATATTTCCCCTGTTAATCAAATAAGTTTCAAAGTAAACATCATAAGTAAAAATGGTATATGGTTTAAGAAATAATTATATCTATGATAAATGATATGTAAATTTAGGATAAATTTAATGTCCAATGATTATAAAAAAGTGAATAACTCAAGGGGAAGTTAATGATTATGAAAATGATTCAAAAAAGATAATTTCAATACTATACTTGGTCAAAATAATCACAAGCCATCCAGTGGGAGAATGAGTATGGAATCAATATGACATATAAATATTAGAGTAATAATAAAGGTTGTTTTCATTTATGAAATAAAAACATATTTGAAAACATTTTTTAGTGAAATATCCTTTTCATTTTGAAAATAAAATTTTAAATCATAAAACATTTTGAAAATAATTTTCTTTGAAAATAATATTTAAAAACATTTTATTTAAAAATATCCTTTAAAAATTTTAAAGGAATATTCAAATAAATGATGGTGGGTAATTAAGTAAATTCCATAAAATTTTAAAAGAACATTCCTTTGTCATTGTAAAAAGGTTTGAAAAGTTCCTTGTTTGGAAAATGAAAAGAAGGTTACATTTGAGAAATTTCATAAAAAGTAAAAAATGGGTAAAAATTTATTTAATAAATCATTATGAAAATGTTAAAAAAAAATTAAATCATTTTTATAAAACATTGTTTTGGAAGAAAATTTGTTTTCGGTTGAAGAGATAAATGAAGTTGGGTTTTCTTAAAAACATTTTCTAAACAATAATTACCAAATAGTGGAAAGTGTTACTATTAATTAAAAAATATAATGAATAAATATAGGAGAATAAAATTAATTTCTTTATTAAATAATAATTAAATTATTTCCTTTAATGTAATTTCAAGTATATATAATCTGTATTAGAATTAAATTGTGAAATAAACCCTTACAAAGGTCATAAAATTGAAGTGAAGATTAAAAAATGAATCAATTATGTTTAAAAAATATAAACCCACTTAAAAAATGTAAATATAATGACAAATAGTATAATCAATTACACACATAATATTATAATTTCAGAGACAACGAAGGAGTAATATAACCCAATGAAATGAAATCGAGTTATTAAATTCTTTATCACTCTGTAACTTTTAATTCAAATACCCTTAGATTAAATAATTAAAATTAAAGCTTTAAATACCATAAATAATGAATTATTAATGATATTACATGTCAAAGTGAATTATATACACCATTTGAATGAAATTAGGTTCATAACATTACAATATACCTCAATGAAATGAAATTGAGATGAAATTCCATACCTTACGCTTCATTTTGGTTAAAGGCTATTTCACCTCTTTATAATGGTTTTATAAATGTTATTAACTTAAACTATAACCATATTAATATTTAAAATGTCAAATATTACCCCTTAATAACAACTTATTACCCATTCATTAATAATCTATCATTATTTTTGTTGTTTCCGGTGTTAATTGCCTTGTTTTATCATGTATGTTTCATTATGAAAGATCTATTTCTTGCACATATTATATAGTTTCATAATATAAAAAATATTAATAATTAAATTTATCATATTTATAAATCAATTATACTTTTAAAACCATTCATGAAATATGGTTATGAAAAATTAAGTAAGCGATGATCATGGAGATTGTAGGTCGTACGTACGCATGAGTAACGTTTTTTATTTTTCCGTGATAATTATGGAAAGGAGGTAAGTAATTTTTTACCTTTATATAATGATAATAATATCATTAATACCATAATATATACTTATAAATTTCATACATGTGTTTTGGTGATGAAAACAAAGTCACATCTCTTCGTGAAGGTGATAGTCCACACATACACGAACAACAATATCGTCTTTTATTGAGTGAAAAAGTAAAAAGATAAAATGATATATTATATTTATATAATATTAAATATGACACTAATATAATAATTATGTCATTTAAATAATATAATATTATTAAATTTATTTTTTATCATGTTCTATGTGAGGTGTTAGTGAAAGATGAACCATATCACATCGTGAGGTGGTAGTCCATCATACACACGAGCGACTTTATCTTGTCTCATAAAAAATGGAAGGTAAAAAGGAAAATGTTATATTATGAATCCAAAGGTATAATAATGTTACAAATATCAAATATATACACTATTTCCATCATTATAACCAATATTGGGAAGTGGTAATGGCATAACGAATGATATCGGTTTGTAAGGCGGTAGTCAATCATACACATGAACGATGATTCTGTAACCCATTTGATGGGAGTGTGTGTGGTTGTAGGTATTAAACGTAAAATAAAATAATCTAAGTTTATTAAAGTTTCTATGGTTTTTATATAATAATATTATAATAAAAATTTAAGGAGGTGGAGGAAGAAGTAATATAAATACGCTAGTTGGCGAATGTTGCCTCTTATTTGGGTATCTTCTTTTGGTTTGCACTAAACCCTTCCTAGGTTAGATTTATGGAAAATATAAGTATTATAGGATTATTATAGGTAATTTGAGGATTTATTTTAGTTGGTCTTGTCCAAAAAAATTGGTTTTAATATTTGAATATGGGAGTAGAGTGGGTGACCTTTTATAAGTGGGGTGAGCGACACTCTTGATTTATTTTTGAAAGAGTGAATTATAACCAAGTTTTTTTCATGTAAATTAGGTAAAATAATTATCCAATTTATATAATAGAAGTTATAAGGTCAAAATATTTCCATATAATTTGTTTTGGATAAGTTTCTAGGTAATTTGGACCCTTCATTTTAAAGTTTAGATCCTCAGTAAACTCATTTTTCTATTAATCGCATTGATTAATTTTACTTTTTTCACTAATAATTATGGTAAAAAGTTAAATTTACCCTATTATAATTTATAAATTATTATTATTAAAATTATGGAATCAATTTTTCAAAATTAAATTCATATAAGTGGAAAATTTTAAGTTAAAATCAATCCAATAGATGCGACGTGAAAGCGAAGTTTTAAAGTGAAAACGATCGAAAGTTTACAAGGTTTTTATATCCAATTTCAATGTGAAATTGATTAAAATTAAATATATGAGATTAATATATTTATAATTTAACTTATTAAACTTAAAAATAATTTAAAATACAAATTAACATTATAAATGTTTTAAATGAAAAGTCAATTTTCAAATTAAACTCGGTATTTTTCACTATTCATCAAAAATGGAACTTCTCAGAAAAAATCACCCTAATATAATTTTGGTATAATGACATAAAAAATTAAATTTATTTTTTTCAAATATAATTTATTAAATTTTGAAAAAAATTAGTTTTAAAACAAGTGCTCCATTAAAAGGAGGAAAAGTCACCTTTAGAGAAATATTATTTTATGCATAAAATTGGATTTGTGCTTATATTATGACTATAAAATATATTAGATGAATCTAAAAACGTTTTATTGAATATATAATATATAAATTTCGTTAATATAATTTAATTATAGTAATTAATTTAATTTATTAAGATGAAACACCTTTGGGTGCATAACAATAGTTTTTTATAAAAATATTTCCTTTATATTCAATTGGTTTTTATTTTCATTTCTAATTAATTAGTAACCAAAAAATTCATTTTATATTTTTGTAAACCATATATTTTCATAACTCAGTTAATCATATTTATAATATCCATTTTAACGGCTAGGAGATATCTGTCATTATAAATAATAATATTGATAGTATTTGGTAAAACTTGGTCGTGTGTGCAATGCAAACTATCGAAGAAAGTCATTGTTGTTTTTAACACAAGTTAAAATCAGGGTTGGGTTAATTTCAAGGTATATCATATATTTAATTTATTTAAAATAGTAAATATATGAAAAGGTGTCAGGATTTTATACTCTCTTCTACGCTTGGTATTGTGTGTCTTACACTCTATCAAATATGATATTCGTATTTTAAAATTTCAGGGTGTTACATAAGAGGGTATACGAGTGTTTATCCCAAGACCATGATGGTACATGGGCATTCATCCCTTTCCTATAAAGGTACATAGATGGTTAGCTATATCCAATTATGTGATGAATGTATTGATGGGTAACCTTGACATATGATTCATATGCTTGTGTGTATTCCCTAAACTTATGTCTTATGCTTATGATATGCTCTCAGGGATCATGATTGATTATTGATGATTCCATAGACTGATAACTATATCTTTTATTATTATAGGATTTATTCCATGAATTACTGGGTATGTTTTTATACGTTATGATTGTGATACCCTAATGTTTACCTTATTCTCACTTATGATCATTGATTAACATCTTCCACGTTCAGCCTTACTAAGAGTCTGATCTCACCCTTCATTATATTTTCTTTTACCTAGGTTATGAAGAAAGGTATTAAGTAGGGTATGTATAATAATGTTACTATGCGAGAAGAAATTTTTGGGATGTGTTTAATATATTTCGGGAAATAATTTGATTATGTATGTAGTCTCCAAAGACACTAAACCTTTATGGTTCTGGGGTGTGTTTTATTCTGAGATTTATTGAATATTCATCTAAAATGATGAAATATTTATGTATTTAAATATCTGATCATATCAGTTAGTATTAGATCAGGGATTTTTTTTATATATTAGGATTATAAGTCTTTGGTGAATACCATGGAGATAAGTCTAAGTATAGGATAACATCATAAAATATTGGTAAAGTAATGATTGTGTGGTTTCCAAAAAATAAAATTTATTTCTAGATACAAAAAATTAGATGTTGAATCTAACATAGATTCACCTAGAAGTAATAACATTGAAATGTTGGTATGGTATTAAAGTGGTCTTTATCTGTTATAAGACAAAAGGACATAATTTCACACTTGGTTTTACACTCCTAGTGGTTATGTTTTGGTAATTCACGTTATCTTTGTGAATCATTATTAATAATGATAAGATAGAATCTATGACAATCTATAATAAACCAAATTTATATGGGATGAACCTTAAGTTTCATAGGTTGAAATAAGGCATCATAATTTATTACATCAAAACAATTATTTTAATAAATATATTACTGGTTACATTGATTATTTATGATTGATACCCATACTAATCTTTTTTGTTTCAATCAATAGATGAAATCATCATTAACCAAGTTAACTATGGGTTTGAAGGAATGTATAATGGTTTCATTAATGAGAAACTAATCGAGATAGAAGCAGGTGTCAAAAATAATGTGATCATTCCTAACCAAATATCTCAACTTTTGATTAAAAACCCAAACCTAGGTGAGTTTCCTAACACACTTAATAAGATAAAAATAGAGTTTCATGGATGTGCAGGTGATAAACATCATGAAGGTATAAAATATTCAACTTCCTATGTGTCAGCAATGTAGAAAAAATCACATAGAGAAATTTATCATTTTAATATGATGATGTTTCATATGTGGTAAAGGTGGGAATAAATAATATTTTTCTATGGAAAAATGAAGAATTCAATTAACTCAATGGAGGGGAATAATGTTTTTTCTAAGGAATCAATTGAATGTTCTAAATGAAATAAGTATGGGCACATTAAAAATTTATTCCCTAGGAGGAAATCTCATAAAGGAAATCATCAAGATCATATGAATAAAGTTTTAGAAAATTAGTGTTCTATTACAGCTGAAGATGATAAAACTGAAAATAATATATAAAATTTATGTATTATTTTAATAGTTTTGATTATGTTTAAAGTATAAAACATTATTATTTTGATATTGATGAATCTTGGTAGTCGATTCATATTTTGATTCTAGGAAGGTAGTATTAATTAATAAGATGGAAAATCTTTGTTAAAGGTTTATGATGAAAGTTGAATGACTAAAGTTTCTACATAACGGATTTTGTGAGTTATGATGTAATGATATTTAAGGGTTGATAAGTTTAATAATGATCATAAGTTTAAATTAATTGATACCTATTTTGATTTTTTATGTGATGGGAGTTTAATATTATTAAGGATACTTTGAGAGACATTTATTGGATTTTAATAGATGATTGAGGTATATGTAACCCTTAAGTTTAATATGTGTATTATTGAAAAGGTTATTTGACAAAGAATATTATGGGGACATAAGATAAATTGTATAGATAATATTTGGGGTCAATAAATTCTTTGATATTGAAGTAATTGTGGTTAATTGGAATAAAGTCTTATTACTTTTGAGGAACATTATAGGATTAATGTGAAGGGAAAGTTATTATCTAAGATGAAATTTTATTTGAGGAATAAAGGTTGACTTAGATTTTGGAAGCATATATGATTTTTTTAGTTTTATGTCAAGGTGATTTAGGATGTCATGGTAAAAGAATATTTTGGAGAATATATGATCAAGTCATAAATATATTTGGGTATGTGACATTATTAGTGATAAATGTTATTATAAGTTGATTTTGGAAGAAAATGTGATCAATTGATACTAAGTTTTGGGTTTTTAATTTGGTAAGACAAGTTTTTGAAAGCTATTTAGGGTTAATTATATATGGAATGATTTAAGTTAAACTTGTAGTGATTTTGTTGAGTTTTCAGAGATTAAAATTAATGTTTTTTCATGTTATATTAACTTATTCTAAATATTTTTTTTTGGTAAATTTATAGAGATACAAGGAATAACTCTTTATCCTTTTCTGGATCTTGTGATCCATTAGAAATTAATTTTAGTGCTTTTGATATGAAAAATTCATCATGGTTATTTATCAAATGACCTGAAGAAGAGGTGGAAAAATTCTAGAAACACAACCAAAGGATTAAATTATTAGAAGTAATAAATAATGTATATTCTATCATATTATTTATCTCGATGGTAAAATGATTCCTCAAACATAGGTAAGGGGAAGATAAATCTATCGAGTCTTATGTGTAAAATATTGTTTAACTATAAAGATATTATTTTGGGAACTTATTCACAAATATGAGTTCTATAATACCTATATAGTGTAAGAAGTTTTTAGGAAATAATAAGTTTACTAGTCTTAACATAAAAACTAAATTCATTTTTAAAATGAAATGTAATTGATATGAATTAAAAGGTATTTCTTTCTACATAGGTAAATTTATCTTCCACTCCATGGATTTGATTCTAAAAATTTTTAAACCCTTCTCAATAAATAAAAGAAAAAAATTACAAGGACATGATTTATTTAATGAGGGTGGAATGTAACACCCTATAAATTTTAGAGTAATTTCTCTGTAAAATTTTTTATGTGTTCGATCTATTGTGATTAATGCAACACTGAGCTTAAAATAAGTACATTATACTATATAAATATAATTATTTAAACATAATAATTATAATCCATTCATTAGTTTGCAGGTATGAATTGGAGTAACCACGTTAGGAAATATATGTAGAAATATTTTCTTGATATAGATTTATTGATTAGCACCAAGGAAATACGTAGCCAATTTTTAATGATAAGAACAAAATCATATAAGGTTAATAATAGTTAATATTTAAAAGTACAATTTTTCTATAAAATCAATTTTGTAGAGTTTCATTTAAAAATTAAATTTCTAAATTTTATAAATTTGATTTTATAAAAAGTATTTCCCTTTTTATATCAGTGTATAAAAATTATCTTAGGCTTATTTTTTGGACTTTTCTAGAAAGAGTGATTTTTGAGCGAATAGTGAAAAATAACAATATTCTCAAAATTGTTATTTCTTTTCATAAAATAAATTAATTTAAAAGTCCCATTTTGTTTTGGATTTAAATCTAAAGTCACATAAATATAATTTTACTAAACTAATGATATGGGAATCAATATCACGCATTATTTTTTTATAAAATCTTTTTTATTATAAAAACATGTATTTTTCTAAAAATAGTTTTTCATTTCATTTTTTTAACTTATATTAAAAGTGATTTTTGGAACTTCTAGAAATTAAATCATAAAAAATGGATTCTATATATATGATTTGTATGTTATAATTTTTCTATATAGTGAATTTCATTTTTTTTCTCATATTGAATAGTAATTGTGGTAAAATATTATCACCATGGTAAAGGGTAAAATGGGTTAAATATGATTACAAAATATAGGCTAATGTCTCAAAATCAATAAAAACATTAATTTATTTCATTATATGCGTTTATTTATAAAACATTCATCTTATATTCTATATTATGGTAATTTAGTATCATTTTCCTTTAATTGTGACTTTTATATTGTTTTATGTAAAGGATAATTACAAAATGTCACTTGCTTTCTTTTAATTTTTATAATATGTTATAATAGGGATATAAAAACGTTATTATTGGTTATAAATGGTTATATTTAATATTAATAAATCATTTTTATAATAGTAATTTAGTTTTAATTTTAAGTGATGGTATAATTAACTTGAACACTATTCAACACTGATGTGGTGCTTATGCAAGCAATAGGAAAATAAAATTAATTATTTTAAAAACTTTAAAAGTAATATGTTTTGGATGAATTATCGTGTTTATCTAATTTTTTGGATAATTATAATGTATAAGTTATGATTAAATATTTTATATTATAATTACATTTTTTTTATTATATGTTTAAAGTAAAATTTTATGAATAGTCTTAAAAATGACATTAAATGGTATTAAATGTTTAAAAATTATTTTGAAATCATTAGAAAATTATAAAAATATTATCTTTAATAAAGAAGAAAGAAAATTG
This sequence comes from Viscum album, assembly GCA_963277665.1. Classification (NCBI taxonomy): domain Eukaryota; kingdom Viridiplantae; phylum Streptophyta; class Magnoliopsida; order Santalales; family Viscaceae; genus Viscum; species Viscum album. The sequence continues at coordinate 1,649,309,974 of OY728143.1, read as the reverse complement.
TTTATCATATCACACATGTTTCATTTATGTTCCACTTTGTTGGTCAGAGTAGAACACTCAAGAGGAGGGTGAATTGAGTTCCTATAAAAAAATTGTTGAAAAGCTTATTTAAAATATTCCCCCAATTAAAAATAAAACAAGCCAGTTAACCAAGGTAGTAAATTAATAACAGTTTAAATGTTCAAATAGTTTCACATAATATTGATTAATTCTCTCTAATATCAAAATAATATATCAATACAACTTTTGAAACTAATCTAATAAGTCATAACTATAAGTCCCTAACCTTAAACATTACATAATTTTGAATTAAGTTAATAATTAACATTGAGTATCTTATCTGGTTTAGAGTTTTAAATAATTAGGTTATAACTATTGTATTACATCTCAAAAATTACAAAGTAAACACTTCTATATAGTATCCATTTTTTCATAAAATATAAATTCTTAAAAAAAGAAATTATTTTCTTGATATAAATTTTCTTGAGTTCTTCCTTTCTCTTACCCTGCCTTATACCCTGTCAAAAACATTTCAAAACTTGGGATGAGCATAAAAAGCTCTGTAAGGGTTATAAAATAAAGAAAGAAAACATTTGTTCATAAATACATACAAAACACAATCTCTTTAACATACCTCGTGAAATCATAAGATTTATGAATAACATATAAAAATCTTAAATCATAAAGGTAACTTGTGGAATCCATATCAAACATTAATTGTAGCTTTCACAGCTACAAAGGGAGTTACATTTGGAATACCCATCAAATTATATTCCCTATATCTCTTAGTTGAAACTCTAACATTTACCTCTATCACGTTACCCAATGCATTGGAGAGCAATCTCAGGCTCACCTGCCCTAGGTTTATCACGGAACCACCAGTACGCGTAAAAAATTCCTAATAACCATAACATATTCATAACACATAAAAAATCCTAAAGGAAAGAAAACATTTCCACATTGTAATCACAATATATCATTTCAAGATATTGACATAATCAATACTTTATATAATCATTTTCAAAACCATTTAAAACATTTAATAAAGAGATTTTTGAATCAAAGTGTCCCATACCACTTTGAATATTTTAAAGGAATTAAATTTTAATACATTAAAATCCATATAAATAAATCCTTAAAACCATTTTGAAAACATGGACATTAATGAGAAATATTTAGAAAAATAAATCTTTTATGATTTTAAAATGATGTTTTAGTTAAAGAGTCTCGTAACACTTGAGAAACACTTGACTAAAATAACTAAAGAATAAAATGAAACAAAACTTATAATATCATGTGAATAAGGATATTCCTGATATAATATTTTAAAGGTCTGTATATAAACCATATAAAAGTTAATTGGTGTATAACCACAAATAAGTCTCAAGGGAATGTAAATTGAGACGAAATCCCTTACAAAGATCGTACCATTAGATTAAAGATAAATCAATGACATAATTATGTGTAAAAAATATAAATACACCAAATATAAGTGGATATTAAGTGTAAAATAATCATAGGTCATTCATATATATTTATAGCACTTCCTAATCAAGAATTAGAAGTATAACCCAAAGAATTGAAATTGGGTTAAGAAGTTCTCCTATAGAAATTCGACAGCCTAACGACGTCTCTTTAAATTTTATAAAATGAGTTAATGAGAGAGAAAAAGTTATATCATCACATGGAAATAAATTTTACATCAATAAGTATATATCAACATATCCCAACATAAGAAAATGGAAATTTAAAATACCTGACATAAAAGAAGTCTTCGACTAAAAGAGTACGGTGAAAGGTTCCCTAACCGATTTGGTAACTTACAAAACACACACCCCATTAAGGAAGGATCATACAATGAATATTTAAATACCCATAAATTAAATTATATTACACAATTAATTCAATCATGTGAAGTACATACACCACCAAAAAGGAAATAGTGGTAAATATAGCATGAATCTCACAGGAATAAAAAGTGAGATGAAAACCTCTTACTATGTTGTAATCAATTGTGTCGTATGAAAAAAAGTTAATAACCACCAAATGAATCATATAATTACATGAATATAAATATAATAATGGTAATATATATCAAATGGTAGTATAAAATACACCACATGCAATAAATAAGTGGTGAACAATCGAAATTTCACAAAATTAAAAGTGATATAAGAAACCCATTACCTTGTGTCCGACTTGACTCATATGTTCCGTGTTCTTCCTGAATAATAATCTTAAGTTCATTTATACTTAATTAAGAAAATTTTTCAAGTTTATTATTCCTTTTATATCACTTATTACCATGTTATAAACATTATGTAATAATTTAAGTTAATAATGGTTGTTTTTTGGATATTTGGTACTTGAGTCGAAAATGAACTTCTTATAATTACAAGTTGTTCAAGTGGTCAAAATTCCATTATCTCTATAATTATATTCATGATTTAGATATCATATATATAATATATATCCAGTATATATATATATATGTATTTATAATAGTACATAACATTTGGAGGTAATAAATGAATTGCATCGTTCATGGAGACGGTAAGTCGTACATCCGCATTAACGCTACTTTCATTTATATTTCATATTTTAATGGAATGAAAACTTAATGATACATAGGTATATTATAATTAAATTATAATATCATATATATAATTTCTTTAACTCTGTACTTTATATGTTCCACGTATGTCATGAACGAGTCATATAACTTTGAGGGGGTGGTAGTCTGCACTTCCACAAATGAAATTACCGTATTTACCCATTATGGAAACCAAAAAGGTATGATATAAATGAAAAATACATAAGTATAGGGAAAATATAAATATAATATATATCACATATAAATACTTTTATATCTTAATGTCCACCATAAGATTTGGTAGGAGATAATTGAACAATCATCGTTTCGTGTGACGTTTTTTTCCATCCACAGAAACAGTTTGTTCTTTACCCATTAGATAGAGTTGTGTGTAAGTGTAGTTCGAATAATTCACATAAATAAAGATATTATATTGATTATACTGGTTTTTTTATAAAATAAAGTTACAAAAATATTTTAGGGGGTTTGAGAAGTAAAATAAAATAAAAGAACTTAAGAGAAGATGTTACCTTTAAATCAGGTAACTCCATTTGGTTTGAACCAAAACTATTTCTTGAAGTGAATTATACCTAAGGTAAGGCTTCTAAGTGGAAGATAGGGATCTTGAAAGATTATTTTATCAGAGTTTGTATGATCCAAGGATCTTGAGATGTGTGACTAATTGGTTAGATGTAGGGGATTTTTATAAGGGGGAGGAGGGGATCTTTTGGAAATTTTGAAAATATTATTTTATTATATAATTATTTTCGGTTTATAACGGTAAAAAACTTATTAATTAGAAGATAATATGACTATAATTCTAAATAAAATCACTAAATTATATTTTTATAGGTTTTGGATATTTTTTTAATCTTTATAATATTATTTATTTAAATCATTCATTAATGAAGTAAACAATGCATCATTATTGTGTCGTAAATAATTTTATTTATTTGATGTCTAAAAAATATAAAGAAAATACCATGATGTAGGAAATATTATTATATTTCAAATGAATATTTATAGTTGAATAGATAACATATATAACACCATGTATAAAGTTATTTACAAAAAGATATATGTTTATGACATTTTTGTCATTACATTAAATTAATTAAAAAGTGTCATTATCACTCTTAAGTGGATCCATGGGATCCCAAAATAAAAAAAAGGATTCCCATGGTCAGAAATGTATCAAAAAATAGTATTAGGACACATGTTAGAGTAATTTAATATTATTATAATATTATTTTTACCTTGAATTTCCCTATTTACCTTTAACCGTGGTAAATAAAAGTTAAATGTTAGTATTCACCAAAAATTATTTTCATCTTATTGAACGAAATTTTACTTAAAAATAATAACCATGTATGTAGGATTTTATAAATTCAATTCATAGAAGCATTAAAATTTAATTTAAAAGAAGAATTTGGTTTTTTAACTACTGTTCAGTGTTTTCACTATTCATCAATATTGTAGGTTTTCATAAAAATACCAAAAATTCAGCCTAAGATATATTTAATATTCATAATTTAAAAATAATGTCTATTTTACCAATTAAAAAAATATAAGTTCCATTAATTAATTTAAAATTAATTTCCATTGTGAAAACAAAAAGCGTGTTTTTATGAAATAATAACTATCAAAAGATTTACACTTGTTTATGTGCAATTTCAAAGTAAAATTACATCCAATGACCAAAATTGGATTAAATGGTAAAAATATAATATAATCACACTTTAAAACCAATGAAAAAGATAATATCACAATATAAATAAATTAGATTAAAATGAATTTTATCAGAAAAATACAAAAAATTTACCCTAAGTAAATTTTGATGTCTTGATTCCAAAGAAGAATTGTATTTGTCAAATAGAACATATAAAAGTTAAAAAAACTATATTTAAAGAGTGGTTTCCATCAAAAGGTGATAAATCGACGTTTTAAAGAATCTTAGAGTATTTATGCTTAAAATTAGATTCATTCACATTTTAAGCCTATAAATTTTATTGAATAAATGTAAAAACATTCAAGAAACATGTTTAATCGTTATATATTTAGTTATGTTCATTCCTTATAATACAACAGCTAGACATTAACTACCATTTATAATAATATTATATTATTATTATTTCAGTATGACCCAACGTTGTGTACAATGTAAGATTTCAAAGAAACCTGTTGTTGCGTATCGGGTACGCCATCAAACATAGCATCCCCTTTAAAATAAAATTAATATTTAATTCACAAATATTAATAAATATGAAAATGTATTATTATTTATTTACTTTGGATGTTACATCTTTCCCCCCTTTTAGAAATTGCGTCCTCACAATTTTAAAATTGAGCTGGGAAACTTCATTAAGAGTACCACATCAAAAAAAGTGTCAATAAAACTATCACTTAAAAGAAAGAAAGAGAAGTACAAAGGTAACCCGAGATAACCCATACTAGGATTCCATGAATACATGGATATGGAGGAGAAACTAAGTGTCAAGTTCTGATGGAGAGTAATATAAAACATGATTACGAGAAAGTTAACCACCAGAAAATCACAAAATTGTGATAGGTTAAACGGTATGTGGTTTCCCAGTAGGAAAAGTAAATAGGTAATATTTTTTTGTTTTAAGTTTCTTTTCATAAAGTTGGATAATGTTTTTTGAGATTTACTAAGGACATAAGGAAATATACTTACTTTTCAAGTAGAGTTTCATCCTTTAATAAGTTTCTACAAAAAAGTCATCTTTTCTCCAGATGATGAGTATTCAAGATTACTTGTTCACATATGAAGTGCTAGAATAAACTTCTAGAGAATCCCATAATACAAAAAAGATGAAATATATATTTTCCATGTATTTAGACATTAACCCAAACTAAAATGGTTATAATAAGATCACAAAATCCCAAAAAAGGATAATACTTTCAAAAAAGAAATATTATTCATAATATCCAAAATTCGACAAACAATACCCAAAGTTCAACAAAGACCATTAAATAAACAATTGTCCTTAAATTTCATCATAGTAAACCAAACTATTATTGAAACCCAAAACTCAGAAGTATTTAATCCCATAGTCTTCCATAGTAAATCTTGATATTTATCTCTTATAACATCAACTACTCTTAATGTCTCATACTGAAGTGTAATTGACCTAATCACATATTATCTATGATTGATTAATCATTTCCATAAAAAACTTAAATATCCATAAAATATAGATTCTTCTAAAATAAAATTTCAACCATTATTCCATAAATGAAATCCCATTTTATTCTATTTTCCTTTGTAATATATTTTTTCCTCAAAAGAGAAAATGTATTCCAAAATAACCATTATCACATAATCATCAAATCATTTTCCTATACTAAGGATATCCATTTGATAAAACTTATGTTTCCAAAATCAAATTTTTCTTGATCCATAAAATCTTTTAACTAAAAGAATAACTCATAATAACCAGGTACATCAAGTAGGCTAGTGGTAGGAGATGCACCCATGTCTCCCTTCAGTTGCGGGTTTGATTCTCATGGCCTTGATGGATGTGACGGGTTTTCACCCATCTTACAGATTGTCCTTTTTATAAAACTCAAAAACAACCCTAACATATTTTAACCTCAAGGGTTTTCTTATACCTATCATTTTCATCTCAACTCTTTAATACCTCAACATCTTAATAAGGACTTATATATATTTCAATTTTTTTCACCTCCATATGATGAAGTAAAACTATTAAAAAATTAAAGAACATTATACCTTGATCATGGTGTCCACATGGTTTCATTGTCTTCTTGTTCACGTAGGTATAAGGTTCATGCATTGAAAAATTGATTTAGATGTCCTTAAAAATAATTTTATTCCTCCATCCAAATACCACTTGTACAACTTGGGTCATATAGTTGTTCACAGAAAAATTGTTTTGGAAAATAATCATGTATAACATATAATTTCAAAACAGCTGGTAAAACATAATTTTTATAAAATAGTCAGACTAAGTTTGAGTTTAAACTTTCAATCAATGGTCCTTTTAAAATACCATAAGTATGTACTGAAAGACTATAATTTAAAAGAAAATATAAATAGGTTTTGTAAGGTTCTCCTTTTTCACCACCTTTTTCAAAATCATAATATGCTTCAAAATCTTTTAATAAGGTAAAATATTTGAAAATTCCTTGATAGTATTTACCTTTCTTGAAAATATGAGAGTATTGTGATAATAGGATTTGATTAAATACAACCCATGATCCACGATCATATAGAGGTATAGTGGAGGTGTTTGATATCTCAAACAACTTCTTGCAAGTGATTTGTATGTAAGAAAAAGTTTTACAACCATATGAACATGAAATTTCAATAATTATTGAAAGCATGTCATCAGGAAGAGATAGAAATGTTGTTTTAGATCCTCCTCCTTCAATTGGTAACTGACATTCCTTGATCTAAAAAATTTATAAAACAAGTATTTAACTTAAAGAGTAGACATAGAGACTAACCATATGTCTAATAAAAACTCATAATCCCTAAAGTTGTTTAAACCGACATTTGATACCAACTATAAGGCCCCAGCCTTAAACATTACATAATATTGAATTAAGTTTATAATTCACATTGAGGATCTTTTCAGGTTTAGAGTTTTAGAGAATTAGGATATAACTATTACATTACATCTCAAAAATTACAAAGTACACACTTCAACTTAGTATCCATTTTTTCATAAAATAAAAATTATTCAAAGAAAATAATAATTCTATTCTAGATATAATTCTTATTGAGTTCTTCCTTTCTCTTACCCAACCTTATACCTTGTGAAAAACATTTCAAAACATGGGATGAGAATAAAAATCTCAGTAAAGGTTATAAAATAAATAAAGAAAACAATAGTTCATCAAAACATACAAAACATAAGCTCTTTAACATACCTCATGAAATAATAAGATTTATGAATAACACATAGAAATAATAAATCTTAAAGGTAACTTGTGACATCCTTACCAAACTTACACTGTAGCTTTCACAGTTATGTAGGGAGTTACATTTTAAATACCCATCACAGTATATTCACTAAATCTATTAGGAGAAACTTTAACATTTACCTCTGTCAGGTTACCCAATGCATTGGAGAGCTATCTCGGGCTCAACTGCCCTAGGTTTATCATGGAACCACTCGTATGCATAAATAGTTCCCAATAACCATAACATATTCATAACAAAAAAAAACAAGCTTAAAGGAAAGATAACATTTCCATAATGAAATCACAATATATCAATTCAATATATTGACATAATCAATGCTTTATCAAATCATTTTCAAAACCATTTAAAACATTTAATAAAGAGATTTTTGAATCAAAGTGTCACATACCACTTTGAATATTTTAAAGGAATTAAATTTTCAAACATTAATATCCATATAAATAAATCCTTAAAACCATTTTGAAAACATGGACATTAATGGGAAATATTTATAAGAATAAATATTTAAAACTTTTAAAATGATACATCCATCCAATGGACCGAAGGCCTTCATTTTTTTATTGATATTGATAATCCACCTTTCAATGAATGAGGTGGACCCCTTACAATGCTCATAGGAATAATTATTACATGGCCCATAGGACTTAGTAGAATTCATTGCCCGTAGGCTTCAAACATTACATACAACCCAAACTAACTACTTGGAACTGCTCCTCCCCAACATCTTCATTGTGAAATCAGCTCTCCACCTTCGCATGGTTGTTCGTCTATGATTTCCCATTCATGCATAGGCTTGTCCCGATGGCAGGTGTCTTACCCTCTCATTCTTGCAATTTGTGTATCTTTTGTTATGGTGAAAGCTCATTTCTCATCCTCCTATAGAGCTTGTTCCTTGTAGGTTTTCTGGTTTGTGTCTTCACTTAATGTGGCCTAAAGGCCTTGAGGTGTCCTGAAGGCCTTACTAGCCCTAAGGATTCGGTGTCTCGAAGTCCTTAAAGGACTCGGGGACCAAATCGGTGGCTTGAAGGCAAAAATGGGGGAAAATTCCCGACAGCTACAGTGTCAAACAGTGCCTTCTACAGTCCCCACTACAGTGCCTGCTACAGTACTACTACAGTACCCCTCATAAATTGTTCCTCTACTTGGATTTGATCCCGAGTCACCTGGATTCCCTTAAGAGTCCTCACAAACCGGGCTAAGGCTCATGTGCCTTCTAAAATTATGTTTTAGTTAAAGAGTATCATAACACTTGAGATACACTTGAATAAACATAACTAAAGAATAAAATGAAACAAAACTTATAATATCATGTGAATAAAGATATTCATGATATAATATTTCAAAGGGAGTTATATACACCAAATAAAAGTGAATTGGTGTTGCACAAAAAATAAGTATCATTGGAATGTAAATTGAGATGAAATCCCTTACAAATATCATACCATTAGATTAAGGATAAATCAATGACATAATTATGTGTGACAAATATAAATTAACCCAATATAAGTGGATAAGTGTAAAACAATCATAGGTCTTTGACATAAATTTATAGCATGTCATAATCAATAAGTATAAGTTTAACCCAAAGAATTGAAATTGGGTTAAGAAGTTCTCATACAGAAATTCGACAGCCTAACTACGTCACTTTAAAATTTTGAAAATGAGTTATTGAGGGAGAAAAGGGTATCTCATCACATGGACATAAAATTTATAGAAATAAGGATATACAAGAAATATCCCAACATAATAAAATGTAAATATAAAAGACATTACTTAAAATAAGTCTTTGACTAAAAGAGTACGGTGAAAGGTTCCCTTACCGATTTGGTAACTTACAAAACATACACCCCATGAAGGAAGAATCATACAATGAAGATTTAAATACCCATAAATTAAAGTATATTACAGAAAAAATAATATCATGGTCAGTACATACACCACACAAAAGGAAATTGTGTAAAATATAGCATGAGTCTCATAGGAATAAAAAGTGAGATGAAAACCCCTTACCACGTTGTAATCAATCGAGTCGTATGACCAAAAGTTAATAAAAAAATTAATCACAAAATACCATGAATATAAATTGAATCATGATAATATATATCAAATGGAAGTAAAAAATACACCAAAATCAATAAATAAGTGGTAAACAATGGAAATCTCAAGAAATTAAAAGTGAGATAAGAAACCCCTTACCTCGTGACCGACTTGACTCGTATGTTTCGTGTTCTTCCTAAATAATAAACTTATGTTAATTTATAATTCCTTAAGAAAATTTTTCAAGTTTATAATTAATTTTATATTACTTATTACCATCTTATAAACATTATGTAATCATTTATGTTAATAATGGTCATTTTTTTGATATTTGGTACTTGAGTCAAAAATGAACTTCTAATAATTACAAGTTTTTCATGTGGTCAAAAGTCCATTATATCCAGAATTATATTCATGATTTTAGATATCATATATATTATATATATCCAGTATATATATATATATATGTATTTATAATAGTACATAACATTTGGAGGTAAGAATTTAAATGCACCATTCATGGAGACGGTAAGTCGTACGTACGCATGAACGCTACTTTCATCTCTATTTTGTATTTTAATGAAATGAAAACTTAATGGTACATAGATATATTATAATTACATTATAATATCATATATATAATTTCAGTAACTCTATCATTTATGCATTCCACGTATGGCATGAATGAGTCATATCACTTTGAGGGGGCGGTAGTCCGCACTTCCTTAAATGAAATTATCGTATTTACCCATTGTGGAAACCATAACGGTATGCTATAAATTAAAAATACAGAAGTATAGATACAATATAAATATAATATATATCAAATATAAATACAGTTCCATATTAATGGCCACCATAATAAGCGGTTGTAGATAATTGAACAATCATCATTTTCGTGAGGCATTATTTCTCTGTCCACAGAAATAGTATGTTCTTACCCATTAGATAGAGGTGTGTGTAAGTGTAGTTAGAATAATTCTCATAAAAACAGCCTAGTATATTTATGATTCTGGTTTTGTTATAAAATAAAGTAATAAAAATATTTTATGGGGTTGGAGAAGTAAAATAAAATAAAAAAACTTAAGAGAATATGTTACCTTAAAATCAGGTAACTCCCTTTGTTTTGAACCAAAAGGATTTCTAGAAGTGCCTTCTGCCTAAGGTAAGGATTCTAGGTGCAAGATATTGATCTTGAGAGAATATTTGGTCAGAGTTTGGATGAGCCAAGGTACTTGAGAGGTGTGAGTAATGGGATAAATGTGAGGTATTTTTATAAGGGGGATGAGGGGCTCTTTAGAAAAGTTTGAAAATATTATTTTATTATATAATGATTTTCTATTTATAAAGGTCTTAAACTTATTTAATTAAAAGATAAGATGACTCTTGTTAGAAATAAAATCATCCAATTATAATTTGACAGGTTTTGGATATTGGATTAATCTTTATAATCTTATTTATTTAAATCATTCATTAATGAGGTAAACACTACATCATTATTGTGTCATAAATAATATTATTTATTTAATTTCTAAAAATTATAAAAAAACACCATGATGTAGGAAATATTTTTAAATTTCAAATGAATATTTATATTCGATGAGATAACTTATATAATCCCATGTAAAAATATATTTACTAAAAGATATATGTTTATGTCAATTTTGTCATTACTTTAAATTAATTAATATAAAGTGTCATTATCACACTTAGGTGGTTACATGGGGTCCCAAAATCGACCCAAGGATGAACATGATCTTAAATTTATCAAAAAATAGGATTATAAAACATTCTAGGGTAATTTTATATAATTACAATATTATTTTTACCTTGAATTACCCTATTTACCTTTAACTGTGGTAAATAAGTCAAAAGTTTTACTATTCACCAAAAATTATTTTCATAATATTGAACCAAATTTAATTAATTATAACAACCATGTATGTTGAATTTTTTAAATTCAATTCATTGAAGAGGTAAAAATTAATTTAAAAGAAGAATTCGGTTTTTTTGACCACTACTCAGTGTTTTCACTATTCATCAAGAATTGATGATTTTCATAAAAATACCAAAAATTCAGCCTAATCTATATTTGATATTCCAAATTCAAAAATGATGTCTATTTTACCAATTCAAAACATATATTTTTCATTAATTAATTTAAAATTAATTCCCGTTGTCAAAACAGAAAGCGTGTTTTTAAGAAATAATAACTATCAAAATATTTACACTTGTTTATGCCCAATTTCAATGTAAATTTACTTCCAATGACCAAAATTAGATTAAATGGTAAAAATATAATCTAATTAAACTTTAAAACCAATTAAAAAGATAATCTAACCATATAAATAAATTATATTAAAATGCAATTTTGAATTAAAATACAGTATTTTTCACTATTCATTAAAAAATGAATTTTATCAGAAAAATACCAAAAATATACCCAATGTAAATTTTGATGTCCCGATTCTAAAGTAGAATTTGATTTTGCAAATAGAAAATATAAAAGTGACAAAAAATAGATTTAGAGAGGGTTTTCCATCAAAAGGCGATAAATCAACCTTTTAAATAATATTAGAGTATTTATTCTTAAAATTAGATTCATTCACATTTTAAGCCTCTAACATTTATTGGATAAATGTAAAAATGTTTAAGAAACATGTTTAGTCATAATATGGATAGTTCTGTTCATTCCTGTCAATATAATTATTGGACGTTAACTACCATTTAAGATAATATTATATTATTATTTTTCAGTATGCCCCAACGTTGTGTGCTATGTAAGATTTCAAATAATCTCATTGTTGTGTATAGTGTATACCATTAAACATAGCATCCCCTTTAAAGTGAAATTAATATTTAATTCACAAATATTAATAAACATGAAAATGTGTTATTCTTTATTTACTTGGGATGTTTCAAAAATAGTTATAATTATTATCTAAGACTGACTATGAAAGTAAAATTTAGTTTTTTGAAATATAATTTAAAATAGAGAATGACTAAATTGAAAGACACAGTGGAAAAAACTAGTGGTTCAGTATCAAGATGAGACCTAATCCACTACACCTGGTGATCACCTTCCACCCATAAATATATATATATAAATCTTTGATTCAAACCATAGATCTAGGTTAACAACAGTACACAAGACAGTCTAGGTCACAAGACCTCTTCCACTATTCTACGTGGGAAAACTAATAACCTGGTCACAAAATGCTCGTGATCCACCATGTATTTTATCTTCCATATGTCTTTGTTTTGGCCGATAGGGAGAAAAATTTTTACACCTCACACCTGGTACTGTCAGGTGACATGTTTATAAAAAATCATTAATTATGTCAGTGTCATTAAATGACTCAAATATGAATGTTATGAATAACTTTTAAATTTGATTGAAAAAGACATAAAAATGATTAAGTATGGAACGATGTCACAGTTTTGGTGAGATAGTCATGGTGATACAGTCACGGTGCCATAGTTGTGTTGAGATCTAGAACTGGTAGCACAATTACGGTGTCTAGTCCTTTATGAATTTTGGAATCAGTAGCGAGAATACAGTGTCAGATAAAAAGTGTCCAGTCCTTTGTCAAAACGATGAACAGTGTCTTGGAAATGGTAGCAAGGAAATAGTTTCAGGTCTTTTGAGATAATCTGGAATTGGTAACAAGCTTACAGTGTCACAGACTTTGTGAAAAACTAGAATCAATAGCAAACTTACAATGTCACAAACTTATCCAAATATCATTAAGCTGTCTTAAGAAGAAATATTCAAAGAATGGATTACGATTAACGATAATCATAGTAAAACATAATAGAAAAATATTAAACATACTTTACAAGATTCAAACATGATCTGTGATTTGTTAAACATGATTTGTGGGCATTGAAACATGAGGAGTCCAACAATATCCATTCATGATTTGTGAGAATTAAAACATGAGGAGTCTAACAATATCCCCCATTTTGATGATCACAAATCATGGCATTTATAATCCATATATTTTATAAAAGAAAATATATTTGAGTATATATGTTATAGGCTGTATAAAAACTGTTATTCTCCCATGAATATCCTTTTTCCATAAATGATTCCATAAATTCCTTGTCTTATTTCTCCCCTTTTTGGGATTATCAAAAAAATAAAAAATAAAAAGAAACATAGAATGAATGAAATTAAGAGAAAAACAACAACAATACACATTTTATTGAATAGAATGAGAGAGTTCATTACAAGCCTGAATCAAGATGAATTACATTCTTATCAAAATACATCCTACACTTCTCTTCATATCCAAAAGTATTTTATTTTCCCTTGGTAGAGACATCAGGAGGATCCACATGATCATATGTAGAATTAGTAGAAGGGATTGATCCAACTGTGAGAAAAGGGAAAGGCACTCCTTCAAATATAGAGGGTGAAAGATATATTCTGGTGGAAGATTTAGGTAATAGTTGTTCAATAATAACAGGTCTGATTTGGATTATAGACTAAGATATAGATATGGTATAAAGAGTAAAGGTAGAGTAGGAGGAGTGAGTTGGACTAGGCCATAAAAGGGAAGCTTCAAGAACCACAATGGAAGTGCTTTTCAAATGAAGATAGGGATCTAAGAAATTAATGAAATCAGTGATAATCTCACCCCCATAATGTATAGCCTTCTAAAATTCATCTTTGTTTTCAAGAAACGTCTACAAAGTGGGTGTGAATTCCTTGATCTTACGCACTTGATCCTTAAAGGCTTTAGTGAATAGAGGTATTTTCAAATCCTCTACAAGATACATGAAGTGATTGGTCATCTCATGCTTAGAATAAATTCTGTTAAATTATAAATCCACTTTATTAGAGATTTATTCTTGAGCATAATTGTAAATATTTGAATGGAACATTACCAAATCAAGCACATGGTCACTATTCTTGATGAAAACTGAGAAACATTCCTTATCAACACCATTCAACATTGACTGACGTTGTTCTTTAAAAATTGTTCTGATTAAGTCATTGTTCATATGCTGATATGGCTATCCAAAGGTAGTTGAAGCTATAACAACTGATGTGAGAGACTTAAGTTGATTTAGAACCTTTTGTAAACATCATTTATATTCATCTGTCAACTTATTAAGTCCAACAACTAGAACACCCATCTCATTGACTATCTTGGTGTTGCTCTCAACCACTTTTTCATAAACTGTAATCAGTTTTGGTTGAATTAGTGATACAGACTTTTGTGGGATATGATCACCAACATCCTCAAAAGGATGAGCAACAATATCTTGACCAGTTTGTAAGAAATTCTATATATCTTCAACCCCAGATTTTGTAGACTTCACCCCATCACTCAATTGTTTGTTCTCAATACTAACTTCTTGAATTTCATGAATCATTTTTGGTTAAGTCTGCCATATAATTTTATCCAACAATAAGGTAGCACCTCTTTCACTAAGATTAGTCATAGGGGTAGCCTGTGACTTCATGATCTTTTCAAATCTAGATAACAAGGTGTTTCCAAAGTCTTTTAAATCATCTTTACATACATAAGTGGGATTTTCTTGGGTAGGTTCAGTATTAGGAACTAATACAGGTTCTAATTCCATTGGAAATACAATTTCATTGGTAATTATTGGTTTGATATTAAACACTATAGAGGGATCAATTGATTTTACTGAGACTCCTTAAGAATCAGCAACATCAAAATACATTGGAAATCTGTACAAGGTATCCACTAAAATTAAATCCATAGGGTTGTTCACTTTATTTCTTTCTAAATTAGGGTTCTTCTCTTCCTCAATAGGTGTGTCTATGATAGGACAAAAAGAATCAGTCTCTTGAGATACTTCCAAATTATCATCTCTGTCCAGTTCACTCACGTATTCTTTAGCTAGCTGAAAGGCCTACTCTACCCTTTCCTCAATATATAAAATTATTTTAGGCTCCATAGGTTCTTATAAATTTTCCTCAAGAATAGATTTTTCTTCCACAATAGGATCTTGTGCTTCTTCAGCAACAACTTCTTCAGTAATTATCTCTTTATCAACTTTAGAAACTACATCTTCAGTAATTACTTATTATGGAACAGGTAGGCCACTGTATTCTTCGTATAAGACAGTTTCTTCCTCAGGTGAAACTACTACATCTTATGCATCTTCATTTGAGTATTCAACAACTTATTCAGGTTCCTGACCAGGGTTATATGCATTCTTAGGTCTTGGGGGGTTGTCAAACAGGTTAAAACTTTCATAAATTCTTTAATTTTATTCCACCCAAGATTTATTCCACAGGTTCCAGCTAATTTTCATCCTTATAACTCTATCTTTTTAGATACAAAAATCATAACCATAAAATACTTCTTCATTTGGACTAACTACTCACTTGGCTAACAACATTGTAGAAATTAATTGTGAATAAAACAGAGAAGTTGATTTTGAATTTGTCTTGATCATTTCACACATGTGAAGTATAATATACTTACACAGATTGATCTTGTTCCCATTCTTCATAAGATGTATCAATAACACCTATTGATACTTATGGGTGGAAAATTCTCCTTTCCTTAGACAAATAATATGTTGAATAATCTTAAACAACAATCCTATCTCACCACCCATCTCAATAGTAATTAGCCTTCTCTTCTTCTTGTTTCATGTTAAACTTTCCAGAGGCTCTTCTAGGATAAACACATCACTATGTGGAGGAGGACATCTTTGGTAATTCTCAAAAAATACCTCATGAGTTATTCCTGGGAAAGTATCCCAAATACTTGAATAAAAAGTACATCTTTGACTATTTACCCAACTTCTTACTACAAAATCATCTTCATAATTGAACAACAACAGAACATACTGATAAAAATCAAAAACTAGCTTCAGATAAACGGATCTTTTTTCTTCAGTGAAACAATCCAACCATCCTTGTTCATAAAATACCTTCAAAACAAGTGGCTTACTTATTATCATCCACTTTGGACAAACTTATTTCTTTGGAATTAATTTTTGATCAGCAAGGTCTAGATTCAGCGGTTTCTCAGGAATTATTTTCAGTGCCTTTTTCACTTTCTTCGAAGACCGACACTTCTCAGGAGTCAATGAAAATGTACTCTTCTTCTGTGAATCTAATGTTTTTTTGATAAATATGAAATGTGGAAAAAGGGATAATAGTTTGAGAGATATGGGTTTCAGTTTTAACAGAAGATAGATCAAGTGAAGAAAGGAGAGGAAAATATTGGATTTGTATCATTTAGGGATTTCAAACATCACAAACACAAATACTTGGTATAAAATAAATAAAATAATTGATACATCGATATGGGAATGAAAATTCTAAAAATAGAAGTATGATTCATTACGGTGAGACAGAAATAGGTAGTCACGGTGTCAACCTTACGGTGTGACTCTAAACAGTGTGACCGTATCATTGAGACAACAAATATGAGACCATAACTGAGAGAGAGTAACTAAAATATAGTAACTTTTGAATCTGTGAATCATGAAACCATAAACTATAAAATAGTAATCTATTCACTTAAGGCTTAGCATTACCAACTCATGTATGATTTAATTAATCCTTTCATAATTTAATGGCATAGTGAAAATATCAGCAAACTGACGTTTAGTGCCAATGAATTCCAAAGTGATACCACCTTTTTGATAATGATCACTCAAAAAGTGATGTCTTACATCAATATTTTTAGTCCTAGAATGTGAAAAAAGATTCTTTGAAATGTTAATAGCACTTAAATTGTCACAATTTATAGGTACATGTCTGAATTGATATCCAAAATCCAGTAAATTTTGTTTCATCTACAAAAGTTGTGCACAACAACTACCAACGGCTATGTATTCATCCTCAGTAGTATATAATGCAACAATTTTTTTCTTTTTACTACACCATGATACTGGAGACTTTCTTAAAATGTGACATGTTCTATAGGTGATTTTTCTGTCTAACTTATTACCACCAAAATCATTATTTGAATAGCTAACCAAGTCAAATGATTGTATTATAGAATAAAATAGTTCTAAGTTGGTAGTATGTTTGAGGTATTTGAAAATTATTTTAACAGCATTTAAATGAGACTCTTTGGGGTTTTCTTGAAAATGTACACACAAACACACACTAAACATAATATTAGGCTGACTAACAGTTAAGTAGAGTAAACATACTATCATTATTCTATAAGTGGTTTGATAAAAAAATTTACCATTTTCATCAAGATCCAAATTACAGGTAGTACTCATTGGAGTATCACTAATTTTAGTGAAATCCAAGACAAAACATTTTATAATATCTTTTGTGTATTTTCTTTGATTTAAGATAATACATTCATTATTTTGAAAATTTTGAAATCCAAGAAAGAATTTTAGTTCACCCATCAAACACATTTCAAATTAATTTGTCATAATTTTTGAAAAATTAGTACATAAATAATTTCTTGAAGATCCAAAAATAATGTCATTTAAATAGATTTGAACAAATAAAACAACTTTAGAAATTTGTTTTATAAAAATAGTATGATCATCTATACCTTTTGTAAAACCTTTAGAAATAAATAAAACTACTTAATCTATCATACCAAGCTCTTGGATCTTGTTTTAAACCATATAAATCCTTAGCTAACATGATTTGTAAAGTGAGGGTTTATAAAATAAGGGGTCTGTTCAGCAAAAACATCATCAACTATATACCCATTTAGGAATGCACTCTTGACATCTATTTGATATAGTTTGCATATTAGATGTGTTGTATATGCAAGCAAGATTCTAAAGGATTCAAGTCTAGTAGCTAGTGAAAAAGTTTCTTCATAGTCAATTCATTCTTCTTGACTATAACCTTATACAAGAAATCTAGCTTTATTTATAACTATGTTACCGACTTCATTTACTTTTTTATGGAACACCCATTTATTACCTATGGTCAAGGTGTCTTTGGGTCTATCCACAAGTTTCAAAACATTATTTCTTTCAAATTGATTTAGCTCTTCTTGCATAGACATCACCCAGAATTAATCATTGATTCTCCCATTAATGTTTTTAGGTTTAAATTCGTGATAAGAAAGCTTGATGTTCAACCTGATTTCTTATAGAAGCACTAGTTTGTGTTCCTTTATCTAAGTCTCCAACTATTGTATATAAAGGATGGTTCTTAAGAGTTCAAATGGGTCTAGAAAAAGAAGGGATAGTAATTTTAGGTTATTCAACAGGTTTAGGTTCATTATGGCTTGAATCTAGAGAATTTCCACAATTAGAAGTTTTAATAGATTCCTTCATAGGATGGTCAGAATATTTAGCATTAATGTTCAGATTTGACATATCATCCTCAATATTCTTTAGGGAGGTCTTTGGTTCATGTGGATCTGTTTCATCAAATTTGACATATATAGATTCTTCCACACATTTGGTTCTTTTGTTAAAGACTCTATAGTATTTACTAGATATTGAATATCCTAAAAATATTCCTTCATCATTTTTTGATGCAAACTTATCAATTTTATCATCAGTATTAAGGATATAGACTTTACAACCAAAAAAATGAAGTAATTAACCTTGGATTTTCAATTGTTACACAACTCATAAGGAGTTCTCTTAGGAATAGGTCTAATTAACACTCTTTAAATAATATAGCTTGCTGTATTGACAACTTTTGTCCAAAAGTAGATAATTAGGTCATACTCCCTAAGAATTGTTCTAGAAATTTCTTGCAGGGTTATATTTCTTCTTTCTACAACTATATTTTGTTGAGGTTTCATAGGGGTATAGAATTTATTATTATAACCATTTTGTGAGTGAAGTGATTCAAACTCCTGGTTTTCAATCTCACATCCAGGGTCATTGCTTAGATATTTAATTCTAAGTCCACTTAAGTTTTCTACAGTCCTACAATAATTGGTGAAGTAATTACATGTTTCACTTTTTTGAGCCAAAAAGTAAGTCCAAGTATACCTAGAATAGTCATCTATAAGAACATAAACATAGTTCTTCCCATTTAAACTAGAACCATTAGATGGTACAAACAAATCCATGCAAACAAACTCAAGAGGATGAGAAGTGGAAACTTATTTCTTTAGTTTGAAAGATCTTTTGTGTTGTTTACCCTTTTGGCAAGGATTATAGACTATATCATTCGAAAACTCAAGTTTGGGTATATCCTTAACTAAAACATTTCTTATATGTTTTCTAAGAGAGGTTATATTGCAATGTCTTAGTCTTATATTATAAATCCAAGAATCATTGTGAAATACACATAATCATGAAACATTTTGAGAAACTAAAGAATCTAAGTTAATAGAATAAACATTTTCATTTCTAAAAGCAGAAAATATTAGTTCATTTTTAGATTTAAAAACATTACAAGCATCATTTTAAAATTTAACATGAAATCCATCATCACATAGTTGTAAGATACTAATCATATTATATTTTAAACCCACAATAAAAAAGTACTTTATAAATTAAAACTAAGTTAGATTTACCAATCCGGATGAGGCTAATTATTTTTCCTTTATCATTGTCATCAAAGGTGAAATGCTCACTATAAATCATTATTAAATTCTTGAAGCATCAGTAATCTCATATCATGTTTCTTCAACATCCATAGTCTAAGTACCATAAGCTTTTGCAGGATCTCTTCAAACATCATTCCTATAAAATAATCAAACAAAAATAGATTTTGGTACCCAGATTTGTTTGGGTCCAGTAACATTAGTAAGTGCTTTAGAAACCCACATATGCTTCGTGGGTTTCCTTTAAGCATTATGCAACATATTTGAGAAATAGACTCTATTTGGTCCATAAAAAATAGAGGTAGTAAAATACTTTATAGAACTGGAACACTCATTAGATTTTTAATTTTTATTTAGAAAAATAGATTTTCTAGATTTAGTTAAAAACTTGTTTTTGGTGATATTCCATTTCCCAGGTTGGTATCCTATACAAGTTGTGTATCTTGGGGAAATTGTTTTACCAAGTATCTATGTAAGAGTATTTTTTCCATTGGTAAATTTCTTTAAGTCCTTTTTCAATTGCTCATTTGATATCTTAAGTTCGTTCTTCTCCTTAAGTTGTTTAAAATTTATCTATTTCTCTATAGAAAGCTCAGATTTTATAGTACTAGTCAAGGCATATTGTTTCTTTAAATTTTTGAATTTATCTTCTATTTAATTACAAGTGTCTTCTAGAATTTGGTAGTATTCAAAAATTTCCTCATTTGTTATATTTTTAGAATCACTTTCATATCCATAATAATAGGAATTTTGTACAAGATACTCAAGGGTTACCTCAGATGTGTTTGTCATAAAACTCATATTGGATTTTTCATCCTTTTCATAATGTGAAGAATCAAAGTCACTTGAACTATCTTCAGAAGCACTCCAATTTTCTTTCATTTCCTTTTTATACTTTTTAACTTTTTCCTCATACCTCTTATTATATTTTAACTTGCAAAAATAATCCTTTACATGTCCTTTTATCTTGCATTCATAACATACTATTTCATCCAATTTGTCACTTCCTTTCCAATCCTTATTTCTAATTTCCCTTGTGATCATATCTTCCTTTGAAGATGAGATTTCTGAAAATTTTCTTTATTCTATAGATTTTTTTAAATCATATATTTAATTGATCAATTTCCTCATCACTATCTAGTGATAATTGTTTACTGCTGGAAATTTCTATAGGGTCTTGTAATTTCTCTTTTTCTTTTGTTTATAGGTGGTAGTCTTGAATGCCATAGATTTACTTTTGGGTACATCCTCTTCTTATTTGTTTAATTTTAATTATTCCTCATATATAATCAACTTTCCTATAATAACCTTGACTAGAATATTACTAATATCATAATATTCTCTAATTAAGACAGAGGTCCCTCTCTATCTATTTGACAGGCATCTAAGTATTCTCATGATTTTCTCCTTGTCTATAACATCTCTTCCCAAAGAGATCATTGTATTCACAATTTCATTAAACCTTAGATACATGTCAGAAATAGGATTATCAGACTTCATTTTAAAGTTATCATATTTAATAGTATATGTGTTAATTCTCATTTCTTTAACTCTATCGGTTCCTTTATGTGAAACTGATAAATTATCCCAAATTTCATGGGTTGTTTTACATGTGAAAATTCTGTTAAACTATTCATTTTCTAAAGAATAGTATAGGGAATTCATGGATTTTCAATTTTTGTTATAATCCACCTTAGTTGGGTTATCCCAATTATTCTTATCATTAGTAGTAACCTTATATTCATCTATAATTGAATACCAAATATCAAAACTCATACTTTCTAAGTGTATTTTCATTTTAATTTTCCATTGTGAATAATTTGATCCATTAAATAATGGAGGCCTATTGGTAGAAGCACATTCCAATATATTATCCATACTAAAGAATAAAGAATATATTTTTTAAATAACTAAAAATTTAGAAATAATAGAAATTTTGAGATCTTTATAATACACCTAAAATCACAATTGAAAAATTAATTTAAACAGATTAAAAAATTTGAAAATAGGGATTTTAAAAACTCCTATAATACCAAAAGTTGTTCAAAGTAGAACTGTCAATAGGGGGGTTAATTTAGTTCCTATAAAAATTTTGATAAAAAATTTATTTAAAAGATTCCTCTAATTACAAATAAAACATGCCAATTAAACAAGGTAGTATAATTATAATAGTTTACCTATTCAAATAGTTTCTCAGAAGATTGATTAATTCTCAGTAATATAAATATATGATATTGATACAACTTTTGAAAATAATTTAATAACTAAAAATAATTATAACTACAATCCAAGACTAACTATAAAAGTAAATTTTAGTTTTCTGAAATATAATTTAAAACATAGAACGAATAAATTGAAAGACACAGTGGATAAAACAAATGGTTCAGTCTCAAGATGATACCTAATCCACTCCACTTAGAGATCACCTACCACCAAGAAATATATATATATATATATATATATATATATCTTTAATCCAAATGTTGGATCGGAGTTTACAATAGTACATAAGATTGTCCAGGCCACAAGACCTCTTCCACTATTCTACATGGGAAAACTAACAACCAGGTCACACAAGACCTCTTCCACAGATATACGTGGGTGAAACAAGGTGTAAAATATATTTGAGTCAGGATATATTGTATCCTCCAGTTCAATGCAGGAGACAGTGTGTGTTTTTAATATAGATACACAAACTGATTAAAAAGTAATGAAATAGTACACAGTAGATAAAATATAATGAGAAATGATTTGAAATGCTCTAAATGTTGTTCTATAAAACTATGGACTTGTAGGATGTAGTATATGTGATTTTTGAGTCCTCTTGTGGAAATAGAGTGTCGTGAGTCTTGTGTTCTAGTTTCGAGTTTGATGAGATGTGCTTTGTAGCTCTTTTTCTTCTTAGAGTTACTGCTGCAAGGATATTTGAGATTCTGATCCACAATAGTTCAACTATCAAGAATCGAGAGTTCTTCATGTTTTCTTCAATGTATATTTTTGCATTCATGTGTTCTGCTCTTTTTCATGGAATCCACTGCTCGACTATTTTATTGCCTTGATTTATCTACAGATCATTCACCACCATGTATTTTATCTTCAGGATGTCTTTGTTATGGACAAAATAGATCACAATTTTGTACACATTATACCTCGTACTATTAGGTGACGTGTATACAAAAAAATGGTTAATTATTTCAATGTCATTAAATGACTCAAATATGACTGTTTGAAATAACTTTAAAATTTGATTGAAAAAGATAGAAAAATGGTTAAGTATGGAATGGTGTCACAATTGTGGTGAGAGAGTCATGGTGATACAGTCACTATACCATAGTTGTGTTGAGATCTAGAATTAGTAGCATAGTTTTGGTGTCTGGTCCTTTGTGAATTCTAGAATCAATAGAGATACTACGGTGTCAGATAAATGGTGTCTAGTCCTTTATCAAAATGCAGAATAGTGTCTTATTACGGTGTCTTGTAAATGGTAGAAAGGAAACGATGTTAAGTTCTTTGAGAGAATCTGGAACCAGTAGTAAGCTTATGGTGTCATAGACTTTGTGAAAATCTGGAACCAATAGAAAACTTATGGTGTCACATACTTAACCAAATATCTTTAAGCTATCTTAAGAATCAATATTCATAGAATGAATTAAGATTAACTATAATCATACTGGAAACAAAATAGAACAATATTAAACATGGTTTATATGATTCAAAAATGATTTGTGATATGTTAAACATGATTTGTGAGCATTGAAACAGGAGGAGTCCAAAATCTCCATACAATATTTGTGAGCATTAAAACATGAGGAGTCGAACACACTTTATGTTTTTAAAATTACTTTCATGACCCTTAAATATTGAAAAATTATGAAAATGTTATGGATTTTTTCTTGTAAAAGGGGATCAATTTATGCTTTACAAAGGAACATATGAGTTTGGTTTTATCTCAAAACTCTAAAAAAATTACTCTCTATTTTTTTACCATTTAACCATGCTCCTGGTGTGACCATAAAGCTCTCTATAAAAGGCTTTAATCTCATTCGAAAGGAGGACGTTAAAAGAGGAGGTATAAGTCTTAATTGATTCCTTTTAAGTAAACTTATTCTCACACCACCAAATATGTTGTATCTTGTATAAAAAAATAATTCAATATCATAAATATACCAAATTTTTTATATCTTTATGGTACAACTATTATATACTTTATTTCCATACAATGAGAAATAAAAGCATCACTCGTGCGTATTTACGAACTACCATCTTTATGAAGTGATGATTTTCATTTTCCATAACCACCTTTCATGACTATTTATTATAATGTATTTAGGGTTTATATTTCAAATTTGTGACACAATTATATTTTTTAAATATAATATATTATCTACCTTTTTATCCTCTCATCCATTGGAAAACGATAACATCACTCATTTGTAAGTGTAGACTACCACCTCCACAAAGTGATGTGATTCATTTTTCATTTCTGATTAACATAGATAGTCATATGGATAAATTTAAGGATTATATATGATATTTTTAATATAATTATTATTTATATTTATTTCATTACATCCTTTGAAAAGTGGAAACATCACTAGTGTGTACGTATGAATTACCATCTCCACAATGTGATGAAATTAATTTTTGATAAAAACCTTATATAGTTGGTTATAAAAGAGGATATATAATGTATAAATATGATATTTATATAATTATTATTATTTTATATATTATTAAAACATGATCAGTGTGTAAGGACTGAAACCACTAAACCTAAACATGCATGAGAAATGGAACAACTAATACCCAGAATAATGATTTAAATGATGAACTATTTAAAAACTGATGATAATATATTAAAAGTAAATCATATATGGTATTATAAGTATCAATATTTTTCTTTTATAGAATTATAATAAATCTAAATTTATTATAAGTGAGGCTAATATCATGTACGGAGAAATTTAGGACTTAAGATAAGGGTTTCTCATTGAAATTTTATTTCTATGAGATATATGTCATATTCACCACCTGTTTTGTTAGTGTAGTGTATATAATTACCATGAATATATTTTATAATATTTTTTAGTAAATTATTTGGATTTAAAAATTCATCTAAGTATCTCTCTTTCATATGGTTTTAATTATAATAATATGAAAACTATAAGGGTTCGTTATCCCAATATTGTTTCGTTGAGACATGTTTCTTATTATGCACCCATTTGTGTTTATATGGTTTATATACTACCCATTTGATAAATTATTTCATAAATCTATTGATTTAAATGGTATTTAAAGTTTTATTATAATTTATTACTTTCAAATGGTTTATGATTCAAAATTTACAAAAGTGGTAAGAGTTTATAGAACAATCTCATCTCTTTTTGAGATTGTTTATGTTTCAATTTCCATTGTGGGAAATTTTGTAATGTTTCTATAATAAAACCCATACATTTAAATATTATTTAGTTTTTTATAATTTTTTGAAGTATCAATATCATATTTCCTCTATTGGGTACTTAAAAGGACATAAAATATGTTTTTATGAAAATTTGACCATTGTTTCTTATTTTTTTGTTGGGAATCTTTCTCCTCCATATCCATGTTCTAAAAAATTATTTTATATAAGTTTTTATATTCACTAAAATATTTGATAAATTTATTTTATATTACATTTTACTTTCTTTATAAATAGTTAAATGTAATATATTCAAATGTTTTCCATATAACTCACTTTTGACTTTTTAAAAAACTTTTGAACAAATTTTTCCTTTTAATATATTCAACATAAACATATTTTATCATTGTCATGTTTTTTATTCATTAATAATAAAAATTCAAAACTTTCAAAGGTTTTACAGATAAAATCCTATTCCCATTTATCTAGTAATTTTAGTTTTTAGTGTTACTAAAAGAAAAAGGTGGTGTTCTATTGATTTTTAAATAGTATTTTTAATGATTTTATAAAAGTGATTTTTTTGTATATAAATATTCATCATGGATTATTATTCTTCACCAGTGATAAGGTATTATGATAACATACAATTAATTTGATTTCATGGATTATGTTTAATATGTTTTAAAGGATTTTTAATGAAACCCATTTCTTTTCATGGGTTAATTAAACAATGTTGAAATTATGATATTTTAAGGAAGTTATCGTGAAACTATTTTATTTTCCATGTGTTAATTAAAATTAAATGAATGATGAATGATTTCATGTTCTTATATCGTATACATGAATGTTTTATTATTATGTGAGGGGTTGGCTCTTTATATCTTTCCAACATATTGGGTAATGTTTGATATCTCATGAGCTCAAGGGTAAATGGGAAGTTAATCCAAGCCCAAAAAAGGTACATTGGTAGTTAAAATACTCTAGGTCGGGCCTTTAATAGTGCTAGTAAATGAGATTTATTAGCATTATAGAAGCATTGAAAATGTAAGTGATGTTAATGGTTTAACATTAACAGTTCTCGTAAAAAGCGTTCATAAAGGACCCCTTTATCAGACCTTTTTTAGCACTATTAAAGGCCACATTTATCAACACTTTTTTAGCATGGTTAAAGGTCCCCTTTAATAGTGCTAAAAAAGGAACTGATAAAGGACCCACTGATAAAGGGTATAATTTTTTTCACACCCCACACTACATCACCCCCTCTTTATCGATGATTCCACCCCCACCTCCTTTATCAACACTTCCCCCACCAACCCCCTTTATCAGCACTTCCCCCACCCCTTTATCAGTGCTTTAGCACATACCCCATCCTCTAGTGAGTTTCGAACCTGGGACCTCCGGCTTATACACTAGCGCCTTTTCCATTACCCTATAACTTTTTTTACATTTTATGATATATCTATATATTTATATATAGTTCGTTATATTTTTTATACATATAATTATAAATATGTTTATATATATATATATTAAATACATATTTATCTATATATATATATATATTAAAATGGATATTAACTCTAAAAACCTTTAAAACGCGTAAAAACATAAAGAAATTCTAAAAACCCTAAAACTCCTAAAAACACTGAAAAGACTATAACTTCTGATATAGGAGTTCATTTCATCTCCAAAACTAGTCAAATAAAAGATCATTAAATGATATTTGATATGATATGGGTTATAGGCTGAACAATCCACAAATAAGATGTTATAATAGTTTGAATTTCAAGAAATTAGGGTTCGGCGACTAAAAACTCTATTGCAATGGCCTTCTAGGCCTTTCTAGGGGAAAATGGGGATAATTATTAAAGATCTAGTCCCATAACTAAATGGTGTACATCTTGATCTAGTCTTTGATTTGATACGTCATAGACCCCAAATAGACACCCTGATCAAAGGTTATGGCCATTTGAAGTTTGAGTTTAATTTCTGACTTTTTTGAAATTATAATAACATTTATTCCTTTAGTTTTCACACAATTTGAATATAAAGTGGTTTTAGATCATTTCATAATCTTCTATTTTATTGGTTTTGGATGTGAAAAGGACTTTTAGATAGAAAGTTATGATCCTTTCAGTGTTTTGTGGTTTTATGGGATTTTAGGGTTTTTCACATTCGATGACCATAAATTCTGAATCGGGTGTCTATTTTTCCTCTACCACATATAAAATCAAATCCTAAGATGATATCTATGCCTAGGTGACCCACAAGAACCCTCAATCACCTCTATTATTTCTAAAAGTCCTAGAAATTCTCTAAATGACCATAACTTCTACTACAGGTGTCTGTTATTGATTGTTTTCAAAATTTACCCTTTATCAGTTATATTAAAAAAATTGATAAGGGGAGGGGGTCTTTGTCATTTCTTCTAAAAAAGTACTGATGAAGACCACCCTTTTATTAGGTCTTTTCAGAAGCGCTGGAAAAGACCCCCAATTATCAGTTCTTTTTTAGAAGTGCTGATAAATTCTTATTTTATCAACACTTTTTTACTAGAGCTGATAAAGGGACCCCTTTAGAAATTCTTTTTTTAGCGCTGTTAAAGACCCCCTTTACCAATGCTTTTTCTAGCGTTGAGAAAGGGGGTTTTAATAGTATTTTTAGAAAGTACTCTTAAAACCCTATTATTTAATAAAACTAATTTTTTAGTAGTGTTTTCCCAAGCCTATATAGGCACATGAGTGGTTAAACCAATCCCCTAAAGGTATACAGGTAGTTATTCCAAGCATAAGAGGGTATGAGGGTATTTATCCCAAGCCCAAGAGGATACATAGGTAGTTAGCCCATTCCCATGAAGTTACACATGTGGTTAGCCCAAGATTATTATGTAATTAATGCCTTGATGGGTAGCCTTGAAATAATATTTTTATGCTTATGTTCATGAAAAAAATTGTGACTTATGATTATGATATGATCCCATGGATCATGATTTATTATCGATGATATCACACTATGATAACTCTCGTCTTTTATTATGACAGGCTTTATTCCATGAATTTTTGTTATGATTTTATAAGTTATGATTATGATACCCTTTTGTTTATCTTATGCTCAATTATGATCATTGATTAATATCTACCATATTTACCCTTACTGATAATCTAATCTCATTCTTTTTTTATGTTTCCATTTCCCCATATTATGAAGAAAGTTATTAAGTAGGGTGTGTTTAAGATAGTTACTATGTGAGAAGGAATTTCTCAGAGATGTTGAAGACATTTTATAAAATCAATTGATTATGTATCTATTATTTAAATTCACTATGCCTTTATAGTTATGATGCATGTGTAATTGTGAGATTTATTGAATATTTATCCAAAATAATGTAATGTTTTTGTATGTATTGGGTCACCTTATAAAAATATTCTCACAATCTGTGATATTTAAACATTCTATTTTTAAAAAAAGACTCTTGAAATGTGTTTAGATCTTTTTCTTCAGCCCCATAAATGTTATATAATTTCATTCCTTTTTAATATAAATTATTTTTTTACTAATATCACTTCACATAATTTAATAATAATAATAATTGTATTGATAGATGTAAACTTATTATGCGGTAATGGTTCAATGAAGTAATTAATACTTAAATGTAAATTATTGTGGTTGGTTAATGTGAAGGTGTGTTTGTGGTTTTTGTAATTATTTTTTTGTGTAGTTAAAATTTTTTTCAACATGATTTGATGGTATTATAGATGCCCGATAGCATGGAATATGGATAGAAAAGGTAATGCTGGCTTGTTAAATAAATACGTTAAAGTGATATGAGTTGGAATTAAATATATTCATTTTGAAATTGAAATATTAATGAATAAAATGAAATACTATAGGATGAGAGTAAATGTGGATAATTTCTATGAATGGTTTTTAATTTAATATTAAAAATAAATTTCATAATAAACCTAATACTGGTTAGAAAATGAAAATTTTGAATTTTATAAAAGAATAAAAGTGGAACACCAATCAGTTGTTATGGATGTCTATGTTGTGTTTAGATGGTTGTGTTGTAGTGGCAGTGTGGTTGTTGATAAGTAAATATAATGTGATAGTGGGATAGATGAGTTGTTATAGGTATATTTTTTTGAACCCATAGTCTAGGATCTACATGTGGCTATCTAAATCTTGTATTTACTATTGATTTATTTATGCACCCCACCTAAGTCAGATATCCTTAACTATTTGCAAAAGTTTTGGGTTCTAGGTTTTTCCCCAAAACATCTAGGACGGAGAGGTAATATGGAAAACTACCCCTCTTACTCACTCTAACTTTATTTTTAGTACTCACACTACAAAGATTTTTTATGGTGATATTTTGTGCTGGATATGTGAGATGTAGTGGGGGTCATGCGTGGTAGGAGGGAACAAGGTTGAAATACTGCATGTTCATGAAACCCTACTGTTCTGGGTGGGTGGTATGTGGCTGATGATGTGGATGGACATGAAATATTCATCTAATGATATTACTATGTCATGTGACTTATGGATATTCACTAAGGCCATCATAAGATACACAACCTTGTAGGAGGATAGAAAAGGTAGGGATGCATCACTACCCACATTATACTGGGAAGGGATCAAACTCCATATATTTGACATTGGGGAATGAGAGCAGATAACTGGTAGAGATGTGGTTTTGGGGTTCCTTGATTATATTATTTTGATATTTCCCTATTATATTTGGATGTGATACTTGGTGAGTGGACCTTGGTGAGGCTAGACTTTGTAGTTGACCTATTTGGTTCATGATGGTTATATTCTTTATTCATTAGGGGAATTAGTATGGTTTTATCTCATTTTAAAGAGTGATAAATTTGATTTTATTGGAAATTTTCTCGGTAATTAATTGTTTAAACCCCCCAATCCATTTTAAAATCTAGGTAAAATTATCATTTTTTTGTTATAATGTGTTTCTAGGGGATAAATTTTAATTGAAACTAATTTTTTATTTTTAATAAAATGTTTTCATCTTGAATTTCATTTATATGATCATTTTGGGAAATACATGTTTTTAATAGAGACATATGAGTTTTTGATGAATAAATTGAAGATGGTTTAAAACTGAAAATTTTGAATAGTGAAACATCAATTTAGAATTTAAATACATTTTTAGATGATGAACTAGAATTTATTTGGGTATGAAAAATCTAGATTAATTATGGATGATAATATTTCTATTTCAATTTAAATATTCTTGAACCTTAAACTCATTATTTGAAAATAATATCTTGAAAATATAATTAATTTCAATTTTTGAGGATTGTTTTGCAATCATTTGTTTTCATTATTTCTATTTTACGATGAATTGTTCATATCACCCATATCACTGTTGATCCTCCTGATATACCTAATATAGTCAACCACATGAATAACCCTCACTATCCTACACCTTCAACCCACCACAAAGGTAGAATCAAGCTATCACCCTCCAAGGGCATGGTCGATCTTGGTGTCACACCCCCCAGATATAGCACATTTCAACCTACCATGGTACTATCATGATCACTCAATTGGATGCATGAAGACCTCATCTTCCACACTCGACTGACTATTCCTGTTGAGCGAACCATTCTCTTCATCATCCAAGTTTCCATAAACCCTTATCACCATTTTTTATTCCAGCCAAAAACCAACCATGATACTCACATCCATGGTCAGCCATGATGCAACCTATTGTATAGATTGAGGGAATGTTGATCTTAAATATAGTTTCCATTAAAGTCAATTTTATATATTATTATCATTAAAATAAAATTGATTCAAATAAAAGGAAGATCAACTATGCTCATCGAAGATAATCAGACTGATTGAAGTTGAAAACTAAGTGAGCAAACCCAAGATCAATGGGAGAAGGAAACTAAATCCATTATCCTGAGTTCAAGAAGGGATCTTGAGTTTTCTTGTGAGTCAGATAACGATGAATCTAGGAACTCTAAATTTTCAATGAACCATCATAGATCTAAAGTCGAGGGAACCATATGACGGAGTTTGAAAAATATGATGTAGGATAAGGTTAAAATGATTAATTGAATTGGTTTTCATTATGCTGTGATTGTTCCCTATGTAGGTTTGAAAATGGTGGTACGTCAAGCATTCCCAGTACACCAGCTACATTTCCATAGAAGGGTGAACACAAGGTTCTCATTGAAATGCATGAACCATCACTCCATGACATCATCATTCCCAATCAAGTATAGATACCCAATTCTAGAATCACTTGGGGTAGTCTCTCTTAACCTTGATCATAACATGCCAACACCTGAGATCCACCTCAGGTAATTTGAACCATTCGTTGTTCAAAGATGATCTTAGAATAGACAAGTGGAGCCTCTCCATGTGCATATCACACTATGAAGCATGATCACTTCTACCATGAACCTAACAAGAACCATGAAATTCATGCATGAGATATATGCCATCTTGAGTATGAGAAGTACAACCTCGAGTCCTGATCCTTCCAACCACCTCAACTCAATATCATCACTACCATTACATACAAGATATTAAATCTTACAAATGTTGCACCAATTTCAACTCAATTAGAATCAAAATCCCAACATCCCCTTGACAGCCTATTTACAACCCTATTAAAGACCCGAGTATGGGCCTGAACCAAACCAAATTCCGTATATGAACCTAAAATGTCTCCTACTAGTCCATATTTTATCCAATTACTCAAATTATCATAATAAGGTGCATTCATATTCCACTATATTGAGAAGTAGTGAAGCATATCAAATCAATATTCTTCTTGAATATGTATAGAGCATGATCATGGGAGGAGAGTGAATCAAGTTTAAAGGAATAATGTACTCATTTGGTAAGATCTAGACCTTTTGGATTTACTTGTAGAAATTATCAATGGAGAGGAAGTTGGGAACAAAATTTGAGTAATTTTTTGGAAATGATGGAATATTTGGGGAAAATAAGAGAATATTTCTGCTCACATGTATGAAAATTTGAAGTGGTAAAAGAACCTTCAACCATTCTTCTATAAATAGGGTACTATTTGATGAGGAGTGGGGGATTCATTCATGATTACTCGATAAAGAGATGGGATGTTTCTACTGTATTTGTTTTTCTTAATTTCTATTCATTATAATTCTATAGTTATGGATGACTAATCCATTAGTGGTTGAGTTGAGTAGAATACCTTCACTCTTGTTGACTAATTCAATCCTTAATTGAAAATTATCTTCTATTTTATCTATTAAGAATTATTTTATTTTAATAATTCATAGTATATTTTAATTTTTTATGAATTTTAAAATTTTATTCACTTGTTTTTAGTTTACACACATAGTTCACTAAGATATTTTTCATTGACAATGATAGTAAAAAAGGGGATCAACGATCATTAAATCAGGATATAGAAGAGGTTGTAATGATTATTTCATTCCACTTACTGAGTTGAAATCAATGGGTGGGGACGATCAAATGATATTCATCTGATTAAAGAGAGAACAAGAGAGTTAAATTGGAATTATGATTTAACAGGTGAGGTGAGTAGATATCCGTGATTAGGTTACTTTATTTAAAAATGAATTTAAATCAAATCCAATCACTTAATTTACACACTAAACCCATTGAAAAATATTAAAATACACCCACAACACTCTCCTCCCTAGAGAAAAACTAAGCCATACTACCACTAGTTTTATTTCAGGTTCATAAATTCATTTGTTGAGGGCCCTGTGATACACCTCTCATTAATCTGACACAGTTTATAGAGATTTTAGTCTTTTGTTTGATTCTTATTTTATTTAAAATTATTTCAATAAATGACTATATATTATTCATCTTACCTCATTGGTTTTGATCTATAGGTTAAATGAACTATTATAGGAAGAATCATGGCCTTAAAAATCACTGACCTATTGGAAATATAAATTTTCACAACAACATAGATAAATTTTCCCTCCCCATCCATCTCTTTCACTAGGTTAACTGTAGGAAGCTAAAAATGGATGAAAATTTAGCATAATGAAATAGAAATTTTAGAGAACATTAAACACCCAATTTCAAAAATGATAAATGGATTTAAAAACTAAATAATCAAAAAACATTGAGCCTAGGATGATAATGATTGGATTAGTACAAAAATTGCAGGGGTTTTTAGGAGAATACCCCAATAGAAACATGAGAGAATTTAGAGAAATATGAATTGGGTTAAAACCTAGAGGATCCACCTAGATTATAATTAGCTTGAAGCCTTACCCTAATATCCTGAAGTATTGACCAAGGAGCAGCTCTACAACCTCCAACCTAGATAATTCACCACCTAGGATGAGTTGTAGAAGGAATTCCTCTAAAAATACTTCCCTTCCTTGAGAATTTACCAACTAATTAAAGAAATATATGGAATCAACAAAGAAAGTGGAGAAACCCTATACATGTTTTAGTAGATATTTATATAACTAAAAAACTCATTCCCACGTGAAACTTTCAAAGACCATCATTTCTTGGAATTATTCTACCAAGGAATAATGGTCAATGACTGAAACCTATTAGATGCTTCATTAGGGGGAGAATTGATAGGGAATTTACCTACTGAAGTTAGATAACTGATTAACAGTATTTACCAAAATTCCCAAAAATATGAAATAAGAACCAAAAAAGGAGAGTACATGTGGTAAATGGTTCTAAATCACCATTTATTGAAAATAAAATTAAGGAACTAACTTCTATTATGATACAATTATCTTTTAAAAAATTATAAGAAGTGTCACCTACCACACCTTCAAGGGTCTTCCAACTCTATCACCCTTTGGACCACTACACTGGTGGGTGTCCACAAGTTGAAGGAATTGAAATTTTTTATGATTTGTACCAAAGACAACACCAGTAGAAACCAGTAAGCAATGTAGTTCTACAAGAAATTTATAACCCTAAATTTTAAGTTGGGAACCAATAATAACAAATACTCTCATTCCATCAAGGTTTTAAACTATATTTCTCACTATCTCCCTTCCAAAGGAGTAGTTGCTAACCTCTTATAAGTTACCAACAAGTACAGACTCAAGAACCTTCCATGAAGGACTTACTAAAACAACACGTAGAGTCTTATACAACTCATTAAGCTACCTTAATCATACACAGATTAGCACTAAAGGATATATAAGGATAGTAAAACTAGGTTATGTTTTCCATATATGATTTTAAAAATCAATTTTTAGGTAAACATAATAATTAGTCAATTCCTAACCCTAAAGGGAATGTTAGTTCCATTTCATTAAGGAGTGACAATGAGAGGTAAAATAATAAAGAAACAGTTGGAGATGAAGTAATATATATATATATATATGATATTATATTATATATAATTGTATATTTAATACCTTCATTTGATAAAAGTATTATTATGCATGCATTAAATATATACGATAATAAATATATATTGTATTTATTTATTTTTCTTGAATGGTTTTATTATCTGTTAAAATATATTATAAATAGATTTACCGGATTAAATGGATTGAATATTCATTGAATAGGATTAAATTAATTAATAAAAATTGTGTTACTTTTTTTAGGATGATGCATGTGGTATGTATTTCAATAGGCTTTGTAAACCTCCATTTTGATATTCTGACTATGTTCTTTATTTTTTAATAAAATTTGGTAGGAGCGGGTCTAACTCGCTTCTGGGCCTTTTGATTAAATTAATTAATAAAAATGTTAATAAATTTATATGTATATATAAATATGGAAAATGTGTTTCATTTAATGGAATGCATCCAGGATAGCTATATAAAGGGATGTGATCCCTCCTATTGTCAATAAGAAATTGTGAGAAATCCTCTCAATTCTCTCTTCCTCCCACACTATTGTTCATCATCTAAGATGAAGTCTCTAAAACCCCTTAGCATTCGGATATCCTCATAATATGATCTTAGATCTATTGGACAATGTAACCCCCTCAAAGGTAGGGTGATTTTGTTCACTACTTCATGATATTTATCAAGCATTCTACTTTATCCATAAATATGATGACTTTTGTCATTGAGGATTTCTAGGAACATTTTTTATAGTTTTATTTATAACTTGATCCTAGAATATAGATCTCCCAATGTTATGGGTTATCTTCTTATACATATGGTCATGTGATGATAAAAAAACCTATAAAAAGCCCCATCTCAAGCTGAAGCTGGAAGTGGATAGCCCACTGAACTTGAAGAATACTTCCCTGAAAAGAGCTTCAAGAATAAGTAATAGTAGAGACAGCCCCATTAAATAAAGATAAGGAAAGTATAATATGGAAGACTTACATCAAACATATCCTCCCTTCCCTTATAGAGTAAAACTACCAAATAAAACAAGTGAATATACACTAAAAAAGAGATTCTAGTGATATTTGAAAGAGTGGAGATCAATATCACCTTTCTGGAATCCTTTCGAAAAACTAAAAAGGTATAAAAAATTATCAAATACATTAGAACCAAGAATAAGTGATTACAAGTACATGAAGAGTTAAATTTACGTAAGAATGAATCTACCCTTGATACCCCTAAAATACCAGGTAAATGTTAAGACCAAAGTACATTCACTATCCCTTGTTCTATAGAATAAATCACTTTTTATAATGAACAATTTGATTTGGGATAATCTATTAATGTAATACATTATTTAATTTATTCTTCCCCATATATAGGTGAGATCAAAATCACCTAATTGTTTGTACAACTTGCTAACCGAACCACTGCCTATCTAGTCGGAATTCTAGAGGTTATTCCAATAAGAGTGAAAGGATTTATGTTCCCTAAATTTTTCTATATTCTAAACATGTAAGAAGATATAGGTTAAGGTAATTAATATATCATATTATGTAGTTTATTTATAAATAATTCCAAAATAATATTCAATTTCAATGAAGGGATAGTTCCAAATAATTTTAGAGAAAATAAAATATACTATAATATTATTGATTCAATTTAATATACCCATGAGTATCAATTTATGTTTACATTGAACCCTTTTAAGTTTTAATTTTGTTCCAAAGAAAATATTTAAATGTTTGGTGACATAATTCATTTAGGATAATCTTTGGAAGTTCCCAATTTCTCTCATGAATCTATTTTTGAAATTGAACCTAATTTAGAATCTTTTTTATATACTGAATAACATGCAGAAGTTGATGAAAGTTACTTTGATGATTTACTAAATAATGACACTAAAAATTATGCTTTATATGTGTAGGAAACTATCATGGATAGAACTTAGTTTAAAACATAATTAGAAAAATCCTTGAACTGGAATTGAAATTGCGACCATCCAACTTGAAATATTCATATTTAAATGAAAATGAGAAAATACCTATCATAATTTCAAATAATTCAAATCCAAATCGGGAACAACAACTATTAGAAATTTTGAAACAGAATATTAATGAAATATTCTAGACACTAGGAGACATTATAGTGATTAACCCTACCACCTATATAGATTATATTTTTCTAGAATATAAATCTAAACCAATAATACAACACAGAATGAGGCTCAACTAGACCCTCCTAGAAGTTGTAAAAAAGAAATTAGAAAGACTTTTAAAATCTAGAATCATATACCTAATCTCATAATCCTAATGGGTGAGACCCATTTAAATTTTTACAAATAAAACTAGATATATAATTGTAAAAAAATGAGAACAATGAGTTAGTTCCAAGAAGAATTTATAATGGTTGGAGAGTTTTAATTGACTAAACAAATTTAACCATGTGATAGGAAAAGACAACTTTCCCATTAATTTTGTAGAAAAAATATTATAAAGTCTAGTTATGACGAGTCACTTCTGTTTATTTGATGGATTTTATAGGTATTTTTAGGTTCCAATAGCTCCAAAAGATTAATAGAACACAACATTCATCATCCCCTTTGGTATGTTTGATTACCAGGGGATACCCTTTAGTCTTTTAAATTCCCTAGGCACCTTAAAATGTTGCATGGTAAGTATTTCTTCAGACTTGATTAATAGATACATTGTGGTATTATTGTATTATTTTATTGTTTATGGAACAAGTTTTCAAAGTTTTATTTAAAGTATCAAAAAGGTTTTTGTAAAATTCATTTAGAAAATCCAAGATTTAAAATTGAAAAAATAAAATTTTATGGTGTAAAAAGGAATTGTGTTAGGACACATAGCTTCTAAGGATGATATTGAAGTAGATAATTACAAAAGAAATGTGATTTACACATTGCCTTACCCCACCATTGTGAGATATATTTTACCTTTTTTTGTACATGAAGTGTTCTATAAGATATTTATTAAAAAATTTAGTACAATTGATTTTACCTTGACTAATTTTCTAAAAAATTAGATTGAGTTTGAAATTGATGACTCAAACAAGATATATTTTGATAAGATAAAAGAAATCTTGACCACAACTCCTATAATCATCCCTTTAACTAGAATAAAACCATTGAAATACTTTATGATGCCTCCAAAAAGGTTTTTGGAGCTTTTTTATTCTATAAATTTAATGGGAAATCATAAGTGATATATTACACATTATAGACAATGTACATAGGCCAAATAAATTAGAAAACAATAGAGAAGTAGTTTTTTTAACTATTTCATCTTTAGAAAATTTTTAGTTTTACCTATTTTAAAGTAAGATAACTATTTATTCTAATCATGTAGAAATTCTATATTTTATGAATAAGGATAATGAAAAACCAAGGATAATGAGATTGATGTTATTGCTATAATAATTTGAATTAGAGATCGAGGATTAAAATGGATGTGAATTTTTTTTTTCATAATACATAAGTATATTTCCCTATAGAGTCGAGGTAGAACCACCAACTGAAATAGGGATGCATGAACACTAACCTAGTAAGAAACTATACAAAGTCACCAAGTTCCTTGGTACATTGATCTAGTGATGTTTATGATCACATCGAAGGCACCCCCTTCTTCACTAAGAATTAAAATTTTAAATTCAAATCCATGTTATAGTAATTTATCATTGAATATCCATATTTATGGAAAAAAATTAATGACCAAGTAATTAAAAGGTGTATCCCTTGGGAAGAAATTAAATCTATACTTACATTTCTTCATCCACTTTCTTGTGAGGCCCTTTTTAGACATTTTAGAATTTCTAGGAATTTATTAGAAGCTATATTTGTTTTGAACTATATTTCTAAAGATTTAAATTATTTTATTAATATATATAAAAGTTATCAATTTATTGTTGGAGTTTCTGAAATTCATGAAATGTAGCATCAACCTTTAATTTTTTTTTGAAATATTTTATGTTTTGGGATTAGATTTCATGGGTCTATTTTCTAACTCATTTAGTTTCTCCTATATCTTATTAACAATGTACTATGTGTCTAAGTGGATTTGAGAACAAGAAACCATAAATAATGATTCTAAGGTTGTCATTGAATTTCTAAAATCAAATATATTTTTATATATTTGGATTACCTCAAGATATAATTCGTGACTAAGGCACACACTTTTGTAATAAGAACATGGAATATATAATGAAGAGGAATTTATTATACCACAAGATCTTAATTTCATACCACACAAAGAAAAGGGAAAGCAAAGGTGTATAATAAGGAGATAAAGAAGATTTTGAAAGAGAGAGTAAAACCCACCAGGAAGGACTATAGTGAAGATCTTGAATATGAACCATGAGCATACAATACTACCTATAAAAACCTCTTAGGTATGTACCCTTATATAATTTTTTATGTAAAGAAATTTAACTTTCCTATTAAGTTAAAAAATAAGGATTACTATGCAATGAGGAGGGTAAACTTTGAATTTAGAGAAAATTGAGAATAAATGAAGTTATAGATGATAAAACTTGAATAACTAATAAAAAAATATTATGATAATTAACTATTTTACAAGGAGAATTCAAAATATTTCCATAATAAACTTATCTAGAAATGAATTTAGAAAATATGAGATAAATTTATAATTTTTTACTCTTGAATAAAGATCATGCTTGGTAAACTTCATTCAAAGTGTACTAGGTTATATATGATGACTAATACATTCCCATTTGTTTCAGTAGAGACCAAAGGATACGAGTTAAAGAAACCATTTAAGGTAAATGGAAAATATTTAAAGATATTTTATGAATATTTATGTAAATAACCAATAGTGGAATCAAAAATACTTCCTAATATTAATGAGGAAAGGAATACCAGGTAGTTTATTTACTCCACATTAGTCTAGATACCTTTTATTCTAAATTTTTTTTTCCTGAAAAAAATTCATTATGGAACTAATTGGAATAGTTTCTATGGTATGTGCAGTGGGAGAGGGAAAAGTATCTTAGGATATAAATAGTTTATTTATTTATTTATTCCTCTAAGTGTTTTTTTCTTAAAATAAGATAAACCATAATGTGAAAGTTCTATTTTCAGAATCTATAAATAATTTTTTCATAATGTTTGTTTTAAAATTTTAGGAGTGTCTTTATTTAAGAAAATTGAGTTGATTAAAATCATACTTAGGAAAAATACCATGCCAGAGTAGAGGAACATCATTGGTTCTAAAATTATGAGAGTTAAATTATTACTAAGTGAATTCAGTTACTTTTTTTTGGGATATATGTTCTTATAACTCGGAAAAGGAGTATGAATGAAAAGATATTTATGGAACTAAAATTAGAACATGAGGAAATTGAAGTTTTGAACATAATTTTAGGTAACGTTTCCTTAATGAAAAATAAAACCTTAGGGAGAAAAATAAAAATAAATTTATATAATTCCTTTGAAACTGGAGTAAAATAGGAATTTAAGATCACATAATGAAACTATGGGACAATAGAAATTTGGAGTGTGAGTAAATTCCATTTGTTTTTAATTAATTATTACTTTTCATAGTTATTTTCACATACATGTCTAAGAAAAAATTAATAAGCACATAATTTTCAAAAATGAATTCATTTATGTGAGGGGAATATTAAACCTAGATAAAAAATGTGGTAATTAACTTATAATAATTTCATTTGAGTTGTATCAATGAAGTGGTAATTTGAATTTTGTTTTAAGGAACTAAGGATAAAAGGATAAATGGACATGCCAGTTGATAAAATTATAATTCCACTAGAAGATATCTATTTTACTCTAAGAACTAAAACTTTAACTTAATGTAAGTGAATAAATGAGATTAAGTCATATTGGTGGAATGATAATTTAAATAATATATTAATATATGATTTTTTATTATCTCATTTATATGATTAAATCTAGGTAGTTTATATCTATTAAAAATAATTTAATTCACTATATTTATAAGGAGTGAAGTAAAAAAAAGTATGGGGGAGTGATAAATGAAATTTTATTGAAAATTTTCTTTGTAATTCACTGTTAAAATTGTCTCAATCCATTTTAAAATTTGAGTAAAATTCACATTTTTTTGTAATCATGTGATTCTAGAGGAATGATTATAAATAATCCTATTTTTTGATTTTTACTAAATTTTTTCATATTGAATTTAATTTAGATGATCATTTTTTGAAATATTTTTTTAGTCTTAGACATATGAGTTTTTTATGTATAAATTGATGTTGGTTTTGAATTTTGAATAAACAGGCATCGATTTAAAATATAAATAAGGTTTTAGATAATGAACTAGAATTAATTGTGTTTTTTAAAATTTGTATTGATTATAGATGATAATATTTAATTTAATTTCAAAAAATCCTTGAACCTAAAATTAATTATTTGAAATTAACTTCTTATAAATATAATTGTTTTGGATTTGTAAGGATTTTTCTTCAGTCATTTTTCCATTATTTCTATTTTGTGATGAATTGTGCAGATATCCTTTATTGTGTCCAATAAAAATTCCATGAATCATTCAACTACATAAATACACCACACTCACTTTCCACATTAACCTTCCATAAATACAAACTCAATATGTTTCACTTCAAGGGAATGGTTGATCAAGTTGTTGTACCCCCAAGATACTAAAAAATTAAACCTACTATAGTAGTCTCACATTCACTTAATTGACTCTATGAAGTCCTCAGCTTCAACACTTTACAAACCTTGTGTGTTCAACCTACGATTCCCTTAATCATCCAATCTATCACAATCCCCCATCACCATTTGATTGTACCACCCAGAGACCAATAGTGAGACTCCCATCCATGGTCGAAGACAGTTTAACATACCATAAATCTTGAGGGAAGGAATATCTCAAAGATGATTACCACTGAAGATGATTTTAGATATTGGTATCATCAAACCCAAATTGAGTCCAATATAAGTAAGATCACCTAAGATTGTGAAAAGTTTATGAGATCGATTGAAGTTAAAAATGTTTCTAGTAGTACTTGAGCTCAATGAGAGAATATATTTGATTCCAATTTCATGTGTTCAAACAAGGAACCCAAGTTTTATTATGAGTAATATAGGTATGAATCTTGGAGATCAATACTATCAATGAACCACCATCAGTCCAAAGTAGATGGAAACATGTTCCTGAGTTCGAAGAAGATGGCAGAGTCCATGTCAAAAATGAAGAATATAATTAGCTTGCATTCTATTTTTATTATTCCATATGTTGGTATAAAAATGGTGGGTAACTCAAGAATTCCCAGTATACCAACTATGATTCTATCAAGGGATGAAAGAAAGAGGCTCATTAAAATTCTTGAACCAGTCCTTAAAGATAGAGTCATGCCTGATGAAGTTCATAAACCTAATCCCAACATCACTTAGGCTGTCTCTCTTAGATATGATAATAGTATTCCCAAGATTAAGATCCACCTCATTAAATTATAACCACCTCTTATTCTGATATGCACTTAGTATAGAAAAACAAGCCCTTCCTTGTGAATATCATACCAAGAATCATGACCACTTCTCTTATGATCCCAATAAAAACTATCCAATAAATTCATAAGCTCTATGCTATCTTGAGTATGAGTAACACAACATTGAGTCCTGATCTACCCATACAATCATAGCTCAAGATCATCAATACCCCTCCATTTTATATGTTTTATCTTTCCAAATCCATTACAGATTCATATTAATACGAATCAAATGCCAAGTATCCACTTGAACAACTCAATTCCATCATTACTGAAGACCCATTTGTGGTCCTGATCTAGACCCAAGTATGGTGATGACTAGGCCCAATATTTAATCCCATTACTCCATACTGTGTTTAGTGAGCCCAAACTATCTCTACACATTCCATATTACCTCTAGTTCCTTAAGATAGTACATCTAGTAGAACTCATATTCCATAGTACTGTGAAGTAACAAAGCACATCAACTCATGATTGTTCTCAAATATATATATGAAGATCAACCATGGAATGAGATTAAAGTGATTCCAAAAGATTTATATTCTCACTTGGGAAGACACAAACCCACTATATATACAAATATAGGCAATCAAAACAGAGGAATCTAGG
The DNA here is from genome assembly GCA_963277665.1 of Viscum album. Classification (NCBI taxonomy): domain Eukaryota; kingdom Viridiplantae; phylum Streptophyta; class Magnoliopsida; order Santalales; family Viscaceae; genus Viscum; species Viscum album. The sequence continues at coordinate 1,649,267,022 of OY728143.1, read as the reverse complement.
AATAATATCTGAGGAATGTTTTGAAAATTATGTAATCATTGGGGAAGAAGAATATATTTGTGTTTATATTATGGATAAAACATTGAAGTGTGTGAAAAACCTTTGATTATTATTATATAAATGGGGAACTATTAACTAAGGAGGGGGATATATCCTTTATTACTAAAATGGGAGATGAAACACTCCTGTTATCATTGTTTGTATTTATCTCATTTTACTATAATTATCCAGTGGTGGAATATTTAGACATTAGTGGATGAGTTGATGAGATTCCATTCAACCTATTGATGAATTAAATTCTCAATTTATAATTATATTATTTTTATATCTCATGAATTATTTTATTAATGTAATATTTATGATATTTCTACTATTTTAAATATTCTAAATTCTTCTTATCTTTTTTTTAGTTTGTATACATAGTCCATCTAACTATTTTTCATAACCTATGATAGTTATTAGTTATATGAACTGAAGGTAATTAACTATTTCCTTCCAATTAGCTAAGATATGGAAAATGTTGCAGTGATCATTTCCTTACACTACCTAAACTAAAAAAATTTCTTGAGGATAATCAATTGGGATTTCATCTAATTAAAGAGAGATAAGGAGAGTAAAATTGAAATTATGATTTAATAGGTGAGTTGAGGAAATGGCCAAGGTTAATCCAATTTTAATAAAAATGGATTTAATACCAATAAAGTCACTTTATTCAAACACCAAACCCATTAAAAAAATAAAAACACACCAACACACTCTTCTCTCTAGAAACAACTATAGTCCCACTACTACTGCACTTAATTCAGCCATATAAACTCATTTTCTGAGTTTTCTGTGACACACCTCTCAATAATGAGCAGTCCTAAGCATATATTTTATTCTCACCCTTATATATATTTAATATAATTAGGAGGTTTTTTTACCAATCTAGACTACGTTAGCTTGGATATGGAGTTTCTTTTGGAGTTTCTTCTTATGAGTTATTTTGGTGTTTTATTTTAGAGATTTACTTTTTAGGACAAGACATGAATTGTCCTATTTTATTACATGGGATCTTGGTTTATGTATATGATGTAATGTTGATCAGTGGTTTCTATATTATCCTTTATTCTTAAATTTATATGTTGAGGGTAATGCCACATATTGTGTCTTTCATACCGTCAGTTATAGTTTTAAAACTAAGGCCTATTTGAGGTGGGATTTGGGGCTCACTACTCTTCATTGGAAACTCAATAGTGGTACTAGTTGAGCGGGTGGGGGTGTAACGTCCCGGTTCCAGGTTCCACTCAACAGTGCCCTGAACCCAGTTCGCCATGTGACCTCAAGCGCATTTCCCCAAACACCAGAGGCTACCGACTAGCAGTGAGGGCCTAGGCCTGATAGTGGGGAAACTATGCCCTCATTTGTCAAAGTGTAGATCAGCGGAATAAAATAAAAATCATACAACAACAGAAGAAGCAATAAACCATACACATTTAATATAACAACTGCAGTATAAGATAACCAACCAGATATATAGATATGATGCAACATGTCTCAAGTTCTAAGAAAATAGCCAAAACATGTTACACAGCAATACAATACAATACAGAGTACAACAAAACAGAATAAAACAACTGGTAGCATCGTGAGGATAAGCCTGGTCCCATGCTCCCCTAGTCCTCAGCAGCAATCAAGTACCTGTATAGAGACCCTTTCCCTTATCCAAAACTGCAGAAATGTAATTTGTTTGGATCAAAGGCATGACCCAAACAGGGTGTGAGAAATAAATCCCAGTAAGCACCCACCAAAGGCTCGTGCCCAACTGTGTGAAAATATGCGACAACAGTGTGCAGTAGTAAAATGCAATAAACTAAGCAATACTCAAAACTAACTAACTTTACCAGTTATATTGCCATTTTATTATTCATTTAATCATTCATTATAAGGAAACCACCATAGTGAATTTTTATATAAACAGTCACTGTCCTCAAACACGCAAACCCTTACCCTTAGGTAATCAGAAACGTAACCCGCAATTATTTTCCCACATGCATACAAATATTTCCCTCGGGCGTACAAAGTTTCACCCTCAGGCGTAGAGTCTATTTCCCATAGGAACAGAAGAATTTGACCTCTGGCTAAAGATGCATTGCCCTCAGGCTAAGTAAAACACTACCCTCAGGCTAAGAAAGTAACTGGGCCATGCCCAACATATAAACAAGAAATTTAAATACAATTCCTCTCAAGGAAGAATTAATGCGCAAAATAAACATGGCATACCCTCGGGTATCCTGGTCAAATGACTAAACAGAGGAACGCACCCCAGGGTTGGTCCTGGATCCAAGCAGTGATCCCAAACAGAATTTTAATACCACATTTAATTACCTATACTATTCTAGGTAATTAAACAGCCAAGGGCTCAGCCACACGATACCCCAACATGGTTTAGTAGCACAAAAATACACAAAACACACAACAATTGGAAATTAAACACCAATCTACCTACCTTAAACACCTAACAACGGAATACACGAACGTCACTTCTAGAAACACCCAAGAACTATGTAGATCTGACGTAGAAGAAAACCTGTTCAAACTCAAATAACTTCCATTATAGGAATAATTGTCAAGAACTACGCAAGGAGAAGGAAGGGATTACCCATGCGGTTCCAACATGATCGACGGAAGTGGAAACGGATTCTTGACGCTCGATCTGGAGATACAAGAAGGTTCAACCATCCTCTCCTGAGCTCTCGTCCGGTTCTAAGCCAATCCTGTGAACAGGGTTGGTTACTGCCCATTTTAAGTGAAAAAAACAAAGTAAACGACGTGTACTTTTGACTACACGGTGTGTACATCCCTCATTTAATTGTTCCTCTAGCAGCACCGCCAACTGTTCATCCGTCGACATGAGTACACAGTGTGTATTCCCGACTACACGGCGTTTACTATTGCCCAGTTGGCGGTTGCTTCCACCGCCTTACTGTTTCACCTGCCGACTGACTAAACGGCGAGTAAAGGACCACTACACGGCATGTAGTTTTTTTTACACCCTTCTTCGCCGACATGGATACACGCCCTGTGTACTCATCCCACATGGACAAAGTACGTGGTGTGTGGAATAGTATACGGCGTGTAGCCCCAAAATTTAGGATTTTTCCCCATTTTCCTTATTTTCTCAAAAAAACTTAAGCAAAAGTGAAAAGAAGAAACCCGTACCTCGAAAGTAAGAACTAGGTTCTTACAAACTCCCCCTTAAAGAAATTCATCCCCAAATTTCCCTTCCAAGGGTGGCGAAGATAAAGCTCATAACAACTCTGGCCACTGAGCACGTACGTCAGTCTCCCGCTCCCAGGTTTCGTCCTGCACTCGGCCATGCTGCCATAGCACCCATACGAGAGGAACTAACAGGCCTCAGAGAACCTTCGTGCTCTTGTCAATGATACGAATCAGATGCTCATCAAAGGACGCATCAACTTGAAGCTCAACCTCCTCGGGCTGAAAGACATGAGACGGGTCTGAATGATAGCAGCGCAACTGAGATACATGGAAGACGTCATGCATGGCTCGGTAGCTCTGTGGTAACTACAACTGATAAACAACCATCCCGACTCTCTCCAAAATCTCAAATGGCCCCACATAACTCGGTGAAAGTTTACCCTATCTCCTGATCTGCCTGTGTCCCAACCTCAGTGAAACACGCAAGAAAACATGATCCCCGACCACAAACTCCAAAGGTCATCTGCGGCGATCAACATAAGACTTCTGACAAGACTGTGCAGTAGCCATCCGCTTCTGAATCAACTGGAACTGCTCAATATTCTCCTACACGAGCTGTGGTCCTAGTAAAGCTGCCTCACCTACCTCTGAACAGCACAAAGGTGATCGTCATGGCCTACCATATAAATCCTCGTAATGTTCCATATCAATAGTTTCCTGCAAACTATTATTGTAGGAAAACTCGACTAGGGGTATATGCTTCTTTAAAGATCCCCCAAAGTCTAGGACGCATGCACGCAGCATTTCCTCAAGCACATGTATCGTACGCTCTGACTGGCCATCGGTCTAAGGGTGGTAGGATGTGCTCAGAAGTACCTGTGTACCCAATGCCCTCTGAAAACCCTACAAGAAACGAGATGTAAAATGGGCATCCCTGTCTGAAATGATAGAATGAAGAAGACCATGAAGACGTACAACCTCTCGAATATACAAATTTCTGAGTCTGTTAACACTGAAGGTTTCCATGATCGGCAAAAATTGAGCTACCTTCGTGAGTCTGTCCACAACAACCCACACGGAATCATTGCCTCTAGGTGACCTCGGAAACCCAGTCATGAAGTCCATCATGACATCATCCCATTTCCACTATGGGATGGGTAACTGTTGTAACAATCTGGCTGGCCTCTGATGCTCTGTCTTCACCTGCTGAAAGGTGGAACACCTCGTAACAAAACCAATTACATCTCTCTTCATACACGGCCACTAGTACTGACGTCTCAAGTCTCGGTACATCTTGGTAACCCCGGGATGAACTGCCGAAGCTGAACCATGAAACTCCCACATCAGCTCCTCACGTATATCCCCTGGAACCCACACTCATCCATGGAAATGCAGGATTTCATCATCACCTATCGTCCAACTAGAAGGAGGGTCCTCACTTTCCACTGACTCCCGTAGTACTAGGCCTTCTAAATTAGATAGTTTTCTCATCCTCACTCTATCCAGGAGGGTAGAATTCACAGCTAAAGATGAAAGATAAGTTTTCCCCTGACTGTCATGCACCTCCAAATGCATCTCAGAGAACAAAGCCATAAGCTTCCATTCATCACTGGCCTCCTGCATAGCCTGTATCTGAGTCCTCATGCTCAGTGCATCAGCTACTGCATTACCTTTACCAGGTGTATAGGCAAGCTCAAAATCGAAGGATTGAAGGTATTCGACCCACCTTCGCTGCCTCATATTCAAGTCACGTTGAGTAAAGATATACTTGAGAATTTTGTGATCGGTAAAAACCAAAAAAATTATCTCCCAAGAGATAATGTCTCCAATAGTGAAACGTATGCACAACTGCATCCAACTCAAGATCATGTGTCTGGTAATTCTTCTCGTGTAGCCTTAACTGCCGAGAACCGTATGCAAAAACTCGATCACCCTGCATCAACACTGCTCCCAGCCCAATACCTGATGCATCATAGTAAACCATATAGATCTTCACTTTCTCTAGAAGTATTAGGACTGGTGCTGATGTCAACCTTCCTTTCAGGTCCTGAAAGGCTGTCTCGCAAGCTTCCGACCAAAAAAATTTCACACCCTTCTTATTCAAACCCGTTAATGGTGCTGCTAAGCGGTAGAAGTCATGTATGAAGCGTCTATAGTAACCAGCCAGCCCTAAGAGACTCCATATCTCAAAACAATTCTTAGGATACTCCCAGGAAATTACTAATCTCACCTTCTTTGGGTCTACTGCAACTCCTGCCTTTGAGATGATATGACCCAGGAAGTGAATCTGGTCCATCAAAAAGTGGAACTTTGAGAGCTTAGCATATAGCTTATGCTCTCTCAGTGTACTCAATATGATCTCAAGATGGGTGGAATGGTTGTGTCGAGTGAGAGAGTACACTAAGATATCATCCACAAATACCACTATGAAAGAATCAAGATAAGGATGGAACACGTGATTCATTAGAGCCATGAAAACTGCTGGTGCATTCGTGAGTCCGAACGGCATAACCAAGTACTTGTACAGACCATATATACTTCGAAAAGCTGTAAACGGTATATCCGATGGTCTCACGCGCAGTTGATGATATTCAGATCTCAATTCAATCTTCAAGAACACTCGTGCTCCACGAAGTTGATCAAAAAGGTCATCAATCCTCGGTAAGGGATATCGATTCTTAACCATCAACTGGTTCAGCTTCTGATAATCCACACAGAGTCTGAGGGTACCGTCTGCCTTTTTCGTAAAAAGGACCAGAGAACCCCAAGGAGAAGTACTGGGTCGGATGAAACCCTTTGCCTGTAACTCCTCTAACTGCCTCTTGAGATCCTGCAACTCAAGTGTGGACATCCTATAAGGAGGAATGGACACCGGTGCTGCTCCTGGAACAAGATCAATAGAAAAATCCACCTCTTGCTCCGGAGGTGGACCTAAAAATTCGTCCAGAAAGACATCCCTGTAATGATCAACCACTGGAGGAAAATCCGTCTGACAAACCCCCTAATCATCCAGATATAAACTCGCAATATGGGTTGTGACTCCACCTCTCCCAAGATGCTCTAGTTCAGCACGACTCGCATAAACATCCTAGTCACCCTTGTATAGAAACTCTCTGCCCTATGTTGACGTGAAACTCACCATGCGACGATATCAGTCTACAAAGGCTCGAAAGGGAACCAACCAGTCCATCCCAATAATGACATCATAGCTCGTCATCTCAAAGACATAGAGGTCCCATAAAAATTGACACCCTCCAGCCTCAAGGAGGCACTCCTTGCACTGACGCACACATGTCATTCTCATTCCCAACAAAGTGTCTAGCATCGTAACATCAGAATAGGAAGAAACCCAGAGCCCGAGGCTCTCCACAACGAGTACAGATATGAAACTATTTGTAGCACTCGTATCAAAAAGTATTGAAAATAAGACAGAAGCTACTAGAATAGTACCTCTAACTGTAGAAGGTCTGGGATCCTACTCTTGTTGGGTCTGCTGCACTGCATATGCCTTCCCAATTCTGTGACCCTGTGACATAGCCTGAATACCCTGAGTTGTCCCGCCCTGCTGCCTCTGAGATCCTGGTGTCTGGCTACCATGGCCACAACCACCATCTCTGCATACACGCCCTGATGTATTCCAGTTTTCCGACTGGTAAGAAGCTGCTGGTCCTGCTCCAGCACGCAGAGTCTGCACAGAACCCCTCTCACTAGCCACTGGTGGAAACGCCCTGCAAAAGCACTGGAGATTACCCATATTGCCACAAGCTCGGCACTCCACTGGATCACATGGACATTGAGGTCTCTTGTGCCCCTCTTTACCACATTGGTAGCACCTGACCTGACCACCTGAAACATCCTTCTGGCCGGTACTGCCACCCTGAGAGAAGTCCATCTATCTCTTCCTCTTGCCAGTAGAAATAGTACCAGAAACTGGTGTTGAACCGCCCTGGCCCACACCACTAGCTTCCCGAAGGTTCCTCTCTATAATCAGCGCTTGGTTCACAATAGTATGTACTGAAGGAAACTTGAAAACATTCACCAATGCTCGGATGTCATATCGAAGACCATCCTCAAAGCGTCTAGCTCTCAGCGTCTCATCACCCACCAGAATGGGTGAAAAACATTGAAGCTCGGTGAAACGAGCAGAATAATCCATCACTGACATAGTTCCCTGCTGCAGATTCATGAACTCTCGAGCTCTATCTGCCCTCAGCGTCTCTGGAAAGAAGAAGTCATAGAAGACTGCCTGAAAATCTTCCCATTCCATGTTTCTGTGATGCTCTGACTAGGTGGTAACATCCCACCACCTCTTGGAGGAATCACGCAACATATACGTCGCGAGCTTGACCCTCCGCCATGGAGGCGTCTCATGGTGCTCGAAGATAGTCTGCATAGACCCCAACCAAGATTCCGCAGCCTTTGGTCTGCCATCCCCTGAGAACGTCGGCGGATGCTATTGCTGGAATATATACGAGTCAGCTCAGCCATAGATGTGGCAACCGTCAGTGCTCCCTGAAAGGTCTGCATGAACCACATAATAACTTCACGGAACTGTGCCCCTGCACTTGTGTCTAGTATAACGGTTGGTGTCGCATCTGGCTCTGCTGGAGGATCCACTAGTGGCCCATGGCCCACCATATTTGGAGTATAATTTTTTTCCACTCTCCTGGCGAACAACGCATGTTCGTCTAGGCGGCATGACACTAAAAGGTCAAATACACACCTTAGAGAAAGATTATCAAATACCGAATCGAAGGAACTCAAAAAGAGAACAGGGGGAAGAAGGCATTAAAGATTTTCAAAACAAGACTACACAGCGTGTATACTGACTACACGGCGTGTACTTGACTTCTCTTCCCCTGCCCAGGTCCTTCTACATGTCTTAGCCACACGACTCCCGTTGACCAAAACTACACGGCGTGTATATCATCTACACGATGTGTATGGTGAAATTTCCAACTTCCTGTGTCGTTTGTGACACGCCCGATTACTCGGCTAAAACTACACAGAATGTGACACTCGCACACGGCGTGTACACCACCCCATCTTCCCACCCACACAGCTAAGTCCACATGGTCTGTCTTCAGACAAGACTACACGACATGTCCCACAGGTACACGGTGTGTACTAGACGAGCTTCGCCGACCTGTGTTGTTAGTTACATGGCCAGATACACGGATCACACTACATGGTGTGTTCCATACACACATGGCATGTACACGAAAGGATTACACCGACCCATGTTGTTTGTTACACGGTCGGGTCCCCATGTCACACTACACGACGTGTTCTTTATTGACACGGCGTGTTCAAGAAAAGATTACATCGGCCCGTGTTTGTTAGTTACATGTCCGGGTCTCTGGTTCAACCCTACACGGCGTGTACAGAAGCTACACGGTGTGTTCGCCCCAAGCTCTTCCCTTCCCCGTGTTGCCGTCCACACGGTTTGTGACACGGGAAGAGACTACACGGCGTGTACTCAAAAAGTTTTCTTTTCTTCCCGAACAGAAGACCATACACAGTGTGTTTAAGGTACTACACGGCATGCACACTGGGTTTTTCCGGACAGTATGCGTCAGAAACTTACCCGAAACCCATAAAATACTGAAAAACAACACCTAAGTGTCAAATTCCAATCCGTGAGGGCCCATTGTAACACCTGAGAATTTTATAAGAAATTTATTGTTTTTATGTTATATAAATCATCAAAGAAATATTTCACTACACACAACACTATCTTGGCTTTCTTTACATGCAACTATGGCCTTCCTCGATAGCTTGTGTCATACGCAATACCGAGTTTCACTAAACAACGATATGCTATTAAAATATTATTAAAACTAGCCGTTATGAATAGTAATAACCACTTTTTGAAATTTTTTAAATTTTATTTTTCAAAATGGAATTCATTTTTGGATTCGGAATATCGAAATTAGCTTAGGGTGAAATTTTGGTACTTTTCGGATAACTTTCATATTCTGATGAATAGTGAAAATTACAAAATTTTAATTAAAAACAACTTTTTTAATTGAAATAATTAATAGTGATAGATTATTAATTTGAGTGGTTTTAAAGTATATTTAGAATATATTTTTACAGTTTAATACAATGTTGTTCATTGGATGTAATTTCACATTTAAACCAGACATAAACAAGTGTCAATCTTTTGATAGTTATTATCTCTTAAAAACACGCTATTTGTTTTGACGACGGGAATTAATTTTTAAATTAGTTAATTTAACTAATATGTTTTGAATTTGGTAAAATAAACATCATTTTTGAATTCATAATATCAAATATATCTTAGGCCTAATTTTTGGTATTTTTTCTGGAAACTTTCATTTTTTTAATGAATAGTGAAACCACTAAGTGGTAGTTAAAAAAACTGAATTTGTCATAAAACTTAATTTTACCGCTTCTGTGAGTATAATTTCGAAAATCCTAGAGACACGGTTAATATCAAGGACTAAAATGTGGTTCAATGAGATAAAAATAAGTTTTGGTGAATAGTAACTTTTTACTTTTTTTAACCACGGTTAAAAGTAAATAGGGTAATTAAGGGTAAAAGTGTTATTATTATTACCCTAACTGAAGGTTCCGGGTGCAGTGGAAGTGCGTTGGTGGATGTACCCAGTTGGATTTTTGTCATTAGCAATGATCAATCCGGGATCAATACGATGATAAACGCCAGTCTCCACGGATCGAATCACAGAAAAAGACAAAGAAGACGGTTTGTCCTGGAACCACAAACAAGGATCGTTACAGGTTGATTATAGTTAATTTAATTAATTATAAAGAAATACATTTTGGGTGTTCTTTCTTCATTGATGTTCTCAATCACGTTGTCGATGTGATCCGTCGTTGCATCATAGAAGCCAAGTGTAGACTCCCTCTAGCAGTGATCCACACGTGTACCTTGTATCTCTGGACGTCGCCAAAGGATTCTCCGGGTGCTAGCGTGGAGAAGCCTTTGCTTGCGTTGTCCGCCTTAGATCGTCTTGATATGATGGAAGAGGATCTCTCTCGTTCTTGAGAGCATTCTTGGAGGAAGAGGTTCTTTCGGTCTTGAAAGAATTCTCCAGAGATGTTGTGCACAACGATTCTCTTGTGTAGGAAAAGAGTTGGGGTTGTGAGGATATTTATAATCGAGTTTGAGGTTGTAGAGTTATGACAATAAATAAACGCGTTACGTATTTCATTTATTTCATTAACTCTTATTGAAAACCCCCATGTCGAATAATTAATTCCTTGACATGTGCTCACGCTGATTATAATAAATATCATTTAATAAAACGATATTATATCCTCAAAATCCCGACTGGAAAAACTACACGGCGTGTAATAATAAATACATGGCGTGTACTTGTTTTTCATTGAAAACTACATGGAGTGTACATTAAATGTACATGGCATGTATATCTTGTTTTCATTTATTCATTTCCTTTCCAAAATAAAACTACACTGCGTGTACATTTAATAATACATGGCGTGTACCTGTTTTATTTTATTTTTCCTCCATCATTTAAAACAACTTAGGCTTCCTTGAATAATTATTAAACCATGTACGGGAATAATCTTTATTCAACTTGAGATACTTGGATACACTTAGTGTGTGACCCTCTAGGCCTCTTTCTCGTTGGCATTAGGCAGGCTTGCCTAAAGTCCAAGATTACTGTCTAGCAACGGGTCAAGGCACCCAAGAGAAAGAAGTTGACGCCGCATTGACGTATCACCTCATACAAATGCTTACTGTGTAATTTAATCCCTTTGTCTCAATATCTCATCAAGCAGGTTTCATGGCAGTGTCATAAACCTATATGCTTGATATGTCGTTCTTTGACTACCTGAAATAAACTCGTCGTTTACACCATGGCCATGGAATTTAATGCAACAGTTCTATTTCAATCAAAGGGCTGAGATATCAACTTCCATAAATGGGAGGGACAAATCCATCCTCGACTTATCCATTAACAACATGTCACTTGTGACGCACCCAACGTACCCTACTTCCTGCCAACTGTCTGTGTGACGGTTTTTGTCAGTAAATCTAAGTGCACGAGTCATGACATGAGTTAATGATAATCTTTCAGTCCAAGAACCATTACACACGCTCGCAGATACCAATATCTGATGACACCAAGACATGCGGAATTACTACTGGCAGGTCTATTCTCATAATCTCCCATCTTGAAGATTACCAAGTGCGAACTCCATGAGAGATAGTCTCGTCTTCTTACGAGTACTCACATATGACGGTCTTTATACTATGTGTCCTATCATAGTATGCCATCCAACCGTATAACTTTATTTAAGAATATTGTTATAGCATTTAAAGGTTCTCATCATAGCGGGGATCTGTTATAACCCTATTAATGCAACAAATATTCCAGGATATTATTATATTATAGTCATGTAGAACAATGAACAATATATAATAAGTGAACGTTTATGTAATAAAAGTAAAAAACAGTTGGTTCTGAGGACACCAACCCTTACAAACTCCCACTTGGACTAGAGCCAACTGCCTATGAGTTTTAGTCCGCTAGACCTTACATGATGATCATGTTTCTGCTGAGTCAAGGCTTTAGTCAATGGGTCTGCCACGTTGTCTTCCGTGGAAATACTGCTCACTGCAACTTCACCTCTCTGAGAAAAATCCCTTAAGAGATGATACTTCCGAAGTATGTGCTTTGTCCGCTGATGTGAGCTTGGCTCTTTTTCAAGTTCCACCGTTGCAGTATTATCACAATAGAGTGTGATAGGATCTTTACTGCTCGGTACAACATCTAGCTCTTGGATGAAGCTTCGCATCCATACTGCTTCTTTAGCTGCCTCAGAAGATGCGATATACTCGGACTCTACTGTAGAATCCGCCATCACACTTTGTTTTGAGCTATTCCAGCTCACTGCACCTTCATTAAAACTGAAGATGTATCCATTCTGCAACTTCATGTCATCTTTATCAGTCTGGAAACTAGCATCTACATGTCCTCTGATGACTAGTTCCTCATCTCCTCCATAAACCAGAAATATATCCTTAGTACGCCTCAGATACTTAAGGATAGTCTTGACTGCCATCCAATAGCGGTCTCCTGGATCAGCTTGATATCTTCCTACCACACTTAATGTGTAAGCGACATCTAGCCTCGTACATAGCATAGCATACATGACTGACCCAATCACGGATGCGTAAGGGATCCTTTCCATCCTCTTTCTTTCCTCGTGTGTCTGAGGACACATTTTCTTGGAAAGATGAATGCCATGTGACACTGGCAAAAATCCTCTCTTGGATTGTTCCATACTGAATCTCTTCAGTATCTTGTCAATGTATGTAATTTGACTCAGGCCCAGCATTCTCTTGGATCTATCACGATGGATCTTGATCCCAAGAATATATGTCGTCTCTCCCAAGTCTTTCATGGAGAAGAATTTATGAAACCATGACTTAACTGACTGTAAGACAGGTACTTCGTTTCCAATTAGCAATATGTCATCAACATATACTATTAGGAAAACGACTGCACTTCCACTAAACCTTTTGTAGACACAAGGCTCACATTTATTCTTAACAAAGCCAAATTCTGTAACACCTTCATCAAAACAAATGTTCCATGACCTTGATGCTTGCTTTAATCCATAAATGGATTTCTGTAACTTGCATACCTTGTTGGAATCCTTTAGAGTCACAAACCCTTCAGGTTGTGTCATGTAGACATCTTCCTGGAGGTTCCCGTTAAGGAAAGCTCTTTTGACATCCATTTTCCAAATTTCATAGTCATGGTAAGCAGCAATGGCCAATAGGATTCTGATGGACTTCAGCATTGCAACCGGTGAAAAGGTTTCATCATAGTCAATTCCTTGACGCTGTCTAAAACCTTTTGCAACTAGTCGTGCCTTGTAGGTGCTGACTTGACCCTTCATGTCCAGTTTCTTCTTGAATACCCATTTATTACCAATAGACTTAATATCAACTGTAGGATCTACCAAAATCCAGACTTGGTTTTGGTACATGGAATCCATTTCAGAATTCATGGATTTTTGCCACTTGGCAACGTCTATGCCTTCAACTGCTTCATTGTAGGTAAGAGGATCATCATTGTCAACCAATAATGAGTCACCATCCTCGGTGACAAGAAAACCATATCGTTCTGGTTCTCTCACCTCTCTCGTGCTCCTACGCAGTTCTTGTGTCTCTGGAACAGATTGTTCTTCCACGGGGCTTTGTGGAATCTGTTCTTGTACCAACTCATGTGTATCTTGAGCCTCGACTTCATCGAAGTCTATCTCGCTCCCACTATCTATTTTGGAGATGTGCTCCCTCTCAAGGAATATGGTGTGTCTTTCCACTATAACCTTTTTGTCTGAGGGGTTGTATAGGTAATATCCCCTTGTTTCCTTGGGATATCCTATAAAGATACACTTTCTGCCTCGGGGTGCAAGTTTGTTACCTGAAGAGGCCTTAACAAATGCTTCACTACCCCACACATGTAAATTCGATAACATGGATTTGCGTCTACTCCATAATTCGTATGGAATACCATTTATCGATTTAGTTGGTACTTGGTTTAGTATGTGCGTTGCTGTTTATAATGCATATCCCCAAAAGGATAATGGAAGACTCGCATGACTCATCATTGATCTCACCATGTCCAACAGGGTGCAGTTCCTCCTTTCACTTACACCATTCCACTGCAGTGTGTAAGGAGGAGTGAGTTGAGATAGAATCCCAAACTCCCGTAAGAAATCAATGAAATCTTGATTAAGATATTCTCCTCCTCTGTCTGAGCGGAGTTTCTTAATCTTCTTACCAAGATGGTTCTCAACTTCATTCTTGTATTCTTTGAACCGATCAAAAGAATCTGACTTATACCTCATAAAATAGATATATCCATATCTACTAAAATCATTAGTAAAAGTTATGAAGTACGAGAACCCACCCCTTGCATCAACTGGAAATGGTCCACACACATCTGTGTGAACTAATTCTAGAATCTCTTTAGCTCTTTCACCTTTCCCACTAAATGGGTCTTTGTTCATTTTTCCTTGTTGACACGCATGACATACATCAATTGGTTTTAGTTCGAAAGAATCTAAATACCCATCTTGATGTAATTTTGTCAAACGTTTCTCATTGACATGACCTAGCCGGTGATGCCAAAGTTGGGTGTGGTATGATTCATGTGAATTAACTTTTTTATCATTTGCCATTACTTGGTTTGTGTAGTCTAACACATAAAGGCCATTATATAAATGTGCCCTACCAAAACAAATTCTATCTTTATAAAAGTAGCAACATTCATTTCCAAACTTGAATATGAATCCATCAGTATCTAATCTAGATACTGAAATAATGTTTTAGTAATAGAAGGCACATAATAACAACCTTTCAAAACCAAGACCATCCCGGTTGGCAATGTGAGGTGGTAGTCTCCGACAGCTACAGCAGCGAGTCTGGCTCTGTTGGCTGCTCGTAGATCTACCTCCCCTCGATCAATCTTCCTGAATCTACTTGGTTCCTGTATTTGGATACAGATGTGAGCACCACAAGCAGTATCTAATACCCAATTATTAGAAATAGATAGATTGCATTCGATAACAAACGCACTTGAAGCTTCCCCTTGCTTTCTTGGCTGGGTGCAGTTTTTCTTCCAGTGGCCCTTCTTGCCACATGCAAAAAAAACAGCATCCTATTCCTTTGCCTCCCCTTTGATCTTCCTTTTCTTGGAAGGCCTTCAAGAAGCTTTGGGCTTAAAGCTCTTCGCCTTCCCTTTCCTTTTATTCACCATAAGGATAGAAGGATTTTCACACTTCATGTCATTGTCCACTTGGGGAATAAGGATAAGAAGATCAGATAGAGACTTCTCAATATTGTTCATGTTGAAATTAACAACAAAGTTTGAGAAGCTCTAGGGAAGTGATGCGAGAATGAGATCGGTACCCAGTTCTTCAAGGATTTTAAACCCTAGAACCTCCAAGCGCTCAATGTATCCAATGAGCTTGACTACATGAGGCCCATTCGGGGAACCCTCTCCAAGCTTGCTCTGAAACAGAGCCTTGGAGATCTCAAACCTTCCCTGTCTTGCTCTCTCCTAGTATAAACCACGGAGGTGCTCGAGCATACTGTAGGCATCCATGTCTTCATGAGACTTCATGAGCTCACTAGACATAGATGTCAGCATTAAACATTGAACTTCGAGAGTATCGTTCAAATGTTGATCATAGACTAGGAAATCTTCATCACTCGCCCCTGGGGTAAGAGAATCAGGAAGTGAGGACTCCAGCACGTAAAACTTCCATTCATGGCGTAGGATAACCTGAAGGCGCCTAAACCATTTCTGAAAGTTACTGCCGGTGAGGATGTTGTCTTTATCCATAATTGATCGCAGAGAAAATGTGGTTGATGTGTTTGTCATATTGATTCTACAAATTAAAAGAGCAGATTCATCAGTACTTTCTTGATTACATTTTATGAGAAATAATAAATTTTATTAAGTCTCCCACTATTTTATCAAGTCCCAATGGCCCTCACCATTGAACTCGAAATGTCCAGTTGCTTTGACATTCTAGTGGCAAGGATCCATATTCCCCTTCGCATAACCCCAACAAGGGTTGGTCAAGCTATTTGAAGGTATTTAGGTAGGCAATTCTTTGCCAACTGTGAGCTTACAGTTCCTTGATCTATTGAGTGGACTCCCCAATCCTGAAATCCTGACTTGGATTTCCTCAACTCTTGCCTCCAATATTACATCAAGTCTAGCAAGGGCTACTTCTCTTGATGTAATATGGTTAAGTCAACCTGAAACCTTTCATAAGGGATTCCTTTATAAAAGAAAGTGTCCCAACAAGGGTTGGTCAAACACATAGTTTTATTGAGTCTTTCCCTTAATCAAGTAACAGAAGGCTTGGTCTGACTTAATATGGTATTTGAGGGATTTTATTCTTTATGCATATCTTTACATTATCACATGCTTGTTAATATTAAGTGATGCTTGCTTAAGTGATTAACCATGTTCCGATAATGTTTACGCATAGTCCGGTTTTTATTTTATTCCATCTTTTCATGCTTGTTCATTTTATTAATTATGTGATCACGACAACACATACATAATAAATAAACCATGAAATCAGACAGAAATAAAATACGATGGCATGATCATGAGCTGTTATTTGGTTAGCTTATCTAGCGGTTTTGATAATCTAACCCTGACCTAGGGAAAACACCTTGAACTTGATGGTTCGTGTTTTTCAGCTCCCACCTGTCCACCTTTGTATCTTCTTGTGTCGGTTTTGCCTCAGCTTCGGGATTTGAACTGTCTCCTCTGGCTTGGGAGATCCTCCATTACATGGGTTTACATTAAAGAAACCATGGGCACGCAGGCCCTACATTTTATTGGAAGAAGGCTCACAGGCCAACAAAATTAAATAAATTTAAATGAAACCATACACATACAAAGGGTATTTGGTCTAGCTCATGATCATCCATAGTATGCAGCGACATTTATGCATATTTAGAATTCAAATTCTTTCAATCGTTCTTTTATTTAAGATAAGACGCGCTTGAATTCAATTAATTATGATCTTATAATTAATCAATTCATTAAATTAAATTCCTTTCTGAATTTCCTTGAGATTCTTCTCATCCATATTCCTTGTACGGGTCTTTGTACATTGGAGGAAACCTGGTGAAATTCCATTTCTGGAAAGTACACGATGTGTAGTTTATAAATACACGCAGTGTATTTTTATTTTCACCATTTATCCAAAGTACACGCTGGGGATTTGGCGTGTTTTCTGTACTTTGGAAATTTTAGAGTACACGGTGTGTAGATGAATCATACATAGCGTGTACTTTCTTATTATGCGGTAACCGGCCTGGCGATCCTATGTACGCGGTACGCGGCTTATCTTTGTACACGTTTTCACCTGGGTCGGAACGGACTACACGGCGTGTTGTTCCAACATACACGTCGTGTATTCCGGTTTCCATGCGTCGTTCTATTCTGGTCAACACAGCATGATTAAAACTTAGGCATAATCAATTCACACGATGTGTTTTGGTGGACCAGTGCCTGTTCGTTGAACCTAAGTACACGACATGTAGTTTTAATTACACGTCCTGTAATCCCGTGTTGTACAGACAGAAAGAGCGGCTCCTCCGGATGAGTTCCTCGTTTTTATTTTAATCAAAATTAAAATTAAAAGGTCGTTTCTATGATATGAATCGAGAAACGAAGGAGGAAGAATAGATCTCATTAATTTAGATTTATAGAACAATTAATTTTGAATTGAATCAAATATGAATGCGTAAATTATCAACAAAAATTAAATAACTATAATTAATGGTGTAACCTCCCTCTGATACCAATTGAAGGTTCCGGGTGCAGCGAAAGCGCGTGGGTGGATGTGCCCACATGGATTTTTTTCATTAGCAATGATCAATTCGGGATCAAAACGACGATAAACGCCAGTCTCCACGGATTGAATCACAGAAAAAGACAAAGAAGATGGTTTGTCCCGGAACCACAAACAAGGATCATTACAGGTTGATTATAGTTAATTTAATTAATTATAAAGAAATACCTTTTGGGTGTTCTTTCTTCATTTATGTTCTCGATCACGTTGTCAATGTGATTCGTTGTTGCGTCGTAGAAGCCAAGTGTAGACTCCCTATAGCGGTGATCCACACGTATACCTTGTATCTCTGGACATCGCCAAAGGATTCTCCGGGTGCTAGCGTGGAGAAGCCTTTGCTTGCGTTGTCCGCCTTAGATCGTCTTGATCTGATGGAAGAGGATCTCTCTCGGTCTTGAGAGCGTTCTTGGAGGAAGAGGTTCTTTCGGTCTTGAAAGAATTCTCCAGAGATGTTGTGCACAATGATTCTCTTATGTAGGAAAAGAGTTGTGGTTGTGAGGATATTTATAATCAAGTTTGAGGTTGTAGAGTTATGACAATAAATAAACATGTTACGCATTTCATTTATTTCATTAACTCTTATTGAAAACCCCCATGTTGAATAATTAATTCCTTGACATGTGCTCACGCTGATTATAATAAATATCATTTAATAAAACGATATTATATCCTCAAAATCCCGACTGGAAAAACTACACGGGGTGTAATAATAAATACACGACGTGTACTTGTTTTTCATTGAAAACTACACTGAGTGTACATTAAATGTACATGGCGTGTATATCTTGTTTTCATTTATTCATTTCCTTTCCAAAATAAAACTACACGGTGTGTACATTTAATAATACACGGCGTGTACTTGTTTTATTTTATTTTTCCTCCATCATTTAAAACAACTTAGGCTTCCTTGAATAATTATTAAACCACATATGGGAATAATCTTTATTCAACTTGAGATACTTGGATACACTTAGTGTGTGACCCTCTAGGCCTCTTTCTCATTGGCATTATGCAGGCTTTCCTAAAGTCCAAGATTACTGTCTAGCAACGGGTCAAGGCACCCAAGAGAAAGAAGTTGACGACGCATTGACATATCACCTCATACGAACGCTTACTGTGTAATTTAATCCCTTTGTCTCAATATCTCATCAAGTATGTTTCATGGCAGTGTCATAAACCTATATGTTTGATATGTCGTTCTTTGACTACCTGAAATAAACTCGTTGTTTACACCATGGCCATGGAATTTAACGCGATAGTTCTATTTCAATCAAAGGTCCGAGATATCAACTTCCATAAATGGAAGGGAAAAATCCTTCCTCGACTTATCCATTAACAACATGTCACTCGTGACGTACCCAACGTACCCTACTTCCCGCCAACTGTCTGCATGACGGTTTTCCTCAGTAAATCTAAGTGCACGAGTAATGACATGAGTTAATGATAATATTTCAGTCTAAGGACCATTACACACGCTCAAAAATAGAAATATCTGATGACACCAAGATATGCGGAATTACTACTGGCGGGTCTGTTCTCATAATCTACCATCTTGGAGATTACCAAGTGTGAACTCCATAAGATAGAGTCTCGTCTTCTTACGATTACTCGCACATGACGGTCTGTATACTATGTGTCCTATCATTGTATGTCATCCAACCGCAGAACTTTATTTAAGAATATTGTTATAGTATTTCAAGGTTCTTATCATAGCAGGGATCTGATATGACCCTATTAATGCAACAAATATTCTAGGACATTATTATATTATAGTCATGCAGAACAATGAACAATATATAATAAGTGAACATTTATGTAATCAAAGTACAAAAAAGTTGGTTCTGAGGACACTAACCCTTACAATAACACATGTCTTAATTCGATTGGATAAGTGTAATTTGACCAAAAACAACCTTAGGAATAAAATATGACCATTTAGGCCCACTTGGATTATATTAGGACATTTATTATCAATTTATTTAAAGAAGGGTTAAAATAGTTAAAATCAAAGTTTAATAACCAAATAATTTTTAATATAGGGTTATACATAAGATAAATTCGACTATAAATATTCATTAGAAAGATAAATATATTTCACACATAATGGTATTTTATTTGTAATTTTTAGACTTAAAATAATTTGATTTATTTATGACACAATGATGATACAGTAATTATCTTATTAATGAAATATTGACATAATTGATGTTATAAATACCCAAATAAATGTAATTTGAGACTTTTTATGAATTAAAATAATTTTCTATGTTAATATGACATTTTAGTATTGATTTAATTAATTTATTTTGAACTAATCATTCTGTTATGATTTTCACAAAAATCAATTACCAAATAGTGTCAGAATTGACATAAAATAGTTTTTAAAACAAATATTATATTATTAATTGTTATTATATTTCTAAAAATCTAATTTTCAGCCAAGATACTTATATCATGATATGTGTATCATTAATAGACCACTTGGGGGTCTCTTGGATGTATATGGTAAGTTTATTAACTATATAATATAAAAATACAAAGTGACATGGTAAATGTCAATCTAATTAACTAAGAGTTAAAACTAAAAGATAAGGTCAATATAATGTCCTAAACTTTTCTAAATTCTATTGGATGAGAGGATTTCGACCCATCCCCACCTTAGTATCGAAATATATCAATTTGGAGATATTAAAAACCGAATTTTACTTTATAATAAAATAATATTTTTAGTTTTTCCAAAGGTGCCCCTCTCCTCCCTTATAAAAGGGCACATCCTCCCTCTTTTCTTCACACCACTTTGAGCCTTCAAGCTCGGCCAAACCCTGCCAAATTCTCTTCTCCACTTCCCTAGAAACATCCTAGAGGTCCTGGTCGTCTTCAAAGACCAAATTTAGTTCCCTAAGAGGAGGTCTCAAAGAGGCGCTTCAAAGAAGAGGTAATGTTCGTTACCGATTCTTTCAACTTTATTTCTTCTTCCACTTCTTCTTCTTTAGTTGTTTCATTATGAAGTAATAAAATAAGTATCACTCATATACTGATATGTTATTATAAGTATGAAACAAACATATTTCACCATCTATCCATCCTACGGAAAATGAAATCACCGCGCGTGCGTACGTACGGAATACCGTCTCCACGCCGTGGTGTAATCTATTTTCCACCACCACCTTACTTGTATGGGTATAATGGTGTAAATAATGACTATATATGATTATTGTAAATTGATATTGATTCTGAAATAGTATACATACACTCCAATACAATTCCACGATCATGGGAATGATATCATCGCTCGTGCGTACGTACGGAATACCGTCTCCACGATGTGATGCGACTCCTTATACATGATATTCATTGAATAATAATTATATAAATGAATTTAATGAATTAATATGATATATATTACACTAATAAAATTCTGTAAATGAGGTATCTATAACCTAAAAAATAAAAATAAGAATTTATTCGACAAAACGCGCATAAGAACAAAAAGTAATAAACACCCGAATAACAAGTAGTAATGAAATATTACTAATAAGAGGCTAAGAATATGACCACATATGATATCATAAAAATAATTATGATTCTGGAATAAGTCAATAACATTATTTAAATCATTATACAGGAGGTTCGGACACTTATGAAGCAAATCAGACCTAAGGTAAGGGAAAATTTCACAATCTCATTTTATCTGAGATTGTTTATACTTTGAGATTTACTGGGGTGTATTTTATCATCCACATCCATGTTTCCTCAATATTTAATATTATTTACATCCACCTACAATTTTTTAAATCCAATTTTACCCTTGGATGAGTTTTTAGTAAAATATATGAAAGGAATATTTTGTCGTTTTTCGTACGAGGTACGTTTTGACTTTTCTGAAAAAAGTACGAGAAGAATGTTTTTTTTAACTTATACGGCATAAATGGATTTTTAAAACATTATTTCCAAGAATCTTTCTTTACAAGTTTTCAAGTTTCTTCTAAATCAACTTCTTTTAGTTTAAAATTGTATGACATGTTAAGAAAGGAAAATGTTTTTGAAAGGATATTTTCCTCAAGAATGGAGTTCAAGAGTTTTATCAAAATTATTTTTCATATAAGATAATATAGAGTATTGTTTCTATCAATATTATTACATTGATTTGATTATGTTGTGATGGAATTATTTTTATGAATTACTTTATCTTATATGAATTGTTTTATGATGTCATGATGTTTAAGAATCTCATTTTATTACATGGGTTATGCAATGATGTATGATTTATGATTTTGTGGCACACATAAGAATGGTATCATTATGAGATGGGTGGGACCTATATCTCCCTCCAATGCATTGGATAAAGATTTTATATCTCATGAGATAGACATGGCTGGAACGGAAGGTTAAACCGGTTCAGTGAAACAGGACTGAAACGAGGAGTGAACTCGGTTCAGAAATGGAATTTGTCCACTAAGATAGTCTTGGAAATGAGTCTTGACTAATAATAAATGATTCTCTATTATTATGTGTGTATGCCACAAAGTTTCATTTTTTAAGTTTTGATTATTGGGATTACATTTCACTATTATGAATTATCCCATGTTATGAAATTATGATCTCTGTTGCAGGTTAAGATTTCCAAAAGTTATGTTCTTATGTATATGATGTGATTGATATTTCTTTTGTTTACCCTTATTGAGCATTTGAGCTAACACTTTTATATGTTTTATTTCCCCAGGTCAGGAAGAAGGTTATTAAGTAGGATATGCCAAAAGGAACTCTAGATATGATGAAATAAATGGGAGGCAAAGTAGATGCTTTATGAACCAGTTGTTTATGTTTCCCAGTTTCTAAAGACTCTATACCTATACGGTCCTTTCCTGGTTTTGTTATATGTTGTAATAAGTGTGCTTCAATTCTGAAGTAATAACAATGTATGTAAAGTATGGGTTGTTATAGTTGGTATCAGAGGAATGGTATAGTCAACCTTTGGAAAATAGGATGTGAAAGCCTTAGTAAGAACCCTAAGGATAAGTCTAAGTATAGAACACAATCTTAGTGTTTTAGAAATGGCCATGAATAACCTAAGATAAGACCTTAAGTGTGAAATTTTATTCTTGATTATGTGGTTTTCCTATTATAATTAGTGTTGCTCACACTATTCTTCTTGGTTTTAGTCAATGACTGGAACCCGAAGGAACTGTGTTAATGCGAAATGCGACGGGCAATGCAATGATTGTCCCCCTGAGCAACCAAACGTTATGGGAGATGGAATGAAAAATCTTGTAGCCATGCTCACACAACTTTCTCATGTTATGAATCATTCAGGACTTCCAAACGAGCAAAGGAAGGAGAAACATTCTTTTGAATCCTTCATGAGGCAGCATCCACCTTCATTCAGCGGGTCTACTGATCCATTAGTTGCTGAACAATGGATTAGTACTACTGAAAAGATATTTTCAGTTCTTCAATGTTCTGAACATGATAAATTCATCCTAGTAATGTATTGTTTGGAAGGAGATGTTGATCAATGATGGAATCTTATTAAGAATATGAGGCAAAGGGATGAAATTGTGTCCATGGAATGGGACGAGTTCAAGAACTTATTTTTCAATAAGTACTTCCCTCGTATTCTCCGAACAAAGATAAAGAAAGAGTTTATTGAACTAAAGCAAAAGGATGATTAATCTTTTGGTACCTATGAAGCAAATTTTTCAGGACTTGCAAGGTACTCTTCTGGTATTATTATCCAACCTGAGAGTAAGATTGATCAATTCTTATTGGCTTAAAACCATGTCTTAAAAGGGCCTTTTCCATAAGGGACTTCAATAGCTACGAGGAAATCGTTCGATGTGCTCTCAAAGTTGAGATGGAGATTTGGGTAACCCATCAGTCATATGGGTTTGATAAGAAGAGGAAAATGGAATTCAAAGGAAAATCTAAAGAGCACACTAAAAAGAAGATGAGCTTTCCCTTATGCTCAAAGTGTGGAAAGAAACATGGAGGGAGTTGTCTTAAAGGGACAAGTGAATGTTTCAAATGTGGAAAGGAAGGTCATTGGGCATTTGAATGCCGCAATGATGGGAAGAATATGTCTAATGATGAAAACAAAGGAAGGGATACACAGAATGAACCTACTACACTTCAATGTTTCAAGTGTAAGGAGATGGGGCATTATACCAATCAATGCCCAAATCCAAGGGTTGATGATGATGGCTGACGTCAACAAACTCTTAAGGCTAAAGACAAAGGAAAGTCACATGAAATTTCTATCAGCAATGTGGAGTACGATAACGATGTGGTGAAAGGTACACTTACCATCCACTATAAAGTAGAAAATGTTTTATTTGATTCTGGATCCACCCACTCTTTTATTTCTGGAGAATTTTTTAAGAGTATCACCGTATTACCTCAACAATTAGATGTTGAGTTAGCTGTGAAAACCCCTAATGGCACAACAGTCGCATCAAAAGTTTATAATTCTTCCCCGATTGAAGTTTGTGGGAAAGTGCTTCCTGAAAATCTTGTGATCCTTCCTATAGTGGAATTTGATGTGATTCTTGGCATGGATTGGATTTCTTTATATGGAGCTCATATCAATTGCCAAAGATGGGAAGTCACATTTCATATTCCAGATCAATCTATGATCCTCTATCGATTCAAGGATGAACATAACCTTCCAGTGGAAATTTCTTCCATCTTATGGGTCTTGATTCCACTAAATGAGGGTTATTTATCTCAAATGGCTGGAGAGAAACTCACGATGAAGAATATTCCCATTGTACGGGAGTTTGATGATGTCTTTCCAGAGGAATTTCCGGGTCTTCCACCAAATCGTGAAGTTGAGTTTTCAATAGAACTCGTACCGGGTGCTTTGCCTATTTCAAAGACACCTTATAGAATGGCCCCAATTGAGTTGCAGGAATTGAAGAAGCAACTCCAAGAGAATCTTGATAAGGGATTCATATGCCCTAGTGCATCACTTTGGGGAGCACCTGTTCTGTTTGTTAAGAAGAAATATGGATCAATGAGACTCTTCATTCATTATCGAGAACTTAACAAGATCAATATCAAGAACAAATATCCTCTCCCGTGCATTGATGACTTATTTGACCAACTATGCAGATCTCAATACTTTTCAAAGATTGATCTTTGTTCGGGGTATCATCAATTAAGGGTCAAAAGGGAGGATATACTAAAGACGGCTTTCCGTACAAGGTATGGACACTATGAGTTTATAGTGATGCCATTTGGTCTTATTAATGCCCCTGCTATCTTCATGGATCTAATGAATAGAGTCTTTAGAGACTATCTTGATCAGTTTGTGGTAGTCTTTATAGATGATATTCTTGTCTATTCAAAGAGAAAATAATAACATGAAGATCACTTGATAATTGTATTGAAGACCCTAAGAAAGGAGAAGCTTTATGCCAAATTTACCAAGTGTGAATTTGGCTTTAAAAAGTTTCATTTTTGGGTCACATAATCTCAAAAGAGAGGATATCTGTGGATCTAGCAAAAAGAGAGGTTATCAAAATATGGTCGAGACCAACAACAGTAACCGAGATCTGAAGTTTTCTTGGTTTGGATGGATATTATCGACATTTTGTGAAAGATTTTTCATGACTATCTATTCCACTCACCAGGTTGACTTAGAAAGGAGTTAAGTTTGTTTGGATGGAGGAATGTGAAGAGAATTTCAAGGAGTTGAAAAGAAGGTTATCCAGTGCACCTGTGCTCACACTGCCTTGTAGTGGAGAAAAGTTTGTGATCTACAGTGATGCATCCAAGAAGGGATTGGGGTGTGTTCTTATGTAAAATGATATGGTGATATCTTATGCCTCACGACAGTTGAAAATCCATGAGAAAAATTACCCAACTCATGATTTGGAGTTAGCTGTGGTAATCATTGCATTAAAGATTTGGAGGCATTATCTTTATGGAGAAAGGTGTGACATTTATACTGATCATAAAATTTTAAAGTATATTTTCACACAAAAGGATCTGAATATGCGCCAAAGAAGATGGTTAGAGCTGATTAAGGATTACGACTACTCAATTCATTACCACCCTGGGAAAGCAAACAAGGTGGAAGTTGCATTAAGTCAACAAGAACATGCCAGTTTATCCATGATGAGGATCACAAAAGATCCAATATTTATGGATTTACAAAGGATGGATCTTGGAATTATAATAGAAGGGGAAAAATCGTATCCTTCTCAAATGAATGTTCAGCCATCTATACATGTGAAGATTAAAGAGGCACAAAAAGAAGATGTAGAGTTACAAAAGAAGGTGAGAAATGTTCCTGAATTCAACCTTGATTGTGATGGGATAATAATGTTCAGGAATCGGGTTTGTGTTCCTCCCATCCCCAAATTAAAGAAGGAGCTACTGGATGAGGCTCATAGTTCTTCATTCTCTATTCATCCTGGAAGCACAAAGATGTATAGGGACCTGAAAGAGTACTTCTGGTGGGATGGCATGAAAAGAGATGTTGCTGAATATGTCTCTCGATGCTTGGTTTGTCAGCAAGTTAAAACTGAGAGACAGAAGTCTAAGGGGATGTTACATCCATTACCCATACCCGAATGTAAATGGGAAAACATCACTATGGACTTTGTTACAAGACTTCCTAAAACATCCAAAGGCAATAATTCTATCTAGTTCATAGTTGATCGTCTTATAAAGTCTGCACACTTCATTGCTATTAGAGAGGATTTCTCTCTCGATCAGCTTTCCAGGATATATGTAAAGGAAGTGGTAAGATTTCATGGAGTACCACTTTCTATTATATCTGATCGGGATCCAAGATTTACCTCGAAGTTCTGGTGAAGTCTTCCGCATACTCTGGATACAGAGTTGAGTTTCATCACTGCTTATCATCCTCAGACAGACGGTCAGTCTGAGAGAACAATTCAAACTCTAGAAGATATGTTGAGATCTTGATCTATGGATTTCAAAGGTGGTTGGGATCAACACCTACCTTTGGTGGAATTTTCTTATAATAATAGCTTTCACTCCAGTATTCAGATGGCTCCTTATGAAGCTCTCTATGGAAAGAAATGTAGGACTCCAACTTGCTGGGATGAAGTTGGGGAAATAAATCTATTAGGACCTGATCTTGTTGATGAGATGGAAGATTAGGTCCGATCTATTCAACAACACATAAGAGCATCTCAGAGTCGATAGAAAAGTTATGCCGACAACTAAAGAAAAGACCTAGAGTTTGAAGTGGGTGATAAATGGTTCTTACGAATATCTCCCTGGAAGAGGGTCATGAGATTGGGAAAGAAGGGGAAGTTGAGCCCTAGATATATCAGTCCTTTCGAAATACTGGATCGTGTTAGAAAGGTAGCTTACCGATTGGCGCTTCCACCGAATCTCTCTCAAGTTCACGATGTGTTCCATGTATCTCTCCTTAGAAAGTACTTACCTGATCCGTCAGATGTACTCAGCTCAGAAGTTGTACTGCTAGAGCAAGATCTTTCTTATGAAGAACAGCCGATAGAGATTCTGGATCATAGCAAAAAAAGTCCTACGAAACAAGACCACTTGATTGGTGAAAGTTTTATGGAGGAACCACCAATTAGAAGAAGCTACATGGGATCCTAAGGATATGATGAGGGAGAGTTATCCTCATCGTTTTGTTACAAAGTGACGAATTTTGAGGGCGAAATCCATTTTAAGCGGGGTAGAATGTAACACCCGAGACTTTTATGAGAAATATTTTGTTTTTATGTTATAAAAATCATCAAATGAATCTTTCACTACACACAACACTAGCTGGCTTGCTTTACATGCAACCGCGGCCTTCCTCGATAGCTTGTGTCGTATGCAATACCGAGTTTCACTAAACAACGACATGCTATTAAAATATTATTAAAACTAGCTGTTATGAATAGTAATAACCACTTTTTGAAATTTTGTAAATTTTATTTTTCAAAATGGACTTCATTTTTGGATTCTTAATATCGAAATTAGCTTAGGGTGAAATTTTGGTACTTTTCGGATAACTTTCATATTTTGATGAATAGTGAAAATTACTAAATTTTAATTAAAAACAACTTTTTTAATCGAAATAATTAATAGTGATAAATTATTAATTTGAGTGGTTTTAAAGTATATTTAGAATATATTTTTACAAATTAATACAATTTTGTTCATTGGATGTAATTTCACATTTAAACCAGACATAAACAAGTGTCAATCTTTTGATAGTTATTATCTCCTAAAAACACGCTATTTGTTTTGACGACGGGAATTAATTTTTAAATTAGTTAATTTAACTAATATGTTTTGAATTTGGTAAAACAGACATCATTTTTGAATTCATAATATCAAATATAGCTTAGGACTAATTTTTGGTATTTTTCTGGAAACTTTCATTTTTTTATGAATAGTGAAACCACTAAGTGGTAGTTCAAAAAAACTGAATTTTTCATAAAACTTAATTTTACCGCTTCTGAGAGTAGAATTTCGAAAATCCGAGAGACACGGTTAATATCAAGGACTAAAATGTGGTTCAATGAGATGAAAATAATTTTTGGTGACTAGTAACTTTTTACTTTTTTACCACGGTTAAAAGTAAATAGGGTAATTAAGGGTAAAAGTGTTTTTATTATTACCCTAAAACATGTCCTAATTTTATTGTACAAGTGTAATTCGACCAAAAACAACCTTAGGAATAAAATATGACCATTTAGGCCCACTTGGATTAGATTAGTACATTTATTATCAATTTATTTAAAGAAAGGCTAAAATAGTTAAAATCAAAGTTTAATAACGAAATCATTTTTAATATAGGGTTATACATAAGATAAATTCAACTATAAATATTAATTAGAAATCTAAAAAGATTTCCAACATAATGGTATTTTATTTTTAATTTTTAGACTTAAAATATCTTAATTTATTTATGATACAATGATGATGCAGTAATTATCTTATTAATGAAATACTGACATAATTGATGTTATAAATACCCAAATAAATGTAATTTGAGACTTTTTATGAATTAAAAACATTTTATATGTTAATATGACATGTTATTATTGATTTAATTAATTTTTTTTTTTGAACTAATAATTCTGTTATGATTTTCACAAAAATCAATTACCAAATAGTGTCAAAATTGACATAAAATAGTTTTTAAAACAAATATTATATTATTAATTGTTATTATATTCCTAAAAATCTATGGTTCGACCAACATAATTATATCATGATATTTTTATCATTAATGGACCACTTGGGGGTCGCTTGGATGTCTATGGTAAGTTTATTAACAATATAATATAAAAATACAAAGTGACATGGTAAATGTCAATCTAATTAACTAAGAGTTAAAACTAAAAGATAAGGTTAATATAATGACCTAAACTTGTCTAAATTCTATTGGATGAGAGGATTTCGACCCATCCCCACCTTAGCTTCGAAATATATCAATTTGAAGCTATTAAAAACCGAATTTGATTTTATAATAAAATAATATTTTTAGTTATTCCAAAGGTGCCTCTCTCCTCCCTTATAAAAGCGCACCTCCTCCCTCTTTTCCTCACACCACTTTGAGCCTTCAAGCTCGTACAACCCCTGAACAATTCTCTTCTACACTTCCCTAGAAACATCCTAGAGGTCCCGGTATTCTTCATAGACCAATTTTAGATCCCTAAGAGGAGGTCTCAAAGAGGCGCTTCAAAGAAGAGGTAATGTCCGTTACCGATTCTTTCAACTTTATTTCTTCTTCCACTTATTCTTCTTTAGTTGTTTAATTATGAAGTAATAACATCAGTATCACTCATATACTGATATGTTATTATAAGTATGAAACAACCCTATTTCACCATCTATCCATCCTACGGAAAATGAAATCATCGCGTGTGCGTACGTACGGAATACCGTCTCCACGCCGTGGTGTAATCTATTTTCCACCACCACCTTACTTGGATGGGTATAATGGTGTAAATAATGACTATATATGATTATTTTAAAGTGATATTTATTCTTAATTAGTATACATACACTCCAATACAATTCCAAGATCATGGGAACAATATCATCGCTCGTGCGTACGTACGGAATACCGTCTCCACGATGTGATGCAACTCGTTATGCATGATCTTCATTGCATAATAATTATATAAATGAATTGAATGAATTAATATGATATATATTACACTAATAACATTCTGGAAATGAGGTATCTATAACCTAAAAAGAAAAATAAGAATTTATTCGACAAAACACGCATAAGAACAAAATGTAATAAACACCCGAATAACAAGTGGTAATGAAATATTACTAATAAGAAGATAAGAATATGACCATATATGATATCATAAAAATAATTATGATTCTATAATAATTCAATAACATTATTTAAATCATTATACAGGAGTTCGGACACTTACGAAGCAAATCGGACCAAAGGTAAGGGAAAATATCACAATCTCATTTTATCCGAGATTGTTTATACTTTGGGATTTATTGGGGTGTATTTTATCATCCACATCCATGTTTCCTCAATCTGTAATATTATTTCCATCCACCTACAATTTTTTAAATCCAATTTTACCCTTAGGTGAGTTTTTAGTAAAAGATATGAAAGGAATCTTTTGTCATTTTTCGTACGAGGTACTTTTTGACATTTCCAACAAAAGTACGAGAAGAATGTTTTTTTTAACTTATACGGCATAAATGGATTTTTAAAACATTATTTCCAAGAAGATTCCTTTAAAAGTTTTCAAGTTTATTTTTAATCAACTTCTTTTAGTTTAAAATTGTATGACATGTTAAGAAAGGAAAATTTTTTTGAAAGGATATTTTCCTCAAGAATGGAGTTCAAGTGTTTTATCAAAATTATTTTCCATCTAAGATAATATAGGGTTATGTTTCTATCCCTATTATTACATTTATTTGATTATGTTGTGATGGAATTATTTTTATGAATTCCTTTATCTTATATGAATTGTTTTATGATGTCATGATGTTTAAGAATACCATTTTTATTACATGGGTTATGCAATGATGTATGATTTTGTGGCACACATAAGAATGGTATAATTATGAGGTGGGTGGGACCTATATCTCCCTCCAATGCATTGGGTAAATATTTTATATCTCATGATATAGACATGGATGGAACGGCAGGTTAAACCGGTTCAGTGAAACAGGACTGAAATGAGGAGTGAACTCGGTTTAGAAATGGACTTTGTCCACTAAGATAGTCTTGGCAATGAGTCCTGACTAATAAGAAATGATTCTCTATGATTATGTGTGTATTCCACAAAGTTTCATTTTTTATTTTTTGATTATTGGGATTATATTTCACTACTATGATTTATCCCATGTTATGAAATTATGATCTCTTTTGCAGGTTAAGATTTCCAAAAGTTATGTTCTTATGTGTATGATGTGATTTATATTTCTTTTGTTTACCCTTACTGAGCATTTGAGCTCACCCTTTTGTATGATTTATTTCCCCAGGTCAGGAAAAAGGTTATTAAGTAGGATATGCCAAAAGGGACTCTAGATATGATTAAATAAATGGGAGGAAAAGTAGATGCTTTATGAACCAGTTGTTTATGTTTCCCAGTTTCTAAAGACTCTATACCTATACAGTCCTTTCCTGGTTTTGTTATATGTTGTAATAAGTGTGCTTCAATTCTGAAGTAATAACAATGTATGTAAATTATGGGTCATTATAGTTGGTATCAGAGGAAAGTTATAGTCAACCTTTGGAAACTAGGATGTGAAAGCCTTAGTAAGAACCCTAAGGATAAGTCTAAGCATAGAACACAATCTTAGTGTTTTAGAAATGGCCATGAATAACCTAGGATAAGACCTTAGGTGTGAAATTTTATTCTTGATTATGTGGTTTTCCTATTATAATTAGTGTTTCTCACACTATTCTTCTTGGTTTTAGTCAATGGCTGGAACCCATAGGAACCGTGTTAATGCGGAATGCGACGGGAAATGCAATGATTGTCCCCCTGAGCAACCAAACGTTATGGGAGATGGAATGAAAAATCTTGTATCCATGCTCACACAACTTTCTCAAGCTATGAATCATGTAGGACTTCCAAACGAGCAAAGGAGCAGCATTCTGTTGAATGCTTTGTGAGGTAGCATCCACCATCATTCAGCGGGTCTACTGATCCATTAGTTGCTGAATAATGGATTAGTACTAATGAAAAGATATTTTCAGTTCTTCAATGTTCTGAACATGATAAAGTCATCCTAGCAGTGTATCATTTGGAATGAGATGTTGATCAATGGTGGAATCTTATTAAGAATACGAGGCAAAGGGATGAAATTGAGTCCATGGAATGGGACGAGTTCAAGAACTTATTTTTCAATAAGTACTTCCCTCATATTCTCCAAAAAAATATGGAGAAAGAGTTTCTTGAACTGAAGCAAAAGGATGATGAATCTGTTGGTACCTATGAAGAAAATTTTACAAGACTTGCAAGGTACTCTTCTGGTATTATTATCCAACCTGAGAGTAAGATCGATCGATTCTTTAGTGGCTTAAAACCAAGTCTTCGAAGGGCCTTATCCATAAGGGACTTCAATAGCTACGAGGAAATCATTCGATGTGCTCTCAAAGTTGAGATGGAGATTGGGGTAACCCATCAGTCATATGGGTTTGATAAGAAGAGGAAAATTGAATTCAAAGGAAAATCTAAAGAGTACACTGAAAAGAAGATGAGCTTTCCCTTATGCCCAAAGTGTGGAAAGAAACATGGAGGGAGTTGTCTTAAAGGGACAAGTAAATGTTTCAAATGTGTAAAGGAAGGTCATCGAGAATTTTAATGTCGTAATGATGGGAAGAAGATGTCTAATGATGCAAACAAAGGAAGGGATACACAGAATGAACCTACTACACTTCAATGTTTCAAGTGCAAGGAGATGGGGTATTATGCCAATCAATGCCCAAATCCAAGGGTTGATGATGATGGTCGACGTCAACAAACTCTTAAGGCTAAAGACAAAGGAAATTAACATGCAATTTCTATCAGCGATATGGAGTACGATAACAATGTGGTATAAGGTACACTTACCATCCACTCTAAAGTAGAAAATGTTTTATTTGATTCTGGATCCACCCACTCTTTTATTTCTGAAGAATTTTCTAAGAGTATCACCGTATTACCTCAACAATTAGATGTTCAGTTAGTTGTGACAACCCCTAATGGCACAACAGTCGCATCAAAAGTTTATAATTCTTCCCCGATTGAAGTTTGTGGGAAATTGGTTCCTGAAAATCTTGTGATCCTTCCTATAGTGGAATTTGATGTGATTCTTGGCATGGATTGGCTTTCTTTATATGCAGCTCATATCAATTTCCAAAGAAGGGAAGTCACATTTCATATTACATATCAATCTATGATCGTCTATCGATGCAAGGATGAACATAACCTTCCAGTGGAAATTTCTTCCATCTTATGGGTCTTGATTCCACTAAATGAGGGTTATGTATCTCAAATGGCTGGAGAGAAACTCAAGATTAAGAATATGCCCGTTGTATGGGACTTTGATGATGTCTTTCCAGAGGAATTGTCGGGTCTTCCACCCAATTGTGAAGTTGAGTTTTCAATAAAACTCATATCGGGTGCTTTGCCTATTTCAAAGACACCTTATAGAATGGCCCCAATTGAGTTGCAGGAATTGAAGAAGAAACTCCAAGAGAATCTTGATAAGGGATTCATATTCCCTAGTGCGTCAACTTCAGGAGCACCTGTTCTGTTTGTTAAGAAGAAATATGGATCAATGAGACTCTACAATGATTATAGAGAACTTAACAAGATCACTATCAAGAACAAATATCCTCTCTCATGGATTGATGACTTATTTGACCAACTATGCGGAGCTCAATACTTTTCCAAGATTGATCTTCGTTCGGGGTATCATCAATTAAGGGTCAAAAGGGAGGATATACCAAAGACGGCTTTCCTTACAAGGTATGGACACTATGAATTTATAGTGATGCCATTTGATCTTACTAATTCCCATGCTATCTTCATGGATCTGATGAATAGAGTCTTTAGAGACTATCTTGATCAGTTTGTGGTAGACTTTATAGACGATATTCTTGTCTATTCAAAGAGCAAGGAAGAACATGAAGATTACTTGAGAATTGTATTGAAGACCCTAAGAAAGGACAAGCTTTATGCCAAATTTACCAAGTGTGAATTTTGGATTCAAAAAGTTTCATTTTTGGGTCACATAATCTCAAAAGAGGTGATATCTGTGGATCCAGCAAAAATAGAGGTTATCGAAAGATGGTCGAGACCAACAATAGTAACTGAGATCTGAAGTTTTCTTGGTTTGGCTGGATATTATTAACCTTTTGTGAAAGATTTTTCACGACTATCTAATCCACTCACTAGGTTGACTCGGAAAGGAGTTAAGTTTGTTTGGACGGAGGAATGTGAAGAGAATTTCAAGGAGTTGAAAAAATGGTTATCCAGTGCACCTGTTCTCACACTACCTTGTAGTGGAGTAAGTATTGTGATCTACAGTGATGCATCCATGAAGGGATTGGGGTGTGTTCTTATGAATAATGATATGGTGATATATTATGCCTCACGATAGTTAAAAATCCATGAGCAAAATTACCCAACTCATGATTTGGAGTTAGCTGCGGTAATCTTTGCATTAAAGATTTGGAGGCATTATCTTTATGGTGAAAGGTGTGACATTTATACTGATCATAAAAGTTTAAAGTATATTTTCACACAAATGGATCTGAATATGCGCCAAAGAAGATGGTTAGAGCTGATTAAGGATTACGACTGCTCAATTCATTACCACCCTGGGAAAGCAAACAAGGTGGCAGATGCATTAAGTCAACAAGACCATGCCAGTTTATCCAAGATGAGGATCACAAAAGATACAATATTTATGGATTTACAAAGGATGGATCTTGGAATTATAATGAAAGGGGGAAATCTTATCCTTCTCAAATTAATTTTCAACCATTTATAAATGTGAAGATTAAAGAGGCACAGAAAGAAGATGTAGAGTTACAAAAGAAGGTGAGAAATGTTCCTGAATTCAACCTTGATTGTGATGGCATAATAAAGTTCAGGAATCGGGTTTGTGTTCCTCCCATCCCCGAATTAAAGAAGGAGCTTCTGGATAAGGCTCATAGTTCTTCATTCTCTATTCATCCTGGAAGCAAAAAGATGTATAGGGATCTAAAAGAGTACTTCTGGTGGGATGGCATGAAAAGAGATGTTGCTGAATATGTCTCTCGATGCTTGGTTTGTCAGCAAGTTAAAGCGGAGAGACAGAAGTCTAAGGGGATGTTATAACCATTACCCATACCCGAATGGAAATGGGAAAACATCACTATGGACTTTTTCACAGGACTTCCTAAAACATCCAAAGGCAATAATGTTATCTGGGTCATAGTTGATCGTCTTACAAAGTCTGCACACTTCATTGTTATTAGAGAGGATTTCTCTCTGGATCAGCTTGTCAGGATATATGTAAAGGAAGTGGTAAGATTTCATGGAGTACCACTTTATATTATCTCTGATTGGGATCCGAGATTTACCTCGAAGTTTTGGCAAAGTCTTCAGCATACTCTGGATACAGAGTTGAGTTTCAACACTGCTTATCATCCTCAGACAGACGGTCAGTCTGAGAGAACAATTCAAACTCTAGAAGATATGTTGAGAGCTTGCTCTATGGATTTCAAAGGTGGTTGGGATCAACACCTACCTTTGGTGGAATTTTATTATAATAATAGCTTTCACTCCAATATTCAGATGGCTCCTTATGAATCTCTCTATGGAAAGAAATGCAGGACTCCAACTTGCTGGGATGAAGTTGGGGAAAGAAAGCTATTAGGACCTGATCTTGTTGATGAGATGGTAGAAAAGGTCTGATCTATTCAACAACACATAAGACTAGCTTAGAGTCGATAGAAAAGTTATGCCGAAAACTGAAGAAAAGACCTAGAGTTTAAAGTGGGTGATAAAGTGTTCTTATGAATATCTCCCTGGAAGAGGGTCATGAGATTTGGAAAGATGGGGAAATTGAGCCCTAGATATATCGGTCCTTTTGAAATACTGGATCGTGTTGGAAAGGTAGCTTACTGATCGGCACTTCCACCGAATCTTTCTCATGTTCACGATGTGTTCCATGTATCTCTCCTGAGAAAGTACATACCCAATCCTTCACATGTACTCATCTCAGAAGTTGTACCGCTAGAGCATGATCTTTCTTATGAAGAACAACCGATAGAGATTCTGGATCGTAGCGAAAAAGTCCTACGAAACAAGACCACTCGATTGGTGAAAGTTTTATGGAGGAACCACCAATTAGAAGAAGCTACATGGGAGCTTGAGGATATTATTAGGGAGAGTTATCCTCATCTTTTTGTTACAAAGTGACGAATTTTGAGGGTGAAATTCATTTTAAGGGGGGGTAGAATGTAACACCCGAGACTTTTATGAGAAATATTTTGTTTTTATGTTATATAAATCATCAAAGGAATCTTTCACTAAACCAAACACTATCATGGCTTTCTTTACATGCAACAGCGGCCTTCCTCGATAGCTTGTGTCGTACGCAATACCGAGTTTCACTAAACAACGATATGCTATTAAAATATTATTAAAACTAGCCGTTATGAATAGTAATAACCAATTTTTGAAATTTTGTAAATTTTATTTTTCAAAATGGACTTCATTTTTAGATTTGGAATATCGAAATTATCTTAGGGTGAAATTTTGTTACTTTTCAGATAACTTTCATATTCTGATGAATAGTGAAAATTGCTAAATTTTAATTAAAAACAACTTTTTTAATCGAAATAATTAATAGTGATAAATTATTAATTTGAGTGGTTTTAAAGTATATTTAGAATATATTTTTAAAATTTAATACAATGTTGTTCATTGGATGTAATTTCACATTTAAACCAGACATAAACAAGTGTCAATCTTTTGATAGTTATTATCTCCTAAAAACACGCTATTTGTTTTGACGACGGGAATTAATTTTTAAATTAGTTAATGTAACTGATATGTTTTGAATTTTTTAAAATAGACATAATTTTTGAATTCATAATATCAAATATAGCTTAGGCCTAATTTTTGGTATTTTTTCTGGAAACTTTCATTTTTTTGATGAATAGTGAAACCACTAAGTGGTAATTAAAAAAAACTGAATTTTTCATAAAACATAATTTTACCGCTTCTGTGAGAAGAATTTCAAAAATCCGAGAGACACGGTTAATATCAAGGAATAAAATTTGGTTCCATGAGATTAAAATAATTTTTGGTGAATAGTAACTTTTTACTTTTTTTACCACGGTTAAAAGTAAATAGGGTAATTAAGGGTAAAAGTGTTATTATTATTAACCTAACACATGTCCTAATTCTATTGGATAAGTTTAATTCGACCAAAAACAACCTTAGGAATAAAATATGACCATTTAGTCCCACTTGAATTAGATTAGGACATTTATTATCAATTTATTTAAAGAAGGGTTAAAATAGTTAAAATCAAAGTTTAAAAACGAAATCATTTTTAATATAGGGTTATACATAAGATAAATTTGACTATAAATATTCCTTAGAAATCTAAAAATATTTACAACATAATGGTATTTTATTTGTAATTTTTATACTTAAAATAATTCAATTTATTTATGATACAATGATGATGTAGTAATTATCTTATTAATGAAATATTGACATAATTGATGTTATAAATACCCAAATAAATGTAATTTGAGAATTTTTATGAATTACACTAATTTTATATATTAATATTACATGATAGTATTGATTTAATTAATTTTTTTCGAACTAATCATTCTGTTATGATTTTCACAAAAATCAATTACCAAATAGTGTCAAAATTGACATAAAATAGTTTTTAAAACAAATATTATATTATTAATTGTTATTATATTACTAAAAATATAATGTTCGGCCAAGATAATTATATCATGATATTTGTATCATTAATGGACCACTTTGGGGTCTCTTGGATGTATATGGTAAGTTTATTAACTATATAATATAAAAATACAAAGTGACATGGTAAATGTCAATCTAATTAACTAAGAGTTAAAACTAAAAGATAAGTTTAATATAATGACCTAAACTTGTCTAAATTCTATTTTATGAGAGGATTTAGACCCATCCCCACCTTATATTCGAAATATATCAATTTGGAGCTATTAAAAACTGAATTTGACTTTATAATAAAATGATATTTTTTGTTATTCCAAAGGTGCCCCTCTCCTCCCTTATAAAAGGGAACATCCTCCCTCTTTTCCTCACACCACTTTGAGCCTTAAAGCTCGTCCAAACCCCGAAAAATTCTCTTCTCAAATTCCCTAGAAACATCCTAGATGTCATGGTCTTCTTCAAAGACCAATTTTAGTTCCTAAGAGGAGGTCTCAAAGAGGCGCTTCAAAGAAGAGGTAATGTCCGTAACCGATTCTTTCAACTTTATTTCTTCTTCCACTTCTTCTTCTTTAGTTGTTTCATTATAAAGTAATAACATAAGTATCAATAATATGTGTATATGTTATTATAAGTATTAAACAATCCTATTTCACCATCTATCCATCCTATAGAAAACGAAATCACCGCGTGTGCGTACGTACGGAATACCGTCTCCACGCCGCGATGTAATCTATTTTCCACCACCACCTTACTTGGATGGGTATAATGGTGTAAATAATGACTATATATGATTATTGTAAAGTGATATTGATTCTAAATTAGTATACATACACTCCAATACAATTTCAAGATCATGGGTATGATATCATCGCTCGTGCGTACGTACGGAATACCGTCTCCACGATGTGATGTGACTCGTTATACATGATATTCATTGCATAATAATTATATAAATTAATTTAATGAATTAATATGATATATATTACACTAATACCATTCTGGAAATGAGGTATCTATAACCTAAAAAAGAAAAATAAGAATTTATTCGACAAAACACGCATAAGAACAAAAAGTAATAAACACCAGAATAACAAGTAGTAATGAAATATTACTAATAAGAAGATAAGAATATGACCATGTATGATATCATAAAAATAATTATGATTATGGAATAAGTCAATAATATTATTTAAATCATTATACAGGAGTTTCGGACACATACGAAGCAAATCGGACCTAAGGTAAGGGAAAATATCACAATCTCATTTTATCCGAGATTGTTTATACTTTGGGATTTACTAGGGTGTATTTTATCATCCACATCCATGTTTCCTCAATATGTAATATTATTTCCATCCACCTAAAATTTTTTAAATATAATTTTACCCTTAGGTGAGTTTTTAGTAAAAGATATGAAAGGAATCTTTTGTCGTTTTTCGTACGAGGTACTTTTTGACTTTTCTGACAAAAGTACGAGAAGAATGTTTTTTTTAACTTATACGGCATAAATGGATTTTTAAAATATTATTTCCAAGAATCTTCCTTTACATGTTTTCAAGTTTATTTTTAATCAACTTCTTTTAGTTTAAAATTGTATGAAATGTTAAGAAAGGAAAATGTTTTTGAAAGGATATTTTCTTCAAGAATGGAGTTCAAGTGTTTTATCAAAATTATTTTCCATCTAAAATAATATAGGGTTATGTTTCTATCCCTATTATTACATTAATTTGATTATGTTGTGATGGAATTATTTTTATGAATTCCTTTATATTATATGAATTGTTTTAGGATGTCATGATGTTTAAGAATCCCATTTTTATTACATGGGTTATGCAATGATGTATGATTTATGATTTTGTGGCACACATAAGAATGGTATCATTATGAGATGGGTGGGACCTATATCTCCCTCCAATGCATTGGGTAATGATTTTATATCTCATGAGATAGACATGGCTGGAATGGCAGGTTAAACCGGTTCAGTGAAACAGGATTGAAACGAGGAGTGAACTCGGTTCAGAAATGGACTTTTTCCACTAAGATAGTATTGGTAATGAGTCTTGACTAATAAGAAATGATTCTCTATGATTATGTGTGTATGCCACAAAGTTTCATTTTTTAAGTTATGATTATTGGGATTACATTTCACTACTATGATTTATCCCATGTTATGAAATTATGATCTCTTTTGAAGGTTAAGATTTCCAAAAGTTATGTTCTTATGTATATGATGTGATTTATATTTCTTTTGTTTACCCTTACTAAGCATTTGAGCACACCCTTTTGTATGTTTTATTTCCCCAGATCAGGAAGAAGGTTATTAAGTAGGATATGCCAAAAGGGACTCTAGATATGATGAAATAAATGGGAGGCAAAGTAGATGCTTTATGAACTAGTTGTTTATGTTTCCCAGTTTCTAAAGACTCTATACCTATACAGTCCTTTCCTGGTTTTGTTATATGTTGTAATAAGTGTGATTTAATTCTAAAGTAATAACAATGTATGTAAAGTATGGGTCGTTATAACCATACTCCACATGAACCAATGTTTGGCATCTTGTCTGTGTTATAACAAAATAAACATCTAATAATCCTCCAAATTCTGGTCAATGAGGGCCCATACTCCCCAAAAACCAATGTTTGGCGTCCATTCTTTCAACAGACTCATACCAAGATACCCTATCACATAGGAGGTATTTATCAAAGCAGCTATCACAACAGCATGATTTTCTAGCACAACAACTATCACAACAACATGCAATTTCTAATGTACCTACGTGGCATGGAAACTATACATGGCATGTGATTC
This sequence comes from Viscum album, assembly GCA_963277665.1. Taxonomy (NCBI): domain Eukaryota; kingdom Viridiplantae; phylum Streptophyta; class Magnoliopsida; order Santalales; family Viscaceae; genus Viscum; species Viscum album. Next base: position 1,649,226,682 of record OY728143.1, on the reverse strand, counting down.
CTAGCATGTTCCTAAATGATGCATGAGATGGCATACCCTCATCTCATCGGGTTGCAACTAAATAGAACCCATGGATAAAACATAAACAGTACAATCACAAGTGCGTCACCCAATGGTGAAATCAAATCAACTGTAAAATTTGCAAAATCAGAATAATTGTAAAGATACGAGGTAGAATAGATTGTCCATGTACATGGGTTAGCTACACCCGGCACAGATTATTACCAACTACAGTTTCCGTCCTATCCCTAACTAAGGCTCCAAATAGTAATTCAAAGAAAAGAACCCCTTTGATACCACTTTATAACGTCTCGGTTCCGAGTGACACTCAACGGTGCCCCAAACCTGGTTCGCCACGTGACCTCAAGTGCATTTCCCCAAATGCCAGAGGCTGCCGACTAGCAGCGAGGGCCCAGGTCTGATAGTGGGGAAACTATGCCCTCATTTGTCAATGTGTAGCGTAGAGGAATAAAATAAAAATCATACAACAATAGTGGAAGCAATAAACCATACACATTTAATATAACAACTGTAGTATAAGATAACCAACTAGATATATAGATATGATGCAACATGTATCAAGTTCTAATAAAATAGCCAGAACATGTTACATAGTAGTACAATACAATATAGAGTACAAAAAAACAGAACAAAACAACTAGTAGCATCGTGAGCCTCAGCCCGGTCTCATGATCCCCAACTCCTCAGCAGCAATCAAGTACCAGTATAGGGACCCTTTCCCTTATCCACACCTGCAGAAATGTATTATATTTGGGCTGAAGACATGACCCAAACAGGGTGGGAGAAATAAATCCCAGTAGGCACCCACCAAAGGCTCGTGCCCAACTGTGTGAAAATATGAAACAACAGTGTGCAGTAGTAAAATGAAATAAACTAAGCAGTACTCAAAAGTAACTAACTTTACCAGTTATATTTCCATTTTATTATTAATTTAATCATTTATTATAAGGAAACCACCACAGTGAATTTATATGTAAACAGTCAGTGTCCTCAGACACACAAACCCTTACCCTCAGGTAATCAAAAACCTAACCCCTAGGTATTTTCCCACAGGCATACAGATATTGCCCTCAGTCATACAAAGTGTCGCCCTTAGGCACAGAGTCTATTTCCCACAGGAACGGAAGAAGTTTCCCTCAGGATAAAGATGCATTGCACTTAGGCTAAGTAAAACACTGCCCTCAAGCTAAGCAAGTAACAGGTCCATGCCCAACATATAAACAAGAAATTTACATACAATTACTCTCAAGGCAAAAGTAATGCACAAAATAAATATGGAATACCCTCGAGTATCCTGGCAAAATGGCTAAATAGAGGAACGCACCCCAGGGGTGGTCCTGGATCCAAGCAGCGATCTCAAACAACATTTTAATATCAAATTTAATTAAATGTACTATTCTAGGTAATTAAACAGCCAAGGACTCAGCCACATGATACCCCAACATGGGTTCGTAGCATAAAAATACACAAAAACACACGGCAGTTGGAAATTAAACACCAAGCCACCTACCTTAAACACCTAAGAATGGCATACGCGAACGTCGCTTCCAGAAATTCCCAAGAATGATGTAGATCTCACGTAGAATAAAACTTGTTCAAACTCAAATAACTTCCATTAGAGAAAGATTTGGCAATAACTACACGAGGAGAAGGGAGGGCTTACCCGCGCGGTTCCAACGTGATCGACGGAAGCGGAAACAGATTCACGACTCTTGATCTGGAGATCCACGAAGGTTCGGTCGTCCTCTCCCGAGCTCCCATTCGGTTCTAAGCCAATCCTGTTGATAGGGTTGACTACTGCCCATTTTAAGAGAAAAAAAAACAAAGTACACGGTGTGTATTCCCGACTACACGGCGTTTACTGTCGCCCATCTGGTAGCTGCTTCCACCGCCTTACTGTTAATCCTGCCGACTGACTACATGGCATGTAAAAGACCAATACACAGCGTGTAGTCAGTTTTTACACCCATCGTCACCGACATGGCTACACACCATGTGTACTCATCCCACACGGCCAAAGTACACGGCGTATGGAATAGTACACAGCGTGTAGTCCCAAAATTTAGGATTTTTCCCCATTTTCCTTATTTTCTCAAAAACACTTAAGGAAAAGAGAAAAGAAGAAACTCGTACCTCGATAGTAAGAACTGGGTTCTTATAGGGGGTGTTGTGACATTTATGATGATGATTAATTTTTTCAATATTTAATATGGAACACTCTCTCTATCGCAATGAAATGTCATTATAATTGGTTGTTTAATGGAACCAAACCTTGGTCCGAAGAACCCAATGGTGGAAACATGCATCATTACTAAATTTCTACATGAACCATGCCAATGTAAAAGCCTTCCCCACCCTCTTCCAATCATTTAAAGAAACCTAAATAGGAAAAATATATAGAATATATATGACTCAATCTAAAAGATATTTTAGGCAACCATCAAATTTTTCCCAAATAATTCACACAAAATTGTATTGGATAATGAAATAATATAAAATTTAAAAACCTTTCACACATAATGGACATTGGAAATCATCAATTATAAATTATTTTCATAGATTCCCCCATAATAGGAATAATTCACTTACACATTCTCTATAAGATAATCTAGAGCTTTGAATGGATATCTGAATTCTAAAATGAGATTCTTGACTTGTTCATAGAGTGATTAACTTTTCTACAAATCCAACCTATACCACAAGCATATAGAATAGACACCACCAAAATTCATTGAATAGAAAAATAAATCAATTGAGTGAGATGGGAAAATAGGGATCTATAAAATATTCCTCATATAATTCTGATTAAATGATGAAAAATATTATATCCTAGTATTAATCATCCAAAAAAATCATTCATGATATCTCTAACTCACCCATCATGAATTATTGTTGGGGTGTATTGGGTCTGATGAGACACAATTCACACCCAATATAATCATAAAAATGGATTTAGTCTATGAAGATAATGGGGAAGAAGAGGAAAATAGTAAAATAAAATTCACATAATTTAAACAACAATAAACCAAAGCCACAAACCAAAGAAAAATGTAGAGAATTAAATAACATGGAAAATTTATGTGGTTCAAACCTCTATGGTCCTACTCTACGATAAGAACACAAACCCACTTTCTTTTATTATTCAAACAAAAAATGGAATATTACAATAAAAAATAAAGAAAAAAATTTCAATAAAAATATATGAAAACTATAGGACTATATCGATGACACCCACACAATTAAGAAAAAAGAAACAACAATAAGAAAACTAGGATTACCAATTAAATAATAAAAGGAAAACTAGATTGATCCCTCCTTAACAGGAACCAGTATCACCTATAGAAGGACCTCCAAATCACTGTATTCACTTTGGTCCACATTAAAACACATAATTTATGAGTTTTCCATTGAAATAGTACACTTAGAATCATGTAAGATCATTTTCATCGATAGATCCATGAATAATATCTCCCCTCACTCGATCATCCCCTCCCTCTATCAATTGTTATTTATCTGATCTCACTTTCTCTAATATGCCCAATTTTATTTGGAAATCAGGTATTTAGAAACTCAAATCTGAAACAATCATTAACTTAATAGCACCATAGAAATGTGTTCAGTCAAGTGTGTGTAAAGGATCTGAACGTTGTAACAAACCGTACTGTTGGAATTTTGGAAAGGTAACACCATAAATTATGTAAATGTAAACTAGTACTGTGTCATGATAAACCAACACATTCCCCAACTAAAAAAGGGTGATATGATCACGTTAGGGTGAACCAAGGAACTAAAGAAAGGTAAGACTCTCTTAATGTCAATTTAAACCACTCGGCACCCCAAATTTATAATCTTTATTTTCCACCACATCAAGGTAATAATGACCTCATGTCAAGGTAACACTATTTTACAAAAAAACCACATGAAGGTAGGAATAACTCTCATGTAAAGGTCAAAAATGCCACATGTGAGGGTAAAACGCCCTCATATCATGGTAAATTTCCCTCATTTAAGGGTAAAATAAATATATAAAACTACAAAGGAATTTCATAATAAAACTAAAACAAAAAAATCATGGAAAAACAAAATCTATCATGAAATAGGGAAATTTAAAAATATGGAATTAGTAAACTAAAAACAGTCAATTTAATTTGTAACAAAATAAATTCCAAAATAAAAAAAAAATATTCACCTTAAAAAATAAAATATATAACACATAGGTGTTGTTCTTACAGACATATGCTAGCCTAGTCTATCGGATGGTTTGGATAACTTTCACTAATAGAAAACCCTAATTCTAATCATAATCATCCAAATATTATCATTGGTTTGATTCCACAATAGTGGAACATTCCTATCTATAACAACCCATTTACCACTATCAACTTCTAAAACATGCTCAGAAAGAGAACCTATTCTTAGAAAAAACATTAAAGAAATATTACCAACAATATACCTATCTCCACCCAAGCTAGTAGTTTAATTATTTCTAAAAACTTCATTGGAACTTGAAAAATTAATAAATAGGAAATAGTAGGAATTTCCTTGGTAGAAAAACAAAACAAAACATAAACACAACACATATATGTAAATTCTCAAATTAAATACGGAAAATTAGTATAAAACACTGAGTAAAAAATCAAAACAAGTTAATAAGAGACAAGTCACCACCTGAGCTATTATAGCTCAGTCCCCAATCCAACTCTCACCCTTTATCCCAAATAGGGCCTTGTGCAAGTCGCATATAGAGCATGTCCTAGGATCAAAGAAAAAATAATACCAATATTCATACCTAACTCTACTCTAAGGGTTTCTAATCAAACTCATAGAATGTTAACACTAGCATAACCAGGGTATACCATATTTTTCTAGGGTATACTATCCCAAGAAGTATTCTTATGGTAATATCTCTTAATGTGAACAATATTTTCACACTAATAGAACTTAACATTCAAAAACCAACTTTCATCAAAATTTTCTTTTCTACTCTTTTTCGTTTATCCCTTCACACTGTGAAACTCAAGACTAGAATTTATCCTACCACCCTCTATCTTCAAACCTTGGATATGAAGATCCCTAGACAATACCATAAACTTCACTTCCTATAATGTAATCAAATCACTTACATACATCATTGAATACTTAATTTTATTGAGTGAATCGTCCAAGGAATGCAATAGTACATAGGTCTAATCTTTATCCAATATTTGAACATCCACATTGTCAAAGTCTAAAACAATCCTATTAAACTCATCTAAATGAATAAACATATCTGTGATGGGTACAGTTTTAAAATTATAATGATTAATTTTCTTTTTCAACCTACCTAAAAGAGACTTAGTAATATAAATATTATTAAGATTCAAACAAATTAAATTGAAATAAGTTTCATAGAAAACTTCTTGAAGGACCTTTTCACCAAGGGTCGACAAAAACATGGAGTGGTGTTTTTTTAAAATAGTAGGGACAACATCTTCAAAAGTTGTAGAAGTATTCCAAGTGGTAGAAGCAATGGTTATATTCTTATTTGATACCACTAAAGAATATTCAAGTTCATTATAGACAATAAGATCACTCATTTTAAATTCCCTTAAATCATTTTTATTCTATTCATCAATCTTATCAATATCAAACTATGTTAAAGACATAAAAAGACTCAATAAACCATCTCTAATACAATTGTTAAGGTGGATCATTTATGGTGATACATGATGGAAATCAAATAAAAACACAAAAAGGGGTCAGGTTTATGAAGATTTTCAGTAAAGAAGAAGAAAACAACAAAATATAATTTGTACAATGGAAACAACTACAAACCAAAGAAAAAATCCAAATATAAATTTTGAAAAGTAAAGAACAAAATAAATTCATACGGTTCAGACCACTATGGTCTCACTATATTACAAGAACTATAATTACCCTAAGCATAATATCCTTGAGTTTGTGGTTACTTTATTATATTGGTACTAGATACAAGAAATCACATCCTGAAGTATCAAAAAGTTTATTAGTCTTGTAAAGTTAGATATATACTTAAATTTCACATTACATTTGAAAATGTAAAATACAAAATATTATTTTCTTTGTGAACCCCATTATTAACTTTAGAATATCTATGAATTTAATTCAAAAAAACACTTATTGGTATCTAGGGGAAAAGATATTTAAGAAAGGGGTGATCATATATTCTTAGTAAGGGTATGAGTACAATAGAAGATAATAAGGCGTGGATAAAATGGTAGGAAATAAATTATATTCAAATAATTCCATATGAAATAATCACTTGAGATAAAAATTGATACATGGATATAAAAAATATTCAAATAATCACATGGAAATCAATAATTTATTTCATAATGATGGAATTCATAATTCCAGATATCTAAAACTTACCATAGAGGCCTTATGGCAAGACATCTTAAACGTACCATCAAGGCCTTATAACAAGACATATAACTCAATGGGTAAGTCCTAGAACAAAAATCAATATAGTTTATCTCATGAGACATACTAATGCATCAATGGGATATGTAATTCCAGGACCCACCTTCCACTTAATAAGTCCAGTGCATTACTCATATGAATAAAAAACACAAATTAATCAACATGCCATAAAATTCAATAACTGTTAGTTTTAGAAGAACTAGTATATGAAATATCAATACTTTCCCCAGTAAAAATGATCATAAACCAACCAAAGAAATATGTTGGATGGTATCATTAGAATATATCCTCGAAAAATCCTAGTATTCAAAAAATTATGTTTACATAGATGAAAATACTTTCAAAAGATCACCGAAAAAATTATTAAGGAAAACACCCTTTTCAATTTGAAATCACTTATATAAAAATTTCACAAATATTGAAGAAGAATATTTCCTTAGAAATAACCCTTTAAAATTGTAAAGGAAGTTTCAAATAAATTAATATTTAGGATGGGGTGAAATTCTATTAATGTCATATTAGTTAAAAAAAATCTTGTCACACTTTTATAGAAAAATTCAAAAAGAACCTCATTCAAAAAATGACAAGAAGAATACTTTTAAACAATTCTATAAAAGTTAAAACATGGGTAAAAATAGTTTAAAAAATTATAGGAGAATAATGAAAACAATCTTTAAAACATTTTACTGATAAAATGGATATAGAAGAAAAATATTTTTTGACCGAAGAGAGAAATAAAGTTGATTTTCCTTAAAAACATATTTTCAGTCTATTAGGTAATTGAAGAGAGGAAAATTAAAAGAAAAATTTTAATTTAAATAAATAATAATATGATAATAATATAAATTGTGTTCAATATAGAAATATCAAATAATTCTCTCAATGGAGACTTAATCATAAACAATCCCGAATAATGATGAGATTGTGAAATAAATTCTTACCTCAGGTTTGAATTACTTCATATGTGTATAAAACTACTGCATAATAAATATATATTTATTATAAATATATTAAATAACCATAAAAAATATATATTACCATATATTATTTACTTATAATATTTTATCACCTGTTTATTAATAATTCATTGTTGAAATCATTGTTCTGAGTAATAACTATTTCATTTTTCTTATATGTTTTGGTTTGTTGTTTTGGTCCTTGTACTTTGATCATGGTTTCATCATCCCCAATATGTTAATAATGATATAAATATCATATATATTCATTATATATGTATTTATAGTAATCCATCAAAGATAAATATATAAAAAATGAGTTACATCATTCATAGAGATGGTAGGTCATATGTATGCATGAACGTTGTTTTCACTTTTCAACAGACAAAATTAAAGAAAGGTAAGTAACAATTACCCTTTAAAGAATAATTATTATGTCATATAAATCATATATGAATATTATACCCATTATAAAAACAATCCATATATATGATGGTGATGAAAAATTAATTGCATCGCTATGTGGATATGGTAAGCCATATGTACACACGAGGGATACCTTCAATTCCCAATTAATGGGAAAGAATGTGGATAATGATGTTTTTAATTATGATAATAAAATTGTATTATATTTATTATACTAGATTTATTATTTTATGATAAATACTACAGATATATAGGAGGTATGATAAGAAATAATTTGAAAGAGGTCAGATAAGACAATTGCCACTTCTTTAAGAGACCTCCTTTAGATCATATCTTAATGAAGATAGGGTTGATATTTTGGGAGGAAAATTAACCTCATCAGCTGGGTAAGGATTTTTAGAATAGTAATGGTCATTTATTGGTCAATATAGGTTACTCAAAGTGGTTTAATAAATTTAAGTAGGGGTGTCCTTTTATAAGGGATAAAAAGGACACACTAGGAATTACTAAAAATATTAAAATATAACTAGGTAATTCTCAAGAAAAATGATTCCAAATGGAAATAAATTTGAATATAAATAATTATATAGTTTAAATATCTTCAATAATTAAAATTTTGATAGGTTTAAATTTCATTTTAAACCTTATATTTTAGTTTAACCCCTTAGTTAACCTATTTAATCCTTAACAACAGTAACATCTTTTTCAAAATTGAAGGGTTATAGTTTTAATTATAAGGTCAAAATGGCTCATAAATAGAAAGGGATGAAATTTTATACCATATATTACCCCTTGTTTTATTTCAATAATTTAATGTTTTCAAATAATTTAATACAATATTATTTTGATAAAATATCATTAATGTCGATTTTTACACTATTCATTTGATTGGACATAAAATACATAAATAAAAAGTTTTAATTTTAATATAATCCTTTAACATAACAATAATTTGTCATAATAATCTATAAAATTCATGTAAAACCATAAATAATTCAAATTATATCACTTTGAATATTTTTAAAATCATTTGTTTATTTTTTTTACTAATTGAGTAAATACCATGTCAGCACTGCGTAAGAAAATAAGGTAATTATATAATTACTGAAAATTAGAAATAAATTTCTGTCATGAAAAAAATTTCATTATCCTCAAAATAAACACATATACTCATTCATAAATTTCTTTTATTCTTATGTAGACATATAATAAATATTTAAAACTAAGAGAGTGAAACTTTGTAGCTTTCTTTACTTTAAATATTATATTGCTCATTTTCATTGAAAGGTGTCCATTAAATAAATAAATTTTGAAAATTAAGTGATAATTATTAAATTAAATTCATAAAATCTTAATTAGGATTAATAAATATGTACTTATCATTTAGTTTTAAACTAGATTAACCCGAATTACCATTTACTGATGTGTTAAATTTTACCACAATTACTATTCATATTGACCAAATATAAATAGGATCTATTTACCAAATTTATATATACTGATTAAAAATATTGAATCATTTTTTCAAGATTAATTTTCTATAAGTTTCACAAATACATTTTATAATAAGTTCCCAAGACGCAACGAAAACCGTTTTTTATAAAAATACATTATTTGAGCATAATAATGGATTTATTCTTTTACTATGACTAAAAATAATTATATGAATGTTAAAAAAATTATTGAATATATAGTATATAAATTTAATTAAAATAATTCAACAATAGTTATTAATTTAATATGTTAAGATAAAAATTCATTGCACGTATAAAAACAGTTTTTTCAGAAAAACATTTATTTTACTTTCAAATGATTCTTATTTTCATTTATAATTAATTAATTACCTAGGAATTCGTTTTATAAATGTTTAAATATAAATATTCATAATATATTTAATCATATTCATACCCATTAATCTAATTACTAGGAAATAACTATAACATCATGGTTCGTTTAAACTTGTTGTTGCATTTAACACAAGCTATCGATGAAATCAAATTATTTAAAGAGAATTATATTATAAAATATAGGAATGTTTCATTATACCCCCTTAAAATAATTTCACCCTCAAAACTCTATCACTATGATATAAACAAATGAGGATACTTCATCCTCATTTTCCCACATATCTTCCATTAATAGGTAGTTTCTCCACAAAACATTGACCCGGTGAGTGGTCTTGTTTCATAACACTTTCCCCCTATGATCCATAATCTCAATAAATTGTTCCTCATAAGGAATATATTGTTCCAATGATATGACCTCTATGTTAATTAAATGTGAAGGATTAGGTATATAATTTCTTAGAATAGATACATGGAACACATCTTAAACTTGAGATAGATTCGATAAAAGCACCAACTGATAAGCTATCATCCCAATATGATCGAGAACTTTGAAGGGACTGATATAAATAGGGATTTAATTTCCCTTACATACAAATTTCAACACCCTCTTACAGGGATATATTCATAGCAATACAGTTTCACTAAATTCAAACTCTAGATCTTTCTGATGATTATATGCATAACGTTTTGGTCAAATATGAGATTCCCTTATATGTTGTTGAATATTCCTAACCTTGTCTACTATTTCGTCAATTAAATCTATTCCTAATAGATTTTTTCTCCAATTTTATTCCAATATGTTATAGTTCTACACTTCCTACTATAGAGGGATTCATAATGATCTATCTTAATTTAGTAGTGGAATCTATTAATGTAAGAAAATTCCACCAATGGAATTTTTTGGTCCCAACCACCTTTGAAATCAATAGAGAATAATCTCAACTAATATTTTAGAGTTTTAATGGTACTCTCAGGCAGACCATTTATCTTAGGATGATAATTAGTGATGAAACTTAACATTGTATATATTGCCTGCAAAAGACTTCACTGGAACTTTGAGGTAAACCTTAGATCCTAATCAGATACAATATAATGTGGTACTCCATGAAACCTTATCACTTCATTAATAGAAATTCTAGAAATATGATCAAGAGATAATTATTCTCTTATGGAAATGAAGTGTGATAAATTTTTAAGGTGATCAACCATAACCCATATGTAATTATTCCCTTTATATAGTTTGGGGAGTTTGACAACAAAATACATGGTGATATTCTCCCATTTTCATTCTAGTATGCATAATGGTTGTAAATTCGGCTTAGAATTTTGTATATCATCCTTAACCAATTGAAATACCATGTAATTAGATAAAAACACAACAATATCTCTCTTCATGCCATCCCACCAGAAATACTCTGTCAAATCTATGTATATCTTCGTACATCGAAGATGAATAGAGAATAGAGAACTATGAGTTTAATATAAAATCTAATTCTTAAAATATGTTATGGATAGTACAGACACATAGTTTTTTACCTTACCATTCTATCATAATCAAGGTAAAATTCATGAAAATTTGTCACCTTTTTTTGTATCTCTACATCTTCCTTCTGCACCACTTTAATTATCACCTAGATAGATATTTGAACACTCATTTGAGAAATATAATATTTCCCCTTACAATAATATATCTAGATCTATCCTTTTAAAATGAATAAATATTGGATATTTTGTGATCCTCATCATAAATAAGCTAGCATGATCCTTTCGACTCAAAGCATCTTCCACATTGTTCACATTCCCATAGAGATAATGTATTGAGTAGTCATAATATTTAATCACCTCAAACCATATTCTATGGAATATATTCAACTATTTTTATGAAAATATATACATCAAGATTTTATTATTAGTATATATATCACACCTTTCATCATAAAGATAATGCCTCTATATCTTCAATGAAAAAATTACTACTACTAAATCCAAATCATGAGTTAGGTAATTTTTCTCATGAATCTTAAATTATCGTGAGGAATATGATATTAACATATAATTATGCATGAGAACTCATCCTGATCTCTTCTTTGATGCATCATTATAGATTAAAAACCATTATCTATTACATGGTAGTGTAAGAACAGATTCCTTGACCAACCTCCTCTTTAGTTCTTTGAAACTATCTTCAGATGAATCTATCTATAAGAAATTAACCACCTTATGATTCAAAATGGTTATTGGATTATATAGTTGGGATAAATCTATCATAAAGTGTTAGTAGTATCTAGAAAACAATGGATTTCAGTTACCAGGGTTGGTCTTGACCATTTCTCAACAACTTTCATCTTTAAAGGATCAACTGATATACCCACACTTGTGATTATATGACATAAGAATGAAACTTTATGAATCAAAAATTCACACTTTTAAATTTAGAATAAAAATTATCCTTCCTCAAGGTCTTCAACACAATTCTCAAATTTTCTCCATGTTCTTCCCTGGTCTTTGAATATATAAGAATATCATCTATAAAGACTAAAAAAACTAATTAAGGTAATCTATAAAGAATTGATTCATAAAATCCATAAATATATCAGGATCATTGGTAAGATTTAATGAAATTTCTAGAAATTAATAATGACCATACCTCATATGAAAGGATTTAATGGGTATATCCTCCTTCTTGATCCTTAAGTGATGATATCCAAATTGAAGATCAACATTGAAAAAATATTGAGCACTATGTAATTGATCAAATAAATCATCGATACAAGGTAGATGATACTTGTTCTTAATAGGGATCTTGTTAATTTTCTAAAAATCAATGAAAAGGCACATTGAACCATCTTTCTTCTTAACAAAAAGAACAGGTTCACCCCATGGAAAATCACATGGCCGAATGAACCCCTTATCTAGATTATCATGGTTTTGTTTCTTCAATTCATATAACTCAATTAGGTATATTCTATATTAAGTCTTTTAAATAAGCATAACACTAGGTATAAGATCTATTGGAAACTCAACTGGATGATTAGGGGGAAGACAAGGCAAGTATTTGGAAAATACATTAGTATATTCTTGAACAATACACAAATATTCAGTATTGATTTTCTCCCCAACCATTTAAGATAAATATCCCTCATAAGTAGGTAGAAAAAACATATGATAGAAGTAATTTAAAATGGAGTTTTAGGTTCATTATCACATTGATAGATGATTAAATTTTGATTCAGAATATCATATGTAACTTCCCTTCCTCGAAAATTGATATTGGATCTATACTGAGAGAGCCAATCCATACCCAACATTATGTCAAATTCAACTAGAGGAAATATAACAATATTTACAAGAATAATATTCCCACAAACTTCTATTAGAGGGGAGTTATAGACTTGGAATGTTATCCTTCCATTAGGGGTTTTCACTGCCAACTCAATATCTAATAATTCAAGTGGTGATGCAACACCCTTAGAAAATTATTCAGATATAGAAGACTGGGTAGAACTTGAATCAAATAAAACATTTTCAATACTAGATTAGATAAAAAGTGTACCTTTAACCATGTCATTGGGAACTTCTAGGTCATCTGTATAAATCACATAAGTTTATCTTTTTCCCTTAGGCTTCTTTTATAGTAAGTCCCCTTGATATTTTTGGAATTAGTTAGAATAATACCCCATCTCTTTATAGTTAAATCATTATAATTTGATGGTTTCTCCCTTACCCTTACATTCATGAGTATAATGTCCTTTCCCCCCACTCTTTAATCATACCCCTTTTCCTTTTAAGAATATAATAAAGTGTTTATTTCCATAAGTATCACATATTGGAGAATTATTCTTTATCTTCTTCTTCTTATCTATAATTTACTATTATTTCCTCTTCTTTTATTTATATAATTTGAATCCATAATACTTGCATAATTATTTATTTTTCATGGTACCACATGATACTCTATCCTCATAGGATGAGAATGTTTGGGAAAATAATGCCCTTTGAAGGATTGTCTTAATCCCATCCAAGAAACAGTCAATATTTCTTTTTTGTATTACATACATAGTCCAAAACATGACTTGATAACCTTGTAAATCTATCTTCATACATAGAAAAATTTTCCTCTTCCTTTTGTCTTAGACTCAAAAATTTTCTATCCATATCTACTTTTTATTAGGGGGGAAATATTTTTCTAAGAAAATTTCCTTAAAATACTTCCATTATATGCTTGATATTTCCTCCTCATCATTAGTATTTTGAATCAATGACCACCATTTATTCTTATCCCCTAAGAGATGATACACTTCCAAGAAAATATTCTCCCTTTTATTACTTCCTAAAGTGATGAATATCTTCTCTAAGGAACTTATACATTGCTCAACTAAAAATGGATTTTTTTTCATTGTTTGATAGAGATTTATGATGCATAAAGTTGTCTAACATTATTACAAAACATTGTGGATATTTAAGATGATCCATATAGGCCTGGTTACTGGTCATAACCTAGTTTATATGTCCTAAAATAGGTATAATTTGTTCATTTCCACCTACAAATCCATCTTCGTCTTCATTATCCTTCCCAGGAGGTAAATCCATATATGGATCATATTCATTGATATGATTTACATTCCTTCATGTAGGTTCCATTTCTAAATAATGTTATTAGGTCCACCAGGCTAGATACCCTGAGAGGGGGGTGAATCAGGGTATGACATATTAAAACAACTACCCCTTCTGATCTTGTTTTTCTATTAGAAAAAACCCTCTTCTCTCTCCTTCCCGTTGCAGAGTATGAATAAACCATAAAGCATGCACAACACACATCAATTTTTACTTGGTTCACCCTCACTGGGCTACATCCAAGGAGCATACACTGGTAGTGTGCTGATGTACACATTCCACTATAAGTGCACTACTGTTTACAAGTTTGAAACAGACTCAATGTCCCTCCTAGTTTACAACCACTCACAATTTGAGAACTCGCTTCTTTTTCAACTGAAGTGAGCTCACTGCTTCTTCAGAAGATCCACTCACAGTTTATAGATCGGTAGGTCTCTTCATTATCATTAATGAATGCATCCTCTATAATATGTAGATGCACTATTGAAATCCAAATTTCATCCATCGATGAATACCCATTTTCCACTGAACACTAGGCAACACACTTTAGAAACACCTTCGCAAAGCACCCTACTTCGCAAGGCTCACAACTTCGTAAATCTCAAAAAAACCTTCACGAAGCTCCTTCCTTTTCGAGAAGCTCAAGCCTTCACAAAGCTTAGGCTGTGACGGAGCACAAGTCATCATAGAGAAACTTCCTTCATGAAGCTCACTGAGCCAACGTGGAGCTCACAACTTTCGTGGAGCTAGATTAGCCGTCGTGAAGCTCTTATTTCACAAAGTACACTGCCTTCGCGAAAAACCTTCGCGAGCTGAGAGCAAAATATTTTCTTCAAAAAATCACAGCTTCTCTTGAGGTGGTCAAGGCCTATTTATAGGCAATTCCCCTGACCCTCAAATCTTCCGTGCAAACTTAGCTCCACATCATCACAAATTGCAGAGCTCCGAAATTTCAGCTGAAATTCTTTCAATATCGCAAAGCACCATGGAAATTTTCCGATTATGGAGCTCATCATAATCATTGAGCATCCCATAAATTCTTTCGCTCCTTCATTGCAAATCTTCACTCACAATTACCTTCTCCACCGCAATTCTCTTCAATTATTCCATTCGTGAAGCTTTTTTTAATCATGAAGAATCACTGTCAACATTCTTCTAGTCTTCGCGAAATCCAATCCATGAAGCCTATATTCACAAGACTCATGCATTTGCCATAATTTGATGAGATCTTCATGGAAATCCTTATTTTTCGATGCTCACAAAACTCCAAATTTTGGACCCCAAAAATTGGAAAACATTAGAAAATGGAGCCACCTTGTATCTATTCTTTTATACCACCTCCATATCATCTATTCCTTTTTCATGGTTCTTTGTCAACATGGATTGTCAACAACGTCTATGGAACTTGAAAATTCACCATGAAAACCTTCTTTGTCAACAAATACAATCAACCCAAAAATGCTGCAATGTTACCTTGAGGGATTTTTCCCAACCAATGTCATAAACTAGATTATATCATATCATTATGAAACATAATGTATAATTCCAAAACTAGTGAAACAATTAACATAAATTGAAAGATTTATGCATAGCTAATCTCAGAATCATAAACTTGGTTTCTTTTGGGAAAGTTTCCAAATAATAAAATATTTTTTCAAATACTTCATAATAGTCTATAAAGAAAATGTGGATTATCCCAAGAATATCTCATGGGAGTGTCAAATTAGGTGTGCAGGAAGGCCCATTGTCGTGCACTAGTTTATGATCGATTTAAAGCCCAATACACACTTTTAAGAGTTATCACACCTCTGTACAATAATTCTAGTGACATGTACACTTTTATTTTAAAAAATAGATGTATTTATAGGAAATACACACAATACATACCTTAAAAAAACTTCAGGATGCAATATTATGCTTATAATCATCTTCAAAGTCAGTCATAGGGTTATATTCCCTAATATATGTTTTCTAAAATCATGTTCCTAATATTTCTATTAAACTTTCTATGATACCAAATATAAATACCCTGCTCCTAGTAGAATAGAGTAGGTGTATGCTTTATTACATTGGTACTAGATATAATTAATCTCATCCCAAATGACTGAATAGTTTCGTAGTCTTCAAAATCAAGATACATTTTAAAATTTCACATTACATTTGAGAATATAAAATACAACATATTATTTTAATTTAGAAATACATTATAACCTTTAAGAAATCCCTTTATTTCAATCATAAAACAATTCTTGATATCTTGGAAAAAGTAAACATAAGAAAGGGGTGAGCTCAGATGCCCAATGAGGGTATACGTAAAGCAGAAGCTAATTAGTCATGAATAATAAAGCAGGAAATAAATTTTATTTAAATAATTACATATAAAATAACCACACGAGCTAAAACATTATCCATCAATATAAAAACTATTAAAATAATCACATGTAAATCAATAATTTATTTCATAATAATATAATGAATAATGATATACAACTTAAACTTTTCATCAAGGCCTCATGAAAATACATCTTAAACATACCTTTAAATCCTTGGGCAAAGACATCTTACATAAATGGGAAATAAATCAGAGAAAAAATCCAATATATTTTGTATCATGAGATATGTTGATACATCAAGGGGATATGTACTTCCTCTCACTACACATCACTTATTAAGTCCAAAGCATTCCTTGTATGAATAAAAAACACAACTTAATCAATATGCCTTAAAAATCAATAACTATTCATAATAGAAGAATTAACATATAAAATATCAATACATTACCTAGTAGACTGACCATAAACCATCCATATAAATATATTGGATGGTATAATTATATTATATCCTTATTAACACATAATATTCAACAAAGGATGTTGACATAGATGAAAATATTTTCAAAAGATTACTTGAAATTTTCTTGAGAAAAATTCTATTTTTTAATTTGAAATAAATTATCTAAAAATTTCACTAATATTGAGGAAAAATTTTTATTTGAAAATAACCCTGTAAACTTATAATGTAAGTTTAAAAGTAATTATTGGTTATGAAGGTGGGAAATTCCATTCATACTGTATGAGTTAGAAAACATTTTTTCCCCACTTTTGTAGAGAAATTCCAATAGCACCACATTTGGAAAAATGGAAGGAAGATTAATTTTAAACCATTTTTTAAAAATTAAAGAATGGGTAAAAATGACATTAAAAATAATAGTAGAATAATAAAAACATTCTTGAAATTTTTTTAGTGAAAACATGGATTTATAAGAAAAAGGTTTTTCATTTGAAGAGAGAAATAAAGTTAATTTTCATTAAAAACATATTTTTTTATATTGAGTACTTAAAGTAATGAAAATAAAAGAAAATACTATAATTTAAATAAACAACCAGATGATAATAAAATAAATTGGGTTCAATATATAAATATCAAATAATTATCCCAACAAATACTTAAACATAAACAATCTTGAATAACTATGAGATTGTAAAATAAACCCTTACCTCAGGTTCAACTTCCTTCGTGTGTGTCCAAGCCTCTTGTATAATAAATATAGATTTATTAGATATATATATTATATAACCATACTCATATATATGATACCATATATTATTTACTTATAATATTTTATGACCCGTTTATTAACAATTATTTGTTAAAATCACTATTCCAAGTAACAACTGCTTCATTTTTCATATATGTTTTAGTTAGTTTCAGTACTTATACTTTGATCATGGTTATATCATCTACATAATATGAATCATGACATAAATATAATTTATATTCATTGTATATGTATTTAGAGTAATCCATAAAAGATAAAGACAAAAAAATGAGTTACACCTTTCATAGAGATGGAAGGCTGTACGTATGTGTGAAAAAAATCACTTTAGGGAAAAAACGTAAATAATAATTCACTTTTAAAGAATCATTATTATGTTATATACATCATATATAAAAATTATACCAATAATAATAACCATATGTAAAATATATTGATGAAAAATGAATTGTATCCCTATGTGGAGATGATAAGCTATACAAACACACAAACGATAAAATAATAGCACCATTATACCCCTTATCCTATTTCAATATTGTAATTATTTTTAAATAATTTAATAATATATAATTTTCATAAAATATTATTAATTCCTATTTTGACACCATTTAATTAATTTTACTAAAAATACAAAAAGAGAAAGTTGGAATTCGAATCTATTGCTTTAACACAAAAATAACATGTCATAATCATCTATATAATTTTTATAACACTATAAATCATTAAAATTATTTCACTTTTAATATTTTTAAAATAAGTTATTTTATTTTTTAATTAATTGAATAAATTTTGTTTTAACTCTGCGTAATCATTTAAAGTAATTATATAATTAATAAAAATAAAAAATAAATTTACATCATGAAAATAATTTTAATATTCTCAAAATAGACCTTTATATTTGTTTATAACCTTATTTTTTTTATGTGGTCACATAATATATATCTAAAACTAAAAGAGTGACACTTTGTAACTTTCTTTTCTTTAAATATTATATAGGCCATTTTCATGGGAAAATGTACATTAAACAAATAAATTTTGATCCTAAGGTGATAAGTATCTACTTACATTCATCCAATATGATTTAGGATGAAACATTATTGCCTTATCACTTAGTTTTAACCTATATCAACCTAATTTACCCTTTACCGATGTGATAAATTTACCATGATTTCTATTCATATGGAAAAAAATAAAAGGGACATATTTTCCAAATTTGGACCACCAGATTACAAATATGGAATCAATTTTTCAAGATTCTATTTCTATAAGTAGTAGAAATATATTTTAAAATAATTACACAAAACTTGATGAAATTGTTTTTAGTAAAATACATTTTTCATCATAAAAATGAATTTATTCTTATCCTATGCCTAAAAAACATAATATGAATGTAAAAAAATTTATTGAATATATAATATATACATTTCATAAAAAAATCAATAGTAATTAATTTAATATATTAATATAAAAAAAACATTACGCGCATAGAAATAGTTTTTTAGAAGAAAAAACATTTCTTTTATTTTTAAATTATCCTTATTTTCATTTATAATTAATTAATTATCAATGAATTATTTTGATACATTTATAAACCATATTTTTTAATAATTTAGTTCATTATGTTCACACCCACTAATCCAAAAACTTGTTGATAACTTTAGTATCATATTTTTATTTAACTTGTTGTTGCATGTAACGAACATTATCGAAGAAATAAAATTATTTAAATAGAAATATATTATAAAATATCAAGGTAATACAATAACACCACATCAATTTCTTTTTTTATGAAAAGTAAATATAGTATCACAAAACAAAAAATAAATAAAGTAAAGTCAACAAAAATAGTTATCAACAGAGGATTACACTAATGGAACCCTCACAAAGAGGAACAAAGAAAAAAACATGAAAACCAGGGTAACTTATATGATAAAAAAAAGGAAAAACAAAATGAGACCCCTTACTAGGGATAAATATCATCTTTTGAAGGCCCTCCAAATTTTTATAATATCTTTTTTCTTCCTCATAAACTAAAATCCATGATATCACCACTAGAATAACACTCCCAGACTATGGTGTGAGTGACATCATCTATAGAGCCACGAACAAGCTCACCAATCTACAGATCATATCATTTACCCTATTGATTTATCGTGGATATCATTTTCTATGATATGTTATATTCACTAGGAAAGAATGTCCTTGCATACTTAAATCTTAAACAATCATCATACTAATGGTACCATGCGATTAGTTGAGTAGGTGTAGAGGATCCCACCATTGAAACAAATCGAATAGTTAGAATTACAGAATGGAAACTCTAGCTTCTGTTTCAAGGTTAACCAGTGTTATATTAAGGCAAAATATCATATTCCTCGAATATGAAAGGAAAATCAAATCACCTGAGGGTGACTAAAATTATTATAAAAAGGTAACCCTCCCCTTGCAAAAAGGTAAGCTTCTCATTTCTGCATCTATTTAATAGTCATCCCTTCCATATCAAGAAAACAACAACCTCACATAAAGGTAACAATTTTTCACAAAAAAACCCATGTAAAGGTAGAATTAAACCTCACATAAAGCTCGCATATTCCTTGTGTGAGGGTAAACTTCCCTCATAGGGTAATTCACCCTCACATAAGGGTATAATTAATACATAAAATTCTTAAACAGTTGAATAATAAAACTAAAAAAAGATGCATGAGAAATAAAAATCAATCATGTAATATGTAAATCTAAATACATGGAATAAAAAAACTAAAAACTATAATTGTAATTTGTAATGATTAACATGTCAAAATCAATAATACTTAATGACGATGTAGAATTTTCGAACATTCCATACCACACAACCAAGGGTCCTACCATAATATCATCAATGAACTATTACTAATTCTACAAGAAACGCCATTATCAAGAATATATCATTCACCAAGATTACTCAATTGTATAAAACTAGGTTAATAACTGACTCTTGCCACCAGGAAACTAGATATAGGGAAGTAATTTTATTTATGAACATCTGGACATATTTTACCTTTCAAATGAATAATATTTCACCCTTTTTTCTATATCATCACTTGACTACACTTCCCAGGATTCCTAAAACCCATACCACTAGGTACCTTACCCACACAAAGATTGCCCTAGATATACTAATGATTATTATTGTTCCCCTCATATTCACCCCACAAAAACATATCCATGCATGAGTGAAGTTGATAAAAAATGTGACCAAGTAACTTAAATAAATACATGACATACAGTGGTATATATTTCAAAAATTTATTTAATTAAGGCCTCCATCCCATCCTGTGAGATAAATTTTCCAACAAACTCATGGATTAATTTTTCAAATCTACAAAAAAAGTAATGAAAACACCTCTTTTTTTGTCTAACCACTATTGTTGGAGGTGCCAAAAAATTATTAAGTTTCTCAATAATTTTAACCCTCAATATAGTGAAAATATCCTCTCCTATCTCAGTAGTAACTCCTCTAGTGAAAGATTCCCCAAACATATTAAAATTAACCTTTTACCCATAAGATCCATCATATTCCTCAATAATATTAACAAAAAATTACTTTGATTGCATCACCCTTATATAAATAACTCTATCATCATTAAAAAATAAATTAGTAACACTCAACCCCTACTTACTCACCTATAAATCACGAATGATACACTTATGTCCTATTTAGGATTTCACACTGAAAAAAAGATATAAATGAGGATAAAAAATAAATTAAAATAGGATTACCCTATCAAATCCCTTTAATAGTAAAAATAAAAGAAGAAACATTCACATTAACATTAATATTATATATAACCAAGGAAACAAACATTATTTTAATTTCAACTGAAGCCCTACTAAAACTTATTTTCTAATGAAAAAATCATAGTAACTCCAACTCCACCTGATTATATGGTTTCATCATATCCAATTTGAGAGCCACAATACCACTCTATTAATGGTTAAAACCCATTATTAATTAAAACAATCCATGGGTTGTAATGTAATTATTAGAAATGAGTCCCCTAAAAAACTATACTCCTTTTAAATAATATCTTGAAAAATGATGCATAATCTGTTCCCAAGATTTTTTGAAATTTTTTTAAAGATAATTCTACAAAAGCTAACAGGAAAAAATATAGTAATAGAATCTAGGGTTTATACTTTCAAAATAAAAGTGATGAATATTTCATTAAAATGACCGATATCAGTTGTTTATCTCTATAAGTCTTTTATATTCCTAGTTACTTCCTCCCCAATAATGTTTTGATATTTATTAAATAATAGAACTTGAAAACCATCCAAAATAGAATCTTTTTTCAAGTTAATTTGTTTAGAAATAAATTAAACTTCTCTCTCATCAATATTATGAACAAAGATATTATTTTTAGAAGGATATATCATTGCTTCAATAAAAATTTCAACTAACTTAGAAATATTATATTGTCTTATAGAACATAATCATTCATAAATATTAGTAAAAATATTCTTAATACCTAGTTGATCCTCAACCCAAGTTCCATAAAAATTCACCAATTTATAAATCAAGTTTTCCATCCTTATGAAATCATTTTGACAAAAATGAGTTATTTTTTAATCATCAAACACAATGCTTGATTCCCTCATTATCAAATATCAATACTTCTCCCTTGAAAACATCATCTCATCCAACTCCTTCCCTAGACATTGTAATTTCTCCAAAACAATATGATTTATTTTAATCAAATAACCCAATTTTAATTCTTCATATAACTTAGAAACCCAAACATCAATATTATTGAACATAGAATGGATCCATTGTAATTGCTTCTAGAATTTACATTAAATCTTTAACTAAATTTCCTACATCGAAAACTCCCACATTAATTAATAATGTTGTATTTGTTGGATTCCTTGGTCTATAAACTCTCAAACCTAAAAGGATTATTCATCCTCTATTTAATAGGGTTATTATTCAATGACAACAACATTGCATAGTGATAAGAATAAATAATTATAATAGGATCAATTATAAAAAGTGGGAAAAAGTTTTTCCAATCAATAATACCAATAAAAATGATCCAACCTTTTACTTCTCGGTTCTCCTACAACAAGACCAAGTTAATAACTCCACATTTTAGTTGAGATCGACCCAAACTATTAACTTAATATAATCACAAAAATAATTAGTACTAACATAGATTTTATTGAGTAAAACCTTAAGGGTATAACACACTACTACAAAACCCATGTTTAACAGCGCTGGTATTTATCAGTGCTAGAAAAAATACTGATTAATGTTATATTTATCATCATTGATAAATTTAACCTTTTATCAGCGCTTGTTTTAGTGTTGATAAATATGAAATTTATCATCTCTTTATTTTTAGTGCTGATAAAGTGTATCCTTTATCAGTGATTTATTTTTATCACGGATAAAGGGTACCCTTTACTAGCACTTTATTTTTAGTATTGACAAAAATTTATTTCATCAGCACTTTTTTTGCACTGATAAAGGTCTAAATATATGAAATAAAATAATTAAATAAATAAAAAATAAATACAAGTTTATTAAAAAAATATTACAAATTTTTTTAATTAAATAATTATAGGTAAAAATGAATAAATTGATTATACATTATTAAATATTAAACATTTTGTTAATTAGATAATTATGATAATTAATAATCTTAAATTTTATATATTAAATATATAGATATATATTAATGTATATAAATATGATTTATATATTAAAAAATATTTATGTGATTTAAATTAAATAGTCATAGTTTATTGAATAATGGTTTATAATTAAAATTTAATATAAATTAGAAATACTGACTAATTGTATAGTACTCAACATATAATTGATTGTTGTTTGATTTTTTAATTTTACATAGATCTAATTTGTGTTATATTGATTTTACATATACATAATTAATACATTTTTATATACAATTCACACACATAAAACTTATCCATTTTTTTAATATTGTTAAAGCATACTTATTCTTAATTTATTCAATTTCACTCATTTTTAACATATATGAATGACTTTAAAATTAGATATTCATTAATAATGTAAAAACTATATTCTTAAAAAATTATAAGTAAATATATTTATAAATTTACATTTAGTATATTTATATAATTATATGTTTATAATTATAAATAAATAATTACATATATTTAAATAGTTATTAAATTTATAATAAATTTACTTAAGTAAGGAATATATTCACTATATTTATATATATGTATTAAATATATATATTTATAATTATATAAATATATATAATGATATAAATATATATAATGATATAAATATTATTTTTTAAAAATATTTCTATAATTATAAATAAATAATTATAAAACTACAATAAATATATTTAAAAAAGAATATATTTAATATATTTATATTTATATATATTTATTAAGTATATATAAATCTTTACATTTTTTATTTATAATTATAATTATAAATAATTTATCAGTGCTTTTTTCACACTGATAAAGATGAGGCTTTATTAGCACTAAAAAAAAACTGATAAAATTAACAAATATCAGTCATATAATTTTAGTACTGATAAAGATTGATTTAATTAGCACTTTTTTAGCACTGATAAATACCCACCTTTATCAGTGCTTATTTGTAAGCAGTGATAAAAGTGTCCCGATCTAATTAAAAAGTCCTAACCATTTGCAAACCCGTTGTGATATCAGAAGATTTCCACAGAAGCCAACCACTACTGGCGCTCCTACTCAGTGAATTGAACCTCAAATCACACCACTTGACTGCCTCTCAAACATCTCATCTGACATCTGGTGTTTAATTAAAGTTTGGGTTTCTAAAGATGGGTTTAGGTTTTCTTCAACCTAGTAAGGTAGGCCTTCTGATTTTATTTTTGTATTTTTTGTTTTATTTTTGATTTCTTCTTTGGCGATGTCGTTAGTTGTTGTCTGGTGATTGTATACCAGTAAGGAAGACCTTCCAATTTTCTAATTTTCTAATTTTTATTCAAATATTGATCGCTCATGGAGGGTTTATTGTTTCCAATCTTGATGGTGACACATGGAGTCACATGGAGTTTAGTTATTTGTTTTATTTTGTTTACATTTCCCAAATTGATCGCCCAAAGATATCATACATATTTTTCATTCTTTATTTTATCAATGGTATTCCATACATGTGATATTTTAGAAATTGAAGCTGGGGATTTTGTGTGTAAAGGAGTTGAAGGTAGGTTAAGGTATTTCATTTATATTATACTGATTTATATATTCTTTTTCCTACTTATCTAGGTTGGATTGATAAACCAATGTATGAATGCATCATGGCAGTTTCTATTTCTAATAGTTTTATTTTTCTGTGCCAAATCATTCCCACTGTGTTGTTTTTCATTCCCTATTAATTGTTTATAGTATGAGGGGGATTTAGAATGTCCCTTGGACACTATCATTGGCTAGCTTGGGTGTTGGATATATGGTTGTCTTGGTTCTTTTTGGAAACAATGTCTATTGTTAAATGTTTGTACCTTTTCTCAATAATCCAACTTCCTATGTCTCTACACTTTTAAAAAATCTATTTTATTTTTCTCTCTCTTTATATTAATACAATATTATTAATAAATCCATTTAATAATACTATTTTAAATATTAAACCTTGATGCTATGTACTATTTTCCAACTACATTATAATTTTTCATCATCATCTTACTACCCCTCTCTCAATAATTTACAAAAAAAATATCCTTTTGATATTACCCCTTTATAGTTATACCAATTTTTTTAGACCTATATACCACTATAAGATATTATAATTTCTTTCTTCAAAATGTAGATTTCCAATAATTTTTACCCCTTATGAGTATTTATTTAACTAACAACAAGTGTATTTTCATGGAATTACTTTTATACCTAGATATTTTACATGTATAAAAATAGTATTCCAAACCTTTTCATAAGAAAAAAAGTTGGCATATAATGAATCTCCCACACTCCATGATATAGATTGACATTCCATCCACAAAATTTGAAAATTTTATTCAATTTTCAATGGGTGTAAACATGGGTTTTCAATCTTCCTTTTGAAATCTATTAAACACTTCCCTCACATACATGTATTGAGAAATAGATATCCCATGAATTCCATGAGTCACCATTAAACTAAGGAAAATTTCAACTCACTAATCATCAATATTTAAACACTGGGCATTGTTAATGTAGAAAATTATTTTCATCATTCAACTATTGGACCTCTAAATATTATGTCAACTACATTGATAAACACTTTCAATATATCCGTAAAATTATTTTTTGTATAATGATTATGATCGATTCCTTATTTTTTAAATTAAAGTTTCTTTAATAATTCATCTAAGATTAAATACTAATCTCTTAGTTCTTATTTTAATTCATACACCACTTTTTTTAATTTATAAAAACTATTCTCATATTAAAGAATAATAAAATTATATGTTTGTTTGATGTAAACTTCCTATTCATGTAATCCATTATTAAATGTTAATTTTTTATCTAGTTGGAGTACCTTGAATTTCTTTGGGATGGGTCTGTGTGGTGATATGACATCCCAAGAGTCTTGAGATGTTTTCAAATATTGATATACCATTAATTTTAAATGTAATAATTCCTTATGTTTCAACATTACTTGTTCTAATACATTTTTATATCTTCTAATTGATTGAATGGGAGTTTATTATTCTTATTTATCATATTTGAGTTTCTTATTACTCCTTAGTTTCTATATTATATTTTCATTTGTTTAGGGGATTAAGAAATTTTTAATGTGGAGTAATTACTTTCTTAAATTCAATTACCCATTTTCTTCAACATACTAAAATTATTTGAAAAAATAAAATGTTGAGTTTCCCTTATTGTAGTTGTCTATAACTTTCACTTTTTATAGTGAATATCTAATGTGTATTTATTTATATATTGTATAAAATTATTGTTTTATGAACCTAATATGATGGATATGAATAGAAAATGGATGTATTTTAATCATTTGACAAACTAATATGAAGATATAGTTAAAGAGTTCATCAACTTTGAAAGAGATAATGCATACGACCCTTTTAAAATCCTCTATCTGTGTTTACGTTGTTGTTATTAAAGACAAATTAGTCTAGAAGAGTTGGGAGAATATTTAATTTGTCACAGAATAGATAGAATCTATAAATGTTTGAATAAACACAGAAAAAACTATATGTGGACATTGATTGGGATGATACTATAGTTTATGAATCATTAGATATGAATACCTTTGTAAAAGATGATGGAGATCACATATAAGAAATGAAAATGGAAATTAAAGATGACCTTCGTGATTGTCCAAAGTTGTTTGAGGAGTTAAATAATTGTTCCAAAAAACTATTGTATATAGGTTGTAATAAATACACAACATTTTCAGCTGTACTAAAGTTATATAATTTGAAAGCTGGCAGCAGATGGAGTGACACCAGCTTTACAGAACTACTTAGTCTTTTGAAAGAAATGCTATCGGAAGAAAATGAACTACCATACTAAAAATATGATGCTAAATTAATGTTACATTCAATGGGAATGACCTCTAAAAAAATATTCTTATCTAAATGATTTTATATTGTTTCTCAAGGACCATGAATCACTCATAAAATGTCTTAAGTGTAGAAAAAATCAATACATGAAAATTGAATCAAGTCCTTCTAAATATGTATGGTACTTTCCTATCATTAAACGGTTTAGAAAACTATATGGATGTTAGGAAACCACGAGACAATTAACAGGTCATGTAGATAAAAGAATTAATTATGGGAACCTACGTCATCCATTATATTCTCCTTAGTGGAATAAAATAGATTACATGTTTCCTTAATTTGGAGATGATCTAAGAAACTTTCATCTTGATTTATCTACAGATGGAATAAATCCTTTTGGTGTATAGAGTAGTACTCATAGTAAATTTCCCATCATGTTGGTAAATTATAACTTTCTTTCATGGTTATCTATGAAATGTAAACACATTATGTTGTATTTACTTATATTTCGACTAAAGAAATTGGGTAATGATATTGATGTCTATTTGGATTCATTGATCAAAGACCTGAAATTGATTTGGGATACAAGTGTTACAATATATTATGCTAATAGAAGTTAATAATTCACATTGAGGTCTATGTTGTATGGAATGATAAATTACTTCCCTTCTTATGGAAATTTATCAGGATATAGAATTAAAGGAATGGTGGGGTGTCTCATTTGTGAAAAATTCACATACTTAGTTTAGTTGAAACATTCCTCAAAGACAATTTTTTTAGGACATTAGAAATTATTACCTAAACAACATAAATATAGATCCTGTATGACAACATTCTATGGGAATATCAAATAAGGTACAACACCTTCTCCAAAAATGAGCGATCAACTACAAAAAAAAATTAAAAAATATTGACACTATTTTCAGTAAACTATTTTCGAAAAAATTTAAAAAATCATGTTGTAAGAAGAGATCAATTTTCTTTGAATTACCATATTATAATTTTTTGTATGTCAGACATTTTATTGATGTCATGCATGTAGAGAAAAATTTATTTGATAGTCTTATTGGCACATTACTAAATGTTCCCGAAAAAATGAAAAATGGAATCAAGGCTAGTTTGGACTTGATTGAAATGGAGATAAGAGAAGATTTGGAACTAGTGAATGGTAAAAAGAAGACTTTTCTTCCTCCAACATCTTAACCTCTATCTAGACAGGAAAAATTCTAATTTTTCATTTTCTTTAATAGTGTAAAAGTTCCACAGGGGTATTCATTAAATATCAAGAATGTCATGTCAATGATTAATTTGAAGTTACAAGAACTAAAATCACATTATTGTCATGTTTTGATGCAACATTTAATGCCTTTTATTTTCCTTAGTATTCTGTCTCAAAATCTACGACATACACTAACTCGAATCTGCTTCTTTTTCAAAGTCATATTTAGTAAATTTGTAGAACTAATGAAGTTTCCCATCATGAATAAGGATATTGCAGTCATATTATGTGAATTAGAGATGTACTTTACACCATTATTATTTTATATAGTGTTCCACATGATGATTCACTTGGTTAGAGAGGTTCAACTATTTGGTCCTATCCATTACAGATGGATGTACCCCATTGAATGATATATAAACATTTTTAAAGGGTATGATAAAAATCAATGTCATCTCGAAGGTTGTATTGCAGAATGATATATTTTTGAAGAAGCTATTGAATTCTATATTGATTGCCTATCAGATGTTGAAAGAATTAGTCTCCTAAAGTCTCGTCATAGAGAATTGCTTATAGGTGAAGGGATTTTCAGAAGAGATGTTGTTACATTTACCTTGATATATTTGGAGCAGGAACATCTTTACATATTACATAATAGGTAATATGTTGATCTATACATTGAATCCCACAAAGTAATTAATAGAGATTTGAATCCCTCAAGGGATGAAGGATGGATATCAAATACACATAATCAACAGCTTATAGGATGGTTCATAGATCAAATTTTTAATGAGTTATTTGAAAATATAAATTCAATTGCCGAACAACTTCAATGGATATCTAGAGTACTGAATGAAAATATTAAATCTTACATTGGTTTTATAATCAATGGTTATACATTCTATAAAAAATAACATGATGACTTTTTTACGATGAAAAACAGTGGTGTTATGCTTGTGCTTGTAGTGATGCACATATCTGGTTCTAAGGATAGAAATCCAATTTATAGAAATATGTCATATTTGGGAATTATCGAATAGATATACAAGTTGGATTATACAGCATTTCAAGTGTCTATTTTCTATTTCAAATGGGTTTAAAATATCAATGGAGTGAAAGTTGATTAAATGATCTATGTGATGTTGAATTTTAGTGTGTAATGGGAAAAAAGACAAGCTGTTCAAAATGGAAACACAAGTAGTGCAAGTATTTTATTTCTCTGATCCAACAAAAAATAATTGGTTGATTGTCCTACTGGAGACTAAAAAAATATTGAGCTAGATGAAAATTAAATCGAGGATGACCCTTTAATTGAGACATCACAATCAGTTCATGTTAGTCCTAATATAGACAATGTTTTTTATGTTAGAGGAAAACACAAAGAGGGGATTTGGATTCTCAATAAAGGAACCAAATCCTTGAAACCTTTAAAAAAAGACTTTTTAATGATAAGGTAAAAGTGTTTTTTAATATATTATTTTTTTCTCATAATATTATATGTTCTCTACTGCATTAACATAATCTAAATTAAATGTCTGACTAATCATTCAGACAATATCTTATACACGTGATGGAAGAACAAACTATAATGATAGAAACCCTTTGAAAAGATGTAAAGGTAATGTTATTATTTACTTTCTCTATTTTACTAAAAATTTATATAATAAAATGATTATTTTATTTTCATTATTCCTTATAGAGTTCGTTTATTTTAGAATATTTATATCCATGTGTTATGAATTTGTAAGAAGAGAAATGATGTTTTCTATTCTCACTCACAGATCTAATCTTGATATTTTCATAGTAAAATCATTATCCATAGAATTATTGTATTGTTTCATATTTATGATTAATTTATTTCTTTTTATTATTACTCACATAATAATTTTTTTCTCATATAGGTGGAATCTTTTGTTCAATTTTGGGTGCTCTATCCAACTTTCATGCTTCTTCTCCCTCAAAACCTTTTCACCCCTACCATGTTGCATTTATCACTTTATTTAAAATTCTCTCCACTGCCTTTGTAGGAAGATAAATGAAGCTACCTCTTCTCAATTACAGTGGTAATATTGAAGTTTTCATAGTTAAATCATTGTCCATAGAATTAATGTTTTATTTTATATTTATACTTAATTTATTTATTTTTAGTATTACTCATATAATAATTGTTTTCTTATATAAGTGGATTCTTTGGTTCGAGTTAGGGTACACAATCTGACTTTCATACTTCTTATCCCTCAAAACCTTTTCACCCCAATAGTTTTTCATTTATCACTTTCTTTCATGTTCTCTCCACTACCATTGTAGGAAGAGAAATGAAGTTGTCTCTGCTCAATTATAGAGGTAATCTTAATGTTTTCATAGTAAAGTCATTGTCCATAGAATTAATGTATTGTCTCATATTTATGTTTAATTTTTTTTTATTACTCACATAACAATTATTTTCTTATATAGGTGGATTATTTTGGTCAAGTTGGGGTGTTATGTACATCATTCATCCCTTTTTGTACCAAAACATCCATTGACTTTTTCTCCCTGAAAATCATTCACCCCTGTAGTGGTGACATCAATCACTTTCCTTCAAGTTCTCCCCACTACTTAATCTCATAGGTAATTTTGATATTTTCATATTAAAATAATTGTTAATATAATTAATGTATTATTTCACATTTATTTTTAATATTACTCATAATATTTGTTTTCTTAAACAGGGGGATTTTTTTTTGAGTTGATGTGGTTTGTTCGAAGCTGCTCATGCAGTGTTGGCAGTTCAACAAATAAAGTCAATGGAAATCATGGTAACATTGACAATTAGTATTGTTTTGGGACTTTGGGATGTGTTGGAATTAGCCACACCCAAATCCAACACATGATGTGACTAGTATAACTCCATGTAATTATATCTATTTTTAATTGAAATTAATTATATTAAAAAGGAAAATTGACTCAATGTGTCCGTTATCTGTTTAAAATTAATATTTGACTTTAAAAAGTTTCACTCACTAAAAACCAAGCAAATATTCTAAGATTTTATTGATAATTTAGGGAATTGATTCATAAATCATTTATGATGTGTAGGAATTAGTCTAACATCAAACTGATACACGATGTGATCTGTATGATTCAAAGTGTATATTTCAAGTTTAAAATTACATTTTAGTAAAAAAGACAAGTGACGTACTCAAAACTAAGAAAACACATTCATATTTTTTTTAATACTTTATAAAAACAATCCATACATAATTCAAAATTTGTAATAATCACCACACCTCAATCTGATGCATAGTGTGATCGGCATGAATCTAAGTGCGTCTGCCACGACCCGTCCTCGGGGCCCGTGCCGTGACTACCCCAAGCCCGCCTTCCATAAGCCAGGGGCTGTCGACTAGCACCAAAGGTGTAAATCCCGATAACTAGGAAGGCATTGCCTTTATAAAATTAAACAAAACACCACAGAGTACAAGCGGAAGTAAAACACTAAGCAAAAAGAGAAGTGCAGAAAGGTAAATGGGCCAGAATACAAACCCAAAAAAAAGTACAACTACAACTGAACAAAGTACAATAGAAAAAGACAACAGCTGGAGGGACGGAAGTGGCTCCTGGGTCGTTCTCCTCGGATCCTACCTGAAGGGTAGGTACAGATGGCGCAGCTCCTGGATCATCCACCACGGATCCTACCTGAAGGGTAGGTACAGATAGCCTCCACAACGCTCTCGCTCGTCAACCTCCACTGAGTGTCGTCTCGCCGTGAAGTCCACCTCCGGATACTAACTCGTCGGGTAGTCCACCTCCGGGTACCGTCCAGTCCTCGAACACTCGGCCTCCATCAGCACTGCCTGTCGTCTGCAACCAACACAACGAGGTGCAGGCATAGCCTGTACAGAGGTGATTATAACGATACTCAGTAGGGACCCCGAGATCCTCAAGGTCTCACTAAAAACCAACAAGGATAATCACAAAGAAGATCTCAATAGATAACCTCTACTTAGGTATATGCCCATGCATATACATAAGTTATCAAGTAACCCATCTCAATTATGAGGAAAACACCAAGATCATGAAATCAACGGATAACCACTACCCAGGTATATGCCCATACATATACCTTAGTTATCAAGTGACTCATCTCAATCATGAGGTAAACACAAAGGCCAAAGTCTCAGCTCAAACCAGGATTTTCATTATTGAAACCGTAACTGCTGAAGAGCCCCGTCTCTGGAGTGTACAGTGGTCCTGTCACGACTCTGAGGTACTACTCACTAACCTAAGACTGCTGAGGTACTCCTCCTGTCGAGTACTGTGGGTCAGCCACCCAAACACAGTAGTGCTTCCCGCCGGGGTATGTCACCCAAACACAGTAGTGCACACCCCCTAGTAGCCTGTTGAGGTACTCTCCGGATGAGTACCGCGGTTCTACACCGTCACACAGGTAGTGCTCCGTCCGCCATGGTTCTGCACCTCACAAAGTAGTGCTTCATCCACTGGTCTAGTCGACTCACTCCAAGTCGAGTCGGTCAAGCAGTCGTCAGGTCTCAGTCGGCTACACGGTCTATGTACTCCGCACGCTCGTCTCTAGGAGTGTCCGCTCCACGAGCTACAGGTTGATACTCCAAGTATCTCAAAGTCCCACGAAGAAGTATCTCAAAGGACCGCCTCGTCATAGGGGTCTCAACGCAACAGACGGCCCGTCAATCGGACGTCTGGTATGTGAGTTATTAGCCTTTTCGTCCCAGGGGCCCGGTTGGTTTCGTGTGCGAACCAATCTGGCCGTATCTCAACTGTACCCCGAACTCTCATAGGGTATACTCATAGGGACCATTTCTCAACGTGATCACCAATGCCGCTGACGGTTCGTCAAACGGACGTCTGGTCTGAAAGATAACAGCTTTTCCGTTCCAAGGGCCCGGTTAGATTTTGGGTACAATACAACCCGGCCACTATCCAACAGCAACCAAAAATCAGGAGAATTATGCCAAAAGTTCTGTCTCATCAAGAGGAATCCAACGAGACAGACGGAGCGTCAATCGGACGCTCGGTCTATGAGTTATTGGCTTTTTCGTTCCAGGGGCCCGGTTGGTTTCGTGAGAGAACCAACCCGACCGTACTCCGACGGCATCCAAACCTCGATCGGAGTAAGCCAAATGATCCGTCTCACTTAGACGAATCCATCAAAGTCGACGGCACATCAATCGGACGCCCGGAGCTCAAGATATAAGTGTTTCCGCTCCGAGGGCCCGGTTGGTTTCGTGTACGAACCAACCCGGTCAAACCCAAAGTATTCTGTAACCTTGAGTGCGATATACCAAAATGACCATCTCGTTTCAAGGATCGCATCTCAACTGACGCTGTGTCAATCGGAGGTCCGTATCCCAAGTTATGGGCAAAAGACCGAAGACGGTCCGAAAACGGGGGTTTCGGGCCCAGACCGACCCGGCCCGAGACCCCCCGGTCGGCCCGAACCGGGTCGACCCACCCCGGGTCCGGGTCGCCCCGGCCCGGCATGGCCCGGCCTGGGCACAGCGCGCTGGCCAGCTTGGCCAGTGGCCGAACCGTTTCGGCAAGGGGGGGCGCCTGCCCCCCTGGTGAAATCACGGCCCCCCAATTAAGGGGGCCGTTTTGTATAGCCGGTCAGGGGAATTAATTCCCCCGGCTCCCCTTTGTCCGGCCGGCCCGCACCGGCCGGCCGGTTCTTCCAACGAGGACTGGCGACGGCCGGTCCTTCTTCCTTCTCCGACACCGGCGGCCCAGAACCGGCCACCGATCACCCTGCTCCGCCGCGGCCCGGAACCGGTCGCGGCTTGGTTCGTCCGGCGCGGTGCGACGGCACTGCACCCCTCCGCCGTGGCCCCGCTCCGGCCACGACATCTTTGGTTTTCTTCGACGCAGCGCGACGGCGTCGCATCCTTGTTCATCTTCACGGCGCGGCGCGACGGCGTCGCGTCCTTGTTCATCTTCATGGCGCGGCGCGACGGCGTCGCACATTACTTGTCGTGAAATTCCCGCGTGGTGCGATGGCACCACGCCATTCCGTTCCATCCACAAATAATCACACATGGATAAAGGAGGGGGTTCGGCCGTGTTTTTGCGGTCCGGCCCCCTCTCGTTAATCGGTATCATTTGGTCGTATATCCACGAAGAACGACAAACTAGAAATCATGAAAGAAAATAATTAAATAAACCCCTACCTCGAGCGTGGCTTGAACGAGGTTTTCGTCGCGGAGGAAAAGATGTCGCGTCGCGGGTCGGTGTTGTGGAAAGAGGATTTGTAGACGAAGACAGAGATTGTCCGAGGATTCGTCGTGGAAGAAAACGACGTCGTCGTCACGTACTCGGTTTCTGAGAACTCGGCGTTCTTCGTCGGAGACCGATTCGTTCTTCACGTTCTTCGTCATTGAAGAAGATGTTCTTCAATCCTCCCAAATCCTCCCAATGCAACAAGAATCTAACCAAAAAATAAAATAATCCCAAGTCTTATTTTATTAACACAAGATAAGAAATAAAATAATTTCAAAAGTTTGAATTAATCCTACTTAATTAATTCAAGCCAAGTTGTCGACATTAAAGGGTGAGTTGAGGGAGTTAGAAATTTGAAGGGGTGGAGTTCGTGTGGGCCCCACAAACCTCATAACATCCCTTTGGAATTTGGGTAGTTACCCAACTTCCACTCCAAGCCTTTAAACCACTTAGAGAAAAATAAAAATTATAGAATAATTATAAATTAATCTTCCACAATTTTTATCATCAACTCTCGTGAAAACGCAACTCTGGAACAGGTGTTACTAAGAAATTACCGGTGCTACGGTTCCATCAGTGGCCTCAGAATTCAATTCCGAGTATCGGTTCAAAAGATAGAAATTCCCGCTTTTTCGTTCACTGAACGTACCCAAGCTAAACTTCGGAAATTGATTCCGGGCACACCGGGCCTCGGAATCAGGTGCCGTCAGAAACTGCGTTCTTGTAAAACCCCAAAAGAAAAATAAAAAAAATCCCTTGAAATTTCTGGGTCTTTACATTACTCCCACCTCAGGGCTTTACGTCCCCGTAAAGCTATAACACAAACTAGGGAAACAAAAGCGGTATTGAGCATGCATCTGAGCCTTCCGCTCTCATGTGCTTACATGGAGATTCCTTACTGCCAAAGAAAGTGCACCCGAGGATTCGACCGTCCTCGTAGGATCCACTCATGTCGATCCTTGATCCCTACTGGAACCTCCGTGGAAGTAACCCCATCGCCATCGTCCTGCTCCTCATGGTCGATGATATGCGAAGGGTCGAGCACGTATCTCCTCAGTTGAGATACCTAGAAGTCGTCGTGCACCTGATGCAACTGAGGTGGATGGGTCAAGCGGTAAACCACCTCGTCTACCCAGCTGAGGGCCTAGAAAGGTTCGTTGAACCTCAGAAATAACTTGCAGCCTTGGTCACAATTCTGTAAACCTCGTCGAGGTGAGACCCGTATAAGGACATGATCGTCATCCTTGAACTCCAGAGGTCTCCAATTCCTGTTAGAACTAGAACTCAAACGACTGCTGCCATGAGGGTAAGGTTGACCGACTCAAGAGTGATTGGTCGCACCCTCCTGTGCAAGAGTTTATCCTGTGCTGCCTGGGGTTTCCTTTTCACCGACCAAGGAAAACCCATCCCGACATCGTAGTAAAACCACAACCTTTTTTCCTAATACCGTCAATTTATGTATGAACTGTGATTACCCAGTTAATACTCAAACCAACGTCGTAAGGCCTCAACGCTGCCACCAAGAGATTCCAACCAAAACTCTCACCTTGAGGGTCTGAACACACTGTCGGCGTAAGTGTGATTATCGAGTCTTCTCCCAAGGTATCTCCAGACGTGAGGGTCAAGTCCACGTCTTACCGGAAACTCTAGGTCTGGAACAAGATTTTTTGAAAGCAAGGAATGATTCATATCGACGTATGTTACTAAAGTAGCTAGTAGTGGACACAGACCGTCCCTTAAATCATTTTTAGAGCCATTAGGTCACACTCCTTGACCGCATGCAGCCGCACTCTTCTTCCGCCCTCCAGCTCCCTAAGCCTGGCGAAGATAACTAAGGCGGGTGGTTGTAGCATGTTAAGATGTACACCACCTCATGCTGCTCTCCTAGCTCTGCCTCCACGTCTGGTGCTCCACAGACTCATCTCTCCCTAAAGCTTCCTCTTCTTTAAACATTTAACATGCCTGAGTCTCCAAGACTGGTGCCAGTTTCCTATTTCTTACTGCACTGTGCAGTCTTCATCCGCTCCTGGATGATCTGCACCTTCTTTGCGTACGACATGAAAGAGCTGCTAAAATTTCTCCTCTGCCGAAAAGAGAAACTCGGTCTCATCCCCTGGATGAACCACGCCCATTGCCTAATACAGTCAATCCCGACATGAATGATGCAGTCATGCCATGGATGACGTCGTAAGGCCTCGACGTAACTACCAAGAGATCCAACTGTCACTCTCGCCTCCAAGGGTCGAGTCACACTGTCAGCATCAGTGTGAGGTCACTGGGTCTACTCCAGTAGAAATCTCGAAAGTGAGGTTCAAGTTAACAGTCTTAACCAGGACCACTCGGTATCAACCAAACAAAAAGGACAGGAAAGCAAACATCAAAAGATAAGTGTCTTTTTGTTATTGCATCTCGTAGTAAAAAGACACGAATGCAACAGCAACATGGAAATACAAGTACAAAGGACGTACCCACTAGTTCCTCTCCTGTCCACCTGCTCCCGGAGCTTTACTTCCTTGTCCACTACTCGGCTGTTGCTCAAGAACCCGTCGCTGCTTCTGCCTCGGTGGCTCCTCCAAAGCCTGCGGATCAACTATACGAGGAGTTGGACAGTCACATGCCAGGTGACCCTTCCCGCCGCATGAGTAACACTGTCTGTTTCTGGCATGCCTGGCTCTGACCCCACCTCGGGTGCCCTGCACCACCGGTCCTAAAACCCGAGATCGTCCAACTGCTGGTCTGGTCCTCCTGGACCTCTGCATCATCTTTCTACTGCCCACAAATGACTTGGATACTGATTGAAAATCACGCGGCAAAGGAATAAGCTCTTGTACATGCTCGGGGTGTAGAGCTACTGGCACAAACTCCACCCTGAAGAAGGTCTCGAAGTCTTCCCATGCGAAGGTCATCCCATCACAAAACTGGAACAAGTGGATCCACCACCTGCCTACTGCTGCCTGAAGATGGCTGGCAGCAAAGATCACCATGAAGTCTACAGGCGTCCCCACTAACCTGAAGACTCTCACCACAGCCTCCATCCAAACCTCAGCCGCCTACAGGTCCGTCTCTCCCCGGAACCTGGGTGGCCTCTGGCGCTGGAACTCGTGCAGTGCACTCAAGTGGCGTGCATCGCCTACTGCTAGGGCTGGTGGCATCGGTGGCCCAACGTATGGTAGTACCGCTGGGGCCTCTGCTGGTGCCTCAACTGCAAGAGGTCCCTGTACCGAAGCCTCGTCGCTCGGCAGGCTGTCAGTACGCACATCCCTCTGGGCTCTAGCTGGTCGTTCGAGAAAAGGCATCCTGAAAGAAACAACGTGACTTGGTCAAATGATTATACCTGGTGAGCTGACCTGGTTTGAGCTGATATTTAAATAAAACTTCTGGAAACACACATGCAATCAGTGTTTTCGTGCACAAAGTCAGAAATCAATTGTCAGGGTCCTGGTGTATGGATACATCGGCCACCCGCACCAACACTGGACTCCTTGAACTAAAAACCACACTCGGTACTCTTAACACTATTGCTTCACAGAAAGAAACATCAGA
The DNA here is from genome assembly GCA_963277665.1 of Viscum album. Taxonomy (NCBI): domain Eukaryota; kingdom Viridiplantae; phylum Streptophyta; class Magnoliopsida; order Santalales; family Viscaceae; genus Viscum; species Viscum album. The sequence goes on along the minus strand of OY728143.1, from coordinate 1,649,188,298 downwards.
GTTATAAGTTCTGCGATAGAACTAACTCCTCTGATACAAATTTGTCACGACCCGTCCTCGGGGCCCGTGTCGTGACTACCCTAAGTCCGCCTTCCATAGGCTAGGGGCTGGCGACTAGCACCAAAGGCGTAAAACCCGATAACTGGGAAGGCATTGCCTTTATAAAAGTAAACAAAACACCATAGAGTACAAGCGAAAGCAAAACACTAAGTACAAAGAGAAGTGCTGAAAGGTAAATGGGCCCGAATACAAACCCAAAAGAAAGTACAACTACAACTGAACAAAGTACAACAGAAAAAGACAACAGCTGGAGGGACGGAAGCGGCTCCTGGGTTGTCCTCCTCGGATCCTACCTGAAGGGTAGGTACAGATGGCGCAGCTCCTGGATCATCCACCACGGATCCTACCTGAAGGGTAGGTACAAATAGCCTCCACAACGCTCTCACCCGTCAACCTCCTCCGAGTGTCGTCTCGCCGTGAAGTCCACCTCCGGATACTGACTCGTCGGGTAGTCCACCTCCGGGTACCATCCAGTCCTCGAACACTCGGCCTCCGTCAGCACTGTCCGTCGTTTGCAACCAACACAACAAGGTGCGGGCATAGCCCGTGCAGGGGTGAGTATAAAGATACTCAGTAGGGACCCCAAGACCCTCAAGGTCTCACTAAAAACCAACAAGGATAACCACAAAGAAGATCTCAACAGATAACCTCTACTTAGGTATATGCCCATGCATATACATAAGTTATCAAGTAACCCATCTCAATCATGAGGAAAACACCAAGATCATGAAATCAACGGATAACCACTACCTAGGTATACGCCCATACATATACCTAATTTATCAAGTGACCCACCTCAATCATGAGGTAAACAAAAAGGTCAAAAGTATCAGCTCAAACCAGGATTTTTATTATCGAAACCGTAACTATTGAAGAGCCCCATCTCTGGAGTGTACAGTGGTCCTGTCACGACTCCGAGGTACTGCTCACTAACCTAAGACTACTGAGGTACTCCTCCTGTCGAGTACCGCGGGTCATCCACCCAAACACAGTAGTGCTTCCCGCCGGGGTATGTCACCCAAACACAGTAGTGCACACCCCCTAGTAGCCTGCTGAGGTACTCTCCGGATGAGTACCGCGGGTCTGCACTGTCACACAGGTAGTGCTCCATCATCCATGGGTCTGCACCTCACAAAGTAGTGCTCCGTCCACTGGTCTAGTTGACTCACTCCAAGTCGAGTCAGTCAAGCAGTCGTCAGGTCTCAGTCGGCTACACGGTCTCTGTACTCCGCACGCTCGTCTCTGGGAGGGTCCTCTCCACGAGCTACAGGTCGATACTCCAAGTATCTCAAATTCCCACGAATAAGTATCTCAAAGGACCGCCTCGTCATAGGGGTCTCAATGCAACAGACGACCCATCAATCGGACGTCCAGTCTGTGAGTTTTTAGCCTTTTCATCCCAGGGGCCCGGTTGGTTTTGTGTGCGAACCAATCCGGACGTATCTCAACTGTACCCCGAACTCTCATAGGGTATACTCATGGGGACTGTTTCTCAACGTGATCATCAACGCCGCTGACGGTTCGTCAAACGGACGTCTGGTCTGAAAGATAACAGCTTTTCCGTTCCAAGGGCCCGGTTGGATTTCGGGTACAATCCAACCCGGACACTATCCAACAGCAACCAAAACTCGAGAAAAGTATGCCAAAAGTTCCGTCTCATCAAAAGAAATCCAACGAGACAGACGGCGCGTCAATCGGACGCCCGATCTGTGAGTTATTGTCTTTTTCGTTCCAGGGGCCCGGTTGGTTTCGTGATCGAACCAACCCGACCATACTCCGATGGAATCCAAACCTAGAGTGGAGTAAGCCAAATGATCTGTCTCACTTAGAGGAATCCATCAAAGTCGACGGCACGTCAATCGGACGTCCGGAGCTCAAGATATAAGTGTTTCCACTCCGAGGGCCCGGTTGGTTTCGTGTACGAACCAACCCGGCCGAACCCAAAGTATTCCGAAACCTTGAGTGCAATATACTGAAACGACTATCTCATTTCAAGGATCTCATTTCAACTGACGGTGCATCGATCGGAGGTCTGTAGCCCAAGTTATGGGCAAAAGACCGAAGACGGTCCGAAAACGGGGGTTTCGGGCCTGGACTGACCCGGCCTGAGACTCCCCGGTCGGCCCGAACCGGGTCGACCCGCCCCGGGTCTGGGTCGGCCTAGCCTGGCATGGCCCGGCCTGGCGGACCCGCCAAGCGGCCGGCCCGGCCTGGGCACAGCACGCCCAAGGCACTGGCCAGCTCGGCCAGTGGTTGAGCCGTTTCGGTAAGGGGGGGCGCCTGCCCCCCGGGTGAAACCGCGGCCCCCCAATTAAGGGGGTTGTTTTGTATATTCGGTAGGGGGAATTAATTCCCCCGGTTCCCCTTTGTCCGGTCGGCCCGCACCAGTCGGCTGGTTCTGCCAACGAGGACCGGCAACGGCCGATCCTTCTTCCTTCTCCGACACCGGCGGCCCGGAACCGGCCACCGGTCACCCTGCTCCGCCACGGCCTGGAACCGACCGCGGCTTGGTTCGTCCAGCGTGGTGCGATGACACCGTGCCCCTCCGTCGTGGCCCTGCTCCGGCCGTGGCGTCTTCGGTTTTCTTCGACGCGGCGCGACTTCGTCGCGTCCTTGTTCATCTTCACGGCGCGGCGCGACGGCGTCGCGCATTACTTTCCGTGAAATTCCCACATGGTGCGATGGCACCACTCCATTCCGTTCCATCCACAAAGAATCAAACATGGATAAAGGAGGGGGGTCGGCCGTGTTTGTGCGGTTCGACCCCCTCTCGTTAATCGGTATCATTTGGTCGTATATCCACGAAGAACGACAAACTAGAAATCACGAACAAAAATAATTAAATAAACCCCTACCTCGAGCGTGGATTGAATGAGGTTTTCATCGCGGAGGAAAAGACGTCGCGTCGCGGGTCGGTGTCGTGGAAAGAGGATTCGTAGACAAAGACGGAGATTGTCCGAGGATTCTTCGCGGAAGAAAACGACGTCGGCGTCGCGTACTCGGTTTCTGAGAACTCGGCGTTCTTCGTCGGAGACTGATTCGTTCTTCACGTTCATCGTCGTTGAAGAAGATGTTCTTCAAGCCTCCCAAATCCTCCCAATGCGACAAGACTCTAACCAAAAAATAAAATAAGCCCAAGTCTTATTTTATTAACACAAGATAAGAAAAAAAAGAATTTCAAAATTTTGAATTAATCCTACTTAATTAATTCAAGCCAAGTTGTCAACATTAAAGGGTGAGTTGAGGGAGTTAGGAATTTGAAGGGGTGGGGTTTGTGTGTGCCCCACCAACCTCATAACATCCCTTGGGAAGTTGGGTAGTTACCCAACTTCCACTCCAAGCCTTTAAACCACTTAGAGAAAAAAAATGTAGAATAATTATAAATTAATCTTCCACAATTTTTATCATCAACTCTCGTGAAAACGCAACTCCGGAATAGGTGTTCCTAAGCAATTACCGGCGCTACGGTTCCATCGGTGGCCTCGGAATTCAATTCTGAGCACCGGTTCAAAAGATAGATATTCTCGCTCGTTTGTTCACTGAACGTACCTGAGCTAAACTTCGGAAATTGATTCCGGGCACACCGGGCCTCGGAATCAGATGCCGTCAGAAATTGCGTTCTTGTAAAACCCCAGAAGAAAAATAAAAAAAATTTCCTTGAAATTTCCAGGTCTTTACAGTGTCTTTATTTAAAATTCACATCAATTTTAGTAAAAAAACAAACTAACCTACTCAAAACTGAACAAACACATTAATATTGTTTTGATGCTTTTGGATAACGATCCATATGTGACATGAGACGTGCATGAATCATCCGCATCTCAATATAATGCAAAATGTGATTTATATGACTCCAATTGTGTGCTTTTATTTAAAATTGACATCAATTTTAGTAAAAAGGGTAATTTACCTTCTCAAAACTGAGAAAATGCATTCAAATTGTTTAAATACTTTAGGAAAATGATCCATAAGTCATTTGTGATGTGTAGGAATCAGTTGCACCTCAATATGATGCACGGTGTGATCGGTATTACTCCAAGTGCATCTTTTTATTTAAAATTGACATCAATTTTAGTAAAATTAACACTTTCTATTAATTTATTTCTTTATATTATTACTAACATAAGTCATATACAGATGTGTTCTTTTTCTCGAGGAGGGGTGGTTTGTTCGGAAACAGCATGAGTCGGGTCAGGATTAAAAGATAAAGGAACATTGATATTTTTTAATTTATGTAACCATTAGTATTTATGTAATTGTATAAACCAATATTTTAAATGTCTATAATATAGTGTTTTTTCTTTTTTTGTGTTGTGAATTTTATTTCATTTAAATCCTATATTTGGAATTGTTTTTTTTTGTTATTTGGTGTGTTTTTAGTGCTGCAGTGTATTGTCAGAGCACACTGTAGTAGTGTTACAGTGTGCTGTTACAGAATACTACAGGAGTACTGCAGTGTTTTTTTACAGCACACCGTAGTGTGGCCCTTTATCAGTGTTTTTAAAAGTACTGATAATGGTCTACTTTATCAGCACTCATTAAAGCACTGATAAACAACTATTTTATCCGGGCTCATAAAAGGGATGATAGATGGTCCTTTATCATCACTTATATAAGTGTTGATAAATGAACCTTTATTACCTATTTTATAAGAGCTAATAAAAGAAAAGGTATTTTAACCTCTGTCTTGTAGTCATTGCTTTTCTAGCATTGATAAAGGCCATTTCTAGCGCTGTTAAAGTCTGATTTTGTAGTAGTGACATCATACAGTGACTGAGATCTATGTATATCTTATTGGTTTCTAATATATTCATGATTTTAAATTCAAATGTTAGTAAACATCAATAGTATAATAAAAATAAGTGATAAATATTCAAGATTAGTGAAAAATATAAATTTAAAATTAGTAAAGAAAGAACACCGATATAAATTGGCTGAGAGAATTTTGGTCTTAATCCATAGAAAAAACACCACTATATTCTTATTTTTTATTAAAGACCAAATAATGGGTAAAAATATATGTAAACAATAGTAAGAAATCAAAACATTTGAACAATATAGAAGAAAAAAATGTATAGAATAACTATAAGGTACGTACTAGTCTGATTTACCAACTAGCTATTCAAGTTCTTCAACAAGATTCTGGTGACATCAAAAATGCATGGACAAGTAGCTTCTCAAAAGAAACAACCAATAATATCCATCAAACTCCACCTTCAAGGTTTTTTGTGAACTTGAAAAACAAGGACACACATGCAAGATCCTTTAATGGATGATGAACTCTAACATTGAAGAGGAACTTGTCCTTCTCCAGATCACTCTTCTTTCTATATCAATTTGAACTATAGTGGGAAAATCAAAAATATTTGAATAACATCAAGACTATGCTATTATGGAAATAATGAATTCTTCAGAGATGAGACTCAAATGTAATAACCCAGGATAGGTAGATGACCATAATAAATCTAGTTATAACCACCCACATCAAAGGTTAAGAACAAGATACAAACAATAACCTCATATGAAAAGGGTGGTGATAATATGAGTTATGGGAGTGAATATCAACACTATATCAAGATCATAGGCCTTAGACATGAGATTAAATTATCCATACTATGTGAGATTCAATATAACTATAGTTTTATATTAAGAAAAAAAATATGAATGGAATTTAATAATAAAAATTTGGTAAATATCTTGCATCAGGTGAAACCATACACTCACATCATAATAAAACTCAAACCGTATAAGATTAAAGTAATCTCACTTCAGAATAAAAGACATATATAGAATAATCATACAAAGGGTTAGGGACTCGCATATAATTAAATAAAATAATAAAGAAACAATATTTAAAAAACTCATGTAATATTAAAAGGAACACATGTAGAAATAACCAAAATTTTTATAATAAATAGAATGAAGACAAAGTAAAACTAGAAAAGAAAATTATAAACATGTTCAACATACAGAAACAAACATAAAACCAATAAACAATAGTTTCATTTATAGATAAAATGATAATTCTAAATTCAAAAAAATCATGAATTTATAAAATAAAATATGGTCCACTTCCTTGAATCTAATGAAATTCATATGGATCTATGTTTATAATATCTAAAAAATACTGAAACTTGAAAAGAAATACCAATCCTTGGTCAAACTATCTACTAGGTTGTCATCATTTTGTATCTTGTTAATACACACTATTTGACTTTGAACAGCTTCTTTAATGGAATGAACCTAATATCTATATGCTTAGACCTACCATGGAAGACTGAGTTTTTAGAAAAATTTAATACATATTAAAAATCATAATAAACTGTAATAATAGAAACAAATAAACCAAACATAGAAATAAAACCCTTGATCTAAATGGATTTCTTAATAATATTTGTCAATGTAATGTACTCTACCACGATAGTTGAAAGTTCCAAGACTGATTAGAAATTCTATTTCTGGGAAATTGGTCTCCCACAAGTAGTGAATAAAAATATTTTCAATGAATTTATAGTATCAATATTTCTATTATAATCAGAGTCCACATAATTAGTCACTAAATCTCTATAATTCAAATTCCTACCATAAAAATTTGAAATGGATTCAGTTGAAGAAATTTACCTCAATATCACTTTAGTGAAATGCTGGGGTATCTTACCCAAACTTACCAAAAACCCACTCAATATAAAAATATTGATTTTAGCATCTGTTTTACTACCAATAATATCATACATTATGCTAATTAAAACATTAATATAAGGAATTCTACTCATATATTCAATGTCGTCATTGGTGGTAGGAGATAGAGAGAGTGATGATTTAAAATATTGAGAAAAAAGTAATACTAATAGGATTTAAATAATATAAAAATGTATTTTAAGTACCATAAGTACATAAAAATTATAAGATAAATAATGTAGTCATTTTTACACCCCTTATAATTTATATACTCGAATCCTTCTTAGAATAGCCTAAATCATTCATTTAAAAAGTAATTTTCAATTATATTTTTACAATGGAAAATAATATTATATTAATAAATATAAGCAGCATTCCATAAATATAAAAAAGTAGATAAATAGTGTAGTTTTTAATAGATTTAAAATACACACATGCATAAGACATGATCCTACTGAAATTACTCTATAGCATAAATGGGTTAAAGTTTATATACAGTTTTTTAGAATCCCACTTTAAAACATAAATAGATTTATTAAGTTAACAAACCTGGTTAGACTTGAAAACATGATAAAAATCCTAAATATGTTTCATATACAATTTATAATAAATACCATTATGAAAGAAAGAAATTTTAACATCAATATGTTCTATATTAGGATCAAAATGAGTAACAAAATCAAGTAATATTCAAATAGTTTAATGGTTAACCACAAGAGTGAAAATTTCAGAGTAATCCACAAATTATTTTTGAAGGTAACCCTTGGCCACCAATTTGTGATTATATTTAATTTTACTCTTTTTAATGTTATCCTATTTCCTTTTATAGATCCATTTAGATCCTATAACCTTGGAATTATGTGGATTATTTATAATGGAAAAAGTATAGTTCTTCTTATGGGATTCAATTTCCTTATCCATTACAAAAATAAAATATTTGAAATTTATTTCATTAACAACCTACTTATAATTATGATGATCCTCACTATTAATATCCTATGAAATATAGAAGGAAACTTCAACCCTATAATCATAGAAAAATCACAATGAATGTTTAATAAATCTATTTTATCTATCTATAGTGAGTTTTTAATTTATAATATCATTTGATGGATCAGTATCTGAACAACTATCAGAATCAGAATCGGGTTGATTCACTGGTTGCGGAGTAGGTGGAGGAGTCTCAGTATGAGACTTAGAATAAGTGGGAGGTTTAACCTCAACAGCCCTTCTGAGGTGTGTTATCATCGTCATCAGTATGATATTTTTCTCTAAGAGAATATAACACATAGAACAACACATCCCAACTAATAATTCATTTCTGAAATCCATGTTTTCAACCTAATTTTTATAAGCCATCACCCCTTAGGATAACCAATGAAAATACACTAAACATCTTTGGATTGAGATTATCAATTTTGACATGGGATTAAGCAATGCGTATTGACACCCTTAAAGTTCCATAATATGAGAATAGGTTAGTCTAGAGTTCTTCTAGAGTCATAAACTAATTAGTATAGAATATACACTAATTTATAAAGAAACATACCATAGTGTAAACCTCATCCTAAAAAGATTTGGGTAGGCTCAAGTATGAACTCATACTGTGAACCCGTTCATAAATATCACGGTTCATGTGTTTGGACCAACCATTATAATATAGATTATAACTCATAGTACAGTTCCAAGTGATACCCTCAGCCTCACATAACTGTATAAACTTGGTTGAAAAGTACTCAAGACCCTTATTAGTTATCATGGCCTTCAACGTTCTCCCGGTTTGGTTCTCAATAGTGTAATTTCGAGTTTTAAACACATTAAAAACATTACACATATTTCAAAAAATAAAAATATATAATTTCATAGATAAATAATCTATAAATGTAATAAAGTGTGATCATTCACCATGGGAGGTAGTTCTGGTAGGACCCCATAAGTTAGAGTGTACATAATCAAGTGGGTGGTTTGACTTAAAGATAGATTTATTAATGATGAATCTCTTAGAATTAGTAAGCACACAATGTTAATAGAATGGTAAGTTACTCACTGTAACTTGGAAAAGAATCCCTTATTTATATAAATCCACTAAGCCTTTAATGATCACATGGAATATCCTCCTAAGGAAATTCATGGTGCTCTTATTTTCAGTGACATAGGTTCTTCTTAGCTACCAAATATGAGGCTTTCTATTTTAGTCATACATACCATTAACTATGGATCCATTAATGACTATATGAGAACCTTTGTAGATTTTAAGTCAAAACAACTCTAATTTGATGTTAAATATATTTTGATATAATACTCATAATGAAATCAGATTTCTATGTAGGTTAGGGACCCATATCACTTCTAACAAGGTGAAAAGAGAATGGTCATCAAGATATAACATAACAAAACCTCTACCCATGACCCGAAATCTCTTATTGCTACCTAAAATAACCTATACTTATGGTCCCTCAACCAAATCAGAAAAGGAATTCCTATTGGGGATAATATAGAAATAATAACATACTTCAGAAACCTAGTCATCTAACATTGTGTGATTAAAAAAGTCCATTCTCTAACTCTATCATAGAATACATTAGAAAATAGGGAATGTTCCAAATATTATTTTGGATTCTCACTACACATAGGTTTATGGAACTTGGGTATTACATGAATGGGTTTTCTATAATGGTAGCAAGAAACATCTATATACTTATACCTAGAATGGTTATCCCTATAATTACTACAATTATTTCCATCGTTATTTCCTTTACCTTTATTTTTACATCAACACTCATATTGACCCTAGGAGTTAAACCCTTATCCTCAGTTTTAGCCTTTGGATTATCACGCTACTCACATGAAAGAAAAGAATAGTTCACTTATTCTAAAGTCTAATAGTCTCCCTAATATATCATAACATTAGTAAGATTATCATGTGAACTATTCTAGGAAATAAATAATATTATGGATTGTTCTTAAGCCTCAACATTAATATTAATATTATCCAAATAAATCAAAAAAATTCTAAAATCATGAATATGTGATCAAATGAGAGTAAAAAGATGTATCTTGATGTTATAAAACTTATGTTTCTAATGAAGATGGCATACTCATAAATTATTTATATATATTTTCTCCTATTTAGTCCATGTTCCATCATGAAAGGTTTAATAATAAACATATCTCAAGACTTTATTTTCCAAAGATAGAATAAGAGAAATATGTTCTTTTGTTAATATATCAGGAGAGACTCAGTATAAGTAATCATAGTATGTACATTAGTGTACCGACTGATATGATGACTCTTGGGTCCATGAATCACATTTTTTAGTCCCTATTAGACCAGAAATTCTATCATCTTGAGTTGACATAGGTTAAAGTAATCACCACCATGGAATTTATTAATTTTGTACTTATTGGATACTATTATCATATATAGAATCCTATAATACCAATTTTTGAGGATATCCTTAAGGTTACACCCTCATGTAATGGGAAATATCTCCTTATATCTTACAAGTTTCCAATATGTTCATGACTAGAAATTCAAAAGTAAAAAAATAATAATTATATAAGTAAAAGAAATAGTGGTGATTTTAGGTGATTGGAGAGAATAAAATGGAAATCTGTAAAGAAATAACACCAATATAACATGGTTCTGACTCGTGTGTTCTAATTTATATTAATATCACCAATTTATTCCTATATTTTATTAAATCTCAAAGTAGTGGGAATAAAATATAAGAAGGAAATTCAAAACAAGAAAAAAATCTGGAAGAAAAAAATACACAAATGATCTATAAGGTGATCAGGTACACTTATATTCTAGTTATATTTACCAATTGGCTATCTATTCATGCTATTTTGAAATAATTGGGTGATGTAAATATGTAATAGAATGGATCTCATCATAATCATCAACCAAGAATCTACATTGGAATCCATCTTTGGGGTCTCTTATGCAATTGAAAAAGGAGAAAACACATGAATTTTCCTTTAATGTAAAGTGAACTCTAGCCCTAGTAATGAAATTTTCATTCATAAGAACTCTCTTAATTATTTTTCACTTTCAAATGGAATAACAAAAGCATAGATCTCCAAATAACATCACAACTATGCTTCCATGGAAATGATGAAGTATAAAGAGATAAGTCTCCATTTTAATAATATTAGATAGGTGGATGGCCATGATTAATCTATATTTAACCACCTATATCCAAGGGTAGGCATGAGAGACATATAATAACGTCATATGAAAATGTTAGAGAGAACATGAGCTATGTGAGGTGAATCTCAACAAAACATCAAGAGAACATACCTACTATATGAGATTAAATTATCCCTAAAATCCAAGATTCAATGTACCTATAGTGTCAGATTAAACAATAGAATTTATGAATGGCACATAATAATATAAATTTTGGAAATAACTCACATCAAGTGAAATACATACACTCATATCAAAATGAAACCCAAATCTTGTGAGATTAAATTACTCCCATATTAGAATATAATATATCCCATCAAAGAATCATGCAAATCCGGGGTTTAAAAAAACCACCCAAATTGAACCAAATTGAAAACAAAAAAAAACTGAATTAATAGTTTTTTTCTCATGGTTTTATTTATGATACAGATTGAATAGACCCTTTTTGTTTGGCTCATGTGCCAAAACAAATATCACTTGTTAAAACAAAACACACTTATTATGTATAAATTCAATTATAATTAAATCTTTATAAAATATCATAGATCCATATCTAGGATATTTGAATAATTAAATTGGATATTATATGATACGAACTAAACCACATAAAAATTTAATGATTTAAAATTTTTCTAATCCATACAAATCCATTATTAAATTGTTTAGTTTTTATATATAAAAATTAAATAAAAAATTTTGGTTTGGTTTTTAGTCAAAACAAAAACAAACCAATCTGTGACCACCACTAACTAAAAGGGTAAGGGCAAAACATATGACTAACCAATGTAATAAAGAAACAATAGTTAAAGATCTCATATAATATTCAAATGAAGTCATATAGAAATAAACAAAATTAGTATAATAAGTAAAATGAAAACAAAGTAAAGTTGACAGAGTTTATTATTAATATGTAAATCATATATAAAATATGATAAAATTGACAAACATTATTTTCATTTGTAAATCAAATAAGAATGCTAAATTCATTAGTTTATAGAAGTACCACCAACCTTTTTTTAAACTCTAATATATTTCACTAAAATCTTCCCCGATGAGTAGTGAATTAGTGAATTCATTCATCAATTGTTTCAACAATTCAAAGGTTATCCACTTTTAAACTAGTCATAGAAAACTATATAACCTAATAGAAAACAAATCACATCCAATAAGAAGTAAAATAAAAATTATGATGTGATTTTGAGAGAATTTCTTCATTTAAACAATAATATTTATTTTATTAATATAAAGCGAAAAAATTAACAACAACCAAACACTAATCCATGAAGAAAAAATGGTTTAAGGGGGTATAAAATAATGAAAACCAAGGGTGTCCACTCGAATAAGATCCATAAATTCTAGGGGAAGACTGCCAATTCTAGTGAAAACAATATGAGGATCATCTCAGGAGACACAGGAGGCTAAAAAATACACCACTATGTTACCCTCCTGACATGTGTGAAGAAAGCTAACTCCATCAAAAAAAATCTAATACATTTATGAATGATATATGAAATGGACCAAGAATTTGACTCATTATCTCAGATAGCATTGTTTACGATAGTAGAGTCAGTTTATATTCAATAAAGTTGCTGATTATGATGAAGACATACCTTGAACCCATTTAGAATATTGCTTCATTGTTACATAAATATTATCCTACCAAAAAAAATTACAAACCAACCAACCACCCATTTCTTCCAATCATGAATGCATTTTGGAAACCAAATTTAACTTTAAGGTGATCAAATTCCTTACTTTTAGTTATATTTTTAGATAATAAAACTATGTTAGTGCTATGATTTTTACTCCAATTTGGATCGCCCAAACTGTTGTAGGGTTTCCAATACCCTAATTTTCTAGAATAAAATATTTATTGCATTAGGTGATGTTGGTTATACTTAGTAGAAAATATTTATTATATACTTTGTTAAAGCCTTAATTGTTATCCATTAGTCTTTTAGAGGAATAAAATCGACTTTACTATACCTCCATTCCTAAAAAACACACTAAGGTTAAACTATCATGAAAATCGCTGGGAAAATATGTTCAATCTCCACATATATATATATATAGGTAGAAGATCCTCTATATTTTAATAGAGATGAAAATAGGGTATTTATAGACTTTAGTGAAACTAAACCTCATGATATATTTGATCGTAATTGATCCTTTATAAACAAAAAGATGATCTTTAAGATAGTACTCCAAATAACCATGGTCAATCCTCCAGATTTTCTAGATAAAATAAATTTGATCCTCTAGAAAAAATATTAATCCAAACCTCCAGAAAAATCCAAAGTTATATTTTTGTTAAGATTTTATATTATAATATTTTTATTTAGAAAATAAATAAATAAACATATTTAATAGAAAAATCATTTTTTGTGACATAGGATATAATATGTGTGATAAAACCCATTCTCACACATAACTGTGATGTTTTATATATGAATATTTTATTAAGAATCCTCATATATAAAAACATGATTTTAAAAAAATTAATATATATATATATATATTGAAAACCATCATTTATTATATATATGTGATGTTTGAAAAAAAAATATTAATATATATAAGCAATTATAATTATGGTATTTAAAAAACTAATATGATAGGTTTTTTTAAAACTATAACACAAAAATGAAAACATGAATTCACACACACACATACTATAATGGTTTTTTATAAATATTTTATAAATTTGGTATATATTAAAATTTTTTGAAAAAAAAATGTCATATATTATCATTTTAATCTATTTTGACTATCTCACATTAGTTTGATAAACTCTAGAGAGATCCATTGGATGATTAAAACACCAAATTCAACCTATAAATATGATCAGTTAAAACTTCTTAGTAATAAACCTCAAATTATATCCCTCTATCTTAAACCCCCTCTCTATTGATAGCGGTCTATGAACCTTCAGTGACCTCCCCACTATAAACCCCCTTACTAGTTTCTTTCCCATTGAAAACTCTTCATTTCTAGTAACCTCTCCAACATCATCATGATAACTCATTTTCTTCCCACTATAATTATTTTGACTTATCTCTACCAAGACCCCATTCTTGGTCAGTGAAGACAATAAGTGTGACCATTTAAACCAACCTCAAATTAGGCATATGTTGGAGATTTGGATAGAGGGTATAAATCTCATAGATGGGAGGAATTACTCACACAATGAAAGATTGTAAATGAAATGTAGACCCCCAAAAAATTATTAATAAAGTACCCATAATCAACTAATATAATAAAAAATATATAATTCATGGATTTTTTTAGGGAAATATTAATCTAACTATCCTGAATAACCATTCAAGATCCACGGATGTGTTTTGATGGCTGATAAAGTCATTAAAAAATAATTTACTAAGAAAACTATGAATTAGATTAAATGATGAATGTTATTTTGGAAATAAAAAATTTTAGTAGTAAAGAACACCAATATTTAATGTGATTTGAATCACATTAATTCTATGTACATAGGAATAATGCCACCCCAGAAAGATGTTATTACTAAATAAAATAAATCTGGAAAAATTAAATAAAAATAAATAAAGTCGAGAGAAGCTATTTGAGTAGGCTATCCATTCTAAACATGGTGGTGGTGATCAAATCTATCATGATAAGTTAGCACTCTCAAATCCTAGAAAAACTCAACCACACACACAACATAAATGATACCATGATAGACATTAGGAAAGGTAATAAAATCATTTAAAATACCATATTTCAACACTAAAATTCATCTATGATTGTAAATAATATGGTGAAAGCCTCTAAGATTCGTGCAATGATTGTAACTATAATATCCAATAAGTCTACACCAGATGATAGGTCTAGTTATAGGGGATCAGTACTCTGAGAATAAGGGAGGAACTATTAAGCTGAGAACATTTTTTCCTCTACTTATTCTCAATGTGTCACTAAAAATATAAAATTTTCCCTTATTATATATTTCTAGATAATCATACTAAATTATAAATCCATAATCAAATAATAAATAATAAATCTATCCAAAATCATAAACCCATATTAAGTGACGATTGAGGTAGGCTAGGAATGTGGGATGAATTAAAAATAGATAACCTAGATCAAATTTTCCAATTTCATAACAAAACATAGGGTATCTAATAGGGGAACACGACACAACTAGATAGGACATATAGGTGAGGAATGGATCACCTCAATTATGAGGTAAAAAAACCAAATAAACACACTTATTACACATTGGGCATGATCAATTGACCATGATTGAAGACAAAAATTCAATATACTAAATTAAAGGAAAATATAAATCGGGGAAACAAATAAAATTTTAGGGAAAAATAAAAGGCTATGTAAACATGATCATTCATCCATAAAAATTACACAGCACAATAACATGAGGTAATAAAACCAAAAAAAATATAATGATACTACATGAATTGGATCAATTAAATTTAAACATATGTATCACCTAAAAAATATCCACCATGTAATTAAAATGAGAAAATTACTGATGATGTTATATCAATCTACAATATTGATGTAGCACCCCCAATTTGAGGTACACTGCTATTTAAATACTTTTCCTTTTATGCATGGAGTTGTGGGATAATTAACTGGAAGTATTTGGTGGTGTAATAAGATGAGAACCTAGAGGATCGCTATTTTAATTTTCCATAGGATACATTTACATCATAAAAATTATATTTATGAAGTGAATTGGTTGAGGAAGATCATTTACATTATTAATTTTCATTTTATGACATAAATTTTTTGGGGCACAATTCAAATCATTATTTACACCATAAAATGGGGTTTTCTAGAAAAATAAATCTAGGTGTCACATTTTTTGGTGTACTTGTCCCCTGTGAAATTCAAGACAAAAATCCTATATTTACATCATAGATCGATTTTATCATGTGAGTTTTAATTCCTCTATCTCATTCAAATCCTTATTTGGTTCCCTTTTTCATCCTCTTGACTCCATGGTATACCTAGGAGATTTTAGCAATCTTCAACATATGGACTTATTTGACAACAAATCTTTGAGAATTCAATTGCATAGATAAAGATTTGGGTTCTCATTCTTCTTTCTCACCTTAGATCTTTTTGATTTGTCTCATAGGAAACTATAGATTGGTATTGTAATACCTGGATCTATGGGTTTAGATTTGTGTTGATGAGAACATATGAGGTTTTATTAGAGGAATAGAAGGAAGATTTATAACTGGTGGAATCTTATTTTATATCTCACACCAATTTACTTGAGGTAGGTGTGGTTTCCCTCTCACTTTTATTAGAACTCAAATAATTTTAGGTTTTTAAAGAATTTATTCTCTATTTTTCAATATTTTATCCCTGAAAAAACTTTATTGATAATTCTATTACCAGTTGGCTATGAAAATGGATTTTGGGTGTCTCCACAATGGATTTGTTAAATCAATAAAATGTCTTTCTTGAATGAATGATGTTTTGACACATTTTCTTGGAATAATGGGTTGTGAGTTCCATTTGGAAAGATGCGGGTTAGTGTGTGTTCATGATTACATTGTATGAGGCCTTTTTGAAATAGACTTGGTGCTTGGGGATGACTTGAAAGGAACAAGGAGTAAATTTCCACAAAGAGATGGATTAATTGAGGATGGACCACCACTCGTGAGAATATATGTGTCATTCAGCAAGAATTTTTGAGTGTTCCTGTAAACATGTATGATTATACCAAACAGTAAATTATTAACTGCTTCATATTTTTGAAATAGAAACTCTATTTATGGCTTAAACTTATTTTTCAAAACCTATACATATGATATATTTTATATTGTGAAAGTGTTTTACTACTTTGATATTCATCATTCCCATTTTCTATCCCATGAGCTAACCTATTTCTGGTCTTAGTGCCTTTGGGAAAAATCTTGTGGGTTTCTTACTAGGTATGATTACTCACCCCCTACAAATTCACTTTGGTGCTTATGTAGATGTTATTTTCCATGATATATAAAAGAGACCTATTTCTTACTATTCCACCAGTGCTCCTTGATTTCATGGTCATATTTGGTGGATTTATATCTTGGAGTTAGTTAATATCTTGGTCAATATTGGAATCACCTTGGCACCTGGGTCCTTTCCTACTTTTATGTTTTAGCTTCTATCTCGTATTATTCTGTTGTTACTCTTTGTCTTTATTTTTTTTTGTGAAGGAATTGTCACTTTTATTATAGTTTTGTGGTGAATTCATAATTTATATGGATTCCTTTAGTTTCATTTATTTTACATCATTGTATGTGTGGGTTTATTAAATGGTAAACCATTCCCCTGTGGATCTTTTGTTTACTCCCTTGGAATTTATTGATTGCCTTTGTTGTATGGGGAATGTCAATTAAGGTCAGTAGCACCACTGACTCATTCTAATATAATGGGTTAGGTTGAGATGTTACAAATGGTATCATTCGTGTTCAGTCCTTGAGTTAGGATGGTAGAAATTACATTGAAATGTTAGAACTTGAAATGTATAGATTAAAAAGATACAACTAATCTTTTGTGATGAACTTCATGTTTCAAGGGTGGTTTATGTACAAAAGTGTTCTAAAACACTTCTAAGAAAGTTTTGAACTCATTATCAGGGGTTTAGCCAATGAGTGTAACAAATCATGCATTGATAGAGATATTTTTACCACTACAAATACATTTTCACTTGGTTATTTGATTTTTTGTGATATTTTGATTATACTATTAATATAGAAAATATACCCTGAAAAGATGAACAATAAAAAGTGATCAATTTTTTACTTATGAAATGGTTTGTAGAATAAAAATACCACTAGTAAAGATAGAAATAAGTTGATAATATGGAGAAGCTGAGAACTTGGTTGTACTAATACCACTAGGAAACTAGGATTTGGTTTGGAGTATAGTGAAATATTCTCAGGTTGTTGATAAGGGACCCAAAAATGAAAAATCTCATTAAGAACATCACTCAACAGAATTTCTAAAGAAGAATCAACCAACATTTCATGGTGATTTTGGATATGAGCAAGAAAATGTGTGGCTGAGTAGAATGACCAAAAAAATTAATTTATAGGGGCACCAAATGAAATGAATTTCAAACTAGAAACATATTTTATTGAGGACCTGACACTAGCATGGTGGGACTTAGTTGTTCAAGATAAGCTTGATCAATACCTCACTTGGAAAGGATTTTTGAAATTTTTCAACAACATGTTCATTCCAAAAACCTTTCAAATAGTAAAGATAATAGATTTATTTCAATTTTAATAAGGAACTATGTTGGTAAAAAATATGTACCTAAATTTACTCACCTTGTTTTTATGACACTGGAGTAGCAGCTAGTGAAAGACTAAAAGATAAGATCTTTAAAGAATGTATCTTAACTAAGGTTTACTCAATGGTAATAATATTTTTTATTAAAGACTATATAGAAATGGTGAATAAGGAACTAGTGGGAGAAATTAATCCAGTAGGGAATCCTAATGAAGGGGACACATTTGTTCATATGAGTTTTGGTGGGAGTTTCAAGATGGGGAATAAATGAATGTGGGAGAGTTAATCTAAGGGTAGTAGTAAAACAAACAATAAATCCACCAAATCAGTCTCTCATCCACCACATCATAACAATTAACCAAGATATTTCCTATGTGGTGCACTATAAAAAGGTAATAGATAATTCACGACACCACTAAGTAATTTTTACCCTTATGGTAAGATAGGGTATCTCAAGAAGTGTTGTTATAAAATTCTGAGAACAATAGGTGGAATAAGTTCAAATCAACCTCAGGACTTATATTCTATGAAGGAAGATTCATATCATACTAGTTACCACCCATAGACCCAAGTGAAACAGGATACTTCTAGGAACAATTCAGTTGTTCAAGAATCACCTAAATAGGAAAAAAAATCTATCTTGTGACATCTAAGCGACAAATTTATAGAGAAAAATAGACTATAATGAGTGAGAAGCTAGGTCCCTCTATGGTGCAAGGTACCATTATTCTAAACACAAATATTATTAATTTACTATTTGATACTATTATATCGCATTCCTTCCTTACATCTTCTATGGTCAAACATTTAGTTTTACAAGTAAAAATGATACCTCATATCAAGAAAATCAAGACACCCCTTAAATAGCTGGAGTGTATAGGATTCCAATAGTCTGTTCCATAACCATTGATGAATTATAGTTTCTCTAGGTGTTTATGGCCATAGATATGGATTCCATTGATTTAATCTTTGGTATGGATTGGATAGTAGTATTTAAATCCTATATTGAATTTCATGCTCGACATATGACATTCACATCCCTAGATATATCTTTTCTTGTATTCAAGGGGGATTAGAATATAAATATAGGTAGATATATACCTATAGTTATAGTAGACAGATCAATTTTAGACCATTTAGTGTTAATGACTTTAGTAGGTGCTAATGAAATAGGAAATGGGACTCATCCTACTATAGTGTATCAATATTGAGATGTCTTTCAGAATAATTTATTTAGGTTACCACCCAAAAGGGAAATCAAATTTTCTATCAAAATACACCAAATAACAAGTACTATTCCATTAACATCTTATAGAATAGATATAATAGAGTTTTGAGAGTTAAAGTTTCATCTAGAAGAGTTGGAAAGTAAAGTCTCTATCAGACATATTACATCACCATAGGCTTCCCTGATTTTATTCATAAAGAAGGAAGATAATTATCCTTAGTTATGTGTTGACTATTGAAAATTTAATCAAGTTATGATTGAAAATAAGTACCCTATTTCTCAAAATTGATGAACTAATATATAAATTAAATAGATCCAAATGGTTTTCTAAGACTGATCAATAATCAAGATATCACCATTTTTGAGTCAGAAGAGTGGATATCCTAAATATAACATTTCAGAGTTTCTAAGGACATTATGAATATGTCATCATTCCCTTTGGTCTAAAAAATTCATCTGCATTATTCATGGATTTGATCACCCATATCTTTTATCGGCACCTCAATTATTTTGTGGTGATATTAATTGATAATATTTTGGCTTAATCCCAAAGAAGTAATGACCATGAGGAGTACAAGAAAATTATACTAAGCACATTACGGGACAAGAATTTGAATCATATGTTTTCTAAGTGTGACTTATAGATCCAAGAATTACGTTTCCTCAGGAATGTAATTTACAAAGAAGGAATATCATTGACCCCATAAAGATAGAAGCAGTAGTCTCTTGAAATACATAAGGGAATTTTTTCAAGGTATGTAGTTTTCTAGAATTATCGGGGTATTATCATCACTTTGTTTGAGATTTCTATAGAAATTATTCTCCCATAACTACTTTGACAGGGAAAAGAATTCCATTATCATGGAATTATTACTGTCAAAAAATATTTCTAGAGTTTAAAACTCATCTCAACACTACAGCTATACTAAACTTTCCAGAACTGGGTAAGGACTATGTGGTATATTGTAATGAATCAAGATCTGGTGTTGGATGTGTTCTCATTTAAGGAGACCATATTATGGCCTATTTATAGTGGAAACTTTGAGTTCATGAGAAAAAATATATTACGCATGACCTCAAATTAGTTGTGATGGACCACGCCTTAAAAACATGGAATCATTATCTCTTTGTAGAAAATATCATAGTTTTTACTAACCATAACAATTTTAAATACATATTTTCTTATTAATATTTGAACTTGAGGCAAAAAATATGGATGGAGTACCTCAACTTGAATATACACATGGTAAAGGGAATTCTATGCAAGATGTGTTGAGTTGGAAATAGTATAGAGAAGTGGTCTAAGAAGCTCATGACCAATGGAAAATAATGAGAATGATTAGTAACCTACATCTGTATTGCATCAAATAGGGTGACTGTGAAATTTTCTTTCCATTAAACATGGTTCCTAACTTGTTAGATTTGGTAAAAGGTTCTTCGATATTATATCCTAATTGCATCACCATTAGGTCAAACCTAAATGGTGGGTAGACTTATAATAGCTATAAAAATGATGCAAAATCTTTTTTACATATTCAAAAGCATGCTATAGTTCATCAATCTAGCCAAGAATAGCTTTTTTCCACTGATCAACATTCAAAATGAACTATTAATCTAGGCAATTATAAATTTACATGGAAATTAAAGAACATTTCTGGTGGTTAGGTATGAGTTGAAATATTTCCAAATATGTAATGAAATTCCTAACTTTCTAAAAGGTAAAATTAGATAATCAAAGAACGAATGGTATGTTTCAATCTATGCCTATACCTATATGGAAGTGGGAACAAATTTCAAGGGATTTTGTCATAGGTAAACCAAGATCATTTTAGAAGCATGATGTGATTTGGGTAATTGTGGATCAACTCTCCATGATAGCATAATTTATCCTTATCAGAGAATCTGACATAGTATAGTGTTTAGAACAGTTGTATATCTAAGAAGTGGTCAAGTAACAGGGAGTTCTATTTTTTATTGTATCTGACAGTGACCCTTGATTCACTTCACAATTTTGGTGGCCATTATAACAAGATCTTGGGAGTAATTTGACCATGAACATGACATATCATCCACAAATGGATAATTAGTTAGATGGAATAATTCATACATTTCAAGATATTCTCAGAGCATGTTTCATGGACTTTGGCGGCTCATGGGAGTATAATATTCCTTTGTTCGAATTCTCCTACAATAAAATCTATTTGGTGACGATACATATTCCCATTTTCAAGGATTTATTTGGTCATCCTTTTCACTATTCACTATATTGGGTGAAAATAGGTGAGGCATCATGGATTGGACAGAGTCTTGTTCTTGAGACTATGGATAAAATCTATATGATCAAGAAGTGGATGCATATGGCTCAGAGCTGATATAATTCCTATGATGGTATTCATTATTGAACCTTATATTTTAGTGTGAGTAACGATGTCTTCCTGAATGTGTCACCAAGACTTGGTCATAATTGGTTGGGGAGATAAGGGAAGTTAACACCATGATATGTGGTACCATTCAATGTTGTTGAATGGACTGGAATTGTTTTATAATGATAAACCTTACCACCAAGATTAATTATATTCCATAACATGTTCCATGTCTCTCAGATAAATAAATACAACTCAAATCCGAGTTATATGATTAGCTCAGATCATGTGACACATTATCTTGATGTGAGTTTTATCTACAAACCG
Organism: Viscum album; assembly: GCA_963277665.1. Classification (NCBI taxonomy): domain Eukaryota; kingdom Viridiplantae; phylum Streptophyta; class Magnoliopsida; order Santalales; family Viscaceae; genus Viscum; species Viscum album. The sequence goes on along the minus strand of OY728143.1, from coordinate 1,649,166,175 downwards.
ATTTAGGTTTTGGATGGATCAGAAAAGACTATGTGAGGGAGATTTATTTACTTAGTGTGAGTTCTATGGAAGTATGATCAGGTTCAAGAGGAAACATGGGAATGAGAGAAGTCTTTGAAGGAGAAATGGCCTTCCTTTTTCAAGGACAATATTTATATCCATCTTTCTAAGGACAAAAATATCAATGGTGAAGAGAAATTAGCACCCTCATTTTGAGGTACACCGCTATTGAAATGATTTTCCTTTTATGATTCTAGTCATGGGATAATTAGTTGGAAGTATTTAGTTGTGTAATAAGAGGATAACCTAGAGGATGGCTATTGTAATTTCCCACAGGAAATATTTATGTCATAAAAATTAGATTTACAATGTGAATTGATCAAGGTAGGTTGTTTATGTCAAAAATATTATATTTATGATGTAATTTTTTTGGGGCAACATTCATGTCATAAAATTGGTGTTTACACCATGAAATGGGTTTTTCCAAAAAAATAGACTGAGGCATTTGGTTTTTCAGCATATGTGACCCCTATGAAATTTAGGCCATAAATCTTATATTTACATCATAAATTGATTGGATCCAGTGATTTTTAATTCCTATCTCTCGTCTAAAGAATTATTCGGTCCCCTTATTCTTCCTCTCAGTTCTAGGGAATACCTAATAAATTTATAGAAAACTTTTATTTATAGAATCCTTTGACAATGAATCATTGAGTGTTCAATTCTGGATATCAAAGTTTAGGGTCTTGTTCTTTCTTCTTGTCTTAGATATCCTCATTTGTTTCTCATATGGAACCATATATTGGTGTTTTAATACCTGGATCTTTGGGTTTAGATTTGTGTTGAAGAGATATTATGGTTTTTTAGATGAACAGAAGGAAGAGTTCCTATCAGTGGAATCATCTTTGATCTCTCATTCCAATTGACTTGTGGTAGGTGGTTTTTCCTTCTTTCCACTTTTATTGGAACTCAAAGTCTTTATGGTATCTAAAATAATTTCTTCTTTATTTTTAAATGGTTTCTACCTGGTTAAAATCTTTTGATAATTATCTTATTGGTTAGCTTTGAAATTATATTTTGGGTGTTGCAACACTGGACTTGTTAAATCAATAAGAAGGGTTTTCTTGAATGAATGTTGTTTTAACACATGTTCCTGGAATAACGGGTTGTGAGTGCCGCGTGGAAAGGCACAAGTTAGTGTGTGTTCATGATTTCAGTGTATGAGGACTTTTTGAAATATAATTTGTGCTTGGTGATAACTAGAAAGGCACAAGGATTAAATTTACACCAACCGATAGCATTGTGGAGTATGGACCATCACTTGTGATCATAGGGGTATTATTCGGCATGCATGTGTGTGTGTGTAAACATGGATGATTATACAAAACTATAAATTAAGAACTGCTTCTTATTTTTAAAAGAGAAACTCAATTTATAGATTAAACTTATTTTATAAAACCTATTCATCTAATACATTTTATATTGAGAAAAATATTTTCTACTTTGATATTCATTATACCAATTTTATATCCCATGAGTTAACCTGTTTTTGGTCTTAGAGTCTTATGCAAAAAAATATAGAGGGTTTACTAATAGTTATGATTACTCACCCAATGCATATTCACTTTGGTGTATATGTAGATATTTTTTCATGATATAGTAAAGGTATGGGTTTCTTAATATTCTAGCCATGCTACTTGATGTCAAGGTCATAATTAGTGGATTTGGAGTTTGGATTTGGTTAAAGTCTTGGTCAAGAGTGGTACCACCTTGGTACCTGGTTCCTTTGTTTCTTTTGAGCTTTAGGTTGTATCTCTTACTATTCTATTATTACTCTGATATTCGTTCCTATTTTATTATTTATTTATGGATTAATCACTTTTATTATAGTTGGGTTTTAGTGTAGGAATCATTTATATAGATGTATTTGGTTTAATTTATTTTATCTTGTTATTTGTGTAAGTTTATTAAAGGGTATAATATTCTACAATGACTCTTGTGATTATAACCTTGACATTTATTTTATCCTTTGGTGTCCAAAAAAATCACCTAATATCAGTATCACCTCTGCCTCTTCCCAATACAATGGGTTGGGGTAGGATGTTACAATTGAACTATTACCTAGTTAACTCATTTTATCCCTAGAACATATCTTCATGACACAGACCATACTAGATTAAATAATATCCTAAGAAAAGTAAATCCAAATATCTATACGCTTCGATCTACCATGAAAAACATGTTTTTAGACAAATGGAGGGCATACTGACTATCAAAGTGCACTGAAATTCTAGAAACTAATAAAGAAAACTAATTAACTATGATTTTTAACCAAATTAATTTTTTATGTATTTATTTAAATTAATATATTTATCTTCAATGGTGAATATGGAAACTATAGATTTTATCTTGTATTTCCAAGATAAAAGTCCACCCAAATCAATAAAAACCAAACTAGTTATTGAATTTTGAGTTTCTATATTATAATCATAAAAAATGAATAAAAAATATAATAATTTTATTACATTAACTATTAATTCTTCCATAACAATTTCATAAATTTGATGAAATTGAAACACACATGAGGAGCCATTTCATAACATGCTAGTGTGTTTTACTATATTTTCTCATAAACTTTCTCAAATTATATATAACAAAATAAATATATTGTCTTCAACAAAGCATTTCACATATAATACTTTCTATAATTCTTTTATAAAGAATATTATTTAGGAAATAATCCTTACCCTCACTAATAGATCACTGACTAAGGGACAAAATAAAGTGTTAACTTAGGTGTATACTACTAGTTTTAATGTGCTCAAATAGATATTGTCTTAATAAAATTCTAGAATAAGAATGTTGTGACATATACAAGGTTCTATTCTCTATGTACCTCATCATTCCCATTTTCATTTCACAAATATTTCATTCCAAAAAATAACCTGTGATGGAATTTTATATGACTAATTAGCCTCATATTTTTATATAAAACTAACATGCCATCAATAAATAAAAGTAATTAAATCCTATCATTATTAACATGATTGAATTTAACACATGAATCAAACTTAAGTCTTTTTAAACAATCTTCTATTATAAAAGAATCAAAAAAAATATACCATTGTCTTGAATATTGGTTAATACTGTACAAATACTTTTATAAAATATGGACTTGATTCATTTTAAAAATCTTTGGAAAATAATTCAGGAGGATTTATAAAACTCTTTATTCTATTTTACCATGCAATGAATTTTTTTTTAACATCTAACTACTCAATATAGAAATAATAATCAGTAATAAATTCAAGAAATATCATAATAAATCAATGTTTAACAATAGGGGAAAAATATCACCAAAGTTGACTCCTTCATGTTAAAGGAATCTATTAGAAAATAATTTGGTCTTAAATTTGATTTTTAACACCATAGTTTTATTCTATTTATTCTTAAATATCCATTTGAACAATTTTTTTTATCATTATAAGTTTTGGTTACAATATCCTATGTCTTATTCTTAATAATAGAATTCATTTCATCATTCATGGTAGCTAACCACTATAGGGATTCATGGGATTTCATTTATTGCTTAAACGTTTGTAGTTCATAGCTATTTGTTTCTTGAGAAATATTAAAATCATATGTAGAAATATTATCATGGATAAACTGAGTAAAATCTCTAATAGTCTTCCTTAATATATATTTATCCAATTGATACTATATCTGATTATTATCCACTCAAACCTCTATTTAGAATCATAATATAACTTAGAATAACTTTAAGCTTGTGGGGAAGGATCAATAGTGATAGAGTCAGTTTTAGATTAGTCTCTAGCCTCCGAATTAATCTCAACCCCCAAAGGTTAAACTGTACAATAATCACCAATTAGTTAGTATTTACTCTAGGTAAACTAAAACCATTGAATATAGAATCATAACTGATGATTATTTTTTTATATCTAGGTTTATATATCCAGAGTTTATAAACATTAAAAAAATTTAATAACCAATGAAGAAGCATTTCACAGCCCAAGGTTCCAACATATCAATCTTATCATGTGCATATTCTATTGACACAAACACTCTATGGTGTGAAAGACTAAGTGTATTCCAATATAGAGTTCATTTTGTGTTTTGAAAGTATTCTTTGAAGATGGGAAATGGTTAATCAAGTACACTTCCATGGTGGCTGCTCGAAACCGGAATGACCTTGGTAAACTATATGGGTAAAAATGCATCTCACCCTTTATAATATAGTCCTATTAATATTCTCAACTAACACATTCATATATGGGGTTTCCAAATAGTTATGTATCTATTGATTCATTTAAAGCTAAAAAATTCTATGAACTCATTAGACAGATATTCTAAACCATTTTCAGTTATTAAAGCCTTTAATTTCTTACTATATTCATTCTCTACTCTAGCATTAAAATTCTTGAAAGTCTAAAAGGTATGAGAGTGGAGTTTAAAAATGTAAATCTTGACCTTCTATGAGTAATCCTCATTAAATGTGACAATGTAATAGTCTCCAACATGGGAATCAGTCCTATAGGCCCTCATAGACTAGAGTAGACATAATCAAGAGGGTTTTTAGCCTTTTATGATGACCTATTGAAAATTACCCATATAGAATTTCTATATACAAAATAATTAAAAAATATAAGGTGTATAGTATTCATATCATTCAATAATCCCCACTTTCTAGGTTTATCAAGACACTTAGCACTCACATAGCCAAGTATCCTCTGATAAAGGGTCGTATTATCCAATGTCGAGACATGAGAAACATTAATTTGTTTCATGTGTGTCCATCTAACATGTACAAGTCATTTAACAGAGTTACCTTTAACATAGTTATGGATCCATGATCAATTCTTGGAATACTATACCTAAACATGAAAGTATATCCCTTATGATATAAAATTCTTAATGAAATGATTTTTCCATTAAGTTTAGGTACCCACCTAACCTCTTTATGATTCTTAACCATCCCGTCATAAAATTATATAGATATAAACTATATACCCATAATGAAGAATCTCTTATTAGTTACTAGGTAGACATCAAAAAATTCACACTACTTAATTTAGTGAAGTAATATTTATTAGAAAATATGTGAAAGGTGAATCCCAAGTTTTGGATACACTCCTCAAAAATGGCATGATAACAAACATTCAATAAATGATTAGTGTCTAAATATTATTTAACAAAAAAATAATAATAATTACTATAATATTTGTATTATTTCTTATGGTTATGATATTTTCATTTCATATTCCCAAGATATTTACAATGTAAACATTTAAATTTGTTCTTGTATTTAGATCTAGGATTCCTAGACTGACTCCTCTCTCTCAACCAACCCCAATAATCATTGATTCCTCTAATGTTAAAAACACTCTGCCTCACTCATAATAGTTTTATTATTTTAAAGTTATTTATAAAACAAACTTAACCTCATCAAGATACAAATTATCCCTACCATAAATAATTTTGACCATAAAATAATTGAAATACTTATCTAATTATGTTAACATTATTATAGAGCAGTCCTCATCCCTGACTTCAACATCTATGTTTGAAAGATCTATTGATATTTTATTAAAATGATCAATTTTGTAGCTAACTGTTGTTGCAGGATACATATTGAAGGTATAAAGTCTCATTTTCTTGTATAATATTCCAACCAAAGTTTTAGTTATGTAAATGGATTCTAATTTATGACATATTATAGCAGTATTAGACTCAACAGATACCTACCTAAGAACTTTATCACCTAAGGATAGAAAAATATGACTATGGGATTTCCAAACAACATCATTAGAGACATAAATATATGAGACAATGGTATGTCTATCAGGTGATATTGTGGTGGACATATTTTTAGAACCACTGAGAGCATAAAGCAATTTATTATAATCCAAGGGAGAGTTTATCTTAATTATTCATATATTGAAATCATTTTCACCGACAAAATTTTCTATCTTGGAATTTTTAGATCCCATATTTGACAGATTATTAAGATCTAATACCAATTTTGAGGGAAACATTGATGGATATACCCTTAGGAACTACCCAAGATTTGATGATAAATTATGATGGATTATAAGTTTATTATAAAAATAATTTTATTAAAAAAAACCACTAATTGTATTAACTGATGAATTTTATTTTAGAAACAAAAAAAGGAAAGTAGTAAAGAACATCAAAATTTAATATATAATGACCCATGCCTTCCAAGCCTATTACTTTGTGGGAGTTTTTGTGTTAGAGGTGTTCATGGGATGTCTTGAGGAGATGGAGGTGTTTAGAGGAGGTTTGAGGAGTGTTTATTGCATATTGGATCTACACAATTATTGTAGTTGGAATTTCACATCATGAAAGAGAAATTCATGACATGGGTATTCATTTCACAACATGTGAGGTCAGTGGTTCATATTTTGTATGCGAGCAAGTAGTACAACATGAAGTAAATTCACAATGTGAAAATGGGATTCCCAATGTGTATAGATTTAGTTTAAGGCATCATGAATTTCAGTGTATGTTTGAGATATGGGAAATTCATGCCTTGAAAGGTATTCATAGCCTTTATTCCATGGAACCTATAGAATTCATGACATGAATAGGGTGAATTATAACCTATTTATAGGTTTGAAGTTTGTAAAAAAATCATTCAAATATCATTTCCCCTTGGATTTATGTGAACCATAATCACTTTTAAAGAATCTTATAACCCTCCATCTTTAGGTTAGATCCTTGGGTTCTGGTAGTCATCCATAGAAAATTAGTGGTTATTTATTCTATATATCCCCTTGTTTTTTTCTATTCTTATTCCAAGGGGGTTTGCAGCTTTGATGTAGCTTTGGTTTGGGGTGTGTTTGGGTTGTGTTTTTAAAAACACTTGGTGTGGTTTAGGTTAATCCAAGGCTTCCTTTTGTGGGTTTGGTTTCCAAGTTATTTCCCATTTCCCTTCACTACACAGAGAATCAAATAGATTCTTTTAGGTATGGGATAATTCATCTCTCATCTAGTTATATCATGTGGGAGGGGTTGTACTCTTGTCATTTTTTTGGAAGATAGTATGAATTTGACTTAATGAAGATAAATAATTGGTTTAATCTAAATTGAAGTGTAAGGGGAATGAACCACATATTTTTATTAATTTTATATTGTTTATGTTGAGTTATATGAGCTTGATGTCCTATTAAAAATAAAGTCTCTTAGGAGCCTTTGTTTGTGTAGTAGTTGATATATTTTTGAACACTTTTGGTGTGGTTTTTTAATATCACCTTGAATAAAATGGATAATTACATATATATGGATAATGAATTTAATTCTCATGGAATTATGGTTTTCATTAGAATTTATGGTTCTAGGCATAGAGGAAGTTTTCGATGGGTCATGACCAACTTTTTTTTTGTCATGATCGATGATCAATCCAAGGTTTAATCGATGATAAAGGATGTGATTAGTAAAATTGAATAAAATAAAATAGACAATAGATAAAACACCGAAACCAAATATATGATCATCACATGTTATTTATAATTAATTTAATCAATTAAAGAATTATGTTGATAATTGTTTCCTTTTTTAATGGATCTATCAATAGATATGCATTGTATGGTTGTTTATTTGTAGTAATAAAGAGCATATTCCCTCAAATTATGATCCACATGTGTTCCAAAAATCTCTGAACATCACTATAGGAATCTCTGTGTTCTATCATAAAAAGGTTTTATCCCTTGTATCGTATTCTTTTGATCGCCATGAGAATCACTTTGAAATTTTTCTCCTTGATCTCTCTTAACTTTATATTGGGAGGTGGAGGAATATCACTCTCCATTATTGGGAGAATTCTTAGAGAAGGGAGCTCTATAGTTCTTGAGGGTATTCTCCAAATTTGTTATTCATAACCAAACAGAAGAATTGGATATATTTAAAAGCAATATAATTGGGTTTAAATACCACTAGGGTATAGAAATAAATATTTTTGTAGGTGACCTTTAATATTTATTTAATCCCTTGTGGAACCCCATGTCTAAAATAATAATATTTTTATTATTTCCTTGATGTGTTCTTAACATGAAAATGAAATTAAATATTATTTAATCAATTAATATTCATTATATAATATTTTCCACTTGATATAAAAACCCATTCATCCATTCCTACATAATATTTATTGGGCATTAAATAATGACCATTTATTTAATAATTAAAGATCACTTCATTATTCACCAATAAATAAATAAATAGTATATTCACTAAATAGAAAAGAAATATTTATTGAATATTTCACTTTCATTATATTCTCTCAAATAACTTATGACAAAATATATAATGTTAATCAAACATGAATAATTATTAAACCATGTGTGGGAATAATATTTATTCAACTTGTTAAATAATAAATAATAATATATTATTTAACTAAGATTCTGGATACACTTAGTGTCTGACCCTCTAGTTCTCTTTCTAAGTGGCATAATACGAAATAGCCTAAATTTAAAGTCTAGCATCTAGAAATATGGAAAGGCACCCATTGATAAAGAAATTAATACCACAACAACATAATACCTCATACAGATACTTATTGTGTAATATAATCCCTTTATCATGATATCTATAATCCAAAATGTTGCATGTTGGTGCCATCAACCTATGTGATCGATGTCTATTTATTTGAATTTTTGGGAAATTTAACTTGTCTATATAACACCATGGACATGTATTTATTTAGGATATATCATTTCCATCAATGTTCCTAAGATATCAACTTCCAATACATAATTGAAGGGAAAAATCCTTTGTCATGTTATTCATTAATGCAATATTACTCATGATGCACCCAACATATCCTACCTCTATGAATATATATCGTCACAGTTTTCATCAACACAAAAAAGAACATAACTTATAATACTCATCAATAATAATCTTAAAGTCTACGAATCATTACACATATCCTCAGATAGGAACATCATATTCCACATATAAATGTTGATTTTCTACTTGTGGGTCTCATTCTCATAATATCCTACACTGGATATTACTGAGGGCATACACCATTAAAAAGTGTCTCAAAGTCTTATGAGTCTCTACCCATGATATCTTGTATCATTTGCGTCCCACAAATAATAACATCTCGATATAGAACATATATTTAATAATAATGTGTATCACTTCTTGGTTCTCATTATAGTAGGGAACTACTATGACCTTTTAACATGACAACTACTCTTAGGACATTATCACATACTGTGTTATATAAGAGAAAAATAATGTTGTGACAAAGAGTCTATTAACATTAAAAACTATGAATACATGTTATTATAAAGTACATAGAAATTGGTTCTAGGGAACCAAATCCAACAGACTCCCACTTTCACGATAGATAACTGCTAACAACCATTTAGTCTGATAGCTCTCACATGACACTCATGCTTCTACTGAGATAGGCATTAATTCAATGGGTTTTCCATGTTCTCTTCCTTGAGTACTATACATACTAAAACTTCACCCCTATTGAAAATACCGCAAGAGGTGATACTTTTAGAGTATATGCTTTGTCTGTTATGGTGACCTTGGCTCTTTTTCAAGATCCACCACTTAAATATTATCACAATACAATGTGATTGGTTCTTTCCTACTAGGTCCCACATCAAGCTCTTGGACAAATTCCCATATCCAAACAGCTTCCTTAGCTGCATCAAAATCCTCTATATACTCATAATCCAATGTATAATCAGGTATAACTGGCTTCTTTGAACTCTTCCAGCTCATAACTCCTAAATTGAAACATAAAAAATATCTTAACTGTGACTTTAGATCATTCTGGTCTTTCTGAAAACTGGCATCATTATAATCCTTGATGACTAGATCCTCATCTCTTCCATACACTAGGAACATATCCTTGGTTCTTCTCAGATACTTAAGGATAACCTTAATAGAAAACCAATGTCCTTCTCTTGGATCAGCAAGATATCTTCCTACCTTTCTCAATGCATATGAAACACTAAGTCTATTACATAACACGGCATACATGATTCATCTTATCACTGAAGCATATGATATATTACTAATTATATAACAACCCAAAATTCTATTAATGAAATTTATTTTCTTAGGATTATTTTATAAATCATATAAAACCACATATAGAACACAATAAAATATTTATTAATGAATAATAAAATAAATAAAAGGTATTTCTAGATGATAAGGAACCTATACTGATAAAATAGTAACTTTCCATTAGGAATAGTAATATTATCCTAATGAATAGTTAATCAACCTAATGAATAGTATACTCACCCATGAAAGTATAAATAAAATTTAGGCATCTCATAAGTGGAAGTATGATATAATTATATCATAGTAAAAGTAAGTGAATATTTTAAAATATATATATTTAAGTGATGGTAATTTTATAAGTCATAGATATTTAATTACAAATTTATAATTAATAAAATTATTTAAAATAAAATTTATTTTCAGAAAATGGATTCATAAATAATTTTTTTGTTTTCTTTTGATTTTAGGATAATTTTATGATACATTTGTTAATTTTTGAAGGTATAGTAAAATCAATTTAAAATTTAAAATATGTATTTTTCAAGTAAATAATGATTATATTTAAAAATTAAATTTCACATATTTACAAAATTATTTTGATTCAATGGATTCCATTTTTTAATTCTACATGTCAAAAAAGGTTAGGATTAAATTTTGTGATTTCTCTGAAATACTTGAATTTTTAGTAAATAGTAAAATATGGTAATTTACGGTACAATTACATTAGAAGCTAAATACACTATTCCTTGAGTCATCACTGATGTAAGCACACTTGGTTATAAATCACATGCATTTATTACTATTTTTGGTTGCAATAATCAAAACTAATTTTTTTCTTGATCAAAATAATAAAATAATGAATGAGATATTAAAAAATCACCCCTCTCCTCCACTATAAAACCCACCCCTCACCCCCTCTTCTCTTCAGTACTCTAAGGTATGAATATTGTAAATGTTATTCCCAAATATTGTTCCCTAGCCTCTACCCACATCCAAGAGCCTTTTTTATTTCCAAATTCCAAAACCCCTTCCCTTAACTTGGTTCTCAAGGAGGATTTTCCAAGATGTAAAATCCTCTTCCTTTTCCTTTTGGTTTCTTTTCAAGTTCTTTCTTTTAATTATTCTATCCTCACCTACTCTATATAAATTATCAAGATAATTATAGTATCATTTTTATACTATAATTATATCCTGTTAATGTAAGAAACATCATCAGTATCTTTACTCTCTCTCTCTCTTTTATTTTAAAAACCAAATCATCATTTGGGAGGTGCTAATTTACAACCTCCGTGGACGACGAACTCTTGTTCTTCAATTTCTTATTCAAATATGATCATGATGAAATTTTTATGGTTAAAAAAGAATATAATATATTTATTATAACCAATTTAATGTTCTAAAACCATTATATCTACATAATTCTAATTCATAAAACAAAATGAGTTCATTATGATCAAAAACTACAATAATAATGCAAATGATTATCGCTAAATGTATTATATAATGATTCATCCTCACACCATATAACTAAATGATATATATAACCATTTAAACTTTTTTATGTTTATTAATATCATATAAATTTAATTCTAGAGAATTATACCCTTTACACATGAAGTTCCATACTCATATACAAGTATACCGATCATGAAAACCAAGGAAACGAATGCTCCCAAAAAATAAAATTTTGTCTTATAACTCATAAAAAGGCCATAAATTAACTTAATAAAATTATAATAAATAAAATAAATTTATATAAGGTTCTGAATTAATTAATTAATGGATTTAAGTTTATTATTCAAGAAATTAAGGTCAAGTGCAGAACTCATTCGGACATAAGGTAAGGGTTTTCTACCCGAACCTACGTTTTATTTTGGGTTATTCTTTGTCTCTATTAATCCTAATTAAATTCTTAATTATTCTTATTTACTCTTAATAAATTATGTATGAATATTCTATATATTTTTACCAATCATAATCCTTTATTTTATGGGTAGTTAAATGTTTTATAAATATCTTTCGTAATTTTTCTCGATAAACAAGCCCGATTCAAGGGAACTTATTAAGTTTTTACCTATTTTTAAGTACACTCTATAATATATTTTAAGAAACCATTATTTTTCTAAAACCACTAATGTAATTATTTAAATACTACATTAGTTTATTTCTGGTTTTATGCAAATATTTTTCCAAAATAACTATTCTTTTCATGGTAAAAGTGTATTTCTCTCAAAAATCCCTTGATGATTTTATTAGAGTATTTTTGTTTATTTCAACACCTCTATTGAATTTTATATCTTATTGAGGTTAACATCTTATATTTATCATATATCATATTTTATTAAATGTTTTATGATCATTTTTACTATGGATGTGCTATCTTGATACCATTCACCATACTATTCAGGATGGTTAGTGTTTATGTGTAAGATTGGGGAAAGTTATTTCATATGTTCATGTTATTTATGTTTATAAAATTTAATATGAGGAATTAATTGGACTTAAAAATTTATTGGTAGGTTCCTCTATAGCCCCTTGATGCATCAGTAGGTCTCATGAGACAAAACATAATTGGGTTTTGGCTGAGGCCTCACACTAGTATTTTCAAACATCTTGGTTAAGGCTTTGAAAATATGTTTCAAATGTCCAGAATTATGAATTCCATCATTATGTTATTATTAATTGATAAAACATGTGATTATTTGACTATTAGAACATCAAGATTTATGTTTCATTCTCTTATGATCATTTATATGGCTTTATTTTGTTAGATTTCATTCCTTCCATATTATGATCAAGTATATTTTTAAAGGAATGTGTTTTTAGTTGTTCACCATGCCTAGTGTTTATTTTTATGATTAATCCTACTATATTACTTACCCTTACTGAGAATCTAAGATAATCCCCTTATTATGTTTTATTTTCCATAGGTTTTGAAGATTAATATTATGAATGACTTGTAGGGATGATCTAAGAGTCACAGTTGTTTGTAATGGAATTGCTATTATGTATTTCATTTCATTATGAAATGTTGAACTTATGTTAGTTTCGTGTTTTCCAAAACTACTAAACTATTCTATAATTTAGGATACTACTTTCTTGTAATCATGAAAATGTATTAATATAAGGCACTGGATTTGGTAAACTAGAATTTGGGTCGTTATAGTTGGTATCAGTGGAAGTTTAGTAGAAAACATGGAAACTAGATTTAGAAAATGTAGATTATTGAACAAAACCCTAAGATAGAATTTGTGAATAAGTATATAAGAACATCCTAGAATTTTTTTATGGTATAGATTATATGGATATTTTTAGAAAATACATCTCTGTATGGATACTACAAGTGGACATGGTTCTGGTACAGATGTACCTAGGAGTAATAACTCTGGCAAGGTGTTTCGGGCTTGACTTGGGGTAACCTAGTACACAACAATGGGCCTTACTATGCACCTAGTTTGATACTCCCAGGGGATATTCTTAGATAATTCAAATTATATTTTTAAACCATTATGATGGATTTAAATGTAAATATGTTCTCAAATTAACAATGCTTATGATTATGAAATTAGAATTGCATAAAATTTAAATTTTTGTTAATTATTTTTCTAGTTTGACATTATACATTATGATTCATAACCTAATTTAGTGTATGCTATTATTTAGAAAAGGAACCTAGTGGAAGGAATGGAAACTTCATGACTGTGCTTATCCCATGTAGGGATTTCCCACCTATGCAAGATAATGATGTTGGATCTGGGGCTACAACCAGTGTTGATCAACTTATCACTATACTAAGACAAATACTTAGGTTATGAATAATAACCTTACCCGTTTAGAGCATCTTGGTCCATAATGTGTAGGATTAATGTTATACCTCTTTATGATACAAAATCCTCCATTATTAAATGGGACTATGAACCCATTCATAGATAATCAATTAATAAGTTCTTTGGAGAATACATTTCTCTCGTTGGGATGTAACAAAAGGGAGAAGGTTTTCATGACAGTTTATTATCTATCAGGAGATGTGGATCATTGGTGGCCATTAATTTAAAACATGAAGGATGAATAAAAAATATAATAAATGGAATGGAGGTAATTTAAGGAAATATTCTAAGAAAAATATTTTCCTCGAGAATGGTTATTAGATATAGAGAGGAAATTCTTGAGTCTAAAACAAAAAGAGGATAAAAATATTTACAAGTATGAAGACAATTTTACAAGGTTAATAAGGCATTACTCATACTACATACATAATCCAAAGATCAAGATTGGTCAATTGTTTTATAGTTTAAAACCATTCCTCTGAAGGGCACTGATTTCCCAAACATTCTCATCATATGAAGACATAGTCTCATGTGCTATCAAGATAGAGAAATATTTCTCTAATTCATATGAATTTAAGGGAAAGTAAGAGAAGAATAGGGTGCCAGATAAAAGAATGGATAAAGGGAAGAATAAAAAGGATATTTTCCCAACATATTATACTTGTTGAAAGAAACACCTCAGAGCCTACCTAAAAAGAAAAAGAGTCTGTTAAAAATGTGGAGAAAGAGGCCACCAATCTTGAGATTGCAAGGGAAAGAAATAATCTACCAATGTTTAATGATACAATTGTAAAGAGATGGTACATTATGCTAATTATTTTCCCAAGCATCAAGTAAAAATTTCCTATGGAAGTACAAGGGAGAAATTCCAATATTATGTGACCATAATTTCTGAAGTTGAAAATACTACTGATATAGTGGTAGGTACATTAATCATTTCCTCAAACATAGCCAATGATTTATTTGATTCATTATCATCGTATTTATTTATATCTTACCATTTTTACAAGAAAATTAGACATTTATGGTTTGATTTAATAAATTAGTTTTCAATAAACTCTCTTAAGGGAAGTATCATTATAATAAATATGTTTTGATCAGTCCCTCTTATGATAAAAAAAGTGCTTTAGTTGATGACCTTATAATCATACCCATGATTTACTTTGATATAATTCTTGGTATGAATTGAATTTCAAGTTATGATGTGAAAATATATTTCAAGAATAAGGAAGTTACAATTTTTGAGAATGATGTAGAATACCTCATCTTTAGAGTAGAAAACTCATCCTTTTATTCTTATCTAGATCCACCCCGAGTAGTTCTACTGAATGCAATTCTTGGGGAGGAAGATAAAATAATATCTATGGGTGAGGAAAGAAATTTTCAAATTGAGGATGTACCTATTGTGCAATAATATGTTGATTTATTCATAGAGGATTTTCATAGACATCCTTTTAAGTGGTAAATTTAGTTTTCTATTGATTTAATCCCTGGTGAAAGGCTTATTTTAAATACCCCTTATAGAATGGCCATAATGGAGTTAGTAGAGTTGAAGAAATAACTAGAGGAATTAAGTGATGAGGGATTTATCCACCCTAGTGTTTCTCCATGGGGATCCTCATTTCTCTTTGTTAAGAAGAAATATGTATCCATGAGGATTTTAATCTATTGCATGTAAGGAAGGAAGATATTCTAAAGACAGGATTTTGAATTAGGTATGGGCATTATGAGTTTATAGTAATGTATTTTGGACTGACTAATACACCCTATGTCTTTATGGATCTAATGGATAGATTTATCAAGGAATATATTGATTACTTTTTTGTATTACTTATTAATGATATATTAGTATACTCCAAAATGTACAAAGAACAATAGAATCACTAGCATGTTATTCTGAAGATGCTTAGAAGAAATGAGTTATATGGGAAGTTTTGAAAGTGTGAATTATAGCTTAAAAAATTTATTTTATTGGCCATATCTTATCTATGGATATAATATTAGTGGATCCTATAAAGACAAAAGTAGTTTAGGAATGGACAACACTAATGAACATAACTGAGGTACGTAGTTTTATTGGTTTAACAGGTTATTATCGGCATTTTGTTAAGAACTTATTTCAATTTTTTAACCCATTAACCAAGCTTAATCATAAATGGGTTAAGTTCATATGGAAAAAATAATGTGAATAATGTTTTGAAGAATTTAAGAAGAGGTTAGTGAATGCTCCAATCTAGACTCTACAATAGGGAAATGGTGGATTTATGTTTTATAGTGATGCATCAAAGAAAGTACTTGGTTGTGTCCTTAAGTAGAATGATAGGGTTTTTTCCTATGCATCAAGGTAGTTAAAAATCATGAACAGAACTATAAAAATCATGATCTTGAGTTAGTAGCATTAATCATTACTATAAAGATATGGAGACATTATCTCTATGGTGAAAGATGTGAGATATATACTGATCACAAGAGCTTGAAATATATCTTCTCATAGAACTAACTCAACATAAGGAAAAGGTGATGGCTTGAGCTACTCAAGGATTATGATTGTTACATACAATACCATCCAAGGAATTCAAATAAGTTAGAAAATTCATTTAGTAGGAATGATCATAGAGCTCTGAACAAAATGAGAATTGACAAGGATCTTATATACATGGATCTAGTGAGGATGGATATGGGAATTATCAAAGAAGATGAAACATCATTACTCTATCAATTGGTTTCCAAACCATATTTTTTAGGAAGGATTAAAATTTATCTACTTAATGATGAGAATCTTTAAAATAAAATTAATGTTATGAAATATGGGAAATTGATAGACTTCATGTATAAATATGGAATTATGAAATTTAGGAGGAGGCTATGTGTTCACTCTATATCCAAGCTCAAAAGAGAGTTATTGGATGATTCCCATAGCTCAAATTTCTATATACACCATGGTAGCACTATGATATATATATATTTTAAAGAAAATTTCTGGTGAGACAACATGAAGAGTGAAATTGATGAGTATGTATCAAGATATTTAGTCTGTCAATAGGTGAAGGCTGAAAGAGAACATCCTAGAGGAGTGATGAAACCTCTACCTATTCCTACATGGAAATGGGGTGACATCACCGTGGATTTTGTCACTGGATTACCAAAAACTCCAACAAGTAATGATTCAATATGTGTAATTGTAAATCGACTTACCAAATATGAAATGTTCCTTGCAATAATGGAGGATTCTCCACTAGGGCTCCTTGCATGGCTCAATATTAATGAAGTTTTAAGACTTTATAGAGAACCTATCTCAATTGTGTCTGATCGTGATCCATAATTTACATCAAAATTATATAAAAGTATCCCAAAATATTTGGATACTAAGAATCATTTTAGTGTTTCTTATCATCTTTAAACTAACAGGTAGTCATAAAGGAAAATCCATACTTTATAAGACATGTTGAGATCACACTCATTTGATTTTCAAGGTACATGGGATCATTATTTACATTTGGTAGAGTTTTCCTAGAATAATAGTTTCCATTAAAGTATTAAAATGAAAGCATATAAAGCATTGTACAGAAAGATATGTCATATGCCAACAAGATGGGATGAAGTTAGTGAAAGGAATCTTGTATGCCTAAAGCTTGTTGAGGAAACAATAGTGAAGATAGAGACTATTCCAACCCATATCAAGGAATATCAAAGAAAGAAAAGGATTTATGTTAATAATTTAAGTAAGGATTAGGAATTTCAAGTGGGATATCATGTTTTCTTGAAAATATCTCCATGGAAGGGTGTTATAAGATTTGGAATGAAAGGGAAACTGGTCCCCAGGTACATTGTTCCTTTTAAAATTCTAGAGAGATTAGGAGATACGTATTATTTTTTGGTGATGACACCAAGACTTTATAAACTAAAAAATGTGTTACACATATCATTGTTGAGAAATTACATGCCTGACCCAACACATGTACTCACTTCTTAAGGCATTGAATTCGAACCTGACTTATCTTACTGTGAAGACTCTATCCAGATTCTATACACTAAAGAACAATTATTGAGGAATTATATGACTCAGCAAGTAAAGGTACTTTGGAAAAGCCTTAAAATTGAAGAAGAAACATGGGAGCCTGAGGACCTTATGATGAAGACCTACCCAAATATTTTTATGAGGTAACATTTTGGAAATTTTGAGGACAAAGTTTTTGTAGGATGGGAGAATGTAACGACCAAAAATTATATCAATGAAATTTTCCTTATTTTTTTATTTTATAAATCATATAAAAACACATATATAACACAATACAATCTTTATAAATGAACAATAAAAGAAATAATTGGTATTTCTTGATGACAAGGAACTTATACTGATGAAATAGTAATTTTCCCTTAGGAATAGTAATATTACCCTTATGAATAGTAAATCAACTTAATGAATAGTAAACTCACCCATGAAATTATAAATAAAATTTAGGGATCTCATAAGTGGAAGTATGATATAATTATATCATATTAAAAGTAAGTGAATGATTTTAAAAAAATATATTTAAGTGTTGGTATTTTTATAAGTCATAGATATTTAATTAAAATTTCATAACTAATAAAATTATTTAAAATAAAATTATTTTTCATAAAATAAATTCATAAATAAATATTTTTTTATAATTATTTTAGGATAATTTTATGATAACTTAGTTAATTTTTGAATTTGTAAAAAATCAATTTTAAATTTAAAATCTGTTTTTTTCAAGTAAATAATGATTTTATTTAAAAATTAAATTTAACATATTTATTAAATTATTTTGATAAAATAGAGTCCATTTTTTAATTCTAAAAAAATTAAAATGGTTAGGGTGGATTTTTGGGTTTTTTCTGAAATACTTGAATTTTTAGTGAATAGTAAAATATGGTAATTTATGATATAAATACATTAGAAGATAAATACACTATTCCTTGAGTCATCACTGATGTAAGAACACTTGGATTGAACTCAAATGTAGTTATTACTATTTTTTGTCAGAATAATCAACACTATTGATTATCTTGAGAAATATAATAAATAAGATATTCAAAAATCACCCCTCTCCTACACTATAAAACCCACCCCTCACCCCCTCTTCTATTCACTCCTCTAAGACTTGAATCTTGTCAAAGTTATAACCAAATCCTCTTTCCTAGTGTATCCCCAAGTACAGGAGCTCCTTTTCTTTCTAAAAGACCAAAACCCCTTCCCTTAATGAGGTTCTCAAGGAGGATTATTCAAGAGGTAAAATCCTCTTCCTTTTCCTTTTGGTATCTTTTCATGTTCTTTATTTTAATTATTCTATCCTCAACTCCTTTATCCAAATGATCATTCTAACACCAATATTATTTATATACTAAAATTATATCATGTTAATGGAATACCCATCATGAATATCTTTACTCTCTCTCTCTCTTTTATTTTAAAAACGAAATCATCATCTAGGAGGTGCCAATTTACAGCCTTCGTGGATGAAGAACTTTCATTCTTCAATTTCTTCTTAAAAGCTGGACATGATACCATTTTTATGGTAAAAAAAGACTATAATATATGTATTATAACCTATTTAATGTTCTGAAACTAGTATATCTACATAATTATAATTTATAAAACAAAATGAGTTCGTTATGATAAAAAAACTGTCGTAATAATGAAAACGATTATCACTAAACGTATTATCTAACGATTCAACCTCATACCATAAAACTAAATTATATATATTAACATTTAAACTTATTTATGGTTATTATTATAATATAAATTCAACTCTGGGGAATTATACCCTTTCCACATGAAGTAGTATACTCATATACAAGTATACCGGTTGTGAAAACCAAGGAAACGAACGCTCCTAAGAAATAAAATTGTATCTTATAACTCATAAAAAAGGATATAAATGAACTTAATAAAATTAAAATAAATCAAATACATGTATATAAGGTTATTAATTAAATAAATAATGTATTTAATTTGATTATCTAGGATGTTAAGGTCAAGTGAAGAACTCATTCAGATATAAGGTAAGGGTTTTCACCCAAACCTCTATTTTCTTTCAGGTTACTCTTTGTCTATATTAATCCTAATTAAATTATTAATTATTCTTATGTAATTATAATAAATTATTTTTTAATGTTATATATATTTGTTCTATTTAGAATCCTTCTTTATTTTATGTGGAGTTAAATGTTTTATAAATATCTTTCTTAATTCTTCCTGATAAACAAGTTCAATTCAAGGGAACTTCTCAAATTCTTACCTATTTTAAAGTACACTATATAATATGTTTTAATACACCATTATGTTTCTAAAACCACTCATTTCATAATGTAAAAACTACCTTATTTAATTTTTGGTTTTTTTCAAATATTTTTCCAAAAATAACTCTTATTTTCAAAGTAAAAGTGTATTTCTCTCAAAAATTCATTGATGGTTTTATTTGAGTATTTTTATATATTACAACACCTCTATTGAATTTTGTGTCATATTGAGTTTAATATCATATTTTTATCATATAAAATATGTTATTAAATAGTTTAATATTATTTTGACTATGGATGTGCTATCTTGATACCATTCACCGTACTACTTAGAATGTTTAGTGTTTATGTGTACAGGTTAGGGAAAGTTATTTCATATATTCGTGTTGTTTATGTTTAGCCCCTTTAACATGAGGAATTAATTGGACTTAACAATTGATGGTTGGGGCTCGATATATCCCTCGATGAATCGGTAGGTCTCATGAGACAAAAAAGAACATGGTTTTGGCTGAGGCCTTACCCTAGTATTTTCAAAAGTCTTGGACGAGGCCTTAACAATATGTTTTAGATATCAGACATTATGAATTCTCTCATTATGGTATTATTAATTGATAAACCATGTGATTATTATACTATTAGAATATTAATGGTTATATTTCATTCTTTTATGATCATTTATATATCCTTATTTAATCGGCTTTCATTCCTACCATATTATGCTCATGTATATTTTTAAAGGCATGTGTTTTTAGTTATTCACTATGCCTAGTGTTTATTTTTATGAAAACTTATGTTGTGTTACTTACCCTTAAAGATCATATGATCTCACCCCTTTGTTTTATTTTTCCCTAGGTTTTGGAGATGAATATTATGAATGAATTTCAAAGATAATCTAGGAGTCATAGACTTTTCCAATGGAATTGCTATTATGAATTTCATTTCAAGTTGTAGTGTCGAACATATGTTTGTATCTTGTTTTTCAAAACTACTAAACTACTCATTAATTCATGATATTAATTTCTTTTAATAATTATATTGTATTAATATAGGGCATCAGATTTGGACAAATAGGGTCTGGGTCCTTACATATTATGTATTTCTCCTATTATGTATGAGGAAACATTTTTTTATAAATATGTAAACCATGGGACATTGGAACTAATCCCCTATTGGATTGTTCCATACTAAATATATTTAGAACTTGGTCAAAATATTCACTTTTAATTAGTCTAATCATCCTCTTTGATTTATTACAAATGATATTGATCCCTAGAATTTAGGCTACTTCATGTAAGTCATTCATGGAGAAGCATTTGTTTAACCAGTCCTTAACATTCTGTAAGACTGATATATTGTTTCCAATAGATAATATTACATCAACATATACTAGTACAATAATAACTATATTTACACAAAACCATTTTTAAACACATGGATCACATTTGTTATTATGGAAACAAAATTAATTTATAGCTTTATCAAATCAAATGTTCCTTAACCTGGATGCTTACTTAAATCCATAAATAGATCTTTGTAACTTGAAAATATTTTTGGCGTCACTTAGAGTCACAAATACTTTTGGTTGTGTCATATAGACATATTCCGAAATGTTTTCATTATGTAATGTAGTTTTGATATCCATATTACAAATCTCATAGTCTAGGTAAGATGTCATAACAAGTATAATTTTGATGAACTTAAACATGGAAACTGGTGAAAATATTTCATCATAGTTAATTCCTTGATGATATTTAAACACTTTAGATACTAGCCTTGTTTTTTAGGAATTTAATTTACCCTACATGTCCAATTTTCTCTTGAATACCCATTTCCCCCCTAAAGGAAATACATCAACTAGCGCATCAACCAAAACCAAAACTTTGTTTTGATACATGGACTCCATTTCAGAATTCATGGCTTCTTTCTATCTTGTATCCTCTGAGATCTCAAATTCCTATTTATAAGAGATATGTTCATCACTGTCAAAAAATAATGATTAAATATATTTAGTGAGTAGAAAACCATATATATCTAGTTATCTTAACTATCTTGTGCACTTATGCAGTACTTGTGTTTTAGGGACAACTTCTTCCATGGGGAAATGTGGAATGTATTTCTATACCATCTCTTATGTATCTTGAGCATCGACTTCATTAAAGTCAATTTTTATCCCATTATACTTTTTGAGGATGTGATCCCTCTCAATAAAGATAGATTTTCTAGCGACAATCACTTTCTTGTCCGAGGGTTGTATAGGTATTATCCATTTGTTTCCTTGGGATACCCTATAAAGATACACTTTTTACCCTAAGGTGCTAGTTTATTTCCTGATAAGGTCTTAACAAATGCCTCGTTACCCCATTCAAAAATATGTGACAAATTTGTTTCTTTATACTCCATAACTAAAATGGAATTCCATTTTTCTCTTTATTTGGTACTCAATTTTATGTGTATACTACATTTTGTAATCCATATCCCTAAAACGATAATGGAAGATCTACATAACTCATTATCAACATTACCATTTCTAACAAGGTATGGTTTCTCCTTTTACTAACACTATTCTATTGTGGTGTGTAGGGTGGAGTGATTTGAGATATAATCCCAAAAATCCCATATAAATTTGATAAACTCTTGGTTAAGATATTCACCACCTCGATCTGAGCGAAGCATCATTATCTTATTTCCAAGTTGATTTTCTACATCATTCTTGAATTCCTCAAATTTCTCAAAATACATTGACTTATATCTCATCAAGTAGACATAACCATATCTACTAAAATCATTAGTAAATGTTATTAAGTAATAATACCCATCTGTATCTTCTACTGGAAATGGTCCACACACATCAGTGTGTACCAATCATAGAAGATTTTTTCTCCTTTCACCTTTTCCACCAAATAGAGATTTGGTCATTTTTCTTTGTAAAAAATAATGAAATCATTTAAGTGGTTTTATCTTAGATGAGTCTAAATAACCATCTTGATAGATATTTTTCAAACACTTCTCATTTATATGACCAAGATGGTGATTTCATAGCTGGGTGTTATATGAGTCATCTGAACATGACTCATTATCAATTACCAATACTTGGTTTTTTTAGTTTAATACATAAATATCATTATTTAAATACACCATACCATAATATATGTTGTATTTATAAAAGAAACAAATTTTATTTCCTAACATTAAAATAAACCCATCTACATCTAGGAATGATATATAAATTATGATCTTGTTAACTGTTGGTACATAAATAAAAACATTTAAAACCAAAATCAATCTTGTTGGAAATGATATAAAATAGTCGCGAATGGATACAACAGCCATCCTCACACCATTAGCAGCTCTCAGATCCACCTCTCCTCTAGAAATCTTTCAAAATCTACTTGGTTATTGCATTTGGATACAAATGTGAGCACCAAAAGATGTATGTAATACCCAATGTGTATATATTAAATATTACACTCAATAACAAACTAACCTTTATCTTTACCTTACTTCTAGGTGTATCTCTTCTTCTAGTGGCCTTGATTTCCACCTGAAAAACATACAACATCCTTTTCCTTGCCCTGCCTTTGGATCTTCTTATTCTTGGAAGGATGATACTTGGGAGCTTTAGACTTGTTGTGAGTTGTGGGGCCCTTTGGATTTTCTCCATTTTATTATTCACCATAAGGACCACAGGTTTATTATGCACCATGTCCTTATCCACTTATAAAATCAAAGTAAGATGTTTAGAAAGATTCTTCTCTTTATTTCTCATATTATAATTAACAATAAAACCAGAGAAGGTCTTGGGAAATGATGAATTTATGAGATCTGTACAAAACTCATCTGAGAATTTAATCCCTAGTATGTATAATCATTCAATCTATCCAATAATCTTGACTACATGAGTCCCAACTGGTGCGGAATCTCTAATCATAGTTGTAAATAAATCATTGGATATCTTGTATCTCTCTTTTCTCACCTTATCTTGATAGATATACTGAAGGTGAGACATCATGTTATATTCATAAAAGTCCTCATGTTACTTAAGAATCTCATTAGTCATAGATGATAGAATTAAGCCCTAAACATATGTATCATCATTCAAATTTTTCTCATAAAGAGACAAATATTCATCACTAGCTTTATTTCCAAGTGCTTTAGGAATTGGTTCTTATAGCACATAAAATTTCCTTCCATGGTGAAGGATAATGTGTAAATGCATTTGCCACTCTTGGAAATTTGTGCTGGTGAGAATGTTGTCTTTCTCAAGTATGGATCGTAGTGCTATGTTTGAAGTAATTTTATTATTGTTTCTAAAAATAAGATGATCAGAATTTTGGTACTTTATCTGATAGAATTTATAAATATTAATAAATATTATATTTATTAATCTCCCTCTATTTTATCAAAACCTAATAGCCCTCACCATTTCCTTCAAAACATCCTATTTATTGTAAATTCTAGTGTAAAGGATCCATATTCCCCTTCTCATTACCCCAAATTTGGTTGTTCAAGAAACTTAAATGGTTTTAGGTAGGCATTCCAAATTCCAATTTCATTAACTCATTGTTTCTTGATCTATTGAGTGGACTCTCTAGTCCTGAAATCCTTAAATTGTATTTCTTCAACACTTGCCTCTCAGTTACACTGATTCCTTCTTTGATAGTAAACCCTTGATGTGAAATAAGTTAAGTCAACCCAAAAAAACAAGTTATAATTACCCCAAAATGAAAAGCACCCCAACTTTGGATGGTCAAGCACTTTGAAATATGTTCTTATTTCAACTAAGGTAGTGGAAGGCTATACCAAATTAATATATATTATTGAGTGATTTTATCCTTTTACGATTAAATTTACAATTTTTATATTTATTATATTCTTTTTAATATTAAGTGTATTTACTTAAGTGATTAACCATGTATTAGATAATATTTATACATAATTCAATTTATTTTAGTTTTATCTTGTATACTTGTTAATTAATTCATTCATGTGATCATGGAAAAAATCTATAATGAAATAACCATGCATCTTGATAGAAATAAAATAATAAATCACTATGATCATAAGATTATACTAATGGTTGGTTTATCTAGTGGATGATAAACCAACCATTGACCTAGAGGAAAAACACATTGAACTAATTATGGTTTGTATTAAAGCTTTCCACCTATCCACCTATGTATCTATCTTGGATTGGTTATACCTCAGCTCCAAACTTGAACCACCTCATCTATCTTGAGAGATCCATCCATTACATATGCTTTTACTCAAACGTAGGTGAGGGAAATAAGGAGTTTACATAAAAAACCATGGGCATGTAGGCCCGTACATAATGAGATGAGAGATGACACACATACCAAAAAATTAATTTAAATATAAATAAAATGAAACCAATCACATACAAAGGTATGGTCTATGCTCATGATCATCCACCTACATGTAATGAAGTACACATTTAAGAAAACTATCATTAAATTCTTAATATTTTTTATTTAAGATAATTCACGCTCAAATTAATTAATTATCTTATTTTGTTAATCAATTATTCTATCATAATCCTCATCCTAATTTCCTTGAGATTCTCATCTGTCATAATTTTAAGAAAATTAAATAAATGTATTTAAAATTAACTATGTACATCAATGTACCATGGAGGTAACATAATGAATAATCATCTGAATCCACCCAATATGTATTATACTCGTATATTTATAACTTTTATGACATATGACATACTTTACTAATCATGTACTTTCATGATGTGTACTATCAAATTAATGATTACATGAATTATATGATTTTTCTTTCATGTGTCATGCTTCAATGCATGTAGAGTAAAAAATTTAATATGACTCATACATGATATGTATATCTGAACATTACAAAGACATTAATTAAAAATTTATATATATATATTGAAACCCATCACATGGCATGTCCTATAAACTTAATGACCACACCCAAGAATATGTCGATAATGTTTACTCATTATAATAAATTAATTTTAATTATAAATAGTTTGGTATAAGTACATGATGTGTATCGAAGAGGTATAAGGACAGTACGTCTCTCACTATCTATTTGAGGCGCACGCATAGGAACTCGGTGTGTAAATTGTTCCTAAAAAAAATTGGATTACGTGTTGTGTATAAAGGGATACATAGAATGTGGTCTTTAGGTTACACAGTCACCAGTCAGGTAGGCCATATATGGAAATACGTGGCCCATATGTGACTTAAAGGACTATATGACGTTTATGTGGGATACATGGCGTGTACTATGGATGACCATGTGTCAGGTTTTCCTAGTCAACATTTGGTTTAAGGAATTAAATGCACTGCATGTATTCAATTAAAACAATTTGAAACAATTCAAAACTAATTGATGATACATTGAACACTAGTACATGACGTGTAACTACATTAACACAGAATGTAATCTTATGTTATTAGACTATAATCCTCAGAACCTCTGGATGAGTTCTTCAATTTTATTTCATTTAAAAAATTATTTTTTTTGATTATATTAATGAGAAATGAAAGTAGAAGAAGAAGATCTCACAATTCAGATTAAAATAATGATTAAACTTGAATTTAAAAATAAATGACAAATGTATAAATCAATAGTTATTTTTAAATAATTATAAATAATTCTATGATTGATCTTATTCAACTTGTAGGTTCCAAGCATAGCAGATGTGTGTGATGGGTCATTCCAAACTTTTATTTTTGTCATGATCGATGATCAATCCAAGATCTACACGATGATGAATATTATGATCAGCATAATTGAAACAAAGAAAATAGACAATGGATAAAATACTAGAACCAGAGAGAGGATCATCACATATTCTTTATAATTAATTTAATAAATTAAAGAACTACCTTGAGAAATTTTTTTCTTCATTGATGGATCTGACATCAGATATATGTTGTACAATCTTTGTGTTATAATAATCAATAGAAGATTACTTATGGTGGTTATCCACATGTGATCTAAAAATCTTTGAATGCCTCCATAAGTATCTATGGGTACTAGCATGATAGATCCTATCACTTTCATCATCCTCTTTTGATATCTATGAGAATCACCTAAAAAGAGTTCTCCTTGATCTCTCTTGACTTGAGAGTGGGAGGTGGAGGAAGATCTCTCTTAATTATTTGGAGAGTTCTTAGAGAAGGGAGCTCTTTAGGGCTTGATAGGATTCTCCAAATTCATTATGCACAACCAAACAAATGAATTGGATATATTTAAAAAATAATATAATTGGGTTTAAATACCATTAGGGTTTAGAAATAAATATTTTCACAAGTGGATTTATTATTTATTTAACCCTTGTGGAACCCCATGTCTAAAATAATAATAATAACATTATTTCCTTAACATTCTCTTAACTTTTCAATTAAATTAAATATTATTTAATAAAATAATATTCAATATATATAATTTCTCACTAGAACTAAAAACTTAGTCCACCATTCCTCCATAATATCTATTGGGCCTTGAATAATGACTATTCATTTAATAAATAAACATAAATACATTATTCACCAATAAATAAATAAATATTTTATTCAATAAATATAAAATAAATATTTATTAAATATTCCACCCATGTTATATTATCTCGAATAATTGGTGACAGAATACATTCTATCAAGAAAACATGAATAACTATTAAACCGCATGTAGGAATAATATTCATTAAAAAATTTAAATAATAAATAATAATATATTATTTAACTGATACTATGGATACACTCATTATGTGGCCCTTTAGGCCTCTTTCTCAGTGGAATTAGGTGAAGTAGCCTGAAATCCAAGGTTAGTATCCAGAAACATTCCAAGGCACCCATAGAGAATGATGTTAATACTGGGATATATAAATGAAGTGGAATTAGTTGGTAATGGAAAATATGAAAAATAGATTAATTTGAAATGAAAAGTTTAATGTGGCTTATGTAATGTGTATTGATTGTGTTGTGTTATGCATTTAATGATGGAAACAAAAGTGGTGAAGTTTGTGAGGTGATGTGATGATTTTGTGAGTTGGGATGATGTTATTATTTTGAACCCATAGGTTGGGCTTCTATGTTATGATATTATATATTCATTATATTCTTTTTTATTTCTATATGAACTCCATCAATGTCGAGCACCATGTACCAAAAAACAAATGTTTTGGGGGTGTTTTTTCTAACATATTGGTGGTGAGGATGGATGTATGGCTACCTTCATTATAGGAGGATGATGTGAGATTGATTTCCTTCATGTTCATGATACCCTACTACTCTAGTTATGCGATGTGATGTAATGGAACAAGTGTCTGCAGATGGGATGTGATGTAATGTGAGAGAATAGGTATATTTGGGTGGGATGTGATGTAATGTGATGACCCAGGTGTCTATGGATGAGATGTGAGTTGATAGACTATGCTTTTATGGGAAATATGTTATATGGAAGAGGTGGGAGTTCCCAGATATACGCCATTGGGGTGTGGGAGTGGAAAATTTGAGGGAAAGCGGTGAGGGATACCCTATAATCAATATTCTTAATATTATGTTGTTATATGTGGATGCATTATTTGGTGATCATGCCTTGGAAAGAATTGTATTGGTTAGTTGACCTATTTAGCTGTTGTTGGTTCTGTTGTTTTCTCACTGGTACATTATTATGCTTCTATCACATGTGCACGAGAAACATTACATATCCTGCTGAGTATACGTTTAGGCCTACCCTACATTAATAAAAAATGTTTTTAGGTTTTTCAAAAGGATTATGTGAATGGTTTTGGACATTACTATCTTGAAATTTTGGATTATTTCTATGTCGATTATTTAAAATTTCCTTTATTTTTCGAATTTATTTGTAGTATCTTGTATTTTTAAATCATTATAGTATTATGGGATGGTTTTGGGTTTACTTTTATATCATTTCATGGATTTTTTTATGGATAATTTATCATATCTCAAGATATTGTTTTATATAGTGGTTAATCCTCCTATTAGTGAGATTATAATAACCTTGTTGTTAGTCGCTAACCTGGGGCCTACTAGAGGCAGGACTCGAGGGGTCATTATTTCCCTCTATTCATTTTCATCCCAGGAGGGGTAACTTTAGAGGGATATGACATGATAGAGTGCTATCAAATTCTTGAGGGTGTGAGATAGGATAGATTTCAGGGCCAAGAACTATGAGTATTTCATGGTTTGTTAGGGAAATGATGCCATTTGATCCTGGTGAATGAAATAGGCCAAGGAAGACCATCTAGGATAGTGGATTTTAGACCCCACCCCTCCTTGTTATTCGGTGTAAGGACTCTGATCCCACTAAACGACCAGGTGAGGTGGTGCTTCCTGTAGGGTAGAGACCTAAGAGAATAACATGCATCGTGATTGTTGTGTTTCTATTTAAAATGAGTATTTATGGGAAATTAAAATGAATTAATTTAAAGAATATTGATAAAATTACATACTATCAGGTTTAGGATTTCCTTTTTTCTCTTTTCATCCATTACTTCTATACATCATCCATATGTGGTTCAAGTTGGTGAGGTCAAATATGCCAATTTGGTTGATCAAAGAGATTTTATTTGGTTAAGGAGGAGGATCAGTGGTAGAGGACATTGCATGATTTTCAGTGACAATATTTGGTGAAGTACGATGGTAGTATCTTTAATGTGGAGATATATCACTCGTTAGAGGATCTTGAGATACACTTCAGTTTGATATGGTCCTGGTAAGAGTTTCTATCATTGACCATGAAGGTAGTAATGAGGTAGTAGTTAGTCTCTCTTAAGCCTAGGAGTATTTCTATTTGGGAGATTAGGATTTAGTTCAAGGAACTTTTTTGTTTTACCCCTGATCTTTTCCCTAATGAGGAGTCCCAAGCATGGTAGCTTGAGGAGGCACAATGTCCTTCTATCCAGTATGCAATTACTATTTTTACATTTACAATGTACTTGAAGGTTCAGAAGAAGTTGGAGGTGATCAATAATATACACTTGTGTGGATGTTTACCATGATAGGGGGAAAGCAGTGTTCCTTGAGGATTAAAGTTGTCACCTATAGGTTTTTTTTTTCACCAAGGCCTTCAAGGTTTCATCCAGAAGGGAGTTAACCTTAGAAACATCCTCTTCAGCCTTTTGGGGCTAGTTATTTATATTCTTTTCTTATGGTCCTTAGGATAGTTTGATTCACCCATGGATCTTTTCATCATCATTAGAATAAGTTCCCATTAGTTCTTATGAATCAACCTCATGGAGGTGATCAAGTTAAACATCAGCTTCAAAAACATCACGTAGTGAATTCGTTTTAGAAGATGGGGTAGTTGAATTATGCTCCATTGGGAGGGAATAGACCAAGAAGAGTTTAACCTCAACATGTTCATTGTCTACAAGAAACTCGACTTGAACATGGATGTGGGGGTGGTTATTATCATATATGAATAAGATCTGGGTGTGTTAAGTTGTATTTTGTGATTACAATAATTCCATAGGGGCCATTGATCACTGGTGGTGTGATCAGCATGTCTTGTACTCATTTGTGTGATTTGTTTGACTCAGAAGCTTCAAAATCCTTTATTAAAACCAATCTAGTCCATTCTCTAGGACTAGATGTATAGAGGCTTCCCATTACCCTGGTGTTAATTATTCCAGTAAGAGTCCATACCAACTTTTTTTATGTGTGCTAGGGGTTTAGACTGATGATGGGACCACATCAGTCACATGTGGATCATTTATTTCTACAGATGTAGATGCATGATTTCATCCTCAATATAGACTAGTTGTATTTTGTGCATGTTGTTATCAAATCCTTCTAAATTTGAGTTATGTTTTCTAATGTGGATAGTTAGTGTGTAGTTTTCTTTAGAGATTGGGGTTGTCAAGTGGGTAATAGACCTGGGGAGTCCCTTATTTCTTTGATGGTCAATTTTTATGTGGAATCAGTGGATGATGGGATAAAAGAGGTTCTCATGGTTATTAGGGAGTTTCTGGATGTTTTTCCCAAAGGAATTTTGATTCTAACCCCTTGATGTAATATTGAGTTTGAGATAGATTTACAACCTAGTGATTATCTAATTTTGATGACTCTTTATTAGTTGACACCCTATGAGTTATGGGAGTTTTGGATTTAAATTGATGATCTGATGCAAAAGGGTTTCATCTAACCAAGTTTTTCACTATGGGGTGCTCTAGTGTTGTTTTCCAAGAAGGAAGATGGTAGTCTGAGGCTGTGTATAGACTACCTAAGGTTGAAACATGTGACGATCAAGAATCAATACCCTCTTCTAAGGATTTATTCTATTTTTTAATAGTTTAGAGGAGTGAATTTATTTTATAAGATTGATCTATGGTATGGGTATCACTAGTTGAGGGTGAAAGGGGATGATAAACTAAATAGTTCATTCTAAAAAATGTATAAACACTTAGAGTTTCTGGTCATTCCATTCAGTGTCATGAATGCACCTACTGTGTTCATGGGGCTCATGAACTCCTTGCTCTGTGATTTTATGAACTAGTTTTTAGTTACATTCATCAATGACATATTGATCTACTCAAACTCCTATGAGGAGTATGATGATTATCTCAGAGATGTCTTGTATGTTCTTTGATGCCACCATCTCTATAGAAAGTTGTACAAGTGTAGGTCTTGGACTCAGGATGTGCATTTCCTTGTGCATGTGGTGTCCCAGTAGGGTGTGTCCATACACATGTCAAAGTATGAGGTAGTTTTTTCCTATGAAGAACCCATGAGTGTGGTAGAGGTTCATATATTCCTATGTCTTGTGGGATATTACTAGATTTTCGTGTATGATTTATCACGTATTGTGGCCATGTTGATGACTTTGAGTAGGAAGGACCATGATTTTATTTATAATGATCAGTTTGAGGAAGTGTTTGAATTCCTGAAGGGGTGTTGGTTAGTTCTCCAATGCTTCAGTTTCTAGTAGAGGGGTGATTTTTTGAGGTGTTCTATGATGCTTCTTGTATGGAGTTAGAATGTGTCTTGATGTAATAAAAATTAGTGATCTCTTATGGGTCTAGGTAGTTATGTTCCCATGAATATAACAATTCCACCCATTATCTAGAGTTAGTAGTTGTTTTATTATTATTTTTGAATCTATGGTGACATTTTTTCATTGGATAATGCTTCTCGGTCTTCACCGATCATAATATCTTGATTTATATCATTCCCCAACATGAATTGAATCTATAAAAATAAATTTGTATGGAGCGTCTTAATGACTATGAATTTTATATATCTTATACAATAAAAAAAGTTAATTTTGTGGATAATTAATTTTGTAGGAATTCATGTAAGGATGTTTTTCAGGAATATAGAGATTCTTGGAGAGTAGTGGAGGATTTTGAAGCCCAGTACCTAGATGTACGGGTGGTAGATAGATAAGGTCTCTTATTTTAGATGAAAATGAAACCTTCTATGATGTGATATTTGGAGGAGTTGTAGTGGGGACACTCATAGAAAGAGGTGATGTGAGACCATGTTGGCTATATTGATGCCCTAGAGGGGTGATCAGAGGATAGATAAAATCGAATGTTGTTTTAGGGAAGGTTGTTTATTCCAGTGGTGATGCATGATGGATTCCTTAATGGGTTTCATATGTCACCTTTATAGGTACACCCAGAATTGTATAAGATGTTCCATGGTTCAAGGTTTTCAGTTTTCTAGCAGGTAAAGGTTTATCACCATGTTTCGAGTGGTCAGCCTTTGGATGTCCCAGAGTGGAAATGAGATGAAATATTGATATAATTAATCATAGGATTACCCCAAGATTATGTATTTTGTGATTCTATCAAGGTAATCATGAATAAGTTTATGAGGTTAGATAAATTCCTAGTGATAAAGGATTCGGGTACTATAGATGTTTTGGAAATGCAATATATGGATGAGGTGGTGTGGCTGCATGAATCCTTGAGGTCTATTTTCTTATATTAGGATACTTGTTTTTCCTCACAAGTATAAAGGGGAATGTATCATTATTTTGGAACTTAGTTACAGCTCAACACTTCTTTCCACCCTTAGAAGGATGGGTAAATTGATTATAATGTCTTGATGTTGGAGTATATGTTGTAGGAATGTATCTTGAACTCTAGAGGATCATGGGTAAGGAACCTGCCTCTGGTTGAATTTTCATACAAAAAAAACTATCACTCATCCATCAACATAGACCCATTTAAGGATTTATTTAGTAGGCCGTATAATTCTATTTTATAATGGGCTGAGGTTTGAGAGTCATTAATCCTAATGGGTTGTAAAGCATGAAAGACAATTTTTAGGATGTTCATGATAGGAGGATGGAAGCACATGACTAACAAAAGGATTTTGGTGACCACAGGAGTAGACCCTTCAAGTTTGAGGTTGGAGACTATGTGTTCTTGAGTGTCTCCCCTCGACATAGGAAACATATGTTTGGAATGTGGTAAGATTTCTCCACATTTTTTTGGGAATTTTGAGTTGTTGGGGTGCATTGGTGAGGTGGATTATTTTTTGAAAATTCACTATGAATGGACAAGATTCATGACATTTTGTACACCTCTTAGATCTTTTGGTATCTTCATAATGACTCACATTTCATTTACTTGGGAGAGTTGGATATCTAGGATGATGAAAAATTCATGGATCGAACATTATAGATATACAATCATTGGGAGAAGGTGATTTATGGACATACCATCCCCTTGGTTCATGTGTTATGGACGCATGGTTTCCTGGAGGAGAGTACTTGGTAGCATGATACACAGATTCATGCCTAGTACCCTAATTTTTTTAAATTTTTTTTTTGTTTTTACTTACTTTATGGATGTGGTATTTGAACCTTTCTATTTTATGAGATGTGATATTTACCTTGATGTTATGTGTGATTAAATATTCAATCACATGAAGAAGAGAACAACTAATTCCTAACCAAGATGTGTTATACCATGAAATGATTAAACCCATTCAGGTGAGTTAGTGTTGCCCAAATCAGATAATATCTTGAAATAAAATATGGAATTACTTGATTTTTTCTCTTGAGTATTTTTTGATTGGTGGTTAGGGTAATCACTGGTTTGGCTTGTGTAGAGGTTTTGATGGTGGTGTAGATGGTTTTTTGAAAAAGTAGCTTATGCTTGGTGTGGTTGTGTGGGATTTTTGGTGGATATTTTCAGCTGTATTGGAGTGTTTTGTTAGTGGTAGTGTTCGGTGTGATGAATACTTTTATTGGTATCCACCCTCTTTCCTTTTCGAGATGGGTTTGATTCTCGAGGGTGATAATATTTTGAGAGGTATCTGATGTAATAGCCTATGTCTTCCAGGCCTATTAGTTTTCAAGAATTTTGGTGGTGGATGAATCCAGGGGAAGTCCCAAGGAGTTAGAGGTGTTTATAGGAGGTTTGAGGAGATTTTAGAAAATTTTAGATCTACAAAATTACTATATTACGAATTTTATTTCGTGAAAGTGAAATTCACAACATGAGTTTGTGTTTCGCAAAGTATGATGTTTATGGTGCATGGATTGTATACAGGTGAGAAGTACAACATGAAATAAATTCATGATGTGAAATTTGGATTCACTACATGTACAAATTCAGGTAAAGACACCCTGAATTTTGGTGGAATTTTGAGATATGGTAAGTTTGCACCATGAATGGGATTCACAACCTATATTCCACATACCCCATGGAATTCATGATTTGAATATGTAATTCATGCTATGAATGGGGTGTCTTACTGGTAGTTTATAGTTTTGACATTATATCAATTTCTCTCATTTGACTATTGTTTCCACTTGGATTTGGGAAAACCCCAGGTGACTTTTTTGTATTTTCCATTACACATTCTCCTTCTTCAATCCTTGGGTTTCATAAGTCCATCATTAGTGATTGGTAGTGAGTTCTTCTCTCTATCCCCTTGTTTTCTTTTATTATTTTTGTGGGGGGGGTGGGGTTATAGGTGATGTTACTTTGGTTTCTCATGTGTTTTCAGAGTTTTTTTTGGAAAACCATTTGTGTGGTTCAGATTAATTCAATGTTTCCTTATGCGGTTGTGGTTTCCAAGCTGTTTAACTTCACCCTGTAGTGCACAATAAATCATAAATCTTCTTTGAGGTAGGGGATCCTCCATCTCTCATCTAGTTGTATCATGTAGTAGGGGTTATTATCTTTTCATATTATGGTAATATAGGATGCATCCATCTTAATAAACATAAATAATTGGTTTCATCATAATTTAAGGGGAGGTGGAATGAAATGCATGTTTTTACTACTTTAATATTATTATTGTTGAATTGTAAGGGGTTTATGCCCACTAAAATTCATGGTTGTTGGTAGCCTTTGTTTGTTCCATATCTGATATGTTTTGGAAATATTGTGGTGTTTTTGTTTGATATAACCTTGAATAAAATTGTTTATTACATATATATAGATAAAGAATTGGATGCGCATGGAATTCTAGTTTGTGTAAGAATGCCCTTACATTAAATATGTGGAAGTGATGTAATGTTCCTTGTTAAATATAAAATATGTGAAAGTGGTTGTGATGTTTAGTGGATATGATGTGGTGGATGTGATGTGGAGGTTTTGATGTGGGAATTGGTTTTGATGTGTGGTGGTGATGTGTGGAAGTTTTGTGGTGAGATGTGATTATGTTGTGAAACAATAGTGATGTGGGGCTTTTTGGAGTGAGGATGATGGGTTATTATTGTGTATTGTTATGTTGTGAGGTGTTGTGGTAGATTTTCAACAGTGATGTAATAAATTATAAATAATGAAATATAATTTCATGGGTTGGAATGGTTAATGAAAGAATGATTTAAAATGGAATGTGGGATTATATGGTTGATGTTTTATATAAAAAAATTGGATGAATAAATAAAATGGAATTGGTTGGTAATAGGAAATCTAGAAAATTTATTAATTTGAAATGAAAATGGTAATGTGACTTTTATCATGTGTATTTATTGTGTTATGTTATTTATTTAGTGGTGGCGGTGAAAGTGGTAGAGATTTTGTGGTGTTGTGGTGATGTTGTGAGTTGGGATGATGTTCTTGTTGTGATCCCATAGGTTGGGATTGTGTTCTATTATATTATATATACATTATATTCTTTGTGATTTCTATAGGTATCCCACCCATTTGAAGAACCATGTTTCTAAAACCAAATGTTTTGGGGGTGTTCTTTTCAACATATTGGTGTTGAGGATAGATAGATGGCTACCCGCTCTTCCCTACCCCCTCTTCCAGGTGACATTAATATACACAATATATGATTTACAGATTTCAAAAGTGCACAGTGTTGATGATTTGATGAGATGGTAATATTTCATATAGTGGGGATCATTTATAGTATGATATGGAAATGTGGTTGATGTCCTTTATGTTCATGATACTCTGCTACTTTGATTTTACGATGTGATGTGATCAACCTTGTGTCTAGGGGTGGGATGTGATGTGATATGATGGCCCAGGTGTCTGTGAGATAGATATGATGTGATATCCAAAGTTTCTATGGGATAGATGTGATGTGATAGACCAGGTGTCTATGGGAAGGATTTTATATGAAAGAGGTAGAAGCACCAGGACATAAGATGTGGTGGTGTGAGAGAAGAAAATATATGGGAATGTAGTGTGGGGTACCATGTTGTCAATATGATTCATATTATGTTATTACACTTGGATTCATTATCTAGTGATCATTCCTTGGATAGGATGGGATTGGTTAGTTAACCTTTTTAGGTGCTATTGGTTCTAATACTTACTCATTGGTGCATTAGTATTCTTTTTTCACATGTGCATGAGAGACTTTGGATATCCTAATGAGCATACTTGTATGATCACCCTATATTTATAAAATATATTTTCAGGTTTCCAATGGGATTACATGGACCATGTTGTAAATTACCTTCTTGGACCTTTGGATTGTTTATATGTTGTTGCCTTAGCATTTTCTAGTATCTGTGAGTAACCAATAACCTAGGAACCTCAGTTCCTATTCTTCCTCTTGATATCTCATTGAAAAACATAATAATGTTTCCTCTTATATCTCTCTCTTTCCAAATAACTAGATCAAATGACCAATAAAAAATTTGGTGTGAATATATTTGGTGGAAATCATTAACCTATGTGAAGTGAAGAGTGAGGTAAGTGAGGTACACATGATGAAAAACACGCAGATAACCCATATCAAAATGTCAATTTGCATAAATAATTGTGGGTAAACTGATAGGGGAACACACACAAAAATCATATATACTATAGAGTCTATGCTCGATCACATAAATCTATAAGTAAAAAATATATCAAAATAAAAACATCAAATATACACTAGGTTTTTCCGATCTGGTTTGATTTATGACCTCAATTCAACCTACTAAATTTAAGTAAATGAAAAAGTCATAAAATAGATATAATTGCCGGGAGAAATAAAAGGATACATAAAAAAGGATCATAAAACCATGAAAGATTCACAATATAGTAATAATATGTAAGAAAATCATGAATAAATAATAGAATGATACAATGCTCATTGGATCAAATAAATTGAAACATGTGAAGCACCAGAAACAACATATGTTATACAACTAAACCTAAAAATGAAAGACAACAAAGATTTTAGAAAAAGTTCTATATCCCAATATATAGAAATAAATCTATATAATTAATATACTTCAATGGTATATTAAATATTCCCCAAACACTCATCTCCATTTATCAACCTCAGTCAAAGAGCTAGCATAGATGAAAATATCCACAATTATTTTTATCTCTATATATAAATATTGGGGTGTGTATATCCATATACTCAATAGGGAATCCCCTAAGGGATAATGACCTAGTAAATATCATGTATCACTAAAAATAAATTACCTTTCCCTGATGGAATAAAATTAATTCCATAGTACTAAAAAATATTGATATTTCTTATGCAAAGAAAAGGTAGGGTCCTTTCTCAACATTAAAAAAACTAAAAATATAAATTTCTTAGTGCTAGCTTAGCACCAAGAAATGGGTTTCATATTATAGAGTTTTATAAATAAAAAAGGTTCTTTATCATTGATTTTTTAGCTATGATAAAGGCGCCACTTGAAATTTTAACCATTATTTAGTACAATGGTATCTAAAATCCAAACAAATGGATAGTAACCAAAAACAAAGAAAATATAAAATAAAAACCCAAAACCACACAAATAAATAAAATAAAAAAAAAACAAATAAATTTAATTATTTGAAAAAATATATATATATTAAAAGTATAGATTATTGATATAATAATAATTAAAAATGTAGTTACATAGAAGAACATGTGAGGAAGAGCATGTTGGTGAATTGTAATTAATCCTTTGAATCTTAATATGATAAAGAAACATACATTAAATTAAATAAAAAGTTATATATATAAAAATATAATAAAAAACAAGTGATTAATTAATAATACATAAAAATATTAAAATTAATTATAATTGAAAAATGTACTTTATATCATTTTGATAAGACTTCATATCAGGATGACATGTGACACATTCCATTAGGTCAAAAATAATTCAATTATCATTATATTATATGTTCATGAAAATTTGATATCACTTTCTCAATTTTGATCTTGAAACACATGTGTTAAAAAAAGTATATTTTTTAAATTTAAATCACACACTTTCAATAATTTTAACCCAATCAAGTATTGGAATGACATGCAGTTCATTCATATATGTCAAAAATCAATTAGAAATCATTTTAATATATTTTCACAATAATTTGAGATAGTTTTATATTTTTTCATCATGTGAAATATGTTTCAAACTAAAATATAATATTTAAATTGAAAATGGGAACTTTTAGTCATTCCGACCATACTAGGTATTAGAATAATGTGTGGTCAATTAATAAATTTTTGAAATGAATCAAAGATCCTTTTTCTAGAGCTACATGAAAATTTGTGTGTGTATTCAAAGTTTTGATCATGTGATGTGTGTTGTTAAATTAGATAAAACTTGAAATTGAAAATTATATTTTATGTTATTCTGAGGAGACTGAATTTCATAATTACATGTGTCTTATTACAACACTCAAATTCATTTTTTGGATTTTGGAAATGGGGGAACTTTTTTTGGTTGAGTAGGAACCCAAAAAAAAGTAAATATATTAAGAGTATAATACACCAAAAAGGGAGTAGATGAACCATTCTAAAATAACTTAATTTTATTGAAATATTGGTCTCTATTAAAACCCAAATAAAGTTGAAAATTATCCCATTCCATATCCTCATTGATGATATCCTCACATAGAGAATCAATTTGGTCCTATATTTTAATATACTCCTTTATGCTAATATTCCTTTCATTAAAACTAGGGATCAAAATATTAACTTGATTATTGATCAAATAAATTTTATGATTGTTATTATTTATTTTAATTCATATTTCATACATAATTTAAATAAATTTATTTAAGTAAAGAATAGTAAAATCACATTCCACTGTCTCCTTGGACTGTAGAAATAACTACTCTGATAAAACTTGGTTAAATTATTCTCTCTCATTATCTACTGCATCATATCCACTATTTGGTGGATAGGTTATATCACTTGTATACTCTTATGATTCTACAAAAACCTCATTACGATATTCCTTATAGCCCATAGATTTCCCCACAGACCTTGTCATCACAGTTTTAGGTTAGTAAAAATAATCCTTGAACCTTCTCTTTTTATTTCCTTTCATCACTGAGAAATATGCCATATCATAGTTCTATTTATTCCCTATAGAAAATATTTCTTCTATATTAGTTTATCCTTTACAGGTAATTGGTATCCAATCTTGAACCATACTCAAAAGTGGAATCATTTCTCAGTGCATGAATACCCACCTATTCTTGTACTTCCTTAAAAGTTGAATCTAATCTCACCATTTCTAGAACTCAGTTTCATTTATTCCTTCATATAATCTACCACTTACCATTCCACATTTTTTTGGTATAAGAATTTCTTCAGTTCATCAAAAAAAATCACAACTCTAGTTTAGGAGAACCCTATTTATCACATAGCCTTTTTGTGTTAGTATCACTCCCATCCATCCAATCCATGGGGGATAGGACATGTGTAAATAATAAGAAACACTAGAACCAACCTACACTAGGATAAAAAGTTTATTCTATATTTAAAGGTTATACACCTTTTTATGGATGATGGGATCTATGATAACTTATTTTTTATCATCTTTTGGAATCTATAAATGATATTTATCATCTTGAATGAAATTATCCAACTTGGTAGAACATCTCAATCGTAATGCTTAGATATAGAATACTATAGGTTCACCAATTTCATCAAGAAAACTTGAGGTCCCTTTATAATCCATTAATACCGAAACCCCTACCTAAGGAATAATAAGAACCAATGATAATCCAGTGGAGATACCATCACACCCATTTGTATCCACCTGACTCTCACATTCAAAAAAACTTGGCACACCGGACTGATGAGAATTGAAGTTATGTCGAAAAATAGTATGGAAATGGGAAAACTAATTTCATGAGGAAGAAAAATCTACACATCACTCAAAAAAAACTAACTATTGGAAATAAAAATCTTCTTCAATTTAGATCAATATTTATTAGACCGGTTTTTTGAGATATTGGATTCAAAAAAAATATAGGGGGTGGGGAGATGGTAAAGCAACTTGATCTTGCTATCAGATCCCAAGTAATGACCTAATAAGTTTCCAAGTAGTTCGAGAATTGATGGATTCTTTAATGGAAGGAATTAATTGAGAAAAAAATCCAATAAACTATAGTTGGGGGATCACACTTCAGGAAAAACTCATAGAACCAATACAAGAGTGAGAATTGGAAAGGATTGAATCCTTATGGGGAACTAGACCAAGAAGACATGACCAAGAAGATATCAGATCATTCTAAGTCACAAATAAAATGAGGTGGTGACAAGATACTAAAAGAACAATGAATAAATGATCCTAAAGGTCCAATAATCAAAGATGAGCCTATCTAAAGAGCTGACTGAGGATTGTCACTAACCAAAAAGAGTTACTAGAGGCTAATAAAAAAGTGCCTAGTCTTGTGTGAACTCCAACATCGAGACTAGCAACTTAGGGATTACATTGTTTAAAAATAAAACATTAGAAAAACTAGGATACCTGTAAAAATAGGTATAGATTCAAGGTTAGTGAATGTGGTAAAGGGCTATTTTAGTCCTTAGTTGGAGACACAAGGAATCCCTCCCACTCTGGAAGGGGATGGACTGGAGTGGCCACCATCATTTTCTAATCTCTATGAGACCTAGGAGTGAGCCTCTTAATCAACCGAATCATTCACAATGTGGTTTATTCCTATAGTTCACAAATAAATCAAAGATATTTTTCCTAAAATTTATTGACACTCCATCCTAGGTTTCTTGGTTTTGAGAAAGTGACCCATATTTTGAACTAAAATATCACTTTTAAAATTGGAAACATGCACTTTCAATCATTCAAACCACACCACATCTCAAAATCATGTTATGTTTATTCATATATCTAAAAATGAATTTGAGATCATTTTTATAGATTATTATGATAATCTATGACAATTTTCTAGGTTTTGAGCATCTTACATGAGTTTTTAAGTGAAATATCTATTTTAAATTAAAATAAGTACTTTCAATAATTTTGAATACACCAAGAATTATGATGAAATGTGGTTTATTTTTATATGTAAAAAATAAATATTATATAATATTCCTATATTTTAATAAAAATTTAAGTTTCCTTACCTAATTTTGAGCTTGCAACATGAGTTTTTAGCTTAGATAACACTTAAAATAAAAAATACACTTTAATTCATTCTAGCTAGACCGTTTGTTAAAATGATGAAAGGTTTATTCCTAAATCAAAAATAATTTTAGGAAATTTTGATGATAATGTAAGACAAGTTTCTTAGTTTTATACATGTGCCATATATTTTTATTTAAAATATCATTTTTAAATTTAAAATATTCACTTTTTATCATTTAAATTGTATAATACTTTATAATTGCATGAGATTAATCCCTAAATTTTATAAATTAATCTAAGATCATTTTTTTTTTGAATTTCATGATAATATGAGTTCATTTTATCAATTTTGAGCATGTGATGCATGTTTTTAACTAAAATATATTTTTTAAAATTGAAAACATGCACTTTTGATAATTTCGAACACATAGAGTGCCATAATTAAGTGGGTTAGTTTCTGAATGTGAAAAATGAATTAAATATTTTTTTCTATTGTTTTACTAAAATCATATCATGATTTTTTTTTCTTAGTATGCAATTATCATATTTTAATTTCGATAACACTTAGAATTGAAAATTTTACATTAGGGTATTCCTATCAAAACATTTTTCAGAATAAAATGAGGTTAATTTCTATAGTTCAAAAATGAATAAAAAATCATTGTCCTGTAGTTTTTAGTAACTATGAGCTTGTTTTATTTTCTATATGTCAAAAACGAATCGAAAATCATTGTCATAGAGTTTCATGAAAATGCAAGATTTTTTGTTCGATTTTGAGCATACAACTCACTTTATAAACTAAAATATTACTTTTTTAATTTAAAACACATACTTTGACTCATTATGACCACACTGGACATTGTAATCAGGTGATTTTTATTCCTACATGTAAAAAAATTATTTGAGTATTTTTTTCAATAGGTTCATGAAAATCAAAGCATGTTTTCTCAATTTTGATCATATAGTGATTCTGTTTAACTTATATAACAATTAAAATGGAAAATTTAACTTTATCAAGACCATCCACATTGTAAATATATTTTTTACATAATTTAATTACTTCCTCCATAATATATCTCTCTATAATAAAATTTTTTGGTCAACTTCAATTTTTCACATACCCTTTAAATATCATCATATATCCTTTAATAGGGTGCATCCATATAAAATGTATGGGACCAAAATATTGGCTATTTCAAACTAAGTGAGCCATAATATCAAATAATGATAGTGATAAAAATATATATTTTTAATATAAAGTGATATTAATTTATGTTTCTGTTATTAGAAACGTTTCCCAATAAATAACTCTATTGGATATTGAATTAAAAAAAATAGAGCTTAATTATTGAGATTCATAAAAAATCATAAATATACAAAGTATTACCATGGGAATAGAATCTTGGATAAAAAAATGAAATTAATGTGATTTAAATCTTTTAACTTTAAGTTGTTCATTAATAAAAAATCCTTGATATTTGATGAATACCCCTATAGGACCATTGTCAATTTTAAAAAGTTTTAAAAGTGAAATTTCACATGCCTAGTATGTGTGTGAGCCACCAGAGTAAGAAAATTTAAAATTAAATCCATCACCAAGACCATATATTCCTTAATTTTCATGACAATAATGTCTAAACATGACTTGATTGCATTGTTTTCATTCCCTTATGTATTTAGTAACATGTTGATTACACATACGTATACATGTTTTCTCGATATGTATAATGTTGGGTGTAACATCAAAGATCCATTTTACTCATGAGTAACCAAACCCAATTAACCGCATGGCCTCAATTACACTTCCTCATATGCTAGAGGATACTTACTAATAGAAAGATTCTATTATGGTATAGTGGGGAGACTATACCCTCATGATTAGAGTGTAGCACATTGACTTACAATAATAAAAAAAAAGTGAAAATAGTAAGATAAATGATATTTAGAAGCATAAGTCATCCAAACATAATAGAATTTAAAGAATAATAACTAGCATCATATAAAAAATGATGTTTATGTCATGGTATTGTAAAAAAATGAAATTTCATGGGAATTATAGGATAATACATATATATAATGATATTAAAAAATAAACAAAAGACCCAAGATATCTCAAATAGAAGTGAAACCATAAGATCAGTTCTCTAATCTCAAACTTCATCCTTGATAGACAATCCATAATTCATAGTCGGACCCTTTACCTTACCCCTACCTTCATCCAAGAAATATATTCGGGTTCAAATCGGCATCTCAAATAGGGTGTGAGATATACTCAGTAGGCCACCACCAATAGAGTATAGTATAATCTATCTCGTTCATATAAAATGGTGGTGTGTGGATATAAAAATGAAAAGAAGAAATGTTAACTATAAATGATTGGGATTTGGTTCCTAAAGGACACCAGGATGACACTACCTTTTTTGACCAAGGTTGGAATACCTCTGATCGCAAGTCACCAAATATATATAAGTATAGTATATATATATATGTATGTATGTATATATATGAACTATATATATCGAAACATATATAACAATATATATTGATACTTATACTAGACAGGACCTGAGGCATAGCTCAATCATCCATGAATAGTCATAAGAGTCTCATACTATAAACAAGACACTAGCCCAAGCATTCAATCAGGTATAAAAATGTCATCATATCCATCAAACCAACTAAAAAAGTGAAACAACATGTCCAAAAACCTCTAAAAGGATGTGAAACATCAGGTCTACAGTTTAATAAATGATTCAATACATCATTCCCAACATCACACATTAAGGCACTGTGAAGAATCATGTTCAACACTATCCTTAAATATGTCTCAACATCCATTATACATGGTTAATAA
This sequence comes from Viscum album, assembly GCA_963277665.1. Lineage (NCBI taxonomy): Eukaryota > Viridiplantae > Streptophyta > Magnoliopsida > Santalales > Viscaceae > Viscum > Viscum album. Next base: position 1,649,121,385 of record OY728143.1, on the reverse strand, counting down.
TGATAATAATAATTTTAATGTACGTGATTCTTTAACACAATCCAAGGGATGGTTCAAAATCATTTAACATTCCATTTAATCAAATAATGGTCCCTTTTCCATGTGATAATCATGTGAAATGGTCATACCACTCACTTTACATTTAATTACAAGAATCCATTCAATTATGTGGAAAACCAACACCATTTATAAGGTATTTTTTCCACATTAACATCTATAAATTCAAGGTAATTTTATAATAACACCCAAGGGGTGGAATTTTTTGAGTTGGGTGACCTCTGAAAATAATTAAGGGTCTATGAAAGTTCATCTAACAGGTAAAACAATTTAAATAAGAAGAAAATATATTTTTAAGGCATCGTTCATGATGTCTATTGTATGACATGAAGGTGCATGACATAAAACAAATCAAATTTAGGAAACATTTACTAGAACACCTACCTTATGGATGTAGAAAACTTATCATCTAGTGTTTTCCTATAATATAGTATAAAATGAATGAATTTGAAAAAATATTTAAATTCCCTAAAAATGGGGCATATTAGTTCATCTAGAAATAACATTCATGAGGGAGAGATAAATGAGAAAGAGAAGTAAGATGAATAAATAGATTATCGGTAGATATTAAATGCAATGGATGAAAAATGATTTTGAGTTTGGATGAATGTGGTAGCTCAAAGCCTACCTTGGAAGAAGAGTGTAATTCCCCGACCCCAGTTACCCAAAGTCAGTGCATTATTACATGACATTGGCATGATCAGAAGAAAGATCAAGTCTCGAAAGACTGATTTGTTTAGTAGCCTTGGAGTAACTAGATACATTAATAAAGTTTACATTACATCATAAAATGAAAACTACAACAATATAGTCTCCGTAGTCCACACTCATATCCCCTCATACTATCCCTGCAGGTCATTCATAATTTACTTCTTCACATCCTGGGAAAAATAAAACATAGAAAAGGGGTGAGCTCAAATGCCCAGTAAGGATAACAATATAGCAGAAACTTTCATAAATAAGAATAAACATTTAAGGAAATGTATAACTAAAACAAAAGCCTTTTAAACTTGAACTTCAACATAGTATGGAAAAAATAAAATGAAATAATTCCATTTACTTATTCACATGGATATTCTACTAATTGAATAATCACATGCAATATCAATAACCACTTTCATAATGATGGAATGCATAATGTCAGACTATCATAACCACATAGCCAAGGCCTTGTGCCAAGACTACAAATAAGATTTTTTCAAGGCCTTGTTCTAAGACACTAGTTTGTCTCATGAGACCTACTGATGCATCGAGGAGCTATATCGGGCTCCACCTGTCACATATTAAGTCCAATGCATTCCCATATGAAAAGGTTTAAACATAACATAAACATTCGTAATAAAACTAGCATACGAAATATAAATACTTCATCCATAAACCATGAATGGTATAAAAATAACACATCCACAGTCAAACATATCACAAAACCTTCAATACAATATAGAAGTTTTGTATCATAATAAATCAACTTCAAATAAGCATAAAATCCATCAAAGGAAGTTGACATAGATGAAATCAAAACTCTTTTTAGAGAAATATCTCTTTCTATTTTGAAATAATTTAAGAGTCATATATTTATAAAATAAAAAATTTTCTTTGAAAATATTCTTATAATATGGTAAGGTAAGATTTGACGATTTTATAACGGCGGAAAATAGCCACACCCGCTGTATAAGTTAAAAAAACATTCTTACCTTAATTCTGTCAAAAAGGTTAAAAATGACCTTATTTGGAAAATGACAGAAATATTCCTTTATAAACTTATTATAAAAAGTCAACAAGGGTATAAATTACTTTAACCCATATTATAGTAAATAGTAAAAATGTTTTAAAATACATTTTAAGAAACATGGATGTAGATGATAAAGAAGTCCCAGTATATTATTACGTATAAACAACCTCGGATAATGAAGAGATTGCGAAATAAACCCTTACCTTGTACTTTTCCTTGGTTGGGGTAGTTTAACATCCTGTATAATGGTGAAATAATTTTTATTAAATTATACAAGAATCATATATATTAATATGATATCATATATGATCTTTTAATATTGCTTTGTTTATAATATTTTAGAATTATCGTCGTTTCGGGTGTTAACTTACTCATTTTTTTATATGTTTTGTTATATAAGCCATGTTTGTTATGGATAGGTTGTATCTTATTCATATCCAGAATGATATTAAGTCCTTAAACATTATTATTAATCTTCAAATGAGAATTATACTTGAATGGATACGATGGAGAATGAATCTCATCGTGTTCGTGGAGACGGTAGTCTGTACGTACGCACGAGCGACAATATCATTCTTTTGATATTAAAATAATATTTAATTGGATGTTATATCATATATACAGAATAATTATCATGTTATATTTATTATTTACATGAATTACACATAATTATTATACCCATCCAAATAATAATTTATTGAATAACAATTACACCACGGCGTGGAGACGGTAAGCTGTACGTACGCACATATGGTGACATGTTATTCAAAGGATGGATAGAATAATGAATACGGTTGTAACATATTTATAATAACATCAAATTATATATAAGATACTGGAGTTATTATTTTAGAATGGGAAAGAAAGAAGAAGTTGAAGCAGAAAGGAACTTGAAAGAGGGTGGTGAAAACATTACCTCTTCTTCGGGTTCTTCCTTTTGATTTGATCAAAAGGGCTCCTTAGGTTGGCTTTATGACTAAAGTAAGGCCTATAGGATTAATTTAGGAAAGTTGAGAGAGTATTTTGGCTGTGGTTGGCCTAACCAAAAGGCTTTTAAGGTGTTAATTAATGATAATGTGGAGTGCCCTTTTATAAGAGGGGTGAGGGGCACCTTTGGAAAAGCTAGAAATATTATTTTATAATAAATTAAAATTCGGTTTATAATAGCTCCAAAGTGGATTATTTAAAGGTTAAGGTGGGTATGGGTCTAAAACCACTCAACCAATAGAATTTATACAGGTTTGGGTCATTATATTAACCTTATCGTTTAGTTTTAACTCTTAGTTAATTAGTTTGACACTTACCATGTCACTTTGTATTTTTATATTATATAGTTAATAAACTTACTATATACCTCCAAGAGACCCCCAAGTGATCCATTAATGATACACCTATTATGATATAAGTCTCGTGTCCGAACCTTAGATTTTTAGGAATTGAATATCAATTAATAATATAATATTTGTTTTAAAAACTCTTTTATGTCAATTTTGACACTATTTAGAAAATTGATTTTTGTGAAAATCATAACAGAATTATTACTTAAAAAAAAGTTAATTAAATCATTCCTAAAATGTCATATTAACCTATAAAATTATTTTAATTCATAAAAAGTCTCAAATTATATTTATTTGGGTATTTATAATATCAATTATTTTAATTTTTCACTATTATGGTAATTATTTCATCATCATTATGTCATAAATAAATTAAATTATTTAATGTATAAAAATTATAAATAAAATATAATTATGTAGGAAATATTTTTATATTTCTAATGAATATTTATAATCGAATTTATCTTATGTTTAACCCTATATTAAAAATGTTTTAGTAAATAAACCTTGATTTTACCTCTTTTAACTCTTCTTTGAATTAAATAATAATAAATGTCTTAATCTAATCCAAGTGGACCTAAATGATAATATTTTATTCCTAAGGTTATTTTTGGTCGAGATAAACTTGTCCAACAGAATTATGAAATGTTTTAGGGTAATATTAATATCATTTTTACCCCTAATTACCCTATTTACTTTTAACTGTGGTAAATAAAAGTAAAAAGTTACTATTCACCAAAAATTATTTCCATCTCATTGAACCACATTTTACTCCTTGATATTAACCATGTCTCTCAGATTTTTGAAATTCCACTCACAGAAGCAGTAAAATTAAGTTTTATGAAAAATTCACTTTTTTTAACTACCACTTAGTGGTTTCACTATTCATCAAAAAATGAAGTTTTTCAGAAAAATACCAAAAATTCACCCTAGGCTGATTTCGATATTCCGAATCCAAAAATGAAGTCCATTTTGAAAAATAAAATTTATAAATTTCAAAAAGTGGGTATTACTATTCATAACGGCTAGTTTGATTGGTTGTGGTGTGTTAGAACTCGATGTTGCGTACAACACACACTATTGCATTATTCAAAGAGAAGCGTACCGTAGAAGCTTGGGGTGTTACATTCTCCCCTCCTTCAAATAATTTTGTCCTCGAAATTTCTAGAATACTACCACATGAAAAGACTCGTGTGGTTCTTCATCATAAGGTCCTCGGGTTCCCACGTTGCCTCTTCCATCTTATAGTTTCTCCACAAGACTTTTACCAGACGAGTCGTCCGGTTTCTCAGTACTTGTTCTCTCGTATCAAGAATATTGACGGGATCTTCTCAATAAGACATATCGGGTTCCAGTTCTAATTCCTCATAGGTGAGTACATGCATTGGGTCAGGCATGTATTTCCTCAATAGTGATACGTGGAACACATCGTGAACTTTGGAGAGACTTGGAGGCATTGCCAATCGGTAAGCTATAGCCCCAATTTATTCTAGAATTTCGAAAGGTCCGATGTACCTGGGACTCAATTTACCTTTCTTACCAAAACATATGACTCACTTCCATGGAGATACCTTCAGGAAAACATGATAACTGACTTGAAATTCCAAATCCTTCGATTATCGGCATAGATCTTCTGCCTACTTTGAGCTGCTTTGATATGGTTTTGGATTACCTTCACCTTTTCCATCGTTTCCTCCACCAGTTCTGGGCCTAAAAGTTTTCATTCACCAACGTCATCCCAACGGGTTGGTGTACGATATCTCTTTCCGCATAACGCTTCATATGGTGCCATCTGAATACTCGAATGGAAGCTATTGTTATAGGAAAATTCTACCAGAGGTAAATATTGATCCCACATGCCTTGAAAGTCAAGTGAGAAGGATCTCAACATGTCTTCTAAGGTTTGAATAGTTCGTTCTGATTGTCCATCTATTTGAGGGTGGTAGGCAGTGCTCAAATGAAGTTCAGTATCCAAGGCTTTCTGAAGACTTTTCCAGAATCTTGAAGTAAAACGGGGATCACGATCAGAAACAATCGATAAGGGTACTACATAAAGTCTCACAACTTCATCAATATATAGTCTTGCTAGACATTCCAGTGGTAGATATTCTCTTATAGAAAGAAAATGTGCTGACTTGGTAAGACGATCAACAATAACCCATATTGCATCATTCCTTCAAGGATTCTTTGGTAGTCCAATGACAAAGTCCATCGTGATATTATCCCATTTCCACTCAGGTATGGGAAGAGGTTGCAATACTCCACCAGGCTGTTGCCTTCCAGCTTTCACTTGTTGAAAAACCATACATCTTGACACAAAATCGGCAATCTCCCTATTCATGTTGTCCCACCAAAAATGTTCCTTCAAATCTCTATACATTTTGATGCTCCTAGGGTGTATAGAGAAATTGGAACTATGAGCATCATCCAGCAATTCCATTTTTAGATCAGGTATATTGGGAACACAAAACCTCTTCCTGAATTTCAAAATTCCTTCTTCATACACAAATTCTCTCAATCTCCCATCATTCACAGCTTTAATCTTCTTTTGAAATTCTTCATCATCGGTCTGAGAACTCTTAATCATTTCTAGTAAATATGGTTTGGAAACCATTTGAAAAATAATTGATGTTTCACCTTCCCTAGTTATTCCCATGTACATATTCACTAGATCCATGAAAATTGGATCCCTTTCAATTCTCATATTGTTCAAAACTCCATGGTCTTTTCTGCTCAAAGCATTTTCCACCTTGTTTACTTTCCCCGGGTGGTAGTGTATCGTACAATCATAATCCTTGAGTAATTCAAGCCATCTCCTTTGCCTCATGTTGAGTTCTTTTTTGTGAGAAAATATACTTCAAACTCTTGTGATCAGTATAAATCTCACATTTTTCACTATAGAGGTAGTGCCTCCATATCTTTAAAGCAAATATCACAGCTGCTGACTCGAGATCATGAGTAGGATAGTTTTGTTCATGAATTTTCAACTTCTGTGATGCATAGTAAATAACCCTATAATTATGCACAAGGACACAACCAAGTCCTTTCTTCGATGCATCACTATAAATAATGAACCCATCATTCCCCAATGGTAGAGTCAATATAGGAGAATTGACTAATCTTCTCTTTAGTTCTTCGAAACATTCTTCACACTCTTTTGTCCAAACAAATTTATCCCCTTTACGTGTGAGCTTTGTTAATGGGTTAGCCAACTGGGAAAAATTCTGGACAAAACGTCGATAATAACCTACTAAACCAATAAAACTATGTACCTAAGTTATACTATTCGGTGCAGGCCATTATTGGATTACCTTGGTCTTAGATTGATCAACATAGATTCCATCTTTAGAGACAATATGGCCAAGAAAATAAATCTCCTGAAGCCAGAATTCACACTTGCTAAACTTCTCATATAATTCATGTCTTCTCAGAGTCTTCAGGATAATGTGCAAGTAATTTTTATGATCTTACTAGATTTTGGAGTATACCAAGATATCATCAATAAATATGACCAAAAATTCATCGAGATATTCCTTGAAAACTCTATTCATCAGATCCATGAATACAGAGGGTACATTAGTCAATCCAAAAGGCATTACTGTAAACTCGTAATGCCCGTACCTGGTTCGAAATGTTTTCTTCGGAATGTCTTCATTCTTTACACACAACTGATGGTATCCAGATCGAAGTTCAATCTTTGAAAAGTATTGAGCTCCATGAAGTTGGTCAAATAAATCATCAATGCGAGGTAGGGGATACTTTTTCTTTATTGTTATAGCATTGATCTCCCTGTAGTCGATACATAACCTCATATATCCATCTTTCTTTTTAACAAAAAGAACAGGGGCTCCCCATGGAGAAACACTAGGGAGAATAAATCCCTTATTACTCAATTCCTCTAGTTGTTTCTTTAGTTCAACTAATTCTACAGTGTCCATTCTATAATGGGTCTTCGATATAGGCCTTGATCCAGGAATTAAATCAATAAAAAACTCAACTTCTTGTTCTGGAGGATGTCCAGGTAAATCTTCCGGAAACATATCTACATATTCTTTCACAATAGTTACATCCTCTATTTGAACATTCCTTTCCTCACCCACTGTAATTTAATCCTCTTCCTCCCCAGTAATTGAATTTAGTTGATCTATTGGGGGTGGATCTAGATAAGAATTAGGTGGTGATGATTCTGCTCTAAAGATAAGGTGTTACTTATCATCATCATCAAAAATCGTAACCTCCTTCTTCTTACAATAAATATTCGTATCATGGTCTGAAATCCAATTCATACCGAGGATTATATCAAACTCAATCATAGGTATGATGATGAGATCAGCGGATAAAGAACATTTCTGTGCTCTAATGGGGAATGATTCACAAAAATTTGTTACAATGATACTTCCCTTAGGAGTTTTAACTGAAAACTACCTTGTTAAATCAATTTGGAAATATCTAATTTTCTTAGTAAACTGGGAAGATATGAAGCAATGCGATGATCCAGAATCAAATAATGCATTTACTAAACTCGAGGAAACCATTAAATTACCTGCCACCACATCTTTCGGAGCTTCTACCTCAGCATTAGTGATAGCATAAGATTGGCCTTAATCCCTTGTCCTTTTCTGAGTTAAGTTCCCCTAACGCTTAGGACATTCATTTGCATAATGTCCCATCTCCCGACAATTGTAGCATTGGACATCGGTATCTTCCTTCTTCCCCTTGCAATCACGAGCTTGGTGGCCTTTTTCACCACACTTGTAATAGACTCCTGTTCCTTTTAAGCAAGTACCGGGGTGTTTCTTCCCACATTTACTGTAGGATGGATATTCAACTTTTTCCTTATTCCCTTTATTTCCATTCCCATATTGATCAGCAGATCTCTTCTTCTCTTGCTTTGCTTTAAAGTCATATGACTTAGAGAATTCTTTCTCTGTCTTGATAGCACATGAGACAATGTCTTCGTACGATGAGAAGGATTGTTAGACTAATTATCGACAGAGAAATGGTTTTAACCCATCAAAGAAATGATCAATCTTACTTCTTTGGCTACGTATATAATCTCTAGCATACCTTTCTAACCTTGTAAAGTTAGCCTCATACTTTGCGACATTCTCATCCTCCTTTTGTCTCAGACTCAGAAATTGTCTTTCCATATCTACTCGATGGTCACGAGAAAGTATTTTTCTAAAAATAGATCTTTGAACTCCCTCCATTACATATTTTATACTTCATCATCTTCCTTTATGTTTTGAATCAATTACCACCATTGATCAGCATCTCCAGTGAGGCTGTAAACTACCATGATAACTTTTTCCCTTTCACTACTACCCAAAGCCTGAAATATTTTCTCTAGGGAACTTATCCATTGCTCATATACCAATGGATTTTTACTCCCATTTAATGTTGGTTTTTGTTGCCTCATGAAGAGATCTAACATTGATCCTCCACGTTTTGGATCAGGGTGCTCCATACAGGTAAGGTTATTATTCATAACCTGAGTGAGTTATCCCAGTATGGTGATTAGCTGATCGGCACCATTTGCATCACCATCTCCACTATAATTATCTTGAGCAGGAGGGCAATCCCTACATGGAGTGCGTGAATTGATACGGTTTCCATTTCTTCCACTAGGCACCATTTCTAAACAATGGCATAAACTAGATCAGCTTATGAATCAAAACACATAATTCCATACTTATAAAACACTTAACATAAATTGAACTATTTATGGATATAATCCATAATCATAAAAATGTTTTCTTTGAGGAAGTATATACTCATAAATCCTTCATAATTATTTGTAAAGAAAATCAGAGTTATCCAAAGAATATCCCCCAGGAGTGTCGTAACCAAGAGTGCAGCAATGCCCATTGTCGTGCACCAGTTCCCATTCGAGTCTAGCTCAAAGCGGTGTTTTCGGGTTTTACCCCTAGATACATTTGTGCCAGAGCCGCCTCTACCTGCTCGTATCTAGACATGGATGTATTGCTCAGAAAATTCATATAATCTCTACAATACCAAAATTCTAGGAATTTCTTCTATATTAATCCTCAAATTCCATCTTAAATCTATGTGCTCTAATCAGAGTTTATCTAAATCTAGCTTCCAAGGTTTGTACTAAACTTCCTCTGATACCAACTGTAATGCCCCGACCCCAGTTACCCATAGTCGGTTCATTATTACATAACATTGACATGATCACAAGAAAGATCAAGTCTCGAAAGACCGATTAGTTTAGTAGCCTTGGAATAACTAGATACATTAATAAAGTTTACATTACATCATAAAATGAAAACTACAATAATATAGTCTCCATAGTCCACACTCTTATCCCCTCATACTATCCCTGCAGATCACTCAAAAATTACTTCTTCACATCCTGGGAAAAATAAAACATAGAAAAGGGGTGAGCTCAAATGCCCAATAAGGATAACAATATAGCAGAAACTTTCATAAATAAGAATAAATATTTAACGCAATGTATAACTAAAACAAAAGCCTTTTAAAATTGAACTTCAACATAGTATGGCAAAAATAAAATGAAATAATTCCATTTACTTATTCACATGGATATTATACTAATCGAATAATCACATGCAATATCAATAACCACTTTCATAATGATGGAATGCATAATGACAGACTATCATAACCACATAGCCAAGGCCTCGTGCCAAGACTACAAATAAGATTTTTTCAAGTCCTTGTTCCAAGACACTAATTTTTCTCATGATACCTACTGATGCATTAAGGAGCTATAGAGGGCTCCACCCGTCACATATTAAGTCCAATGCATTCCCATATGAAAAGGTTTAAACATAACATAAACATTCATAATAAAACTAGCATACGAAATGTAAATAGTTCATCCATAAACCATGAATGGTATAAAAATAACACATCCACAGTCAAACATATCGCAAAACCTTCAATACAATATAGAAGTTTTGTATCACAATAAATCAACTTCAAATAAGGGTAAAATCCATTAAAGGATGTTGACATAGATGAAATCAAAACTCTTTTTAGAGAAATATCTCTTTCTATTTTGAAATCATTTAAGAGTCATATATTTATAAAATAAAACATTTTCTTGGAAAATATTCTTATAATATTGTAAGGGAAGCTTCGATGATTTTATAATGGTGGAAAATAGCTGCACCCGCCGTATAAGTTAAAAAAACATTCTTACCTTAATTCTGTCGAAAAGGTTAAAAAGGACCTTATTTGGAAAACGACAGAAAGATTCCTTTATAAACTTATTATAAAAATTCAACAAGGGTATAAATGACTTTAACCCATATTCTAGTAAATATTAAAAATATTTTGAAATTTTTTAAGAAACATGGATGTGGATGATAAAGAAGTCCCAGTAGATTATTACATATAAACAACCTCGGATAATGAAGAGATTGCGAAATAAACCCTTAACTTGTACTTTTCCTTGGTTGGGGTAGGTTAACCTCCTCTATAATGGTTAAATAATTGTTATTAAATTATAAAAGAATCATATATATTAATATGATATCATATATGATCTTTTAACATTGCTTTGTTAATAATATTTTAGAATTATCGTCGTTTCGGGTGTTAACTTACTCATTTTCTTTTATATGTTTTGTTATGTAAGCCATGTTTGTTATGGATAGGTTGTATCTTATTCATATACATAATGATATTAAGTCCTTAAACATTATTATTAATCTTCAAATGAGAATTATACTTGAATGGATACGATGGAGAATGAATCTCATTGTGTTCATGGAGACGGTAGTCCGTACGTACCCATGAGCGACAATATCATTATTTTGATATTAAAATAATATTTAATTGGATGTTATATCATATATACATAATCATTATCATGTTATATTTATTATTTACATGAATTACACATCATTATTATACTCATCTAAATAATAATTTATTGAATAACAATTACACCACAACGTGGAGACGGTAAGCCGTACGTACGCACGTCTGGTGACATGTTATTTAAAGGATGGATAGAATACTGAATATGGTTGTACCATATTTATAATAAAATCACAGTATATATAAGATACTGGAGTTATTATTTTAGAATGGGAAAGAAATAAGAAGTTGAAGCAGAAAGGAACTTGAAATAGGGTGGTGAAAACATTACCTCTTCTTCGGGTTCTTCATTTTGATTTGATCAAAAGGGCTCCTTAGGTTGGCTTTATGACCAAAGGAAGGCCTCTAGGATGAAGTTATGGAAGTTTAGAGAGTATTTGGGCAGGTATTGGCCGAACAAAAAGGCTTTAAAGGTTTTAATTAATGATAAGGGGGAGTGCCTTTTATAAGAGGGGTGAGGGGCACCTTTGGAAAAGCTAGAAATATTATTTTATAATAAATTCATATTCAGTTTATAATGGCTCCAAAGTGGATTATTTAAAGTTTAAGGTGGGTATGGGTCGAAAACCACTCAACCAATAGAATTTATACAAGTTTGGGTCATTATATTAACCTTATCTTTTAGTTTTAACTCTTAGTTAATTAGTTTGACACTTACCATGTCACTTTGTATTTTTATATTATATAGTTAATAAACTTACAATATACCTCCAAGAGACCCCCAAGTGGTCCATTAATGATACACCTATCATGATATAAGTCTCTTGGACGAACCTTATATTTTTAGGAAATGAATATAAATTAATAATATAATATATTTTTTAAAAACTCTTTTATGTCAATTTTGACACTATTTGGAAAATTGATTTTTTTAAAAAATTATAACAGAATGATTACTTCGAAGAAAGTTAATTAAATCATTCCTAACATGTCATATTAACCTAGAAAATTAGTGTAATTCATAAAAAGTCTCAAATTATATTTATTTGGGTATTTATAATATCAATTATTTTAATTTTTCACTATTATGGTAATTACTGCATCATCATTGTGTCATAAGTAAATTGAATTATTTAATGTCTAAAAATTATAAATAAAATATCATTATGTATGAAATCTTTTTATCTTTATAATTAATATTTATAATCTAATTTATCTTATGTGTAACCCTATATTAAAAATGTTTTAGTAAATAAACCTTGATTTTAACTCTTTTAACTCTTCTTTGAATTAAATAATAATAAAAGTCCTAATCTAATCCAAGTGGACCTAAATGATAATATTTTATTCCTAAGGTTGTTTCTGGTCGAGATACACTTGTGAAATAGAATTAAAACATGTTTTAGGGTAATATTAATATCATTTTTACCCTTAATTACCCTACTTACTTTTAACCATGGTAAATAAAAGTAAAAAGTTACTATTCACCAAAAATTATTTTCATCTCATTGAACCATATTTTACTCCTTGATATTAACCGTGTCTCTCAGATTTCCGAAATTCCACTCACAGAAATGGTAAAATTAATTTTTATGAAAAAATCAGTTTTTTTAACTACCACTTAGTGGTTTCACTATTCATCAAAAAATGAAGTTTTTTAGAAAAATACCAAAAATTCACCCTAGGATAATTTCGATATTCCGAATCCAAAAATGAAGTCCATTTTGAAAAATAAAATTTATAAATTTCAAAAATTGAGTATTACTATTCATAACGGCTAGTTTGATTGGTTGTGGTGTGTTAGAACTCGATTTTGCATACAACACACTCTATTGCATTATTCAAAGAGAAGCGTACCATAGAAGCTTGGGGTGTTACAAAGAGGGATAGCTTCTAGAAGTGGGGGAGGTGATGCATGTGAAAAGGAGGGAGAAAAGAAGGAGGTAAGTTGTAAATAAGAAGGGGTAAAATAGTTATTTTTTCCATTTTTAAAGGGGAATAAGTTTTGGAAGCATGGTTTTATAAACTGTGAACCTAACCATGATCCTATTCTGGTTAAGTGTGACTAAGTGTGTGGGATAGGTGCACAGTTTTGGTAAACCATATGTAGATTGTGCAGTCCCTCTGAAACACACCTGCACAAAAATGCACGACCATGTATCCTAGGGTGCATGATTTGAAAAACTATGTGACTCCCTGAAGGGACTATATAGTTTAGCTACATGGGTATAACTAACCATGAACTAACCATACACCTCACTCATTTATCCCAAAAACCTAGGATCCTAGATATGAATGAGCCCCAAACGCACCCAAACACTTCGTTAGCTCTTAGGCACATTCCTAAGAATAAAATGAAAGGTAGAAACTGGAATTTAAAGGATCTTTACGTCATGATAAATTTTAGGATCTTAGAATGTCCCCTTATTAAAACAACTCATCCTTGAGTTTCCCTTCCTTGGGTGGTGAATCACTATATGAGAAAATCTCCAACCACTGAGAGTGTATGTCATCCTATTTCTCCCAAGTCTTATCATGTACATGGCCATGCTTCCATAATACCCATACCATAGGGATAGACCTACCCTGGAGAACATTTATCCTCTGATCAATTATATGAAAAGTATACTCTTAAAAAGAATCATCAGTCTCCAGTTTAACATCCTCAGGATAAAAAGTATGAGATGGGTCTGAATGGAAATGGTGACGCTGAGACATATAGAAGAAAATGTGTATGGCATGGTACCTTTAAGGAAGATCTATCTAATTGAATGTTATCCTAAACCTATCCAAGGTCTAAAAAGTCTATATATAATGAGGTGATAAATTTCCATATCTTCGAATCTATCTATTAACCAACTTAGGTGAATAATGAAAGAAGACTTGATGTACCACGTCAAACTCTAGAGGTCGACAATGACCATCATCATATGACTTTTTTCTAGGCTAATCCCTAACCATATGATTTTGTATAATTTGTACCTTCTCTAAAGTTTCATGAATGGGGAAAGGTCACAATAATGATATCTCTCCTACCAATAACCAACATAGGGGTGAACAAGATGAACTACCATATAAGGCCTCATATATAGTCTCTTGGTGGATTTTGTTATAAGAAAAATCGGTGAGTGGTATGTGTTTCTCCCAAGAACATCCAAAATCGAGAATGCAAGGTCAGATTATGTCCTCTATTATATGAGTTATATGATATAATTTCTCATCAGTCTATGGGTTATTGTCTTTGATCAGAAGCACTTGTGTATCAAGAGACTTCTGCAACCTATTCCAAAATCATGATGTAAACTGGGAATCCTTGTCTGATAAAATAGAATAGAGAATACCCTGAAGGTTTTCAATCTCTCAAACATAAAGTCTCTTGAGTTCATCCACTGAAATGTTCTCTCTAATAGGTAGAAAATGAGGAACCTCAGTCATCCTATTGATGATCACACATATTTCATCACAACTTTAAGGGGATTTTGGTAAGCTAGTTAAAGAATACATGGTGAGTCATCCCATTTCAACTTTAGAATAGGAAACGACAATAAAATTACTTCTAGTTACTGGTGTTCCACCTCATTATAGGTTTAATTCTAAGTGATAAAACCTTCTATCCACCTATTCATCACTTTCCATTAATACTGGCGGTGAAAGTCCTGATAAAACTTGGTAAAACTCATATGTACTACCCAAATAGAGGTATGAGACTCCCACATTAACTCCTCGTGTATGTTTTTAGGAACCCAGATGTGTCTATGAATGTGCATGACCTCATCCATGTCAACGAACCAACTTGGTGGTGGGTCCTCACCTAAAACACTCACCATTAGGACTAATCCCTTAGGATCAAAGAGCTATCTCATCTTTACTCTATCAAAAAGTGAATAGGTCACTAATAAAGATATGAGTACTTTATAACCCTGATGATATTTCACCTCCATATGCATCACATAAAACAAATCCATCAACTACCATTCACTAATAGCCTCATAAACAACCTGTGTCTAAGTTTTTTTTCTTAGAGCATCACAAACAATATTTCCCTTCCCAAGTGTATAAGAAAGCTCAAAGTCAAACGACTATAGGTATTCAACCTAGCTTCATTGTTTGAGACTCAAGTTACACTGGGTAAAGATGTATTTGAGACCTTTTTGGTATATAAACACCCCAAACCACTCTCTTTGAAATTAATGAATGCATTAATTCAAGGCATGAAACACAGAAACTATCTCAAGATCATGAATCGAGTAATTCATCTCATGTGGCCTCAATGGATGAGACTCATATTCCATGAATCAATCTACCTGCATCATAAATTCTCCTAGATCGATACTTGACACATCATAATAAGATGTATATTTTCTTCCAATATTTTATATAATCATGATAAATTATGAATTAAATCTTCCTTTTAACACCTCAAAGGCTTCCTCACACACATTAGATTACATAAACTTCACACCCTTTTTAGTCAAGTCTATGAGAGGCACTACTGGGCATGAAAACTATTGAATAAATACCCTATAATAGATGGATATCCCCAACAAACTCCATATATCAAAGATTATCTTGGGTTACTGCCAACAAATTATAGCTATCACCTTATCTATGTCAATAAATACTCTTGCCTTTGAGATGATGTAACCTAGGAAGTGAACCTTTTCAATCCAAAATTGGAATTTGGTGAGCTTAGCATACAAATGGTTCTCTCTCAGTGTATTAAGTATGATCTCAATATGTTTTTAATTTTCATGTCAAGAGTGATAATAAATAAATATTTATTCTATGAAGACCACCATAAATGAATCTAGATAGGGGTGAAAGAACCAATTCATCAAGATCAAGAAAATAGCCCAAGCATTTCTGAGACTAAATGGAATAACCAAATACTCATACGAGCCATATATACTCTAGAAATATGTACATGGTATACCAGATGGTATACCACACACTTAATGGTAGTATGACATCAAATAAATCTTGTATTAAACCCTCACTTATCAGAGTTGGTTGAAAAGTTCATCTATATGGGGAAGTGGATATATACCAGTGCTTAAATGTAAGCTATTTTAAATGATGGTAATCATGAAAAGATTTAGGGTAACATATACCTTCTTGGAGAAAAGTATAGGTGAACCCCATGGATAAGTATTGGGCCATATAAAACCCTTAGTTTCCAAGTCCTCTAAATTATTCTTGGGTTCTTAAAGCTCAATAGGTTCCATAATATAAGGAGGAATGGAAACTGGTGCTGCTCTTGGAACTAAATCAATACAAAAATCTACCTCTATCTCTGATGGTAGTCTAGAAAATTTTTTCAAGGAATAAGTCCCTAAAATGATCCATTATTGGAGGGAAATTAGTGTATCACCCCCCCCCCCCCCGCCATAATCTCTCATAAAGATACTACCAGTATAGGATATCACCCTTCCCATACCATGATGCTCAAGTCCAACTTGACTCACCTAGACAACCTATCCCACCAAGGTTTCTTGAAGAAAATTAATAAATTTATCCAAACCCCAATTAAAAAAAATTAGATAAGGGTTTATAAAAAACATTAATGATATCCTTGACTTTATCAAGTAGTTCATCACCTGTTAATGAATAAGGTGATAAACCAATTTGGATTTATGATCAAATATTATCATCCATAATCGATATAATTTTCTTAGAGGTTAAAACCTATGATATCCAGGAAACACAATAATCATATAATTTTTTAACCCAATATAGTGTATATTGTCTTCATACAATGGACACCCTAATCTTCTTTTAATGTTGTACATTTAAAAATTACCATAAGCAATAAATGAATTTATTATACCAAAAAACATGAATATAAATACGAAATATTCTTTTTCTAAGCACCATATGACATAATACACACTTCCCGAAATAATTTGAAATATTCAATAAGTTGAGCCAGATAAATGTTAATATCAATCTCAAGATATTTTGTTCTTAAAATAACCAATAAAAACATGATGTACATTAATTTCAAGCATTACCATGGTGGTAATTTATAATTTACCAATATAACCATTATTATGTTTTAAGTGCTATTTTATACACCATGAGGATTAAACCCATCCATAGATAATAAAAGATGAAAAGTTTATAAATCATTTCCAAATTTGGGATACTTTTTGTCTATTTAATTTCATTAGGAAACATTTATAGGGAATTGAAGTTTACCATACTCAATTATTTTAACCATGTTCCAAATTAAAAAAATTATTGGAGCCAAACTTACACACAATTATCAAAATATTGTTTTGATTGTGAAGTACTAGAATAATTTTGATGGACTTGATTCATTTAACTATTTTCTAAATGCATTTTACTGTAGGTATTTCAATAAATATTTATACTATTTTCAAAATAATATACATTCATTAAGGGGAAATGTATTTTTTTAGCTTAAACCCATAGAAAATAACATTAACATGGTTTCATATGCTTGAAAAGGATATTCGTTATTTTATAGAAGAATATCCTTAAAAAGAGAAATTAGAATTGTTAAAATGGTATCTCTCCAATTATTTCTTATTTTCAAGTTATATAGCTTTAGTATTGATGATGGTGTTGTATATTTTGTACAAAAAACAAATTATTCCTCCTTTGTAGATTTATTCAATCTCTCAAACATTTTGGTAATTTTTATGTAACATCTCGATATTTTAAATTATATATATTTTATTTTCATTTTATCATTTATAATATAATGTGTTAAATAGATTGCTTCACATGAAACACTCAACCAAAATGAACCACAAAACATTACATAACCCTTAAAATATATCCATTGAGTTGGTGGGTTGAAATAGAGGTAACTGCATTATGAAACATATGTAGGAATAAAATAAATTCCATTTTTAACACTAAATCATTGATAAAATTCAGTTTTTGAAAATAAATAACTAATAAGAAAGATTTATACTTTAAAATGTAATCCTTTAAAAATTATTTTTTTAGTACATTATTTTAAGAAAATAAACATATTATAGATAAATATATTTTTGATGTGAATAATATATTAACACTAGTTTTCTTAGTAATTGATAGAAAATTAGAATAAGAATTTTTAATATTTTAGAAAGCTATTTTCCTATGGAAAGTACTTTCATTATATTTTTATATTTTTATTTAAAAGTTGAAATATCAAATTTTTTAATTTGAATTTTAAAAAATTTACTTTATTTTTGGATTAATCATATCAATATTAGTTTAAGATGATTTTTTAGTATTTTCAAAAAAATTGATCTTTTTTAAATATTAAAAAATAAATCTTTTACTAAAACTGTAGGTTTATGACTATATCAAGAAGTAAATATAACTTAAAAACATGAAAACTTTATTTCATGGTAATTTTTTTTTCACATAGTGATATTATTTATTTAGAAACACTATGTTAAATTTAGAAATCCCATGAATAAAATTTTGTAAATTAAGAAATATTTTTATAATAAAAATATTTTTAGTTTTTATCTTTTAATTAAGTTTTCACTTTTTGAAATTGGGTTTTTTATTTATTTTAAATTCATATAACTCTTCTTTGGTTAATTATAAAAAAATTAATTAAAATAAATAACATTGTAAATTGTTTCCTAGGCATAATAATTATCCATGAAAATACACTCTTTCTAAAATTTATTTTTCTTACACATATTTTTTTTAATAACATGTTTTTTATATTTTGAATCAATAATTATTTAATAATAACCATTTTAATTTTTGGTATTAAAAGTAAATTACATAGATAAAACTAATTACCATGATAAAAAGAATGTTAAAAGTAATAATTCAAAGAGTAAAAGACATTACCAATGTGTGAAAATTAATGGTTGAAGGATTATTGGCCTTACCTCATCCCCCAATCCATTGTTTCCCATTTTTTTGACATTCCTTGTGAAACATGTGCTCTATTTGTATTATGAAGTTATATTTACAAAAAATGTGATTCCCTTCACCAAAGAAGTATCTCAACTCCACCCCATTTCAACAATAATTATAAATAATTAGATAAATAAAACTCTTCCTAGTCTCTCCAAAACTCATTATCCATGTCCTCAAATACTTTTTCCCTCCAAAAGACCACGTTAAGGATACTTATGGTTCTACCCAAGGGGGGATATCTAAATGGAGAGGTAATGTTCTCAACTGAGCTCTCTTAATTCTTTTCTTCTTTTGCCCCATGAAACCTATTATAACCTTAAAGTATAATAACATTAGTATTAAGAATAATAGTAAATGTTATTTTACAAATGGAATATCTATTTTCTACCATCTTCTTAATGTAACACCCAAAGACTTAAAATATTTTCATTTTATAATAAATTTAATTTTTTTATAGCTTTATTTATATGAAACATCATTTTAAGCATACTCTACAAACAACACTAAGTTAGCATGTATTACATGAAACACCGAGTTTTTCTATTAATATTATTAATTTAACTGTTATATCATATCTGTTAAATTTGAAATTATGAATATTATTAAATAAATTATGAATATATATTATATTCAATCTAATATTTATACATTCATCTAATATATTTTATAGTCATAAGATAATAACAAACTCAATTTTATGCCTAAAAACCTGTATTTTTCTAATGACATTTTTGCCAGTTTTTAATGAGAACCTATTCTAAATCCAATTTTTGGAACTTTTATAAGTTTTATTTGGAAAAATAAACTTTATGTTTGAATTAAAAATTTCAAAATTAGTTTAGGGTGAATTTTTGGCATTTTTCTTAGAAGTTTCATTTTTTTGATGAATAATGAAATTTTTTGAATTTTAATTGAAAATTGATTTTTGTTCTAATTTATTTATATATTTAAATTATATTTAATTTATTTATAATGTATATTTAGTTCAACTATACATTAATTAATCCAATTTAGATCATAGTAACCAATTTTACATTGAAATTGGATATAAAAACATTTCAAACATTTTAACTTTTTTACTTTAAAAACCTATTATCTCATTCCTTATATGGGATTAATTTTAAATTAATTTATTACACTAATTTGATTGTAATTTAAAAAAAAGGATTCCATATTTGGAATCAGAATCATTTATAATGTCTAGTAAGGTCAACATAGTTTTTTACCAAAAGGATTGTGAAAGTAATTAAAATTAATTACAGTGAATAAGGCAAAAATGAATTTAATTAGTGGTTAAAATTTGATCTTATGGGGTAAAAATGACTTATGTATCACCCCATATTTCAAGTAAGTAACCCTTGTTTTATGATTTTTAATTATATAATGTTTTTGGTGAAGTTTGGGAGGGTTTGTGGGAAGTTTGGTGCAGCGACCTGACTAGAATAGGCACCTAAGAAGTACTTCTAGGCCGGTGGGCCAATGGCCTTAGGCATTCCTCCCCATATTCCAAAGGATACTAACTAATAGTTAGGGTGTAAATGTTAACATTTTTGGAGACTATACCCTAAGTAAAATTATACAATCATGGTCCAATTAATAATATATTACATGCAATGGAAACAAAAGACTTAACAAACTCGAACTAGAACTATAAAGTGGAAGATCAATCAATAATAAGAAATAGTATAAGAAAAAAATAAACAACAGTAGTGTAAGATAAATAAATTGATCATAATTCCAAAAAACTTGTAGCAACTAAACAGAACAATAATGCATCTCATATCAAGTGGTACATGTAAATATACAAAAGGGGTGTCGATGGATATCTACTGTAGCTGTATACAATATACAAAAAACATGTTGAAAACTAAAATAAAACTTAATAAAAACTCCAACTAGAAATGAACTCAAGTTATATACCAATCTCCATGCCAAACTTCCAAAAAAAACTAGATCTTGAAGCTGATCCTTTACCTAAACATAAACTCATAAAGTCTACATGCGTCTTGAAGGGCCCATGTAGGGTGTGAGATAAATCTTAGTAGGGTACCAACCAGTGGTGTGTACCTAGAATATTTGTTTAAGAAGGCATTAATGATATAATAAATAAATAAGTAAGATGCAATAAACAAACAAGGCTTACCTTGTGCTCAACAGCCGCCCGGAAACCATCACCTACCTCAGCCAATGCTAGAATCATAGAATAGAGGAAGGTACTTAGCTCATGGCCCAAGGAACCTCTGATGTCAAAAACTAGGTGAACCTATAGGTTATACCTCAATCAATTAACCTGACACCTCATAACTCCTGACACTTTAGGTCTCAATATAGTACATACATCCCAAAGGCATGCCCAAACAATACAATTCGGTCCCTCGAACCCCTGTTTGAAAGCACACATCATCTCAAAGCCCAGAAACCGGAGGTACAATAATCTCTATCCTCAAAATAAATATCCAGGCACACGAAATCAATCATAGAGAGCCTCATCACCCAACAGATAGCCTCATCACTATCAACTTAAGCCTCCTCACCTTCCACATGGATTTTTATGGTAATCACCCCCAAACCATAAATACCAAATATACAACTACCAGTAACCTCTATAGCAACCCATTCTTTACATACATTCATATTAATTTAGAATTGAAGTATATTTATTAAAAAATATAACAAAACTATGACAATACCATATTGGTATAGTGTCTTTAGAAACTAGGAAACATAAACAATTGGTTCATAAAACATCTACATAGTCTCATGTTTATTTCATCATAACTAGACTCCTTTTTGGCATATCATACTTAATACCCTTCTTCATGACTTGGAAAAAATAAACATATAAAGGGTTATCTCAAATTCTAAATAAGGGTAAACAAAGTAAATATAAATCATATCATATTCATAAGAACATAACATTTGAAAATCTTATCCTACATATAAAATATAACAATATCATGTCATGGGATAAATCATAAAAGAGAAATGTAATCCCAATAGTCATAACATAAGACATGAAATTTTGTGGCATACACACATAATCATAGAAAATCATTTCATATTAGTTAATTATAATTTCCAAGTCCATCATATCAGACAAATTCTATTACTGAACCGAATTCACTCCTCATTCTAGACCTATATTACTGAAGCAGATTTAATTGTTGTTCCAACCATGTTTATCTCATGAGATATAAATCTGTACCCAATTCATTGGAGTTAGATATAGGTCCCACCCATCTTATAATGAAACCATTCTTATGTGTGCCACAAAAACATAAAGCATTCATCATAGCGTAACCCATGTAATAAAATGGGATTCTTAAACATCTTGCCAACATAACATAATCCATATAAGATAAATGGACTTAATAAAAATATTTAAAACATAAATTTAATAAAATAAAAGTAATAATAGGGATATAATAATAACCCTATGTCATCTTATATGGAAAATAATTTTGATTAAACACTTGAACTTAATTCCTGAGGAAAATATCGTTCCTTTTTCAAAATCTTTTTCCCTTCTCAAAATGACACACAATTTTAAAAGAAAAGAACTTTGTTGAAAATAAACATGAAACTATGTAGAGGAAGCTTCATGTAAATAAGGTGTCAGGAAAGCGTAAAAATATATTCATGTCATATAAGTTAAAAAAACATTCTCCTCATACTTTTGTCCGAAAAGTCAAAAAGTACCTCGTATAGTAAACATAAGAAAGATTCATTCCAAACCATGTTGTAAATGAAAAAATGGGTAAAAATGAATTTAAACATACATAGAAGAATAGTAAACATTTTATGATAATATTCTTATAAAACATGGAAATGGATGATAAATATACCCCCAGTAAATACTTGGGTATAAAAAATCTCGGATAAAAAAGAAATTTTCAAAGTTATCCCTTAACATAGGTCTGATATGATTCGTAAATATCTAAAACTCCTGTATAATGATTTAAATAATGTTACTAATTTATTCCAAAATCATAATCATTTATGATAACATGTATGATCATATTTCATCTATTTCTTAGTAACATTTCATTGTTACTCGTTATTCAGGTATTAACTGCTTTATGTTCTTATGTATGTTTTGTCGAATAAGTTCTTATTACCCTTTTTAGGTTATAGTTATATAATTTACATCATGTTATTAGTATAATATATTTCATATTTATTCATTCAATTCATTTATATATTCATGGTTTAATGAATATTATGTAGAATGAATCACATCGCACCGTGGAGATGGTAAGTTGTACGTACGCACGAGTGACGATATCGTTCCCATAATTGTTGAATGGTGTTAAATTGGATGGTGTATAGTATCTCATAATTAGTATCATGTTATGATAATGTTATATAGCTATTATTTCTAACATTATACCTATCCAAGTAAGGTGGTGGTGAAAAATAGATTACACCACAGCGTGGAGACGGTAAGTCGTACGTACGCACGCGCAGTGATTTCATTTTTCGTACGATGGATAAAAAGTGAAATAGGGTTGTTTCATATCTATAATACCATATCAGACTTTTATTTATACTGATTTTATTACTTTATAATGAAACAAATAAATATTAGGAAGTATAAAAAGAAAAAAAATTGAAAGAATCGGTAGAAGAAATTACCTCTTCCTCGATGTGCTTCCTTTAAATTTCTTCTTAGGGCACTAGAGTTGGCCTTTTGAGAAGACCAGAACCTCTAGAATGTGACTAGGGAATTTTATAAGATAAATGGTAAGGGTTTGGATGATATTGAAGGCTCAAAATTGAGTGATGAAGAGAGTGAGGAGGTTCTCTTTTATAAGAGAGGAGAGGGGCACTTTTGGAAACTCCCAAAATATTAATTTATTATAAATTAAATTTTGATTAAAAATGGTATAAAACTTATTTAATTCAAAGATAAGATGATTTTTTTTTAATACCCATCATCGAATAATATTTAGACATGTTTGAATATATTTTGTTTCTCCTTATCTTTTTGGTTTAACCCTTATTTTTACCCTTTTAATCTTACCGCGATATCATGTTATTTACACATTATGGGTTAATGTAATTACCATATCATGTCAAATGATCCAAAAAAAGTTATTTATGACATATTTGTAATTATATTAACCATTTTTATGAATATTAGGTTTTTATAATTTTAATATCATTTAATAAACTATTTTATGTTTTAAGTTATGAATTATGTCAATTTTGGACACTATTCATACATGACTTTTTTAAAACATTATAACTTGATTCCTTATAAAAAAAGGCATTAACGCATCCATAATATATAAATTTAATCCAAAAATGTGTGGATGGAATCAAAATGTTCAAATTTAATTTTTTTTAATATTTATAAATTCTTTTATTTGAATATTTCATTAATGAGGTAATCAGTGCATCATAATTGTGTCATAAATAAATATATTTATCTAATATTTAAAAATAATAAATAAAATACCATGATGTAGGAAATATTTTTATATTTATAATTACTATTTATGTACATAGATATCAGTTATATAACCCTATATTAATATTTATTTAGTAAAAGATATATGTTTTTGTTATAATTATCTTTAAATTAATTCTTATAAATTGTCATTTTCACATCCAAGTGAGTCCATGGGGTCCCAAAATCTAAAACAGGATGCCCATGGTTGTAAATATATCATCCAATAGGATTAGTACACGTTTTAGGATAGTTTTATACTATTAAATTATTATTATTTTACTCTTATTTACCAAATTTACCCTTTAACCATGGTGAACAAAAATAATTACTGAAATTACTATTCATAATGTCCAAAAATAAAATTTACCTATTCACACAATTTGGATATTATGATTTAAAATATGGAATCCATTTTTACAAATTAAAAACATAGAATTTTCATTAATTAATTTAAAATTAATCCCTTTGTTGAAATGAGAAAATAAGTTTTAAAAGTTAAAACAATTCGAAGGATTGAAATGTTTTTATCTATGAATTCAATGTAAAATTAATGATAATGACATAAATTATATTAAATGGTGAAAATATATTATATTTATACTTTAAAACCATTCAGTATTATAATTTAACAATATAAAGTATCTTGATGAAAAAAAAATCAATTAAAATTTAGGGTATTTTTACTATTCATCAAAACATGAAAGTTATCAAAAAAATATCAGAAATTTATCCAAAGTAAATTTTTATATCCCTATTAAAAATAAAAAGTTTATTTTGAATTTATAAATTATTAATGTGTCAAAATATTAATTTAAAATGGGTTCATCATTCAAAGGCATAAAATTAACCTTTTAAAAAAATTGGTTTTTATACATAAAATCAGGTTTTATTCATATCCTATGACTAAAATATCCATTGGAAAAATATAAAAAATATTTTATTAAGTATATAACACATATATCTCATTAATTTCATTACCCAAAGTAATTCACTCAAAAATAAAAATATCTAATTAATTTATATTTTTCATAAATAATTAATAGTTAATAAATTCATTATGCATTTTCATAAGTTAGTTATAATTATTCCCACTAATATAATGGCTAGGCTATAATGGTAATTTTATATTAAGGGTATCTCATGGTTCGTTTAAACTAATGATTCCATTCAAATCAAGTTACTAATGAAAAAAAATTATTTAAATAAAATATTTTATAAAAATATTTGTGTGTTGCATCCTACCCCCTTTAAACTGAATTTCACCCTCGAAATTCGTCACTTGGAAACAAAAAGATACGGATACCTCTCCCTTATCATATCCTAAAATTCCCATGTAGATTCTTCAAATTGGTGGTTCCTTTATAAAACATTAACCACACGAGGGGTCTTTTTTCGTAGAACTTTTTCGCTATGATCCAGAATCTCTATCAGTTGTTCTTCATAAGAAAGATCTTGCTCCAGCAGTACGACTTATGATCTTAGTAAATGTGAAGGATTGGGTATGTACTTTCTCATGAGAGATACATGGAACACATCATGAACTTTAGAGATATTAGGTGGAAGTTCCAATCGGTAAGCTACCTTCCCAACACGATCCAGTATTTCAAAAGGACCAATATACCTAGGGCTCAGCTTCCCCTTCTTTCCAAATATCATTACTCTCTTCTAGGGAGTTATTCGTAAGAATTCTTTATCATCCACTTCAATCTCTAGGTATTTTTTTAGTTTTCAACATAACTTTTTTGTTGACTTTGATCTACTCTTATGTGTTTTTGAATTGCTCTGACCTTTTATTCCATTTCATCAACAGGATCAGGTCTTAATAGATTTCTTTCCCTAACTTCATCCAATAAAGTTGGAGTTCTGCACTTCTTTCCAGAGAGGGATTCATAAAGAGCCATCTGAATACTAGAGTGAAAGATATTATTGTGAGAAAATCCCACCAATGGTAGGTGTCGATCCCAATCACCATTGAAATACATAGATAAAGTTCTCAACATGTATTCTAGAGTTTGAATTTTCTTCTCAAACAGACCATCTATCTGAGGATGATAAGTAGTGCTGAAACTTAACTTTGTATCCAGAGCATGATGAAGACATCACCAAAACTTTAAGGTAAACCTCATATCTCAATTAGATATAATGGAAAGTGTTACTCCATGAAATCTTAACACTTCCTTTGCATATATCCTAGTAAGATAATCAAGAGAGAAACCGTCCTTAATATAAATGAAGTGTGCCAACTTTGTAAGATGATCAATTATAACCCAGATATCATTATTTCCTTTGGATGTTTTGGGAAGTCTGATAAAAAATTCTATAGTGATCTTTTCCCATTTCCATTCTGGTATGGGTAATGGTTCTAACATCTCATTATATTTCTATCTCTCAGCATTAACTTGCTTACAAACCAAGAATTGAGAGACATTTTCAGCGACATCTCTTTTTATGTCATCCTAATAGAAGTACTCTTTCAGGTCCCTATACATCTTTGAGCTTTCAATGTGAATAGAGAATGAAGAACTATGAGCCTTATCCAATAGATCCTTATTTAATTATGGTATGGGAGGAACACAAAATTTTTTCCTAAACGTTATTATTTCATCACAATCAAGGTTCAATTCAAAAACATTTCTCACCATCTTCTGTAACTCTACATCTTCCTTTTGTGCCCCTTTAATCTTCACTTGTATATATGTTTAAACATTCATTTGAGAAAGATAATATTTCCCCCCTTCCATTAAAATTTCAAGATTCATCATTTTCAACTCCATAAATATTAGATCTTTCGTGATCCTCATCCTGGAAATGCTAGCATGGTCTTTTTGACTCAAATCATCTGCCACCTTACTTTCTTTACCAGGGTGGTAATGTATTGAGCAGTTGTAATCTTCAATCAAATCCAACCATCTTCTTTGGCGCATATTCATATCCTTTTTTTTTTGAAAACATACTTTAAACTTTTATGATCAGTATAAATATCACACCTTTCACCATAAAGATAATGCCTCCATATTCTTAATGCAAATATTATTGCAGCTAACTCCAAATCATGAGTTAGGTAATTTTGCTCATGGATTTTCAACTGTCGTGAGGCATAAGCTATCACCATATCATTTTACATGAGAACACACCCCAGCACCTTCTTGGATGCATCATTGTATATCACAAACCTTTCTCTACTACAAGGTAGTGTGAGCACAGGTGCACTATCTAAGCTTCTTTTTAGCTCTTTAAAATTATCTTCACATTTATCTATCCAAACAAACTTAACTCATTTCCAAGTTAACTTGGTGAGTGGATTAGATAATTGTAAAAAATATTTTTCAAAACATTGATAATGTCCATCGAAACCAAGAAAACTTTGAATCTCAGTTACTATTATTGGTCTTGACCATATTTCAATAACCTCTATTTTTTATAGATCCACGGATATCCCCTCTCTTGAGATTATGTGACCCAAAAATGAAACCGTTTTAATCCAAAATTCACACTTGGTAAATTTTCCATAAATCTTATCCTTTCTCAGGGCCTTCAGTACAATTCTCAAGTGGTCTTCATGTTCTTCCTTACTCTATGAATAGACAATAATATCATCTATAAATACTATGAAAAACTGATCAAGATAGTCTTTAAATACTCTATTCATTAGATCCATGAATATAGAAAGGTAATTAGTAAGACCAAAAGGAATCACCATAAATTCATAGTGTCCATACCTTGTACGGAACACCATCTTAGGTATATCCTCCTTTTTTACCCTTAATTGATGATGTCCTGAATGAAGATCAATCTTGGAAAAGTATTGAGCTCACTATATTTGGTCAAATAAGTCATCAATGCATCAGGGAGGATATTTTTTCTTGATAGTGATCTTGTTAATTTCTCGATAATCAATACAAAGTCTCATTGATCTATATTTCTTCTTAAAAACCCAAACAAGTTCTCCCCAAGGTGATGCACTAGGTCCTATGAATCCCTTATCAAAATTCTCTTGGATTTTCTTCTTCAATTCCTATAACTCAATTAGGGCCATTATATAAGGTGTATTTGAAATAGGTATAGCACCCGGAATGAGTTCTATTGAAAACTTAACTTCACGATTTGGTGGAAGACCTAGAAATTCCTCCAAAAATACATCATCAAACTCCCATACAATGGATATATTCTTAACCATGATTTTTCCCCAATAATTTGAGATAAATAGCCTTCATTTATTGGAATCAAGACCCATAAGATGGAAGAAATTTCTACTGGAAGGTTATGTTTATCCTTGCATCGATAGATGATCACAGATTGACCTAGAATATGAAATGTGACTTCCATTATTTGTCAATTGATATGATATAAATATAAATAAATCCAATACATTCCAATAATCACATAAAATTTCACTATATGAAGGATCACAAGATTTGTAGGAAGCAATTTCCCACAAACTTCAATCAGGGAAGAATTATAAACTTTTGATGCGACCATTGTTCCATTAGGAGTTGTCATAACTAACTCAACATCTGATTGTTGAGGTAATATGGAAATACCCTTAGAAAATTCTTTATAAATAAAAGATTAGGTGGATCCAGAATCAAATAAAACATTTTCTACTTTAGATTGGATGGTAAGTGTACCTTTCATCACTTCATTATCGTACTCCACATCGTCGATAGTAACTGTATGTGAATTTCCTTTTTCTTTAGCCTTAAGAGTTTGTTGATGTTGATTATCATCAATAACCCTTGGATTAGGAAATTGATTGGCATAATTCCCCTTTTCCTTGTACTTGTAACATTGAAGTGTAGGAGGTGAATTCTTTGTAGCCTTTTCTTTGTTCGAATCATTAGACATATTTTCCAATCACTTCGGCATTTAATTGCCTGATAACTTTCTTTTCCACACTTAAAACATTTACTAGTCTCTTTAAGAAAATTCCCTCCATGTTTCTTTCCACACTTTGAGAATAAGAGAAAACTCATCTTGTTTTCAGTTTGGTCTTTAGATTTTCCTTTGAATTCTATTTTCCTCTTCTTATCAAACCCATATGACTGATGGGTTACTCCGATCTCCATATCAACCTTGAGAGAACATCAAACAATTTCCTTGTATCTATTAAAGTCCCTTATGGATAATTCCCTTCAAAGACTTGGTTTTAAGCAACTAAAGAATCGATCGATATTACTCTCGGGTTGGATAATAATTCCATAATCATACCATGAAAGTCATGTAAAATTTTCTTCGTAGGTACCAACAGATTCGTCATCCTTTTTCTTAAGTTCAAGGAACCCCTTATCCATCTTTATTCAAATAATACAAGGAAATTACTTATTAAAAAATAATTTCTTGAACTCGTCCCATTCCATGGAATATATTTCATCTCTTTGCCTCTTATTCTTGATAATATTCCACCATTGATCATCTTCAACTTCCAAACTATATACTGCTAAGATGAATTTATCATGCTTAAAAAATTGTAGAACTGAAAATATATTTTCAGATGTACTTATCCATTGTTCATCCACTAATGGATCAAAAGACCTATTGAATGAAGGTGCATGCTGCCTCGTGAAGGATTCAATAGAATTTTACTCCCTCCTTTGCTCGTTTGGAAGTACAACATGATTCATATCTTGAGAAAGTTGTGTGAGCATGGATACAAGATTTTTCATTCCATCTCCCATAACATTTGGTCGCTCAGGGGGAATATCATTCCATTTCCCATCTCATTCAGCATTAACGTGGTTCCTTCGGGTTAAAGCCATTGACTAAAACCAAGAAGAATAGTGTGAGAAACACTAATCATAATAGGAATACCACATAATCAAGAATAAAATTTCAATTTAGGACACTTTAGGTTTTATCCTAGGTTATTCATGGTCATTTCTAAAACACTATGATTATACCCTATACTTAGACATATCCTTAAGGCATTCTCATCCTAGTTTCCAAAGGTTAACTACACCTTTCCTCTGATACCAACTATAGCGGACCATTCTTTACATACATTGATATTACTTCAGAATGGAAGTATATTTATTACAACATATAAAAAACCATGATAGGAAAGTATAGGTATAGCTTCTTTAGAAACAATGAAACATAAACAACTGGTTCATAAAACATCTACATTATCTCCTGTTTATTTCATCATAACTAGACTCCTTTTTGGAACATCATACTTAATACCCTTATTCAAGACCTGTGGAAAAGAAACATATAAAGGGTGATATCAAATACTAATTAAGGGTAAAAAAAGGAAATATCAATTATATCATATTCATAAGAACATAACATTTTAAAATCTTATCCTTCATATAAAAGATCACAATATCATGTCATGAGATAAATCATAAAATTTCAATATAATCCCAATAGTCATAACATAAGACATAAAGTTTTTTTGCATACACACATAAGAAGAGAAAATAATTTCATATGAGTCATGAAACATTTCTAAGACCATCATAGCAGACAAAGTCCATTACTGAACCGAGTTCACTCCTCATTTCATCCCTGTATTACTAAACTAGATTTATTTGTTGTTCCATCCATGTCTATCTCATGAGATATAAATATTTACCCAATGCATTAGAGTGAGATATGGGTCCCACCCATCCCATAATGGAACCATTCTTATGTGTTCCAAGAAAACATAAATCATTCATCATAGCATAACCCATGTAATAAAATGGGATTCCTAAACATCATGACATCATAACATAATCCATATAAGATAAATGGAATTCATAAAAATAATTCCATAATAAACATAATAAAATAAAAGTAATAATTGGGATATAAAAATAACCCTATGTCATCTTATATGGAAAATAATTTTTATAAAACACTTGAACTTAATTCCTGAGGAAAATATCCTTTCTTTTTCAAAAATGTTTTCTCTTCTCAAAATGTCCTCATTTTTAAAAGAAAGGAATTTTGTTGAAAATAAGCTTGAAACCATGTAGAGGAAGATTCATGGAAATAAAGTGTCAGGAAAGTGCAAGAATCCGTTCTTTCTGTGTAAGTTAAAAAAACATTCTCCTTATACTTTTTCCAGAAAAGTCAAAAAGTACTTCGTATGGTAAACGTATAAAAGATTCCTTCCAAACCATGTTGTAAAATTAAAAATGGTTAAAAATTAATTTAAACATACATATAATAATATTAAACATTTTATGAGAATATTATTATAAAACATGGAATTGGGTGATAAATATACCCATAGTAAATACTTACGTATAAACAATCTCAGATAAAAATGAGATTTGAAAAGTTATCCCTTACCTTAGGTCCGATATGATTTATATGTATTTGAACCTCATGTATAATGATTTAAATAATGTTACTGATTTATTATAGAACCATAATCATTTATGATCACATGTATGATCATATTTTATCTGTTTGTTAGTAACATTTCATTGTTACTTGTTATTCGGGTATTAACTGCTCTTTGTTCTTATGTATGTTTTGATGAATAAGTTCTTATTCCTATTTTTAGGTTATAGTTATATAATTTACAGAATGGTATTAGTATAATATATATCATATTTATTCATTTAATTCATTTATATAATCATGTTTTAATGAAGATTATGTAGAATGGATCACATCGCACCGTGGAGACGGTAAGTCGTACGTATTCACGAGCGGCGATATTATTCTCATAATTGTTGAATGGTATTGAAGTGAACGGTGTATAGTATCTCATAATTAGTATCATGTTATAATAATCATATATAGTTATTATTTCAACTATTATACTTATCCAAGTAAGGTGGTGGTGAAAAACAGATTACATAACAGCATGGATACGGTAAGTCGTACGTACGCACGCACGGTGATTTCATTTTTAGTAGGATGGATAGAAGGTGAAATAGGGTTGTTTAATATTTATAATAACATATCATAATATTATTTATACTGATGTTATTACTTTATAATTAAAAAATTAAATAAGAGTAAGTATAAGAAGAAAGAAATTTGAAAGAATCGGTAGAAGAGATTATCTCTTCCTTGATGTCCCTCCTTTAAATTTTCTCTTAGATCCCTAGAGTTGGTATTTTGAGAAGATCAGAACCTCTATAATGTAAAAAAGGAAAGTTGAGAAGAGAAATGGTCAGGTTTTTTCCAAACTTTAAGGCTCAAATTTTAGTGAAGACGAGAGGGAGGATGTGCCCTTTTATAAGACAAGATAGGGGCACTTAACGAAACTCTCAAAATATTAATTTATGATAAATTCAATTTTGATTAAAAATAGTCTAAAACTTATTTAATTAGAAGATAAAATGATTTTTATTCGAATACCCATCATCCAATAATTTTTATACAAGTTTGAATATATATTTTTATCCTTATCTTTTTTATTTAACCCTTATTTTACCCTTTTTAATCTTACCGTGATATCATGTTATTTACATATTGTGGGTTAATGTAATTACTATATCATATCAAACGACCCACAAAAAGTTATTTATGAAATATTTGGAATTATATTAACCATTTGGAAAAATAATATATTTTTTAGAATTTAATATCATTTAATAAACTATTTTATGTTTTAAGTTATGAATTATGTCAATTTTGGACACTATTCATACTTGACTTTTTAAAAAAATCATAACCTGATTCCTTCAAACAAAAGGCATTAAATCATTAATAATATGTCAATTCCATCCAAAAAAAAATTGGATAGCAAAAAATGTTCAAATTAAATTAATTTTAATATTTATAAATTCATTTATTTGAATCTTTCATTAATGAGGTAATCAATACATCATAATTGTGTCATAAATAAATATATTTATCTAATGTATAAAAATTATAAATAAAATACCATGATGTATGAGATATTTTTAGATTTATAATGACTATTTATATACATATATATCAGTTATATAACCCTATATTAAAATTGATTTTGTAAAATATATATGTTTATGTTATAATTATCTTTACTTTAAATTAATTCTTATAAAATGTCATTTTCACAACCAAGTGAATCCATGGGGTCCCAAAATCTACCATAGGATTCCCATGGTAAGAAATATCTCATACAATAGTATTAGGACATGTTTTAGGGTAGTTTTATACTATTAAATTATTTTTTGTTTACCCTTATTTACCATATTTACCCTTTAACCATGGTAAATTAAAATAATTTCTGAAGTTACTATTCATAATTTCTAAAAATAAAAGGTACCTATGAACACAATATTTAAATTCTAATTACAAATATGGAATCCATTTTTCCAAATTCAAAACACAGAATATGTACTAATTAATTTAAAATTAATCATGGTGTTGAAGTGAGAAAATGGGTTTTAGAAGTTAAAACATTGCAAAAGATTGAAATATTTTTACCTATGAATTCAATGTAAAATTAATGATGATGATATAAATTATATTAAATGGTAAAAATATATTTTATTTATAATTTAAAACCATTCAATATTATAATTTAACCATATAAATTATTTCAATGAAAAAAAGTGTTTTTAATTAAAATTTAGAGTATTTTTACTATTCATCAAAATATGAATGTTATTAGA
Organism: Viscum album; assembly: GCA_963277665.1. NCBI lineage: Eukaryota > Viridiplantae > Streptophyta > Magnoliopsida > Santalales > Viscaceae > Viscum > Viscum album. The sequence continues at coordinate 1,649,087,548 of OY728143.1, read as the reverse complement.
AAAAATATCAAAAATTTATCCAAAATAAATTTTTATGTCCTGCTTCAAAATAACATGTTTATGTTGTCATATTGAAATTATTAATGTGTCAAAATCTTAATTTAAAATGGGTTCGTCATTCAAATGTGTAAAATTAACCTTTAAATAAATAGGTTCTTATACATAAAATTGGGTTTTCTTCATACCCTACGAATAAATTATGCATTAGAAGAATATAAAAAATATTTTTTAATTATATAACACATATATCTCATTAAATTCATTACCAAAATTAATTCACTCAAAAATACAAATATCTAATTGATTTATATTTTTCATAAATAATTAATAGCCAATGAATTCATAATGCATTTTCATAAGTTAGTTATAATTATTCCTGCTAACCTAATGGCTAGGCTATAATGGTAATTTTATATTAAGGGCATCTCATGGTTTATTTAAACACACAATTGCATGAAAAGAAATCTACTGACGAAAAAAAAATATTTAAATAAAAAATATTTCATAAAAATATCCTTGTGTTACAGCCTCTACCCACATGAGTTTTCAAAACCACCTCATCAGTGGAGTCAACCTATGTGCACATGACTCAATTCAGAACTTTGTCCATCATTAGTAAGCAAAAATCACCAAATAATGAACCAAAACCACACTATCACTGACACCTCATGCCCCTATGACTATGGCGCTCAAATCTGATGGCCTTGCCATCACAATATCATGGGACATACCCAACCCGATGGCCTCGCTGCCTCAAAATACATCCATGACATCCAATATTTTGGCCAATACCACTCAATAAAATTTAGGGCAAGCCTAACTAGTGATCAACATCACTCAATCTCATTGGCCATGCCATCCCAACCTTGGGCTGAGCCCATCACGACCCCATGGGTCTCAACATATGTAATCTCAAGCATTATATATATATATCACTTTAATCAACCAATTCAATGAAAATAAATTAAATTTCACAATCCAAAAATCATAACATATCATCATAGAGGTCTTGAATTCCTTAAATTAATTTAACCAAGACACAATAATTTAAATGAATCAATTTAAATCAAAACAATTTAATTCAAATGATTTTGGAACCCCTGACTAAAATACCCTAAGGAGCAACGACCTCTAACCTAGCCTTGGTCAATCAAAAAAGGTTTGAGCATGCCTAATGACATCCCTTAGGGTCATACAATCATTTTTATATGAAGCATAATGTGTATTAGGGACCTTATAAAAATACCCAAAATGAGTGCTTTAAGCCACACCCCCAAAATGAACGCAAAAACACAAATGAAGGTATGCACCACCTACCTTAGACTCATAAATGTAAACATGTCTAATATCAAACTCCAATTCGAAACATATAGGCATAGATCTGATTTTCCATCCAACACCCAAAAAATAGGGTGAAACGACTCAAATGGTTTTAGCACTCTGCGAGGTGAATAAAAATGAAGAGGGGCTAGGGTGAGGTTATCCTTACTGAGGCAATTCCAATGCCCCCAATGGATTGACGAATGGATCTTTAAAAAAAGGAGATGGATCCAAAAGAGTAGGAGGAGGAAGGTGGAGGGAGACCTCCTAATGTATGCATGACAAGGGAGAATAAAGGGAGAAGAGGAGGAAAATAAGAAAATTGGGAAAAAGGTAAAAATGTAATTTTTCCTCATTTAAAAGGCCGCATAGTTTACCCACTTTGTTTGAAAAATCGTGTGGTAACCGTGTGTGCTACAGTGTTGCGGTACTTCCTAAGTGGTAGTACCCATGTGGCCTTCTTCATAATTTTCTCTAACTGTGTGCAAATCATGTGGAAGCCTTTAATAAATCTGCAAAAATCCCATGCAAGGTCGTACACCCAATTCACATGGTTTACCCAAACCGTTCTCCAGTACAAAAAGGTTTTCACGGTTACCTGGAAGGGGCAGTACGGTTTTCCCCCAAATCATTCACCCTAACTTACAATTTCAAAATATGCCATTTTCTTCCAATGCTCCCAAAACCAAACCAAAACACCCTAGGTACTCTCCAAGCATATAGAGTAACCCAAAATCACCATGTAAAGATGATGGAACTCTTGGAATTGAGTTTTGATCAATGAAAGAAAAATTACCATAACCACTAATTGAAAAGTTCAAATCAAGAGCGGTTTTCAACCTAACTCAAAAACTCTGGATGTTATAATCCCCCCCCCCAACATTTATCATCCTTGAGATATCAAAACAAACCCGAAGATGATACCAAACATACCCATCCTGGTAAAATCTATCTCAAAATTCCCAGTTCTGAAAGGTATAATCTAATTACCTCAAGGGGGTTCCCCACCTTAGGAATTGCCTAACCCAGTCACATCTTGACCAAAGGTCAAATCATACAAAGGTCCATCAACCTATTTCTAGACGCATGGTCATAACATGATGCATTGTCTCTCCTACACCATACCAAGTGCTCTCGTGCCATTCTAGACACCCAAATCACATCCCAAAACACATCAGTGCTCAACTTGAGCTCATGGAACCCATGGAATAATGAGCCTCCACGTCTTAATAGATGCTCAAATCAATCCCAGTGCTTCTCACTTCAATCAAGTACCACACCATCATGGTTCCTAGTTGCCTCTCACCTCAGATAAGTCTCACATCTCCTTGATTCCATAGTGTCTTTCACCTTAGTAACTCGCATCCATCTATTCTCATGATGCCAAGCACCTCAAAATCCCACACCCACTGTGATCAAGCATAACACCTGGTACCTCAAACCTCATATATATATATAACATACATCTGATATGATTATAACCTATTGACCAGTGTCTACTCAGTCCATATATAACTCGTGAACCTCATGCACCCAAAATTGACATGCCTAATTAGTTCATGCAAAAATAGACATGCCTCACAGACCATGCCAAAAGAAAACAAAAACAAATGATGATCATGCTTGTGGTGTACCTCTTACCATTATCAGCTCACCATCTTGCTTAGAACCTATAATCTCTATGGTGTGCACCTATCCTAACACACAGAAGCCTGAAGCCTGGCCTCCCTATAGTGTTGAACCAGCCACCGACCAGTGACCCCAATGTCGGGTCCAACTATCTTTGTCATGTTCTCTGTGTGTAGATAATCCTTAGCTATTTTTACATAGTTTTGATCATAAATCAACCTCATAATGTTGAGTCCACCCTGGTCCCCAACTGATGGATGTCTAAGAAGGATTCATATAGAACCTCTCGAGATTCCCAACCTATCCACATGCCTGACACTCCTTTGGAAACCTCTCACATTGAGTCCAAACATAACCTGACTTCCCATACTAGAAGAAAACCGCAGCAAAACCACTATGATGTGGTCTGATTGAGTCATTGGCCTGACTTCCCTAATGGAACTCATCCTGACCTCATCTTTTGCCTCCTAAAACATCACCTAAAGCCACTTCCCAACTGAAGTGGGACCTTTTTGTCAGTTTTTCGTTGGCCATGAGTGCCTGATTCATCACCTCTGAGAGTGAGGCCAATTTGAAGATGTTTACTTGCACTTGAATGACATGTCATAAGTCATCCTTGAATCACCCCACCCTAAAGGTTTCATCACTCACCATGTTGGGTGTGAAGCGAGACAACTCAGTGAAACATCCTGAGCACCCCGGTTGATACACTGGATAACCCATACTAGGCTCACTTGGAGCTTCTTGTCAATCCATGGATCAAACGAATCAAGATAGGGTGGCTGCCCTACCTACACTAGAACATATACCTATCCCCAAGTATGTAACTTCCCTGCTTGATCTTCATGGGTTTGAACCTACCCATGCCCCTATGGCACTGTTCCATCACCCACCTGATGCTCCATCCGAACCGTCTAGGAGACAACCCATATTTCCTATCATAATCATTACCTACAACATCCCATCCTGAAGGTCTCCTTACTCTTCCTCAATAGATCCAAGTATCACAAATACCCTAGGAATTACTGTAACACCCTAAGATTTCATAGTACGTTATCTCATTAAAGTAATTCAATAGCTTATGTTACACACAACACCGAGTTCGAGCGCACCACAACTTACCAAACTAGCCGTTCAAAAAGTGGTTATGAATACTATTAACTTCATTTTGAATCTTATATACTCTATATAATTTTAACATCCAAATTATGGGTTTCTTAGACATAATATAAGAACAAATTCATTTTTTCAAATAAAAGAAGTATTTTTCAAAAAATGCAATTTTACCAAATATTAATGGAGAAAACTTTTTAAAACCAATATTTGACACTTTTATATATTCAATTTAATGAAATTAAATTTTTCTATAGAATAGGGACATAAAAATTTAGTTTGGATAAATTTTTGGTACTTTTATGATAACTTTCATATTTTGATGAATACTGAAAAATACTATGTTTTAATTGAAAATATCTTTTTTAATCGAAATAATTGGTAGTGTTAAATTATGAATTTGAATTGTTTTTAAGTATAATTAGATTATATTTTTATCATTTAATATAATTTAGGTCATTATAAGTAATTTCACATTTAAATTTTACATAAACACATGTCAATCTTTGGATAGTTTTTACCTTTTAAAAACCCGCTTTTTGGCTTTCACAATGGGAATTAATTTTAAATTAATTTCTGCCACTTCATTGTTTTGAATTTTGAAAAATAGATACCATATTTGGAATCAATAATTCCAAATTGTGTAAATAGGTAACTTTTAGTTTTATACATTATGAATATTTACTTCAGTAAATATTTTATTTATCATGGTTAAAGGGTAAATATGTTAAATATGGGTAAAAAAATATTATTATAATAATATTAAATTACCCTAACATGTATCTTATTTATATTTGTTGATAAATTTCCGACCATGGTCATCCTTGGGTCAATTTGGGGACCACTTGGAGCCACATGAGAGTGATAATGACATTTTATATTAATTAATTTAAAGTAAAGGCAAAAATGACATAAACATATATCTTTTAGTAAAACAATTTTTTCAAGGTGTTATATAAGTTATATTTTAGACTATAAAAATTAATTAGAAAGTTAAAAAAATTTCCTACATAATGGTATTTTATTTATAATTTTTAGACATTAAATAACTAAATTTATTTATGACATAATGATGATGCAGTAATTACCTTATTAATGAAAGAATCAAATAAATGGTATTATAAATATTAAAATAAATATAATTTCAAAGTTTTTATGATATCCAAAAGTTTTCTAGGTGAATATGACATGTTAGTATTGATTCAATGTATCTTTTTTGAAGTAATCAAATTTTTATGACTTTCACATAAACCAAATACTAAATAGTGTCAAAATTGACATAAATGAGTTCTTAAAACAAATATTATATTATTAAATTATATAATCTAATTTTCATAAAAAGGGATTAAATAATATTATATATTCCATTAATGAACCACTTTAGGTTATTTTGTAAGTTTAGAGTAAGTTTATTAATCATATAGTGTAAGAATACAAGAAGACATGGTAAAAGTTAAACTATTTAACTAAGAGTTAAATCTAAAAGATAAGGTTAATATGGTGACCTAAACCCATATAAAACCTATTTGTTGAGTGGTTTTGACCCATACCCACCATATCCTATAAATAAATCAATTTGGATCCATTAGAAACCGAAAATTATTTTATTATAATATAATATTTCAAGCTTTTCCTAAAGTGACCCTCACCTCTCTTATAAAAGGGAACTTTCCCTTCTTTCAAAATCACACCTCCAAATCCATTTGGCTTGGCCAAAACCTGCCAAAATATCCTCCTATATTCCCTCACTTCAACCTAGAGGTATTCCCTTGATCATAAAGCCAACCTAAGGATACCTTTTGTTCAAATCAAATGCAAACTCCCGAAAAGAGGTAATTATTTTATCGCCACTTTAAAAGTTCTATTCTTCTTCCACTTTCCCTTTCTTTTTTATTTCCATACCAATAAAACAAATCCAGTACCTTATTCATACTGTGATGTTATTATAATTATGGTACAACCATATTCGTTATTCTATCCAGCCTATGAATGATAATGTCACCATGCATGCGTACGTACGACTAACCATCTCCACGTCATGGTGTAGTTTGTTATTCAACACTTATTTATTTGTATGTGTATAATAATGAGTATAATTTACGTAAATAATAAATATAACATATTAATGATTATTTATATATAATATAACATTAAATTACATACTATTTTACCATCAATAGAACGATATCGTCGCTCGTGCGTATGTACGGCTTACCATCCCCACGATGCAATGAGATTCATTTTCACATTCACCATTCAATGATGATTATAAAAATATATATTATTAATAAGTATGTAATATATGGAATAATAATGCTACTAAATATATATATATATATATTTATATTTACTTCCATATATCTTATTCACTTACTTCCATTCAATACGATATGAAAATGGAAACAACATTTATGCGTATGTACGGCCTGCCGTCTCCATAAACAGTGTTTTTTATTTCATATATCTATCTATTATACATATTTATATTCTAAATATATATAATAAATCATGTGTTATATTATATAAGTATTTAAATCATTTACTAAATGATACAATCAAGAATAATAAGTTAAAACACATATGATAAAGAAAGCGATTATTACCAAAAAAAATGTTCATTTAACATGGAAATCATTATTAAATGGGTAAAATAATGTCATAATTGAATCATGTATGGTATAATAAATATGAATATGGTTATGGTATAATTTAATAACATAATATGGTCATTATATATGAGGTTAAAGGTACTATCAACCAAAGTAAATTGCAAGGTAAGGGTTAATTTCACAATCTCTTTATTATCTGAGGTAGTTTTTACATAAGTATCTATTGGTACATATTTATTATCCATATCCATGTTACATAATAGAGTTCTCAAAGGGATTATTTTTAAGGTGATTTTTACTAAAATGTCATTTTAAATGTTTTAAAGATTTTTTCTTTTAAACCTTTCTCATTAATGTCCATGTTTTCAAAATGGTTTTAAGGATTTATTTGAATGGACATGAATGTTTGAAAATGTTAATTCCGTTAAAAAGTTTCAAATTGGTATGGCACACTTTGATTAAAAACTATATTTTAAATGGATTCCTTTATAAATTATGTGACTTTTAAATGATTTCATGAAAATGAGATATTTCTCTCAAAGATTTTTACTGATCATTTTCAACAATATCAACATCCTTTACAAGATATTATTCTTGATCGAGGTTGATTTATTATGATACAAATCTTCCATATTGTATTGATGGATTTTTGATATATTTGACTGTCGATTTGTTATTTTTATACCATTCATATTTTAGGGTTAAAGTATGGAAATTTTGTATGCTAGTTTTAATACGAATGTTTATGTTATGTTTCAAAGTTTTCATATGAGGATTGTATTGGACTTAGTAAGTGACGAGTGAAGGTCGCTATAACTCCTCAATGCATTAGTAGGTCTCATGAGACAATTAGATGTGTAATTGGCCGAGGCCTTTCCCAATTTGATATATGGTTTTGGCCGAGGCCTTAAACATTTTTAGATATCTTGGCCGAGGCCTTGAAAAAATGTATCAAAATGTCTGGAATTATACATTCCCTCATTATGAAAATATTATTGATGGTTCATTTGGTTATTAAACTAGTAGAATACCCATGGATATGTTTTATTATGGAATTATCTACTCATCTCATATTCCTTCCATAAAGTGTTCATTTTTATTATTTGTAAAGGCATGTGTTTTAAATTATTCACCATGCCTAATTTTTATGTTATCATCTGCTGTATTGCTTACCCTTACTGAGCGTTTGAGCTCACCCCTTTCTTATGTTTTATTTTCTCAGGATTTCAAGAAGTGTATTATGTTTGATAAGTAGGGTTAATCTAGGGGATTAATGGCATTATCAAAGGATCATTTATGTTGTGTTTTATTTTCTAATGTATAATGTAACGTTCATGTATGTAATCTATTTTCCAAGACTGATAAACTATCTGTATTTCGGTACATGATTCCTTGTAATCATGACAATGTATTGAAATAATGCATTGACTCTGGGCTATTGGGATCAGGACATTACAATTGGTATCAGAGGAAGTTTTGCAAAAACCTTGAAAATAGATTTTGATAAACTCTGATTATAGAACATTACCCTAAGATAGACATTGAGAATTAGTATAGAAGAACTTCATAGAATTTTGGTAATGTATATAATTTGTGTATTTTCCAAGAATTACATCTCTGTCTATATACAAGCAGGTAGAGGCGGCTCTGGTACAGATGTACCTAAGATTAAAAACTATGACAAGGAGTTTCGAGCTTGACCTGGGGTATCCTGGTACACAACAATGGGTCTTGCTGCACTCTTGGTTACAACACTCATGTGGGATATTCTTAGGATAATTTACATTTTCATTACAATCCATTATAAATGATTTAGGAGTATATACCTCCTTAAAGAAAACATTTTTATGATTACGGACTATATGAATAACCTTTTCAATTTACGTTAGGTATTTTAAAAGTTTGGAATTATGAATTGTGATTCATAAACTAACCTAGTGTATTCCATTGTTTAGAAATGGCTCCTAGTAAAAGTAATGATAATTCTAGCAATACGAATGATCGAAAGATTAAGAAGGATCATATCTTTCATGGTATTAAGACAATATATAAAAGGGAAATATTCTCCCATGTATTCTCATCATATGAAGAAATAGTATCATATTTTAATAATATAAGTAAATAATTCTCTAAGTCCTATGGATTTGAAGGGAATAAAGAGAAGAAAATGATGGAAGAGAGAAAGATGGATAAAGGGAAGAGGGGAAAGAAATATATTCTTATATGTGATAACTGTAGAAAGAATCACCTTGGTAAATGATTTAAGGGAATGATATTTTGTTATAAGTGTGAAGAAAAGGACACAAAGTACGTGATTTAAAGGGTAAAAAAAGGTTTCAAATGTACAATGCTTCATCTTCAAGGAGTTGGGACACTACGCGAAGCAATGTCCAAATCATCAGAGTATACCCCAAATATTTCTATTGGATAATAATCAAGTTATGATACTATCGAAGATGAAGAGGAATGATTAGATATCTTTTTTTGTTATTAATGTATTGTGTCATTTGAGTATTGTATTAATGATGTACATGTTAAAATAATTATATAGTATCAAAGGATTGTACTACAGTGCTATTTCATTAAGGACTTGAGATTGTGTGAAACCAAGAAAAGTGACTCAATAGTAGGTTAATTTTTTTGGAAAATATATGGTTGATAGAAAGATAAACCATAATATAGTTTTGATACTGAGGTAGTGATTTTGGAATAGTATATTATTGATTTGGATAAATTATATTGGATATTCTTGATTACCTTGAAACTAATTAATTATTTTTATATTCCATTATTGTTGGAGTTTACAAGATTTTTTTATAGAAGGAGTATGTCCAGTATTCTATAATGAATAAAGGTTTTATGGTAATTCAGTGTGTTACAATGTTTTAAAAGAATACATTATGAAGTTATTCACATGTTATTATGTGGAAAAAAGGATCTTCATTGTATTTACCTTCCTTATAAATTTGGGAGTATGAGTTTGGACAGAAGTATTTTGGATAAGTCTAAAGGTTGGAATCGATTAAGTTTGACACTGGATACTATTGATAAGGTTAAATCATTTATTGAGATTATTTTTGGATTTTCATATAAAGGCGACAACCCAGAGGTCGGGTGACAACCCGTGGCGTCCGACAAGGCAGTGAGACTTGAACCCGCAACCAGAGGGTTACAGGGGTGCATCACCTACCACTGGCCTATGTGATGTCATGGATTGTATAATGTATTTTTTTTTAAATAGTTTGAAAAATGAATTATAAATTCACTATTTTTGGAACCCTATACGCTTAGGATAAATAGAATATTTTTGAATTATATTATATTTTGGAGTGAAAGATAAGTTTTTGGTAGGAAGTAGTTGAAGGATGATACTCTACTTGTCAAGTATATTTTTTCCTTGTTATTCAATGAATAAATTAATTCTAAAACTTTAGGGAAGAGATCTTAAAACTAAAAATGGGTTATCCTAATACCTTATGTTTTGTTGAACTGATGAAATTTTAAATCGTCATAGATTTATGGATTTGAGGCCCTTAATTTTACACTTTTTTATGATTGATGACCTCAATAACTCCCTATAAATATTTAAGTTCTTTCTCCAATTATGTGCCTCTAATTTCCACCAATGTTCTCATAATAGAGATCATAATCTGGTGGTGACTTTTTCATTTCCCTTTCCCTCTTATTAAGACTAAATTTTATTAACCCAATTTCCGATGTGGGTTTTCCACAAAGATATTTTTCTATTTTTAACCTTTTATTTATGTAGAACAATTTCAGATTTAGAGTATTCAATTTATTGAAGAAGTGGATAATGTAACACCCCAATATTTCATAGTATGTTATCTTGTTAAAGTAATTCAATAGCTTACGCTACACACAATACTGAGTTCGAGCGCACCAAAACTTATTAAACTAGCCATTCAAAAAGTAGTTATGAATAGTATTAAATGAATTTTGAATCTTATATACTCTATATAATTTTAACATCCAAATTATGTGTTTCTTAGAAATAATATAAGAACAAATTCATTTTTTCAGATAAAAGAAGTATTTTTCAAAAAACGCAATTTTACCGCCTTTTAATGGAAAACTCTTTTTAAAACCAATATTTTAAACTTTTATATATTCAATTTAATGAAATTAAATTTTTATTTAGAATATAGACATAAAATTTTAGTTTGGATAAATTTTTGGTACTTTTTTTATAATTTTCATATTTTGATGAATAGTGAAAAATACTATGTTTTAATTGAAAACAACTTTTTTAATCAAAATAATTTGAAGTGTTAAGTTATGAATTTGAATTGTTTTGAAGTATAATTATATTAAATTTTTATAATTTAATACAATTTAGGTAATTATAAGTAATTTCACATTTAAATTTGACATAAACACGTGTCAATCTTTTGATAGTTTTTACTTTTTAAAAACCCACTTTTTAGCTTTGACAACGGGAATTAATTTTAAATTAATTTATACCACTTTAGTGTTTTGGATTTGGAAAAATTTATTCCATATTTGGAATTAGGAGTTCCAAATTGTGTAAATAGGTAAATTTTATTTTTAGATATTATGAATATTTACTTCAGTAAATATTTTAATTACCATGGTTAAATGGTAAATCTGGTAAATAAGGGTAAACAAATATTATTATAATAATAATAAATTACCCTAACATATATACCATTCCTATTGGTTGATACAATTTCGACCATGGGCATCCTTGGGTAAATTTTGGGACCACTTGGAGCCACATGAGAGTGATAATGACACTTTATATTAATTAATTTAAAGTAAAGACAAAAATGACATGAACATATATCTTTTAGTAAACAAGACTCAAGGTGTTATATAAGTTATATTTTTGACTATAAATATTCATTATAAAGATAAAAATATTTCCTAAATAATGGTATTTTATTTATAATTTTTAGATATTAAATAATTAAATTTATTTATGACACAATGATGATGTAGTAATTACCTTATTAATGAAAGAATCAAATAAATGGTATTATAAATATTAAAATAAACATAATTTCAATTTTTTTATGACATACACGAATTTTATAGGTTAATATGACATGTTATGATTGATTTAATGTATCTTTTTATAAGTAATAAAATTTTGATGACTTTCACATAAACCAAATTCTAAATAGTGTCAAAATTGACATAAATGAGTTTTTAAAACAAATATTATATTATTAAATTATATAATCTAAGTTTCATCCAAATGGATTAAATAATATTATATATTTCATTAATTAACCACTCGATGTTTTCTTGTAAGTTTAGAGTAAGTTTATTAACCATATATTGTAAGAATACAAGAAGACACAGTAAATGTTAAACTATTTAACTAAGAGTAAAATCTAAAAAGATAAGGTTAATATGGTGACCTAAACCTATCTAAAAACTATTGGTTGAGTGGTTTTGAACCCATAACCACATTATACTATAAATAAATCATTTTTTATCCATTATAAACATAAAATGATTTTATTATAATATAATATTTCAAGCTTTTACTAAAGTAACCATCACCTCTCTTATAAAAGGGCACTTCCCCTTCTCTCAAAATCACACCTCCAAATACATTTGTCTCAGCCAAACACTGCCCAAATATCCTCCCATATTCACTAAATTAAACCTAGAGGTCTTTCCTTGAGCCTAAATCCAACCTAAGGAGCCCTTTTGTTCAAATCAAAAGGAAACACCTGAAAAGAAGTAATTATTTTATCACCACTTTAAAAGTTCTATTCTTCTTAAACTTTCTCTTTATTTGTTATTTCCATACCAATATAATAACTTCAATACCTTATACATAATTTTATGTTATTATAAATATGGTACAACCATATTCATTATTCTTTCCATCCTATGAATGATAATGTCACCATGCATGCGTACGTACGACTTACCATCTCCATGTCGTGGTGTAGTTTGTTATTCAAAACTTCATTATTTGGATGAGTATAATTTATGTAAATAATAAATATAAAATTTTAATGATTTTACATATATAATATACCATAAAATTACATACTATTTCTCCATCAATAGAATGATATCGTCGCTCATGCGTACGTACAACTTACCGTCTCCACGATGCGATAAGATTCTGTTCCACGTTCACCATTCAACGATGATTATAAAAATATATATTATTAATAAGTATATAATATATGAAATAATAATTCTACTGAATATATATATATATATATATGTACTTACATATATATTATTCACTTACATCCATTCAATATGATATGAAAACGGAAACAGTGTTTTTACGTACGTACGGCCTAGCGTCTCCATAAACGGTGTTTTACATTTCATATATCTATATATTATACAAATTTATATTCTAAATATATATAATAAATCATTTTTTATATTCTGTAAGTATGTAAATCATGATCTAAATGATACGATCAAGAATAACAAGTTAAAACACATACGATAAAGAAAGCGATTATTACCCAAAATGTTAATTTAACACGTAAATCGTTATTAAATGGGTAGAATAATGTCATAAATGAATTGTATATGATATAATAAATATGAATATGGTTCTGGTATAATTTAATAACATACTATGGTTATTATACAAGAGGTTAAACTTACCCTCAACCAAAGTAAAGTGCAAGGTAAGGGTTAATTTCGCAATCTCTTTATTATCCAAGGTTGTTTTTACGTAAGTATATACTGAAACATATTTATTATCCATATCCATGTTTCATAAAAGTGTTTTAAAAGGGATTATTTTTAAGGTAATGTTTACTGAAACATCATTTTAAATGTTTTAAATATTTATTCTTTTAAACCTTTCTCATTAATGTCTAGGTTTTCAAAATTGTTTTAAGGATTTATTTGTATGGACATGAATGTTTGAAAATGTTAATTACTTTAAAAAGTTTCAAAGTGGTATAGCACAATTCAATTAAAAACTATATTTTAAATGGATTACTTTATAAATTATGTGACTTTTAAATGATTTCATGAAAAATAGATATTTCTCTCAAAGATTTTTACTGATCATTCTCAACTATGTCAACATCCTTTACGGGATATTATTCTTGATCAAGGTTGATTTATTATGATACAAATATTCCATATTGTATTGAAGGTTTTGTGATATGTTTGATTGTGGATGTGTTATTTTTATACCATTCATCTTTTAGGGTTAAAGTATTTACATTTTTTATGCTAGTTTTAATATGAATATTTATGTTATGTTTCAACCTTTTCATATGAGGAATGTATTGGACTTAGTAAGTGGCGGGTGGAGCCCACTATGGCTCGTCGATGCATCAATAGATCTCATGAGACAATTAGACATGGAATTGGTTGAGTCCTTCCCCAATGTGATATATTGTTTTGGCCGAGTCCTTAATCATTTTTAGACATCTTGGCCAAGGCCTTGACAAAAAATTTTAGAATGTACAGCATTATACATTCCTTCATTATGAAAATATTATTGATGGTTCATGTGGTTATTCGACTAGTAGAATACCCTTGGCTATGTTTTATTATGGAATTATTTACTCATCTCATATTCCTTCCATAAAATGTTCATTTTTATTATTTGTAAAGGCATGTGTTATAAATTATTTATCATGCCTAATGTTTATGTTATCTTCCACTGAATTGCTTCCCTTAATGAGCACTTGAGATCACCCCTTTCTTATGTTTTATTTTACTAGGATTCTAAGAAGTGTATTGTTTTTTATAATCAGGGTTAATCTAAGTGATTAATGGAATTCTCAAGGGATCATTTATGGTGTGTTTCATTTTCTAATGTGTAATGTAACATTCTTGTATGTAATATATTTTCCAAGACTGATAAACTATCGGTCTTTCGGGACATGATTCCTTATAATCATGCCAATTTATTAAAATAATGCATTGCCGCTGGGATTCTGGGGTCAGGGAATTACACTTACCCATCATAAAAACCAATTGTTTCCTCACTCGGATGAGTGAGTCACCCAATCCTGGTGATCAAAATCACCTCAACCATAGTACCTTTCTTCTCCTATAAGATCCAGTCCCATTTCATCTATCACATGAAACTTCATATTTATAATTACATGGAATGAGTAATTAAGTCATGGAATTTGATATTTAACACGTGACATAATCATTTCATAAAGAATTCATGCATTTTTTTAATTTGAAATACCCTAAAATGTGCCAATAAAAATTCAAAACAATAAGGAATACACCTTTCCTCATTGGTCCAAGGTCTATAACTTACTCCTTACCTTACAAGGCTAAGGATCACATGTAACATATCATAACAATTTAACAATTTACCTACCAAGTGAACCGCCGATGTGGAAATCATATAAACCCTAACTGAGAAAAATAGAACAGCATAACCCACCCATGATAACTTGGTTATTACCTCATACCTGGGGATACAAGCACCCAAGAACAAGTTGTGAACCTCATTCTAACCACAAACTATATCTAGTCTACCATATCCCACGTAGTAAATTATCAGAAAAGAGAAAAAAAAAAAAAAAACAATCTCAATCTCATTAGTATCCAGTCAAAGATACTACTAAATCCCAGTCCGGAACTGCTCTGATACCACTTATAGCATCCCGACCCAAATATCCACCCGAACAGTGCTTTTGGGCTGGTGAGATGTTGGCCTTAGGAATGACCCCCCACACTCCAAAGGTTATCGACTAGCAATAAGGGTGTAAATATCAACATTTGGGGAGACTATACCCTATGGAAAACAATATAATTATGGTTTGAGTAATAATATATAACATAAAGTGGAAACAGAAGACTTAGTAGACTCGAATCAGAACTGCAATGTGGAAGCATATTCAATAAAAATCAATATCGTAAGCAATAAATAAACAACTATAGAGAAAGATAAATAAACAGATCAGAATGCCAAAAAACACTTGTATAAACTAAACATAACCAGCATGCATCTTATATCAAGTTATACATGTCAATATACAAAAGGGGTGTAAATTTCTAACCACTGTAGCAACATAAAATATACAAAACATCATGTTGAAAACTAAAAGAAAACTAAATATAAACTCCAAATTGGCACGAACTCAACGTCCATGTCAATCTCCATGCCAAACCGACAATACAAACCAGATCCTGAAGTTGATCCTTTATCTTAATGTAAATTCATAAAGTCTACACATGTCCTGAAGGTCCCATGTAGGGTGTGATATGAATCTCAGTGGGGTACCACCCAGTGGTGCGTACCTAGCATATGTGTTTAAGTAGAAATGCATAGTATAATAAATAAAATAGTACAATGAAATAAAAAAACAAGGATTCCCTGGTGCTCAACAACCATGAGGAAGCCATCACCTGCCTTGGCCAATACTAGAATCTCATAATAGAGGAAGTTCCTTGGACCATGGCTAAAAAACACCTCTAATATCACAACCCTGGTGAACCCCCAGGTTCCACCTCAATCAAGTATCTCGGTACCTCATTCCTCCTGACACCTCATGTCTTAATATAGTACTAACGTCCCAAAGGCACACCCAAATAATAAAATTCATTCCCTCAAATCCCTGCTCTAAAGAACATGTTAGCTCAAATCCTGAATACCAGAGGCACAATGATCCCTATCCTTAAAATAAATATCCAGGCCCATATCCTCAATCATAGATAGACTCATCCCCCAACCAATAGCCTCATCATTATCAACCGAAGGCTCCTCACCTTCCACATTACTTTCTATAGAAAGTGCCCCCAGACCATAAATACCTAAGATATAACTACTGAAGGCCTATACCAACAAAATTGGTCAAAACCGCCTTATCAATGAAGTTAACCTCCATGAACATGATTCAATTCAGTGATTTGGCCATCACTGGTGAGTGACAATCACCAAATAAAGTACCTAAGCCACACCATCACCAATACATCCAACCCTTGACACCATGTCACTCAAATCTGAGGGCCTTTCCATCCCAATATGATGGGTAATTCCCAACCTGATGGCCTAACAACCTCAAAATACATCCATGACGTCCAATCCTATGGTCAATACCACTCAAGAGAATTCGGGCCAATCTCAACCAGTAACCAACATCACTCAATACCAATGGCCATGCCATCCTAACCTCAGTCCAAGACCGCCACAACATAATGGGTCTAAACATATGCATTATCAAGAAATATATATATATATATAAATCATTTTAATAGAGAAATTAAATTAAAATCAATTCGATTTTACAATCCAAAAATTATAATATATCATTATAGAGGTCTCGAATGCCTCAAATTCATTTAACCAAGACATAAAAATTTAAATGAATTAATTAAAATCAAAACAGTTCAATTCAAATGATTTTGGCACCCCCGGCCAAAATACCCTTGAGGAGCAATGACCTCTAACTCAGCCTTGCTCGATCAAAAAAGGTTTGGTCATTCCCAAAGACATCCCTTAGGGTCACATGGTCATTTTGATATGAAGCATGAGGTATATCAGGGTCTTGCTCAAAATACCCAAAATGCACACTTTAAGATGTGCCTCCAAAATGACTACAAAAAAACAAATCAAGGTATTCACCACCTATCATAGACTTGAAAACATAGGAACCTCCAATATTGACCTCCAATTCGAAGTGTATTGGTGCAGATCTGAGTTTCCGTCTACTACCCTGAGAATAGGGCAAAAAAACTCTAATATATTTAGTGCCCCGTGAGACAAAAACAAAAATGAACAGAGGCTAGGGTGAGGTTATCCTTACCTAGGAAAATACAATGCACCTAATGAATCAATGAAAGGATCTCTAATGAAGGAGATGGATCTAAAAGAGGAGGAGGAAAGTGGAGGGGGACCTTCTGTTGTGTGCACGACAAGGGAGAAGAAATGGAGAAGAAGAGGAAAATAAAAAAATAGGAAAAATGGAAAAAAATTAATTTTTTCTTATTTACTATGCCTCATGGTTTACCCACATGTTTTTACAAACCATGAATAACATCCGTGCTATAGTGATGAGGTACATTCTAAGTTGTAGTACCTGTGTGGCCTTTTGCATGGTTTTTTATAACCATGCACAAACCGTGCAGAAGCCTCTACTACATCTACAAATAGACCATGTATGGTCGTGTACCCAATTAGCATGGTTTACCCAAATCGTGCTCCAGTACAAAAAGGGTCCACATGGTTACCTGGAAGGGGCCATGTGATTTTCCCCTAAACCGTGCACCCTGACCTACAATTTCAAAAAAGTTCATTTGGCCTCTGATGCTCCAAAAACCAAACCAAAACACCCCATACACTCTCAAAGCCACTAGAAAAACCCAAAATCACCATATAAAGCTAATGTAACTCTTCTAATTGATTTCCGGTCAACTATACAAAATGTATCATAGCCACTAATTGAAAAGTTCAAATTGGGGGTGGATTTCTGCCCCCTCAAAAACCCAAGACATTAAAATCTCCCTACATTAACATCGCTCATCCCTAAGCTATCAAACAAAACCCAAATATGATATCGAACATAACCTTCCAAGTAAAAGCTAATCCAAACTACCTCGGTCTGAAAGGTATAGGCTAATTACCTAAAGGGGCTCCCCACATTAGGAATTGCCTAACTTGATCACATCCTGACCAAAGCTCAAATAACACAAAGTTCCATCGAACTATCTCTAGACCCATGGTCCTCCCATGATGAATCTCTACTCCTACACTTTACCAGGTGCTCCCATTCCATTCCAGACACCCAAATCACATCCATCACCACATCAGTACCTGCCTTGATCCCATGGAACCCATGGAATAATGATTCCCCGCATCTTAAAAGATGCTCAAATCAATCATGGTGCCTCGCACCTTAATCCAGTACTACACTGTCATGGTGCCTAGATGCCTCACACCTTAGATAAGTCATGCATCTCCTTGATTACTTGTTTCCTCACACCTCAAAATTCAGCACCTATAGTCCTCAAGCATAACAATTTGTGCCTCACACCTCATATATAGATATAACAAGCATCTGATATGCTTCTAACCTACTAACCAGACTCTAGTCAGTCCATATATAACCCATTCACCTCATGAAACCAAAACATACAAGCCTCAATAGGCCATGAAAAAAGTACATTCCTCGCATGACATGACAAAAGAAAATAAAAAAAATCATGGCCATGCCCACGGTGTTTCTCTTACAATTGTCGGCTCACCAGCCTGCTCATAACCTAGAATCTACATGGAATGCACTTGGCCTAACACAAGGCTACCTGAAGCCTATCCTCTCTATGGTTTTTCACCCTCCATTTCCCCTAGTGTTGATTCCCACTGTCTTTGCCACATCCTTTACATGCATCAGATCCTTTGCTATAATCTCGTGGTGCTGATCCTAAACCAACCTTAGAATTCTGAGTCTTCCCCAGTACCTGACTTACGGATGTCTAAGATGTCTTCCTACAGAACCTCTTGAGATTCCTAACCTATCCACATGCCCAGAACTCCTTTGGAGGCTGATCACACTGATTCTGGACATGTCCTAGCTGCTCACACTAGAAAAAAATTATTTAAGAGACACTACGAGGTGGTCTTCTAAACTCCTTGGCCTGATTTCCCTGTTGGAACCAGTCTCGATCATGTTTTTATACTCCCAAAACATCACCTAAAGACTCTTCCCATTTCAAGTAATACATGTCCATTAGGTTTCCCTCGTCTATGAGTGCCTAATTCACTACATCTAAGAATGAGTCCAATATGAAGATATTTACTTGCACCTTAATGACATGTTGTAAACCATCCTTGAAGTGCCTCACCTTAGAGGTGTCATCACTCACCATGTTGGGTGCAAAGTGATACAATTCATTGAACCATCCTGATCAACCCATTTGATGCCCTGGATAACCCGTACCATGCTTTATTAGAGATTCTCATCAATCCATGGCTAAAACATGGTAAGATTTGGAGGCTTCCCTACCTACACTAGAACCTATACCTATCCTTGTGTCTTTACTTGCCCTACCTGACCCCCAGGGGTTTGAACCTGCTCGTGCTCCTATGGTACTGTTCCATCAACCGCTTGATACTCCATCTGAGTAGACTATTTGGAAACCCACCTTTCTTATCACAACCATGCCCCATGGAATCCCAACCTCATGGCCTCCTTACTCTCCCTCAATAGATCCAAGTATCACAAAAACCTCGGGCCTTTCCCATCCTAACAACCAATTGTTTCCCCACTCCAATGACCGAGTCACCTAATCCTAGTGATAAAAATCACATCAACCATAGTACCTACATGCTCCTATAAGATCTAGGACCATTACATCTATCATAAGAAACTTCATATTTATAATTACATGGCATAAGAAATTAAAGCATGTCATTTAAAATTTAACACATGGAATAATCATTTCACAAGGAATACATGCATTTGTAAATTTTAAATACCCTAAAATGTGCCTATAAAAATCCAAAACAACAATGAATATACCTTGAATCACTGGGAAAAGGTCCATAACTCACTTCTTTCCTTACCAGGATAAGGATCACATGTCATGTATCATAACAATTTAACAATTTTCATACCAATTGAACCACAGAGGTGGAAATCATATAAACTTTAACTGAGTAAAATATAACATCATAACCCACCCCTAGAAACTTGGTCCTTCCCTTGTATATAGGGATGAAGGCACCCAAGCACAAGATATCAACCAAGTTCCAAACACAAGATATCTACAGTCTTCCAAATCCCAAGTAGTATACCAGTATAAAAGAGGAACAAAGCAAAATCAATCTCGGTCTCATTAGTATCCAATCAAAGATGCCACTAAATCCCATCCAATAACTACTCTAATACCACTTGTAGCATCCCGACCTGTATATCAACCGGAATAGTGATTTCAAGCTGGTCGAATACTGGCCTTATGCATGCCTCCCCATATTCCAAAGTCTACCGACTAGCAGCGAGGGTGGAAATGCCAACATTTAGGGAGACTATACTCTCAGGAAAATGATATAATCATGGTCAAAGTAATAGTATATAACATCCAGAAAAAACAAAAGACTTAGTAGAATTGAACTAGAACCACAAAGTGGAAGCATTGTCAATAATAATTAATAGCAAAATTAATAAATAAACAACTACAACAGAAGATAAATAAACCGATCAGCATGCCATCAAAACACTTGTAGCAACTAAATTGAACAGGAATGAATCTCATATCATTTCATACATGTCAATATAAAACAAGGGATTCAATAGATAACCATTTAGAAACATAAAATATACAAAATAGAATGCTGAAAATTGAAATAAAACTAAATAGAAACTTCTGCTAGGCACGACCTCAAGGTCCATGACAATCTCCATGCCAAAATTTCACTACAAACCATCTCTTGAAGCTGATATTTTAACTAAATGTAAATTCATAAATTCTATATGTGTTATGAAGTTCCCATGTAGGGTGTGATATGAATATCATTATGGTACCACCTAGAGGTACATACCTATTATATGTGTTTATACATGCATGTATAATATAATAAATAAAACAATACAAAGTAATATACAAACAAGGCTTC
Organism: Viscum album; assembly: GCA_963277665.1. Taxonomy (NCBI): domain Eukaryota; kingdom Viridiplantae; phylum Streptophyta; class Magnoliopsida; order Santalales; family Viscaceae; genus Viscum; species Viscum album. Next base: position 1,649,066,311 of record OY728143.1, on the reverse strand, counting down.
CCTTGTGATCAAAAACCACCAGGAAGCCATCAACTACCTTGGACAATGTCGAAATATCATAATAGAGGAAGGTCCTTTGCCCATGTCCAAATTCACCTATGATGTCACAACCTAGGTGAACCCCTAGGTTCCACCACAATCAAGTAACTTGACACCTCATACCTCCAGATAACTCATGTCTCAATATTGTACCGATGTTATGAAGGCATGACCAAATAATACAATCCAGTACCTCATACCCCTACTCAAAATAACACATCATCTCAAATATGGATAGCCAGAGGTACAACAATCATTTTCCTCAAAATAAATATTCAGGCCCATGGCCACAATCATAGTGAGCCTCATCCCCCAACCGATAGAATTATCATTATCGACTAAAATTTCCACACCTTCCATGTGAATTTATTTGGAAAAATCCCCCAAACCATAAATACCTAATATTAAATTACGCGAGGTCTCTAACCACATGCATGGTCAAAACCACATCATCAATAGAGTCAACTAGTGTGAAAATGACTCAATTCGGTGCTCTGGCCATCATGGGTGAGAGGCAATCACCAAATAAATAACCTAACCCACACCATCACTAACACCCCGTGCCCCTACGACCATGTCTCTCAAATATGATGGCATTGTGATCCCAATATCATGGGTGATTCCCAACCAGATGGCCTCGCCGCCTCAAATGATATCCATGATGCCCAATCCTATGTTTTATTGCACTCAAGAAAATTCAGGCCAACCCCAACCAGTGATCAACATCACTCAATTTGGATGGTTATGTCATCCTAACCTTAGGTCAATCCCATCACAACCCTATATCTGTCAACATATGAAATATCAGGCATTATATATATATATCACTTTAATCAATAAATTCAATGAAAAACAATTAAATTTCACAAGAAAAAAATTATAACATATGATCATAGAGGTCTTGAATTCCTCAAATTTATTTAACCAATGGATGATAATTTAAATGAATCAATTTAAATGAAAAAAATCAATTCAAATGATTTTGGCACCCCTGACCAAAATATCCCAAGTAGTAACTACCTCTATCCTGACAGCACTCAAATGAAAAAGGTTTGGGCATGCCCAATGGAATCCCTTAGGGTCACACGATTATTTTGATATAAAACATGAGGTATATCAGGGTTTACCTAAAAATAACCAAAATTCATGATTTAAGAATCAAGTCCAAAATGACTAAAAAAACACCAATCAATTTATTCACCACCTACCATAGACTCGTAGATGTAGGAATGCCTTATATCGAGCTCCAATTCAAAGCGGATTGGTGTAGATATCTGTTTCTGTCCAACGCCCTGAAAATTGGGAAAATAGTTTAAATGAATTTAGTACTATAGAGGGTGAAAAAAATGAAGACATGATGGGGTGATGTTATCCTTACTGATATGATTCTAACACACCCAACAGATCAACGAACGGATCTCTAAGGAAGGATATGGATCCAAAAGAGGAGGAGGAGGAAAGTAGAGGGGGGCATCCTAATTTGCGTGTGATAAGGGATAATAAAGGGGTAATAGGAGGAAAATAGTAAAATAGGAAAAATGGAAAAAATGTAACTTTTCCTCATTTACTAGTCTACATGGTTTACTCGAATGGTTTTCCAAACCGTGTAGTAACCGTGTGTGCTACGGTGTTGAGGTACTGCCTAAGTGGAAATACCCATGTGGCCTTCAACTTAGTTTTCTCAAACCATGAGCAAACCATGAAGAAGCCTATACAACATCTAAAGACACCCCACACATGTTCATGATCCTAATTCACACAGTTTACCCAAACCATGCTCTAGTAAAAAAAATGGGTCGCACACTTACTTGGAATGAGCCGTCTAGTTTTCCCCTAAACTGCGCGCCCTGACCTACAATTCCATAATAGGTCATTTGTACTTTGATGCTCCTAAAACCAAAAAAACCCTAGGTACTCTCCAAGCCTCAATAATAACCTAAAACTACCATATAAATCTGATTGAACTCTTAGAATTTTGTTTCGATCAACAAAACAAAATGTTTCCTAACCACTAATTGAAAAGTTAAAATCAAGAGTGGTTTGTGACAAGACTAAAAAACCTAAGATGTTACATTTGGAATGTTTTTGGGACTTTTATAAGGGTAAATGTTTGGTGGAAGGTTTTTGGAAACCATGAAATACCTAAAGAAACCCATGCACAAAGAGACAGTGACTAAGGAGAAGGTGCACAGGCAGGCGCATGATTTTTCAAAATTATGTGGCTGCTTAGGTGAAACCATAAAACTTGAGAAAAATAGATTTGGAATAGGTGGTGCACGGTTGTCTAACCATGTGATCCAACAATGTGATTTTTCCCATTGTGGTGGTGTTTGGTGCATATTTAGCGCATGGTTTCCTAACCGTGTGGCTAACTATGCATGATTTAAAAGTGAGATCCTAAAATTGTGGATCTCACTCTTTTTCATCTCTAACTCCCTATTTTTCCCCCAAAATTAACCTAACTCAATATTTTATCCTCAAAAAGTCTCTAAAGGCTTATACCATCAATCCAAATTCAATATGAAGGCTTATATTGGTGTATTGAAGCTGGATTCCCATGACAAGTCATCAATCTTGGTAGTTTTTCTTGGTTTTCCTTAGATCTTCTTATCCCTCTCTCTCAGTTTATTAGATCAAATTTTTGTGTATATATCTAAGTATTCTAATTCCAAATATGATTATATTTTGAATTTTTATGTTAGGAGAAGATATTGAAGGTGACTTTTTGGTGTTTTTTCTTAGTTTCATGGACGTTTTCATGTTATTTTCTATTTTCACCAAATTTTCTAAGGTTTCACTCTCGACTCCTCTATTTAGAATATAAAGGATTGATTTAAAATTGATTTTGTAATTGAAAATTTTATTAATGTTTTTTGAAAATCATGGTATAAATCATTTTTTATGGTTTATAGTATATTTTGAAAATTGTGGAATTGTTGTGAAAAATTTGTGTGGTTTGATTTTAAAATCAGTTGTTTGGTTTGATTTATGAAAAAGATTTTATGGAATGTTTTTCAATAAAACATTTGCTTAATTGAAATGGTTTTGTCACACTTAGGTTTTTATTGGGTTTGGCATGGTTTTTTGGCATGTGTTCATATGCATTGTGATGGATAAGGGCATGAAGTACCCCCATCAAAAGGTTGGGAAAGATATAGGCATGAAGTACCCCTGTGAAAGTGGTTCACTAAGTGGTGAAATGGTGAAATGATGAATCACCACTCATGAGTATAGGGAGTTCTAGGGTCTCATGAAAGGTTGGATTTGTGTTTATGTGGAAAGGAATGGATTATACCAAAATAGAAATTTTGAAATTTTTGCAGATCATCGTTTGGTTGCTTTCCTTCAAAATTGTTGTTGTTTTAGGAAAGATTCTTTGTTATGTAACTTGTTTATATTATGATATAAACTGTTTTGTAATTTTTATTATATAAAATATTTTTTATAAATGTGATAACATGTTCATCCTAGTGGCATGAGTAAGGAAGTCATTTGGGAAAACCTATTGAGTTTCATTACTCACCCCTACTTTGGAACTTTGGTGATTTTGCCGATGTTGTTTATCGAGACATGGGAAAATGTAAAGTATCACACTTCTCTAGTGGTTCTTAGTAATACTTGGTTTGTTCTTAGGAATGAATCATGGTGCAATATGGAGTTTTGGAGTTATGGTTTTCATTGAGTTTAATTGGTTTTATAGTATTCTGTTGTATACTTGGTTGTTTTGTAGTCTTCTGTTGTGGTACTCTTTGTTATTAGTTTTTATATAAATGAAATGTTGAGTTGTCTTTCATTATTATCATGCATCATGTGCTGGTTAATTTGGTTATGTAATATTTGGTTGGTTAGTTTCTTTTTCAAGGGAAAATCATCCCCCACATGTTAATGAATCTCTTGGCATTTATTTCCATCCTTTGGCATCTTGGGGATGTTTCTTAAGGCCAAGTAATATCCTTTCTCATTCTCAACCCAATGACGAGGTGTGAGACATTACAACATAGACACTTGTCCAATATCCATTGTATGACCATATTTAGACCATATTCCCTCCTATTTCTAATTTTATGAGTTAGTGGGACACTATTCCATGAAGGTTACATATATAATATGTTAAGTAAGGAAAAAGAAAAAAACCTTCTTTACCTTTAATATTTATAAAGCCTTAAGATATAGAAAAAACATAATATTTTCAGTTATACATATTCTTTTGAAATAAAAATGAGTTATTTTTATCATAATAACTTATCGATAATTTTTATTGATGAATTAGTTACTTAAAATTCTTAAGAAATGCCAACACAATGATTATTTAGTTAGTAATATAATAAAATAAATATGATACTAAAAATATTAAAAGTGAAGAAAATTGAATGAATTATTGTGTTCCCTTATTTTTTAGATGAATATGTCATTATTCATAGCTATGAACTTAATATATTTTAATTCCATCATTGTATTAATATTTTTCAATTTAAATTAATTAAATAATGTCAAAATTGACATTAATGTAATTTTATAATAAATGATATTTTATCAAAAGATTTAAAATAACTAAAAACCCTATATTCTTCCAATTTATTTTTAAGTGTTATTAAATATCATATATGGTCCATTTATGGAAAAATTTATCTTTTATAATTAACATATTGACCCCTAAATAGTAAAAACTTTACTAGAGTAGTTAAGGTTAAAGTAGTGTTTTTGCGTGTTACATATGCTTCAATTGAATTAATTTACAACAAAAATGGTATTTTTATCTTTTAATTTTGATGTAATATTGTATAATAAATGGAAATAAATTTTCTAATTATTCTCACTTTAATTTAGTCTTAATGAATTAATTGCATAGTTTAGAAAACTAGTTACCTAAATAAAAAACCAAAATGAAAAAATAAGGAAACTTAAAGACTAAGGAACAAAATGATAAAAATGATTTTATTTTTTTGTGGTGTGAGTGATAGACCATAATTCCCATTTCATACATTTTTTAATTTTTTAAGCAAATGATGTTAGGGAGACCTCCCAATATTGTTTACCTTTTGGTATTTACAAAAATTCCACTCCTCTACTATAAAAAAGCATTCACTCTTCCTCTTTCTCACACCTATAAAAACACTTTGGATCATCTAAAAATTGAAACAATAATCTCCAAAAATACATAACATAATTCTATAAGACTTAATTTTGGAATAATGAAAACTAAGGAAGACTTTTGTAATAAATTAAAAGGAGTTACCCAAAGAAGAGGTAACTTTTTTCAACGAGCTCTTTTGTTTTATTTCTTTCTCCACAACTCCAATTATTATTATATATTGCTTATATAATAACATTAGTATCATAAATATATTAATATTTTGTTATCTTAAGAATATGACCTAGACTTTCATACATCTGAAATACTTTTTTATTATTTTAAAACACTTTTAGGAAAAGTGAGAAACCCAAAGACACTTCAATCCCAAAAATCACAACAAAGGCCCCTCCAAAGATGAACAAACAAACAAACACCCAAACAGTCAACAAAAACTAAAAATCATAATTACCATTCCCATCATCTCCACCAGCGCAATAACTCCCCTCTATGGTGGTCGTTACCCATTTAGAATCCGGGTTTAAACGCCTCAAGAAATTACCATCGTAGTCCTGCCTCACGTCATCCAGCGTGACTCGCCCGAAACTATCTTGCCTGGATAGACTGCCTTTCTTGAAAGCCAGGGACACCCCATGGTCCCGCGTAAAGGAGGATCTGGTGCATAACAATCGAGGTAGATAGGAGTAATCCTTCCTACCTTTTATTTTTGGAGTATCAGAAGCCACTCCTCCATCCTCAGTCCTGGTTCTGTTACCACCTTGTACTATATTGCTAAAGGAACGATTGACCATATCACCTCTATTCTCTTTGTCGCAGCTGGAGAGAATCTCCTTCCTCCTAAGGATATTGTCTGAAGATAATTCCTTTCCCTCCACATCTCTTCCTCTCCTCTGATAAGGTGTGTTGTAGTCAATATCACACATGTAAATGCCCTCGACACCATCATACTTAACTACTCCTTTTCCTTTCACCTCAAGAACATTTCCCAAGTCAGCTGGTTTACCCTCCTGGTAAGATGTATTCTCCACAGTATAATCCTCCACGACCTCACAGGAAACCTCATGGTTAGCTTCTCCTACCACACAATCCCTCCTACTGGGCTCCAGGTATTCCTCCTGCTCCGTTGCAACAGCATCCATACCTTCCTCAGCAAGACCCTGGAACCTGTTACTCAAAGGAAGCATAGGTGCAGATGCAACACCCAGCCCCCCACTGTCCTGGTTTCTCCCATTCCTGCCAAAATTCACTTCCAAATGACCTTTTTTACATTCCACCCTCTGGTCCCTCAAATCCAAGGCATCACCCAGATGATGATCCCTCAAAGTCTCCCCACCATATTTGTCACCATTCATTGGATCACTCCTAGTATTAGGATTCTCTTGTCTCTGGATCTTGCCTGCATCCAGAACCTTTGGATTACATTGAGTTTCTATGACATCCATCAAGGCTGTGAGATCACCATGCCCATCAGGCTCCTTGCCAGCCCCTTCTGCTTGTTGCTGAACCAAAGGACCCAGTGATTGGGAACCTTCATTTTCCCCCTCCATATCATTTGTCCTCAATTCTGGATCTACCATCAGCTGTGACACAAGGGTAATCCCTGATGTATCCTCCCTCCTAACTGGGGCCTGATACTCCCAATGCCCCGGATTCAGCACCTGAGATGATGGATCTCTTCGGCATCTCCCCGGAAGATGTCCAAAATGGTTGAAAGTTGAGAAAAAATCATACCAGTTACCATAAACAACCTTCTATTTACACCTATATTCTTCGCCAATTGTAATCCAAACAAACTCAAATGGAACTCTAGAAGCATCAACCTCAACGCATACATGAGGGTTAATCGGATGGCACACCGCTTCAGTGCGGCTATCCACACACAGGAATCTACCCACAAGATTACCCAACATTTTTATAACATATGGATTCTGAAAAGGTAAGGGAAGATGAGGAAAACTGACCCAAACCACAGTCGAGGGTGAATCCCATTTCATATGAAAATCAAACGACCAACGAAGAAGAAGAAACCTAATACCATTGCAACTGCGAGGAGCTCTTGACCAAGCTTGAATGAGGTCCTCTTCTGACTCAAAGTGGATCATAATGTTTTGTCTGTCCAACATCCCGACAGTCGCCCTTTCATGAAGATCCCAAGAGGAGAAGGCAAACTGGTCGAACGCATCGACGGAAGGTCTCCACTGTCTGAAGCGAGCAACGAGTGTGAGATTCAGCAGCGAAGAGGTTTCCGAGAACTCGGATGTCTAAATATAAAGATTAAGGTTTCCATACAAGAGATCCAGAACTTTATGGCTCATGAAGGCTTTTGAAAATGGAGGAAGAAAGTCATAATTGGAAAATGGCTGGAACGAAGACCTTGCATTCCCAGGAAATGACGATTCTCCCTCCCCCGTAGAGGGGGGAGGAGCCGGACCAGATGACGTCGTCACCAGCGGAGGGAAAGCATCTGAGGTTTATCGCAACGCCCAAGTATTTCTCTTAGAAACATGTGTAGGGTAACGCTCTCCTCCCACTGGGGGTCCCCTCCATGCCCAGAGCGCGCCGCATGTTCCCCGGCTAGGCAAATGGCTTTGAATCGCCCTGTGCATAATATGCACAGTGTTCGAGTCTGGCGGGACTCGAGACTGAGTTAGTTCCTATAGAGAGCGATGGTTACAACCAGCGGGTACCACTTGGCTAACACCCCATGGTCAACCTAGACTTTCATACAATTTCATCAAATGGGATACACAATCATTGTTTGTGTGTACTTTATACTACCGCCTCGTTAATGGAGGTCATTCGTTATTTCATTACCACCTTTTAAGGTTATAAATAATGATGAATTAATAGTTTATATTTGATATATACAATATTTATAATGTCTTTATTCTTATTTATTTTTTATATAACACATTCCTTCTTGCTTTCTGTTTTGTGGGAATATGATAACATCTTTTGTGGATGGGTGTACTACCGCCACCTCAAAGGGATGTGATTCATTCACACATTACATAGAATGTATTAAATATGGCTTTAATAAACATATGTGATATATATAACATAAATATGATAATTTAATGATTATATATATATAATTTACTTTTTAAAAAAGATAAGGAAATATAAGTAGAATTTATGCGTACATACAACCTACCGTCTCCATGAATGCTGCATTTCATTTACTATCTCCAAATTTTATGGATTGTTATAAATTCATATATACAGAATATATATGATTCTTAAATCATGTTTTAAATCCTTTATTTTATTAAATATTTATCTACCAAATAATAACAAATATAAGAAGTAAAAACATACTAAAAAACATGACAACTAACACTCGAAACGATGAAAATAATGAAAGATTGTTAACAAACAGATAATAAAATATTATAAGATTATCATATATGATATTATAAATATGAGTGGTTTTTTAATAAGTTAATAAAATTATTAAAACCACTATATCAATTTTTAAAAGTTGTTCAACCAAAATGGTGCGTAAGGTAAGGTATTTCGTCTGAATTTACATTTCATTGATATATATTTTTTATTATTAATGTGTACACTTTAATGTGATTTATATACTCCCACTTTGTCATTTTATATCATTATTAAACAATATTTCATGGTATTATATGTTTCAATTTGAATTATATCATTTAAGGGGCTTTGAATTGAAAATTACAAAGTGGTAAATGTTATCTTTTCAATCTCAATTTCTTTTGTGATTATTAAATTTATCTTGAAACAATCCATTACTTATGAACATTTTCCTTTGGAAATCACATTTATCTTAGTTATACGTACTATTATGTGATTGGTATAATTATTTCCTAAACTATATACCATTTTTACATACAATGGGTACTTGAAAGTTATTTGATTAATTGAAAAAATATTGGTAAATCCATATATTTTACTCAATGTGGATATTTGATAAGGAAAATTGTTTATGAATTAAACTGATTATTATATATATATATATATAAGGAATTATATGGGCCATAAATGGGTTGGGAAACATTTAATTTAATCCCCTTGATGAATCGGTAGTCTCATGAGATGAATCATTTGGCCAATGAGATGAGTTTTTACCCGATATGTTATAAACCATCTTGTGAAAGGTCTTTATGGTAAGGGTGCTGTGTACCTAGAAACATTACCTCTAATAATTAAGAATTTCCTTCATTCATATTTAGTTATTATTTATCCATGACATTTTTTCTTTGACATTATCTTTTTATTTAGTTTATTCTAATTTTAGTGATTAAATGACATGTGTTTCAGTTACTTTCCTTGCCATATTGATTTTTCCTTATTCAGTTATATAAATGGAATGTGTGCTCAGTTATTTACCTTTCCATATTGATTATTCTCATTTATTCATTAATGCTTTTTTTGTACTTACCCTTACTGAGTATTTTAGTTCACCCTTATTTTGTTTCCATTCCAATGGATATGAAGAAGAAATATTTGAATGAGCTTCAAGGATTTTATTCATTTCCTTTTATTATGTATAAGGTTTTATTTTAGGTTTCCCAATATAATAGTGGTATCATGTATGTAATCTATTTTTTCAAAACTACTAAACTGATTGGTCCTTTGAGATTTTATTATTTTTAATCTTTAAAATTTAATAAAGTAAGGCGTCGGTTCTAGGCTTCTGGGGTTGGGGCATTATAGTTAGTATCAAAGGAAGTTTAGTATAAACCTTGGAAACTATATTTTTAAAAATATATATTTGAGAAAAAAAACCTTATGATAGAATTTTATGATAATTCTATATGAACATCCCAAAGGAACCATGTTTACAATTTTGAGGTTATATATGCATAAATTTTTAATTTATGATTAAGTATTCTATTAGTTTTGGGATTATACATTATTATTCATAATGATATGATATAATTTAGTGTATGTAATCATTTAGAAATGGCACCTAATAGAAGTATTGTAAACCTAACCAACACACATGATACAAATAGTAAGAAAAAACCTATGTTTTATGGTGTTAATCCAATATTTTGAAGGGAAATAGCCTCCTAATCATTTTCATCATGTGAGGAAATAGTATCATGCACTAATAAACCAAAAAATAATTATAAAATCATTATAGATTCTGATGGAAGGATGAAAATAAGAGGAAAATTTGGAAAAATATGGATAAGTGATAGAATATAATTAATAATTTTTCTAAATGGAATAATTATGGAAATAAACACCATGGTACTTGCTTAAAAGGATTGGGAGTTTTTTTGTAAGTGTAGAGACAAGGGTCACCATGAAAAATAATGAAAAGTGAATAATTGAAAGGTTTTTATTCAATGTTACAACTACAATGATATGGGGCACTATGCAAATAAATTCACTAATAATAAATTAAATATCCCTCAGAAGAAGCTAATGGATCATGGTCAAGATTATGGTATTACCATAGATGAATAGGAATGATTAATATTCATGTGTTTAGATTAAATAATTATTCCATTTGAGTAACGTATTGGTCATTATAATTATAAAATATATAAGGATTATACTATAGTACTTTTCATTAAGGATTTGAAAGCGTATGTTGAATGGTACCAAAAAAGGTGATTCAGTAGAAAGTAAAAATTATTGGAAAACACTAGGTTGAGGGAAAGATAACCCTTAACATGTTCCTGATGTTGAAAAAATGATGTTTGGATAAAGATATTATTTATATGGATAAAGTATATTGGATATTACTAACTACCTTGTAACTAATTAATAATTTTTTGACAATAAGGTTTATACTATTATTAATGGAGTTTAAAACACTTTTGGATTTAAGGAATATAACCAATAACATGTATTTTACTTAAGGAATAAGGAAGAATGCATGTCTTCAATAAATTTTTATGGTAATTCATGTTTTTACCATGTTTAAAGAGAATAAATGATGAAGTTATCCACAAGTTTGGAATATGAAAATTGAGAGATGCTTCATTTTGATTAAAGGCTAATGATAAGTTCATTTTGGAAAATTAGTGACTTTACTTATAAAGTAGTTTAACACCCCAGGTAAATAAAGAATATGAAATTTTCACTTTTATCTATATTTGTGAATAAAATATTAATATAACTTTAAAGGGGATGCTATGCTCAATGGCGTACCCAATACGCAACAACGAGTTTCTTGGAAATCTTACGTTGCACTCTAATAATAAAATAATATTATTTTAAATTGTAGTTAACGCCTAGCTGTTGTAATGGCGGGAATGAATAGAACTAACTAAAAAATGATTATATATTTTTGTCAAATATTTTTACTTTTTACAATAAATGTTAGAGGATTAAAAATGCAAATGAATCCAATTTTAAGCATAAACATTCTAATATTCTTTAAAAGGTCGATTAACCGCCTTTTGATGAAGAACCTCTTTTAAATCCACTTTTTGATAATTTTATGTGTTATATTTGACAAAATAAAATTCTTCTTTAGAATTAGGACATCAAAATTTACTTTGTGTAAATTTTTGGTATTTTTCTGATAAAGTTCTTTTTTTAATGAATTGTGAAAAATGTTGTATTTTAATTCAAAACCTCTTTTTAATCTAATTTATTTATATGATTATATTATCTTTTTAATTGGTTTTAAAGTGAAATTATAATATATTTTTACCATTTAATCCAATAGTGGTCATTGAAATTAATTTCATCTTGAAATTGGACTTAAACTAGTGTCAATCTTTTGATACTTATTGTTTCATAAAAACACGCTTTTTGCTCTGACAGCGGGAATTAATTATTAAATTAATTAATTTAACTTATATGTTTTGAATTTTTTAAAATAGACATCATTTTTTAATTCGGAATATTAAATGTATCTTAGGGTGAATTTTTTTTATTTTTCTGGAAAACTTCAATTTTTGATGAATAGTGAAACCACTAAGTGGTACTTAAAAAACTGATTTTTCATTTAAATGAAATTTTACCACCTCTATGTTTTGAATTTCAAAAATCCAACATACATGGTTGTCATTAAGAAGTAAAATTTTGTTCAATGGGATTAAAATAATTTTTTTTTAGTGAATAGTAACTTTTAAGTTTTAATCGCGATTAGAGGTAATTAGTGTAGTTTAAGGTAAAAATAATGTTTTAATAATATGAAATGACCTAGACACATGTCCTACCCTCATTGGATGAGTCATGGCCGATGAGGAAAATTCATGGGTCAACTTGGGGACCCCATGGAGCCACTTTGGTTGGAAAATGACATTAATACCTTTTTATTTAAAGTTAAAATTAAAATGTCACAAACATGTGTTGTTTTACTAAAATAATTTTTAGATGGGGTTATACAAGTCATATTTTTTACTATAAATATTCATTAAAAATATAAAAAAAATTCCTACATCATGATATTTTTTTTATAATTTTTAGAAACTAAATAAATTAAATTATTTATGACACCATGATGATGCAGCGATTACCTCATTATTTAACGATTTAAATAAAATGAAACGATAATGTAAAATCTAAGACCTACACTTGTCACAAACCTATTAAATGGGTGTATTTAGAAATATTATCACCTTATCTTCGAAATATATCCTTTTGGGACTTTTAAAATCTGAAAAGCATTATATAATAAAGTAATATTTTATAACTTTCCAAGAGTTCCCCTCCTCTCCTCTTATAAAAGGCCCCCACCTCTACCACCTTACACACACCTCCCAAGACTTTGGCTCGGCAAAACCCTGCCCATTTCATCTCTCCACATCCTTCTATTAATCATTGAAGCCTCACTTGGGTCATAATTCTTTCCAAGGAAGCCTTTGAGCTCAAATCAAAGAGAGTTACCCGATTTAAAGGTAATGTCTTCCCTTGTGTTCTTTTGTTTTATTTTTATTCTCCAAACCCATAAAATCTTTTTATTACATTTTTTTTGTAACAACACCAGTATCTTAAATATACTAGTATGTTGTTATAATAAGTATTCGAGCTAAAATTTCACACACCTCCATCTAATTGTTAAAGAACATATTGTTTCTGTGGATGGCGAATTACTGCCTCACGAAACGATGATTGTTCAATATTATTTTAACACCTTCAAAGGTAGCCATTAAGATGCCAATATATTTATATATGATATATAATATGTTTATGTTTTCCTTAAGCTTATGTATTTTTCATTTATGGAATACCTTTATGGTTTCCATTATGGGTAAACGCGATATCTTCATTTTAGGAAGTGTGTACTACCACCCCCTCAAAGTGATTTGATTCGTTAGTGCCATATGTGGGACGTATAAAGGATGGAATTAATGGTATTACATATTATATCCTACTTGAATTATAATATACCTTTATATCATTATTATTTAATTCCATTTAATAAAAAAAAGAAATGAAAGTAACGTTCATGCGTACGTACGGTTTACCGTCTCCATGAACGGTACATTTCATTTCTTATCTCCAAATGATATGTACTATTATAATTACATATATATAAGGGATATATATGTTATATATTACATCTAAATGATGGATATAATTCTGTAATTATAATATATATATATATATATATATCTCATTTTGTTTTAATTCCATTAATATGACAAAAAAATGAAAGTAGCGTTCATGCGTACGTACGGCCTACCGTCTCCATGAACGGTGCTTTTAATTTTTTATCTCCAAATTCTATGGAATAGTATAAAATGAATATATACTAGATATATATGATATTTAAAACATAAATACTATTCTGGATATGATGTACCTATAACTACATGGAAAATTCTTTTCCAAAAAGTTCGATTTTTACTCATGTATCGAACATCGACAAAAACGTCTGATATGAACTCACTTTATTAACCAATTATTATAAAATTATAATATGTGATATTAAATGAATAATAATATTTAAATTAGGTCCTTAAGAAATTATAAATTGACCAAATTTTATTATTCAGGAGATTAAAGAATGATCGAGTCATGTCGGACACGAGGTAAGGGATCCTACCCCTCTCTTTCTTTTTAAGTACACTCTTTTATGTCATTCATTTTAAGCTCATATTTCTTATGATTGGGATGTTCTTTTATATTACTCCTACTGTAATTTTTATTTTCATATGATGAGAGACCCTATTTTCTCTCATCAATCCATTTTGGAAGTTTTGAGTGGCGCCGTTAGGCTGCCGAATTTTCGTAAGAGATCCTACCTCTCTCTTTATTTTTAAGTACTCTCCTTTATGTCACTTCTTTTAAGATCCTCTTTGTTATGATGGGGGATGTTATTTTATATTCCTATTGCTGTAAATTTTATTTTAATATTATGAGAGACCCTATTTGATCTCATCAATCCATTTTTGGATGTTTTAATTGGCGTCGTTAGGCTGCTGAGTTTTCGTAAGGGATTTTTCATCTCACTTTTATTCCTGTGAGATTTATGCTACATTTTCCACCATTTCCTTTGAATGGTGTATGTACTGCCCATTATTATACTCCTTTTGTAATATAATTCCATTTATGGTTATTTACATATTCATTGTATGACACTTCTTCAATGGGGTGTACGTTTCGAAAGTTACCCAAGTCGGTAAGGGAACCTTTCACCCTCCTCTTTTTAAAAGACTTATTTTGTTATGTCTTTTAATTTTCATCTTATTATGTGAGGATATGTTCTTATATATCCTTATTTCCATAAATTTTATGTCCAAGTGATGAGATACCCTTTATCTCTCTCATCAACTCTTTTTCTAAAATTTTATGTGACGTCGTTAGGCTGTCAAGGGAACTTCTTAACCCAATTTCGATTTCTTTGGGTTCAACATGTAGTTATTGAATATGTCATCCTTTGAATATGTGTGAATGACCTTTGATTATTTTACACTTAATATCCACGTATATTGGGTGTATTTATATTTGTCACACATAATTATGAGATTGATTTATCCTTAATTTAAGGATACCTTCTTTATAATGGATTTCATCTCATTTTACATTTCTATTGAGACTTCATTATTGTTATGCACCAGTTCACTATTATAGGGTGTATATATTGTCATTTGGAATATTATATCATGAATCCCATTATTCTCATAATATTATAAAGTTTTGATTAAATGTTATCCCTCAATTATTGTATTCAAGTGTCTCTCATTTTGTTAAAAACCCTTTAACTAAAATATCGTTTTAAATGTTTTAATGATTTATTCTTATAAATATTTATCATTAATACCCATGTTTTCAAAATGGTTTTAAGGATTTATTTATATGGATATTAATGGTTTAAAATGTTAAAATCTTCGATGTGTTATAGGACACTTTGATTTAAAAATATCTTTATTAAATGTTTTAAATGGTTTTGAAAAATGGTTTTTAGAATGGATTTATTATTTCAATATCTTAAAATGTTATATTGTTATTACAATGTGGGAATGTTATCTTTCCTTTATGCTTAAGTTATGTGCTATGATTATTTTATGGTTCTTGGGCATTGTTATGAAGACGGGTGGTTTCGTGATAAACTAAGGGCGGGTGAGCCCAATATAGCTCTCCAATGAATTGGGTAACGCGAAGGGGTTAAACGTTAAGGTTTCTCAGAAAAGATTTAGGGAATATACTATGATGGGTATTCCAAACGTAACCAAGAGGGTTACTCCCTACGTAAGAATGTTATGAATGCCTCAAGTTACCTTTATGCCTTATGATTTCTATGATTTATTCATGATTTGATGAGGCATGTTAAAATGCTTATGTTTTATGAGTAAAGTATGTTTTCATACATGGACTAATGTTTTCTTTTCATACTTTTATATCCCTTACTGAGCTTTTTATGCTCATCCCAAGTTTTTGAAAAAAAATTCACAGGTCAAGGGAAAGGTGCATGATATGATGATAGTGTCAAGGAAGTGTCAAGAAAGAATCCATGTTTTATTTTAAATATGTTTCCATTGATGGGAAAAATGAATACTATCTTTTATGTAACCACTTTGTTTAAATGTGGAATGTAATTCATGATTTATGATCTAATTCTCTAAAACTCTAAACCTGAAAAGATCCTCAATGTGAATTATTCATTTAATTCAATATTAAGTAAGGTTTAAGGTCGGGGCCTTATAGTTGGTATCAGAGGTCGGTTTAGATAACTTTAGAGGTTAGGGTATTCTCTAAATAAGTGACATTACCATAATGGTTAGGATTTTAGAAAGAGTCCTAGTTTTAGATAAAGTGAATGAGTAAGTATATCTTAGTGTTTATCTTCCTCATTAGTACATGATAGTTTTGTTGACATACTCACACTGACTTTTCTGTTTTTAGTAAATGGATGGAGCTAGCAGGAACTAAAGTGACAATGGGTTTGAAGGAAACTATGGTGGTTCTCTGATTAAGAGATTGGATGAAATGGGGGATTCAATGAGGAATCTCCTGGTTGTTCTAAACCAACTATCAAGGAGTCATGATCAACCACTTGAACCTTGGTATTTTCTGTAATGCATCATGTACGAGATGACCAATCGATGTGGAAGTTCAGGTAATAATTATAAAGGTAACCATTAGGGTTTATATGATCCTTACTTTTGAGGTAATTATGGGTTATTATATATTATGATGGAAAATGAAAGGCATGAGATAAAATTGATGTTAAAATATGTTATGATTATTTTTGAAGATTTTATCTCGTTTTGGGGAATTTTTTAAGAATTATATAGTTTTGGAAAAAGGACAACACACAGACCATGTGACAACCTGTCGCGTCGGACAAAGCTGCGGGAATCGAACCCACAACCAAAGTGTGACTGGTATTTATCACCTACCACTGGACTATGTGAAGTCCCTGGTTAGTTTGACTAATTATTTTTAGTTAGATGATTTAAGTAATATAGAGTAAGTTTATTTTGGGTTATCTATGGAAATGATTAACCTATCATGGAGGATATTTGATTAGGTTAATTACTTTTCAATATGAGAATTTAAGAGCAACTGATGTTATTTGGAGATAAAAGTTAATTTGTACCTTGGAAGACTATGTGATTCAATCATTCAAATATTTGGGTTTCAATCTTAGTTTTCTTTACTTTGAAGAATTTTATGGACAATTGTTTATCGAATGGTCTTCGTTGAACTTTGGGCTTTTTTTTGGACAAATTTTGGAGATTAAGAATAGATTTTCTTTTTATAAAGGATTATACTTTTGTGGATTATCTGATCTCATACTAAAAATTTTGGATTTGGATTTTTTCTAAAGACATGGGAAATATATAGTTCTCTTTTGTGGATTAGGTAATTCTCAAGAATTTGATTATAGTACTCTTAATGCGAACAAGTCTTCCTAAATACTCGTCTTTTGGAGAAAATATGAGTTTGATTAAGGAATCTAGTAAAAGTTGAAAGTCTACGTGACAAGTAAGTATATTTCATTATGATTTAGTTAAGCTCAAAAATAAATTCCTCAATGAAGAATAACTTAAAACAAAAATGTTGTCTGTTAACTTTTCCTACTGGGGAATCGAATACCGTTTAACCCATCACAAGTTTGTGATTTTCTTATGGTTAACTTTCTCTTAGACATGTTTACTATCACTCTCCCTCAGAACATGACCCTTTGTTTTTTCTTCCATGTCCATGTTTTCCTACATGGAATCCTAGTATGGGTTAACTCGGGTGACCTTTGTACTTCTCTTTATTTATTTTAAAGTGATTTTTTTACTGACTCTTGTTCCGATGTGGGATTTTCAATGAAGTTTCCAATCCCAATTTTAAAATTGCGAGGATGTAATTCCCAAAAGGGGGAAGGATGTAACACACCGGGTAAATAAAGAATATGACATTTTCACTTTTATCCATATTTGTGAATAAAATATTAATATAACTTTAAAGGGGACGATATGCTCGATGGCGTACCCAATACACAACAATGAGTTTCTTGGGAATCTTACATTGCACTTTAATAATAAAATAATATTATTTTAAATTATAGTTAACGCCTAGCTGTTGTAATGGTGGGAATGAACAGAGCTAACTAAAAAATGATTATATATGTTTGTCAAATATTTTTACTTTTTACAATAAATGTTAGAGGATTAAAAATCCGAATGAATCCAATTTTAAGCGTAAACATTCTAATATTCTTTAAAAGGTCGATTAACCGCCTTTTGATGATGAACCTATTTTAAATCCACTTTTTGATAATTTTATGTGTTATATTTGACAAAATAAAATTCTTCTTTATAATCGGGACATCAAAATTTACTTTGTTTAAATTTTTGGTATTTTTCCGATAAAGTTCTTTTTTTTAATGAATAGTGAAAATGTTGTATTTTAATTCAAAACCACTTTTTAATATAATTTATTTATATGATTAGATTATATTTTGAATTGATTTTAAAGTGAAATTAGAATATATTTTTACCATTTAATCCAATAGTGGTCGTTGGAATTAATTTCATCTTGAAATTGGACTTAAACTAGTGTCAATCTTTTGATACTTATTATTTCATAAAAACACGCTTTTTGCTCTGACAGCGGGAATTAATTATTAAATTAATTAATATAACTTATATGTTTTGAATTTTTTAAAATAGAAATCATTTTTGAATTTGGAATATCAAATTTAGCTTAGGGTGAATTTTTGGTATTTTTCTGGAAAACTTCAATTTTTGATGAATAGTGAAACCACTAAGTGGTACTTAAAAAAACTAATTTTTCATTTAAATGAAATTTTACCACCTCTGTGTTTTGAATTTAAAAAATCCAACATACATGGTTTTCATTAAGAAGTAAAATGTGGTTCAATGGGATTAAAATAATTTTTTTGGTGAATAGTAACTTTTAAGTTTTAATCGCGATTAGAGGTAATTAGTGTAGTTTAAGGTAAAAATAATGTTTTAATAATATGAAATGACCTAGAAACATGTCCTACCCTAATTTTATGAGTCATGTCCGACCAATACAATCCATGGGTCAACTTGGGGACCCCATGGAGCCACTTTGGTTGGAAAATGACATTAATACCTTTTTATTTAAAGTTAAAATTAAAATGTCACAAACATGTGTTGTTTTACTAAAACAATTTTTAGATGGGGTTATACAAGTAATATTTTTGACTATAAATATTCATTATAAAGATAAAAATATTTCCTACATCATGATATTTTTTTTATAATTTTTATACACTAGATAAATTAAATTATTTATGACACCATGATGATGCAGCGATTACCTCATTATTTAACGATTTAAATAAAATGAAACGATAATGTAAAATCTAAGACCTAAACTTGTCAAAAACATATTGGATGTGTGGATTTATAAACCTTATCACCTTATCCTTGAAATATATCCTTTTGGGAACTTTAAATTCCGAAAAGCATTATATAATAAAGTAATATTTTATAACTTTCTAAGAGTGCCCCTCCTCTCCTCTTATAAAAGGCCCACATCTCTACCACCTTACACACACCTACCAAGCCTTTGTCTCGTCCAAACCCTGACCATTTCATCTCTCCACATCCCTATCTTAATCATTGAAGCCTCACTTTGGGCATAATCCTTTCCAAGGAAGCCTTTGATCTCTAATCAAAGAGAGTTACCCGATTTAAAGGTAATGTCTTCCCTTGTGTTCTTTTGTTTTACTTTTCTTCTAAAAACCCCTAAACTCTTTTTATTACTTTTTTTTGTAACAAAAAAAGTATTTTAAATATACTAGGATGTTTTTATAAGAAGTATTCGAGCTACAATTTCACACACCTCCGTCTAATGGTTAAAGAACATACTGTTTCTGTGGATGGCGAATTACTGCCTCACGAAACGATGATTGTTCAATAATATTATAACACCTTCAAAGGTGGCCATTAATATGTCAATATATTTATATATGATATATAATATGTTTATTTTTTCCTTAAGATTCTGTATTTTTCATTTATGGAATACCTTTATGGTTTCCATTATGGGTAAACGCGATATCTTCATTTTAGGAAGTGCGGACTACCGCCCCCTCAAAGTGATTTGATCCGTTAATGCAATATGTGGGACGTATAAAGGATGGAATTAATGGTATTACATATGATATCCTACTTTAATTATAATATACCTTTATATCATTATTATTTAATTCTATTTAATAAAAAAATAAATGAAAGTAGCGTTCATGCGTACGTACGGCTTACCGTCTCCATGAACGGTACATTTCATTTCTTATCTCCAAATGTTATGTACTATTATAAGTACATATATATAATGGATATATATGTAATATATTACATATAAATTATGGATATAATTCTGGAATTATAATATATATATCTCTCATTTTGTTTTAATTCCATTAATATGACAAAAAAATGAAAGTAGCATTCATGCGTACGTACGGCCTACCGTCTCCATGAATGGTGCTTTTAATTTTTTATCTCCAAATTCTATGTAATAGTATAAAATGAATATATACTGGATATATATGATATTTAAAACATAAATACTATTCTGGATATGATGTACCTATAACTACATGGAAAATTCTTTTCCAACAAGTTCGATTTTTACTCATCTATCGAACATCGACAAAAACGTCTGATATGAACTCACTTTATTAACCAATTATTATAACATTATAATATTTGATATTAACTGAATAATAATCTTTAAAGTATTTCTTTAATAAATTATAAATTGACCAAATTTTATTATTCAGGAGATTAAAGAAAGATCGAGTCATGTCGGACACGAGGTAAGGTATCCTACCCCTCTCTTTCTTTTTAAGTACCCTCTTTTATGTCATTCATTTTAAGCTCATATTTCTTATGATTGGGATGTTATTTTATATTAATCCTACTGTAATTTTTATGTTCATATGATGAGAGACCCTATTTTCTCTCATCAATCCATTTTGGAAATTTTGAGTGGCGCCGTTAGGCTGCCAAATTTTCGTAAGAGATCCTACCTCTCCCTTTATTTTTAAGTACTCTCCTTTATGTCACTTCTTTTAAGCTCCTATTTGTTATGATGGGGGATGTTATTTTATATTACTCTTGCTGTAAATTTTATTTTAATATGATTAGGGACCCTATTTGATCACATCAATCCATTTTTGGATGTTTTAAGTGGTGACGTTAGGCTGCCGAGTTTTCGTAAGGGATTTTCCATCTCACTTTTATTCCTGTGAGATTTATCCTACATTTGCCACCATTTCCTTTGAGTGGTGTATGTACTGCCCATTATTATACTCCTTTTATAATATAATTCCATTTATGGGTATTTACATATTCATTGTATGACACTTCTTCATTGGGGTGTACGTTTCGAAAGTTACCCAAGTCGGTAAGGGAACCTTTCACCCTCCTCTTTTTAAAAGACTTATTTTGTTATGTCTTTTAATTTTCATCTTATTATGTGATGATATGTTCTTATATATCCTTATTGCCGTAAATTTTATGTCCAAGTTATGAGATACCCTTTATCTCTCTCATCAACTCTTTTTCTAAAATTTTATGTGACGCCGTTAGGCTGTCAAGGGAACTTCTTAACCCAATTTCGATTTCTTTGGGTTCAACATGTAGTTATTGAATATTTAATCCTTTGAATATGTGTGAATGAACTTTGATTATTTTACACTTAATATCCACGTATATTTGGTGTATTTATATTTGTCACACATAATTATTAGATTGATATATCCTTAATTTAAGGATACCTTCTTTATAATGGATTTCGTCTCATTTTACATTTCTATTGAGACTTCATTGTTGTTATGCACCAGTTCACTCTTATAGGGTGTATATACTGTCCTTTGGAATATTATATCATGAATACCATTATTCTCATGATATTATAAAGTTTTGATTAAATGTTATCCCTCAATTATTGTATTCAAGTGTCTCTCATTTTGTTAAAAATCCTTTAACTAAAATATCGTTTTAAATGTTTTAATGATTTATTCTTATAAATATTTATCATTAATATCCATGTTTTCAAAATGGTTTTAAGGATTTATTTATATAGATATTAATGGTTTAAAATTTTAAAAGCGTCAATGTGGTATGGGACACTTTTATTTAAAAATCTCTTTATTAAATGTTTTAAATGGTTTTGAAAAATGGTTTTTAGAATGGATTCATTATTTCAATATCTTAAAATGTTATATTGTTATTACAATGTGGGAATGTTATCTTTCCTTTATGCTTAAGTTATGTGCTATGATTATGTTATGGTTCTTGAGCATTGTTATGAAGACGGGTGGTTCCGTGATAAACTAATGGCAGGTGAGCCCGATATAGCTCTCCAATACATTGGGTAATGCGAAGGGGTTAAACGTTAAGGTTTCTCCGAAGAGATTTAGGGAATATACTATGATGGGTATTCCAAACGTAACCAAGAGGGTTACTCCATACGTAAGAATGTTATGAATGCCTCAAGTTACCTTTATGCCTTATGATTTCTATGATTTATTCATGATTTGATGAGGTATGTTAAAATGCTTATGTTTTATGAGTAAAGTATGTTTTCATACATGGACTAATGTTTTCTTTTCATACTTTTATATCCCTTACTGGGATTTTTATGCTCATCCCAAGTTTTTGAAATGTTTTTCATAGGTCAAGGGAAAGGTTCATGATATGATGATAGTGTCAAGGAAGTTTCAAGAAAGAATCCATGTTTTATTTTAAATATGTTTCCATTGATGGGAAAAAATGAATTCTATCTTTTATGTAACCACTTTGTTTAAATGTGGAATGTAATTCATGATTTATGATCTAATTATCTAAAAATCTAAACCTGAAAAGATCCTCAATGTGAATTATTCATTTAATTCAATATTAAGTAAGGTTTAAGGTCGGGGCCTTATATAAAGTACTGGATCATAAACTTTTGGAAAAGTAAACCATTTATGAAATGGTTTAATTTGATCTTTGGATGAGGTTTTAGATGTTAATGTATTAATTCACCAAATGATGCAACTTGTTCTAAGAAATTAAGTAGAAATAGTTCAAGGAACAATGAAAGGATAAGATTGTTTTTTAAAATAGAAACATATATTTACATATATTATTAGAGAGTGAAACAATTCATCAAATCTAGGAAAAATGGTATTGAAACAAAAATGTTGTCCTAATATAATAATTTTGTTATGATATCAATGACCTTTTTCATAACTGTGGTTTAAGGCCTTGTGGTCATCAACTTTTAACTGAACATGTTCTCTATTACTCTTCATCTAAACTTGATAGTTATATTTTTCTTCTATGTCTATGTTTTCACTAATGTTCTCCTATTTGAAAGCCTAGTTTTGTGGTGAAATTGTAATTTTCCTTTCCCTATTATTAAGAATATGTGTTATTAACCCTATTTGTGATGTGGGGTTTTTAAATAATAGTATTTTCAATTATCAAACCCTCGATAATCGATATCCAGTTTAAATTGTGAGGATGTAATTTAATTAAGGTGGCGAGAATATAACACCCTGAGAATTTAAAATATTTTCATTTCAGAATAAATTTATTTTTTTCTCAATCAAACTTTATATGCAACACCGTGTTATGATTACACCACAGACAGTGCTGAGTTAGATTGTATTACACGCAAGACCGAGTTTTACCATTAATATTATTAATTTAAAATTATATCCTTACCATTAAATTAGTGGTTATGAATGTGATTAAATATCTTATGAATATATATATATATTAAATATAATTTTTTATATCCATATAATATATTTTATAGTCATAAGATAAGAACAAATCCAATTTTATGTATAAAAACATGTACTTTTCTAAAGGCAGTTTTGCCGCCTTTTAATGGAGAACCTATTTTAAATAAAAATTTTGAAAATTTATAAATTTTATTTGAAAAAGTAAACTTTATTTTTTCAATATAAAAGTCCAAATTAGGTTAGGATGATTTTTTGGTATTTTTTTAAGAATCTTTTTTTTTATGAATAGGGAAAAATACTGAATTTTAATTGAAAACTGCTTTTTCATCTAATTTATTTATAAGGATAAATTATATTTTAATTTTTTTTAAAGTATATTTAGTTATTTTAGACATAATTTAATCCAATTTAGTTTATTGGAACCAATTTAAAATTGAAATTGGATATAAAAATATTTCAAACTTATGAACTTTATTACTTTAAAAATTCATTCTCACCCCACCTATGAGATTAATTTTAAATTAATTTCTCCCACTACTGTGATTTGAATTAAAAAAATAGATTCAATATTTGAAATAATAATAATTTATAATTTTTACTAAGGTAAACTTGGTTTTTTAACAAAAATATTTGTGAAATTAATTAAAATTAATTACAGTGATTAAGGTAAAAATGAGTTTACTTAGTTGTTAAACTTTAATCATAAGGGGAAAAAATGACCTAAAACTTATCCAAAATCCTTTGGATGATAATATTTAGACCATATCTCTTATTTTTTATAATTTCATGATTTATTGGATATTATTCCATGAAAGTGACCTATATAATAAGTTAAGTAAGGAAAAAGACAAAAAAGGAACATTCCTTACCTTTAACATTTATAAAGCCTTAAGATATGGAAAAACATCATATTTTCCATTATACATATCATTTTGAAATATTAATGAGTTATTTTCATCATAATAATTTATCATTAAGTTTTTTAGATGACTTAGTTACTTAAAATTCTTAAGAAACAGCGACATAATGATTGTTTAGTTAAAAATAAAATAAAATAAATGATAATAAATTTTTTAAAAGTGATTAAAATTAAATAAATTATTGAGTTCCATTATTTTTATATATTAATATTTCATGTTAAATATTTGTGAACTTAATATTTTTAATTCCATCATTGTATTAATATTTTTAATTTTAAAATAAGTAAATAATGTCAAAATTGACATTAATATTATTTTATAATAAATGATATTTTATTAAAAGACTTAAAATTAATAAAAAACCTATATTATACCAATTTATTTTTTAGTGTTATTAAATATAAAATATGGTCCATTTTTGGACCAAATTATCTTTTATAATTAACGTATTGAACCCTAAATAGTAAAAACTTTTCTCGCACGGTTAGGGTTAAAAAAGTGTTTTTACACGTTATGTACGATTCTATTGAATTAATTTACAATACATATGGGATTTTTATCTTATAAATTATATGTAATATTTTAGAATAAATGGGTATAAATTTTATAATAATTATCACTTTAATTAAGTCTTAATGGATGGATTAAAAAGGTTACAAAACTCATTACTTAAATGAAAAATCAAAATGAAAAAAATAAGGAAACTTAAAGACTTAGGAACAAAATGATAAAAATGTTTTTTATCTGGTGTGAGTGTAGATCAAACATAAGTCCCCTTTAAACTATTTTTTCTACATTTTTTAATCACACGATGTGAGGGATACCTCCCAATAGTGTTTACCTTTTAGTATATACAAGAATGTCATTACTCCTCTTCTTTAAAAAAGCTTTCACTCTTCCCCTTCCTCACTCCTCTCAAACCACTTTGGATCATAAAAAACTAACCCAAATAATCTCCCAAAATCCATACCATAATTCTACAATCCTCAATTTTTTAATAAATCAAACCAATAAAAACCTTTTGTATAAACCAAATAGAGTTACCCGAAATAGGTAATGTTCTTCAACAAGATTTTTGTTTTATTTATTTCTCCACCACTCCAATTATTCTTATATATTGCTTATATAATAACCTAAGTACTCTAAATATACTGAGATTTTTTTTATTAAGGTTATTATCTTCAATTTCACACACTTACATCAAATGGGTTATGCAATCATTATTTGTGAGTACGACAGACTACCACCTCGCGAACTGATGTCGTTCGTTCTTCCATTACCACCTTTAAAGGTTAGAAGTAATGTTGGATTTATAGTTTATATATTATATATATAATATTTATAATGTATTTATGCTTATTTATTTTTTATATAGCACATTCATTCATGCTTTCCATTTTTTGGGAATACGATAACATCGTTTGTGGACATGTGAACTACCACCACCTCAAACCGATGTGATTCATTCACACATTAAATGAAATGTATTAATTATGGGTTTAACAATAATATGAGATATATATAAAATAAATATGACACTTTAATGATAATATATATATATATCACTTAATTTTTAAATATGATAAGGAAATGGAAGTAGCAGTTATGTGTACGTACGACCTACCGTCTCCATGAACGGTGCATTTAATTTCATATCTCTAGATTTTTTGGATTATTAAAAATTCATATATAATAAATATACATGATATTTAAATAATTTTTTACATCCTATATATGATTAAATAATTATGTACATAATAATAATAAAGATAACAAGTCAAAACATACTCGGAAAACATGACAGTAACACCCAAAACAATGAAAATAATGAGAGATTATTAACAAAAATGTAATAAGAAGATAATATATGATATTATAAATATGATTATTATTATTTTAAAAGATAATATAATTCTTAAAAACATTATACAGGGGTTTAAAATGCGTTCAACCAAAATAAGCGTAAGGTAAGGGATTTCATCTCAATTTACATTTTATTGATACTTATTTGTTATTATACACTAATTTACTTTAATGTGGTGTATATATTTCCACTTTTTCATTTAATATCTAAAATAACTCTTATTTAATTGTATTATATGATTAAATTTTAATTATCTCATCCAATGGGGTTTGACTTGAAAATTACCAAGTGGTAAATGTTATCTTTACAATCTCAGTTTATTTTGTGATTGTTAACTTTCTCTTGAAATAATCACTTCCTTGTGAAAAAAATTCATTATACATCACATTTAGTTTATATATCCATACTCTTATGTGATGGGTATAATTATTTCCTAAACCATATATAATTCTTATATATGGTGTGTACTTGAAAATTATTTGATTAATTGGGGAAATATTAGTAAATCTATATCTTTTACTCAATATAGATATTTGATAAGGCACATTGTTCATGAATTAAATTGATTATTCAATATATGAGGAATGATTTGGACTGGAATGAAATGGGTTGGGGACTATTTAAATTAATCCCCTCGATGCTTCATTAGTCTCATGAGATGAATCAGTTGGACAATCATATGGGTTTTTACCCAATATGTTATAAACCATCTTGTGAAAGGTCTTGATGGTAAAGGTACCATATACCTAAGAAACATGACATATAATAATTAAGAATTTCATTCATTCATATACAGTAATTATTTATCCATGATATTTTCTCTTTCTCATTATCTATGGATGTTGTTCATTGATGGTTTTTTAATTAAATGACATGTGTTTCAGTTCATTACCTTTCCATATTGATTTTTCCTTATCTAGTTATAAAAATGGAATGTGTGCTTAGTTATTTATATTAACTTGTTGATTATACTAATTGATTCATTACTGATTTTGATTTACATACCCTTATTGGTTATTTTATCTCACCCTTGTTTTTTATACTTTCCCTAGGATATGAAGAAGAAATATTTGAAGGAGCTTTAAGGATCGTGTTCATTTAATTTTATTATATATCATGTTTTATTTTATATTACACAATGTAATATGGGTATCATGTGTGTAATCTGGTTTTAAAAAACTTCTAAACTAATCGGTCCTTTGGGATGTTATTCCTTGTAATCATTCCAATTTAATAAAGTAAGGAACCTGATCTGGGATTCTAGGGTCGGGGAATTACACTAAAATTATTCAAAATATGATGATGTTGTTATACGTACGTGTGAATGACCACATCTATAAATGTTGTGCTTGATTTTTCATCATTGTATTACACATATGGTTCTAAAAGTATACATAAAGTATTAATGTAATATTTATAAAATTATTAATATTATGTAAATATAAAACATTCCCTATATTTATCTTGATCTCAGGAAAATGATCTTGTCACCCATTCGTACGTGTGGACTACAACCACCACAAAAGTGACATATCCCATTTTATAACTATATTATTTTATTATATATCCAACTATATTATAACCTAAATAAACACCTTAAAACATCTAAATAATATCATTTTTTTAATAATGACTTTATGCAAAAGGAATCACTTTTTTATCCAAACCTGCCCATAAATTATAGCTCATTCTTTCTTAGGTCGGTTTAACCACCTACTTGAACAATGATATAAATTTTTATCATGAGTTAATATAGAAATAAAAATACTAGTGTTATTGAAATATATGAGAAAATAATTTTTTATTTATGATTTTTAAAATATTATATTAATACTTTATTATTTTTATTGTACCACTTTTTTATTCATTATAAATTAGCGAAACAAGATCATCACCAACTTCATTGTCACAAATAATAACTAAAATACTTATAAAAAAATTAAAAAATATAATTCATTATTAAAATACATATAAAAATCTCAAAGTTATGAACTTTGAATTGATAATAAAGAATCAACATGACTATTATGAAAATAATACTAAATAAATAATTAAATCTAATAACATATGATGATGAAAGTAAAATATAACTATCTAATATATCTGTAGTAAATGATTGTAAATTATGTTTATAAAAGGATATATATATGAATAATGTTCTTAGATAGGTCATTAAGGCAATTATTTATTTTATAGAGGAGGTTAAAGGACATTCAACTAAGCAAGATTAAAGGTAAGAGTTTTTGTATATAAATTTTGTTTCATTGAGATATGATTCATATTCATCACTTGTTTACTTTTTTTGGTGTTTATATTTTCCATGGGTTTCATTTATCATAATTTCTCATTAAATCAAATGTATTTAAACATCCATCTCATGTTTTACCTTTCATGGGTTTTCAATTCAAAAGATAATGATGATGTAACCATGACACATGTTTGATATATCACCCCATGTTTTCTTTTATATGGAGTATTAACTACCCTATTAATTTCATATATGATAAATATCTTCAATTTCATGATATTTTAATGTCCATTTCATGATATACCTC
Organism: Viscum album; assembly: GCA_963277665.1. Taxonomy (NCBI): domain Eukaryota; kingdom Viridiplantae; phylum Streptophyta; class Magnoliopsida; order Santalales; family Viscaceae; genus Viscum; species Viscum album. The sequence goes on along the minus strand of OY728143.1, from coordinate 1,649,037,222 downwards.
TCATGTTCTTTTAATTATTATGTTTCCAATACCATAAGGGTTTCGTCTCCAATCTCTACTTCAAATTAAGAATGATTTTGAAAGATAACCCATTTGGGGGATACGTATGAACTTTATTTCTAAAACCCCTATTATTTTATTATCATATATTTATTTTTTTCTTTTACACATCTCTTCACAATTTCATTTCCCTCTTGGATCATTATTTACCCATTGTAGGAAAATTTACCACACCTATTCTTTTTATATATAACTTTTCCTCTTCCATGTCTATATTCATTTAATTATATTATGAATATCTTTATCTATGCCTCAATAGTTGATTAAGTTAATTTTATACTGCATTAATTTATTTAAAAAATTTAAATAATTTTTTAACATTTTCTGTATTGATGGTTTTTTTCAAAGTTTGAAAATAATAACGTTTTAACTTTTTCTGTGTGAACACATATTTATGTCATATTTGTCTATGAAACTTTGTCTCTATGTTTTCATGTTTTCTAAAAGAAATTATTTCTCATGAAATTATAAAATATATCTATTAAAATAAATGTCTTTAAAAGGTCAAGGTTATTTATTATTTTTAAATAAATTTTCCCCATGCTCCTAAAAAGTTTTTATCAATTATGTCAACATCTTTGACATATTTTATACTTGATCAATTATATTCTAAAAATGAAAAAATACACTTTATTTTTAAAGATGACTTATGAAATTTTCTTTTATATCATAATAATGATATATCATAGCTTTTTTCTTACATAATAATCCACTGTGTAAAGGTATGATTTTTCTACCAATGACTTTCCTCAATGAATACACTATTTTTATTTATTTGTTTGAATAGAATTAACCCAGATACACATACATTGATTGATTTGGGAAAATTATTAACTTAACCATATACCATTACTCTATATGGTGTTAGTTTCTTGGTTGATTACTAATGTGTGAAAAAAATTCATGGATCTCCGATCAAAAGATTATTTACCTAAGCATGCAATATATTGCACACCTTGGGTCAGTCTCGAGGAATCATCTTACACAACATTGAAATTCTATTGTCACTATTTATTTTCTAACTAATATATAATATAAATATGAGTTTGAAAGATACAAAAAATGTGAATATATATATATATATATGAAATGATAACAAAATGATGTTAAGAAAAAGAAGACATTTGTTCTTGGTGGATCATAATGGTTGATATCATTGTTTATTAAAATATTCTCAATATCAACTCACTGTAGTGATCAAGATCTGTTACACTACACCCTCTCATTCAAAATGTTATTTCACCAACACCAATATCTCTACATGTGGGGAAATAATCCTCCTAAATTTTTCTATGAGATTGCTTTTCCAAATATCACTACCCAAGCCACACTCCATCATATGAATGACTTAGAGAGTGAAGGTAAGGATGAATGTTGAATGAGAAGAAGAACTTGGTGATAGAGAAAATGGGGAAATCGCAAACCATAATCAATTTAACCACCACCAATATTCTCAGAATTAAATAAAGATATTATAATTGAATCATAATGAAACTCATTCAACCACCAATATCTCCCTTGAACAAATGTCAAGGTTAGTTCCCAATTCTCATGGAGTTAGAAGAGAATGTGGTGAGGGAAATACAGAAAATTAAAAATGGAAGAATGAGGTATGGAGAAGAATACTAATATAAATTAAAAGTTTAAAAATATACTAAATAATAAAATAAAATGTAAACCAACTCAAAATGGCCACTACTTTTCCAACCCCTTGAAATGAAGAGGGATTACATTTCTATAGGCAAGGGGGTGAAATATTTGGCTCCAAAATCTGACCACTAAATATATAATCATGTATGGACTCCTTAATGACATAATTTTGGGAAGTAATATTATTGAAAGTTGTTAATATATATCTCCTATGTCGGCTCATGAAATTTTAGCTTTATTGGCCATGTAATGAAGGATTTATGGTTGATTCACTCAAATATTTAATTCTTCCAGACAGACTGTTTGTATTCCAATGCAGTGAGTTCCAGTGCATTAATGACCTTGAGAATGAAGGAATTAGGTGCATCCATATTAATGTAAATTATTCCTACAGACTTATTCTTTCTCCATGTTTAATTTTAGCTCCATTTTTTTGTCCATTTATGAAATATAGTCCCAAAAATAAAATTCTCTAGATCTATGCACAATTTTCGAGGCCTAACTTGTGATTTGGATTTGAGATTTTAAATGATGGATTTATCTTTGGGTACAGAAGGATAAAATGAATACCATCTACCATAGAAACCTATAAAATAAGAATTTTTGAATTTGGATAAGTGAAAAAAATGTTTTGTCCAAAATAATTTAAAACATTTCAAATCCAAAATAAGCCATTTTTTCAATTAAGCTCAAAAATGCTTCAAAAACTATAAAATGCGACAATTTACCTTAAAATGACACATTAGTAGTATTAAAAACATTTAAATTCATAATAGAATAATTGAAAATATTTTTTCTATCAATTCCCCCACACTTAAATATTGCGCTCCCAAGAAATCATCTTATACCAATGTCAAAAAAAACTTCTCAAATGATAAATGATAACACAGCTCAACTATCATAAAAAAAATATCATGCCTCCTACATGGATAAAAATTTTAGAAATCCTAAAAAATCATATGAATTCATTCAATCTCATGTTAATCCTCACATGCATGTTGTACCTACCTCCTCGAAAAAATATTTCACTCTTCACTCAAAGATATTTAATATGGAGTTTTTCTCATTTCCAAGAACACATGTGATATCCATAGGATTAATATGATCCTAGTATATTCACTTCATAGATTAAAAATTGTGTCAATAATGATTTATTATATATGGTTTGTTCTGAGGATGACTTTTGGAAGGATTAAAATGTAAAAAACCAGAGGCAGAATGAGGAGGGTTAAGCTCTACGTGAAGTGAATTCATGAAAACAATTTTGCTCAAGAATGGTGTGCTCCTCAATCAACTTGAAAATGACTCAACTCCAAAAACCTCTTCCATTGGGAATTTAACACTTGTAATTTCAACATCAATGAATTTCTTCCCTTTTCCCCAATTGTAGAATTATTTCAGCTTGAATGTAGATCTGGATTTCTCTTCAGAATCATGTTTTTGAAAAAAAGGGAGGCATCTTTTGATCTTTAAAAATTGGTGAACACCGGACCCATATTTGTAATGATATTATGGGACACCCATACATCTTTCCATCATGAGATTTCTTCCACCTAAGCAGCAATAAATATGTAAACACATTTAATTAAACTCAAAAATATTCTTTAGGAAAGAAAAATATATCACATCTTCTCCCTCCCCCACACTTGAGTTCAATAATAATCATGCATTTAAATTCTACGGCAGGTTGGAAAGGGTTAAATGTCTTGTAATGTCGCTTCTTAAAAAGGTATTTCATGGTTACTAGGAGCTTAATGAAGGCCAGATGAAAAGGTAGGCCAAAATAGGAGTTCAATGTAAAAAGGCTTTCAAAGCGGTGCCTCAATCATACATGACACATTCCATAAAATCTAACAGCTTTGAAAAAGAGAAAAACAAAAAGTTCTGGATCAAATAACATGTCTCAAGACTCTCAAGAAAAAGAGAAATTTAATAAGATGTCAAACAGGTTTATAAACCTATCAGGTTGGGCAAGATTTTCAATTTGGATAGTACTAGTACACATGAGTTTCACAATCAATCAAACTTCTTTAAATTAAAAGATCGGAAATCAGAAACAAAATCCATTTAGAAATCATTTAAAACCTCAAATACTCAAATCAAGTAATGTTCCAAAAATACCAAGATGGTTTTAATTTTCTAAAGTATTCAATTTATCTCAAGAATCCTAAAAACACACCCAATAAATGAAAAAGAAAAACGAGAAAATTTCAAAAAAAAACATGAAAAATAAAATGAAAGCAGACACAAAATTCCTAAAAACAATTTGAAATCCCTCCCCATAATTTATTATATTTACTACCATATTTTTAGATAAAATCAGATCAAGAAATATTTTCATATAGAATTTAAATTGGGTAGTAAAAAAATAAAGAAAAGGAAAGACACAGCCTGATTTATTTTTTAGTGGCAGCCTTGAGTTAAGCTCCTAGATGCTACCACATTAAAGCTACAAGAAAGAAATGAAAAAACATAAGAAAAATAAATGAAAAGAAAGATAAAGGGAATAGAAAAGGGATAATTCTTGGTTTTAGCCCCATGAGTGTGCTAGATTTTTACTACCCCTAGTCAGGAAATTGTAACAGATTATCCCCATTCAGATGGTGGGTGTGGTTTCTTTAAGATAAACCACCACATGTGACTTTTCCCAATGTCCATGAGTAAGCACTGAGATTAGAGAAACCAAAATAAAATAAGAAAATTCATAACTCCCAAGAAATAAGAAAGATATAATTTGAGATCCAAAGTGGGTGGGTAAATAAAATAGGGGTGGTCTCTATAAACATTCGTAGTGTCCTCTATATGGTATGCAAGTTGTTGTAGAGGAGGTAGTCGCACCACATGATTATCCATCTCCTCTTCTTCAATCACCACCACTTGGGTAGTCTCTTTTGTATCATCCAAGGTCTGCTAAAATTGTTCTATATCAGAAATTTTAGGAAAGGAGAAGTTAGAAAACAATTCAGTTTTAATAAGACTAAAACACGATGAATCAATCAAGAAATCTTCCCTTTCAAGTAAGTCAGCTTGGAAATTTATCTCTTCTGATAGGACCATTGGAAACTTCATGTCATTTGGTGAATCTTCTTCATCATATTACAAATCAAGGGAGAGGTCAAAAGGTATTGATTCTTCAATATCAATAATAATAAAATCAAGTTTCATGTTTTGTTCAACAAATCTATTACATGATTCTTCTAAAATTGTTGATCTCCCATAAGTGAATCAGTTAGCATGTGTACTTTAGGGACCTCCTCAAGAAATATTTGAGTATGGGATGATATGATTAACTCTTTTAGTAGATCCATATCACCCACCTTAGGTTCCTTAACATAAAAAATGATCAGTGAAATATCTTCCACCACACGTTTTGGTTTAGGTTCCGGCTTAGGATCAAGTTTAGGTTTAGGTTCAGGTTTCTCCAACAGTGAACAAATATATTCCTCAAACCTTTCATAATTTATATTTAGTTTTGTTTTGTTTTCTTTAAGTTATTGCATATGAGATTTTTGAATTTAAACTTCTTGTTACACCATAGAGTAGTTATTCCTTGCAGAATAGTCATAATTGAAATACATCATGAATAAAGAAGTTTTTTTTAGTTTTTAAAATTTATAATTTTTTTGAAAAAACAGTGTGTACAAGTGTTGAGCCTCCCCAAAAATGGAACCAATTTGATGCGTGGGAATTTTTCATTGATCCCTGATCAAAATATTATTTACCTAATCATGCAATATGGTGCACTCCTAGGGTCAGTCTCGAGGAGGAAACTTACACAACACTGAAATTCTATTATCACTTTTTATTTTCTAACTAATATATATTATAAAGATGAGTTTGAAATATTAAAAAAATATGAATATATATATATGAAATGAAAACAAAATAATGTTAAAAAGAAATAAAGAATACATTTTTTCTTGGGGGATCATAATAGTTGATATCATTGTTTATTAAAATATTCTCAATATCAATTTAATGTAGTGATCAAGATCTATCACACTACACCCTATCATTCAAAATGGTATTTCCCCAACACCAATATCTCTTCATGCAAGAAAATAATCTTCCTAAAACCAGCTAGGATATCTCTTTACTGACCATCGCTACCCAATCCACACTCCATTGTAAGCATGACTTAGAGAGTAAAGGGAAGGATGAATGTTAAATGAGAAGAAGAACTCAGTGATAGAGAAAATAGAGAAATCGCACACCATAATAAATTTAACTACCACCAAAATTCTCATAATTAAATAAATATATTATAATTGAAGAATAATGAAACTCAATCAACCACCATTCTATCCTTAAAACAAATTTCGAGGTTAGTTCCCCATTCTCATGGAGTTAGAAGAGAATACGGTGAGGGAAACACATAAAAGTAAAAAATGGAGGAATGAGGTATGAAGAAGAAGACTAATATAAATTAAAAGTTTAAAAATATACTACATCATCAAAGAAAATATAAACTTACACAAAATTTCCACTACTTTTCCAACCCCTTGAAATGAAGAGGGATTACATTTTTATAGGCAAGAGGATGAAATATTTGGCTCCAAAATCTGTCCACCAAATGTATGTGCGTGTATGGCCTTCTTAATGATAGAATTTTGGGAAGTAGTATTCTTAAATGTTGTTACTATATCTCTCATACATAGTATCATGAAAGTTTAGATTTATTGGCAATGTAATGAAGGAGTTATGTCTGATTTACTCATAATATTTAATTCTATCAGACAAACTCTTTGCATTCCAATGCAATGAGTTCTAATGAATTAATGGCCTTGATAATGAAGGAATAAGTCATGTCTGTATTAATGGAACTTGTTCCTACAGATTTATTCTTACTCTGTGTTTAATTTCAGATCTAATGGTTTTTCCATTTGGGAAATATAGTCTCAACAATAAAATTCTCTAGATCTGTGTACAATTTTCGAGGCCAGATTTGTGAGCTAGATTTGAGCTTCCAAATGATGGATTTATCATTGGGTACAGAAGGATAAAATGAATCCCATCGACCATAGAAACCTATAAAATAATAATTTTTGAATTTGGATCTGGGAAGAAAATGTTATGTCCAACAAAATTTAAAATAGTTCAAATCCAAAATAATCCATTTTTCAATTAAGCTCAAAAATGCTTCAAAAACTATAAAATGTGACACTTTCCCTTAAAATAACACATTGGTAGGATTAAAAACATTGAAATTCAGAATAAAATAATTGAAAATATTTTTCTATCAATTAAATAGAAAGATATTTCATTTACTGGTTGAGGAAATATTATCAATTCATATACTAATCATTTTACTTTGGATATTTATTGATTTATAATGAAATATGATTATTCATTGAGTTTTTATTCATTTTTTCACATAATTAATGAATTTTACCTAATTAGTGATGGTTGGGACCCTTCATAGCCCCTATATACATCATTAGGTCTCGTAAGACAAACTAGATTGGGTATTTGGTGTATGTCCACCCATTTATTTAGATGTATTGGCTGCAGTCTTGAGAGCAAGTAGATTTCTTAGAACAAGGCCTTGATGACATGTAATTTCTTGTTACTAGGCCTTGAGAAGTCTGGAATTATGTATTCCATCAACATGAAATAAGTTATTATTGTCCATTTTTTTATTTAAATTGTTAAACAGGGATTTGTTTTAAGATCATGTGATTAGTTGTATGGAATTATTTGATTATCATTTATTTCCTACCATATTATTTATTCCATTTTTATTCTATGATAGATTATGGTATACAATTACCCTTACTGATCATTTTATCTCACCCTTCTTAATTTTTTATTTTTATAGGTTATAAAGAAAAGTATTATTCTTGATACATCTATAAGAGAATCTTTTGTGGAGAATTTATGGGAGATGTTGAAGACTTATTATCGATCAATTTGTTTCTTATATAGTGAAAAAATGTTCATTAGGTGAGAAATAATTGGGATTTATTAGTTAATTATTTTTCATAATTCTCTAAAGCTCTTAACCTAAAAAGATACATATTATGGATAAAGTTTCATTATGTGTGAAGGATATTTTAATTAGGGATGTAGAATTTTGGGATGTTTTAAATAGTTTTGAAGATGATATGTAATGTATGTGTCTTTAGCCCTAGATTCCAGTTGTGTGAGTCTGGGGTGATATAGTTGGTATCGAAGTAAGTTGATGGATTTGTTCCATAGATATAACTTGGGGTAATCATACAGAAAAAGGCAAGTTGACTATGAACTTCATCTTTACTCGATACAAAATGAGTGGGCCTAAGACTATACACCTGGATAAAAACATTATATTTTGGATGATTTGTATAAACCTTATGTGTAAGAACCCGGATCTTCATTTTAGGTATGTTTTTCCGTTTCTGGTCATTTTTGAGAAAAAGAAGAAAATCTTGAAATTTTCTAAGTACATGTCGTGTACTTTTCTCCTGTACGAGGTCATGTACTAGCCATGTCTAGGCCACACACATGGTGTGTATCTATGACGTGGAGGCCGATTAATGCGGTGTATGGAAAGGGCGAGTACACGTCGTGTACTCATGAAGTACATGTTGTGTACTTTTCTTTTTATTTCATTAATCAGATCGGGGTCGCATCTTAAACCTATTTTCATCTTATTCTCTACCTAATTACGTCCAGAGCATCCGAGGAGGCCGAATCTTCTCCGAGCCACCGATTTTTCACCGGTTATCCAAATTGAATGTCGTCGGTTGCAATAGAATCATAGTGGTGAGTTCTTGGTTCTTCCTTGTCCACGTTTCCTAATTCCTTCTCTTGTGAGAGTTATCTGAGCTTGAACGTTTTAGACGTTTTTGTAGATCATCTCCATTATAGGCTGATTCATAGGCCGAGGTTCAAGTATATCGATCTCCTAGGATCGAGGTAGGTGTTTTGTTTCCCTACGTTGAATGTCTTTGAGTTTTTAGTGAAAAAGTGTCGGATACCCATGTATCGGGTGTCTCGGGTTAGGGTTTTGATCCTTTATTGTTATCTTCCTTATATTGCATGTATTCTTGAGGTTATTAGATGATTTATAATTGCTTGTTAGCATGTTTGAGGATCACCCCATGTGTGTTCCCCCTATTTTGGATGTTTATCGTCGTTTGGCTTAGGTTGCCTGTGAGGTATACCTTGTTGCATTGTTTTCCTGCCTTGATATAATTGATTGCATGTATTGCCTACTGTTATATGCTTTTGATGCATTGTAATTATTAGACAAGTAGTTTTTTGAGATTACTTTGGGCTTCTAAAAGTCAATTACGCACTACTACACTACTCAAGGTTGTGGGAACCTGGTGTGGTAGACTAAAGATGGAATTGACGATTAAGGGCTTCCCTAGAGAGTCTGTTATAAATTAGAATCGTTCGCAGGACCTACAGTAATGGGACTTTTTGGTTCCTTAGAGTGTCCTTAGTTACGTATCGAGACTATAGGGGCAATTAGATGTAAGTGCTTCCTCATAGAGTCTATAGTTATCATTGCAAGACCATAGGGGAATTGATGGTGAGAGCTTCCCAGAGTGTCTATGCCTTTGTATGTTTACTTGACTAGAAGGGTATTCCAGTGTGAGCCACCCAGAGAGTCACCATGATTATTTTTTGGTTGGTTGTGATGAGTCCACTGTTCCAAAGAACAAGCTTGAGTTTCTACTGCCTGCTGTTAGGTAGTCTGCTGAGATACCTGTTGCATTGCTTGCTATGCCTTGAGAATATAGAGCTGTTTTCTAGATTCCTTGGTTGATAATTTAATGATTGAATTAAATTAATAAATAAATGTGAATGTAGATTGGTAGGATTTTTTACTTTAGAGTACTCATGTTTCTCTACTGCATTTATTTCCTTTACTTTTTCTATATTGCTCACTGACAGTAGGGCACAAATCTTGTGGTGATTGCCTACTGGGATTAGTCTCACACCCTATTTGGGTCCTGCTTTTCGGCCCAAACAGGTTATATGGTTGCAGGTGTGGATAAGGATTGTGGACCTTCTACTTTAGGTACATGATTTCTGGTTGGAGCTGGAGAGTATAGGACCGAGCTTAGGCTTGCGATGCTGCTAGAGTTGTTGTTTTATTTTAGTGCTTTGTTCTCAGTTGTATTTCAGCACATTGTTGTGTTTGCTGCTTTCCTTAGATATATGTACTATGATACATCATTATTATATTATAAATTGCTTCCGCTGTTTAGTTTCAGTTGTTTTATGTTGTTTACTGCTTCCTCTATTGACTGTTATTTCATGTACCTTGTATACCTTACCAAATGAGGGCATAGTTTCCCCAATAACTTACTAAGGCCCTAGCTGCTAGTCAGCAGCCTCTGGCATTTGGAGAAATGCGCTTGAGGTCATGTGACGAATCGGGCATGGGGCACCAGTTGAGGGGCTCTAGATTTGGGTCAGTACAAAGTGGTATCAGAGGGGTTTCTTTCCTTTTCAATTGACTAACTGTTTAATGACATTAGACAGGGATAAGATGGAATAGTTAAATGGTAAATAGATGTTCCTAGGCATTCTAGAACCCGTGTATAGGGAAAAATCCAGATTACCTCGAATATTGAAATTTTTGAGTTTTTTCAAATGTTACAGTTTAATTGATTTCACCGTTGGGTGGTGCACTTATTTTGTGTTATTACTATTTGTATGATTGTGGTTCTATTTTGTTACAACCCAATGAGATAAGGGTATTCTATATCATGCATCATATAGGCACTTGTCAGAAAATCAAATGTCATGCATTTTTCCATGCCATCTAGATTGCATTAGAATCTGCATACTATTGTGATAGAATTTTTGATAGAAGATGCATGCTGTTGTGATAACTGCTATGATAGAATACCTGCTATGTTGATAGGGTATCATTTTTTTAGAGCTTCTTTATCATGGAAGTCAAACTTTGGTCTTAGAGGTGTTATGGGACCTCGAGGATCGGAATTTGGTGGATCGTGAGTTGTTATACATTTTACTTGTTATATCCATTTTTATGATGCCAATCTTTGATTCGTGGAGAGTATGGGCCCCCACGGATCAGAATTTGGCACCTTAACACTTTTTTTCTGTGTTTTCTGGGCTCCGGTGCAGTTCTGAGGCTACTATCCAGAAAAACCCAGAATACACAGCGTTTGCTTTATGCATACATGTCGTGTAGTTTTTAGCCGTGTCCCTGAATGTGTTGGGCAGAGACATGGGGTTGTAAAGTTTCCTGTAGGAACACGTCGTGTACCAGATTAGCACGCTGTGTAGTCTGGAATAGGTATTCGGCCATGTCACGAACAACACGGGTTGGGGTTTTCCTTCAAGTACACACCGTGTCCCTTTGGAACACGCCGTGTATAGTTGACTTGGGTAGTCGGCTGTGTAGCCAACATCACGGGTTGGTGTTATCCTTCCGCGTATACGCCGTGTCCGTATAGAACATGTCGTGTAGTGTCGACCGTGTGCCAGGCCGTGTCACTAACAACACGAGCTAGGTAAGTCATGTCAAGTACATGTCGTGTCTCCTTAGACACACTGTGTAGTGGTGGTCTGTGTACCAGTTCGTTTGACTAACGACACAGACAGGGGAGAGATCTTAAGGACACGCCGTGTAGCGGATAAGCACGCTGTGTAGTTTCCTGCTGGGACAGTCTGTGTTCTCAGCCATGTAGGAGTGAACGGGAAGGTAGGAAAAGGGTTAGTACACGCCGTGTAGTTTAATAACACATCGTGTAGCCATGTGGTTTACGCAGCCATGTATGGACAAGGTATATTCCCATGGTAAACTTTTAAGAAACACGTCGTGTAGTAGTACTACATGTCGTGTAGTCATGTTTTCCCAAATTTTAAAGTTTTTCTCTCCTGTTCATTTTTGCTCTCTTCAGTTTCATCTGTGTTCATCGTTAATGAAGGTGTTCTTTTGACCTTTCAGAGCTATAGCACCAAGACGTCCTCCAGTCGCACGTCAGGAACCAGGCAGTGACCGTACGCCTGATACAGTAGATCAGGGACTACCAGTAGTTTCGCCTATCGTTCCAGACATGGCACCTGCAGTGATTCCATACACTGGTGCAGACGCTCAGTTCAGAGAGGGTTTCATGAGATTCATGCAGACCTTCTAGGGATCTCAGCATCCTACCCCATCTATGGCAAAACTGACGTGGGTTTTCAGCAGTAGCACCCTCCCATGTTCACAGAGGATGGAGGACCACAGGCTGTGGAGTCATGGCTAGAATCCATGTTGTCTATCTTCGAGAATCTGGAGACAACTCCAGAGAGGAGAGTGAAGCTCACGACTTATATGCTGCGAGATTCCACCAAGAGATGGTGGTATGTGGTTTCGTAGATAGGGCGCCAATAGGTTATGGCTTGGGATGAGTTTCAGCATACGTTCTACGACTACTTCTACCGGGTAACACTGAGGGCTGACAGATCCAGAGAGTTCATGAACCTACAGTAGGGTACTCTCACAGTTATGGAGTATTCCTCCCACTTTACAGAGTTACAACGTTTCACTCCCATTCTGGTGAATGATGAGCTATTTTTAGCGAGGAAGTTTGAGGAAGGCCTTAGGCCAGACATCAGGTCACAGGTGAACATCTTTCAGTTGACTTCTATTACTCTGATAGTCAACCAGGCGCTTATTACGGAGAGAAACCTGAGGGAGGCTAGATCTATGGACTAGGGCAGTTCAGCATCCAGGGTTGATTCTCTCCAGACAGACAGCAGGAAGCACCACCGAGAGTCTGCATGAGGTGACTCAAGGAAGCGAGGTATTCCTTCTGGTAGACGAGGTCTTCCTTCTGGAAACCAAGTGGCGTGCTATCAGTGTGGAAGAAGTGGGAATAAGAAGACCCAGTGCCCGAGGGACCCAGTAGAGTGTCGATCTTGCGGCAAGATGGGTCATCTGCAGCACTTCTGCAAGGTTCTTCTACCAGCATCTAGTGAATGAGGATCAATTTCGACTCCGCGTACAAGAGAAAGATTACCAGTTCCATAGAAGACTGGGGGATGGAGTTCTTCAGGTCATTCAGGCTAGGGTAGAGTCCATGGACGCAGTGGTTAGGCTCAGGGAGGGTTAGCTCAGGGATCTCAGGCTGCTGCACAAGGCCGCAGTGCATGCCAGACTTTTACGGTACAGCAGATTCATCAGGTGCAGGATCCTAGACCTTCTACAGTTCGAGATACGATTTTAATAGCCTCAGTTTTATCCTCTGCACTTTTCGATACAAGATCTTCTCATTGATTTATTTCTTTTCATACTTTGGAAAGCCTTATACTTACTATATATACTTCTGAGGATATGATGATTCTAGACACTCCCTTGGGAATTAGAACTTATAGCGTGCATCAGTGCTTAGACTTCCCCCTCGAGGTTGGTGGGTGTATTTTTTTGTGAATTCTCTATGTTTTTGAGATGGCAGGATATGATGTCATTCTCAGGATGGACTGTTTAGTTCCCTTCCAGGCCTTTGTTGATTTCTATCATCGTAGGGTGAGTTTTACATCATCAGAGGGTGGATCTTTTCTTCACAAGGGCAAATGGGATGTCCAAGAGAGAAGAGCTGGACCAAAGCATCATGGGTTAGGTGGTGTTATAGCCCAGATTTATAGCTTATATTTGGATGACCATGGGACTTCTTAGATAGATTTTCCTTCAGTGGTTAATCTCTTTCCAGATTTTTTTCCAGAATACTTTTTAGGTTTGCCTCCGGAGTGAGAGGTAGACTTCTCTATTGAGCTTGTGCCAGGAGCGGCACCGGTGTCCATTAATCCTTATAGGATGGATACACCTGAGTTGCAAGAGATGAAGAAGCAGTTGGAGGAGTTGTAGGCAAGGAGTTTCATCTGAACCAGTACTTCTCCTTGGGGTTCGCCTATCCTATTTGCAAAGAAGGCAGACGACACCCTTAGGCTTTGTGTGGATTATCGTAAGCTGAAACATTTGAAAGTTAAGAATAGATATCCTTTACCATGGATAGATGATCTCTTTTATTATATTTGAGGATCCAGAGTGTTCTCAAAGATCTACTTGAGATCCGGCTACCATCAGTTGTGTGTTAGACCATCTGATATACCTCTTACAGCCTTCCGGAATAGGTATGGTCTATATGAATATTTGGTTATGTCGTTCGGTCTCACAAACATGCCAGTAGTTTTCATGGCATTGATGAACAAAATTTTCCATCCTTACTTGGATTCTTTCATGGTGGTTTTCATAGACAACATCTTGGTGTACTCTCACACTTGACACGACCATGCTACCCATCTTGAGATCGTTTTGAGTACACTGAGGGAGCATCATTTATATGATAAGCTCTAAAAGTGCCAATTTTGGATGGACGAGATTCACTTCCTGGGTCATGTCATCTTAGATACAGGAGTGTCAATAGACCCAGATAAGGTGAGAGCAGTAGTCACCTGGGATCAGCCGAAGAACGACTTCAAGGTATGGAGTTTCTTAGGGCTGGCTGGTTACTACAGGCGGTTTATACAGGACATCTCATGCCTAGAAGTGTCGTTGATGGGATTGACTAAGAAAGGGGTGAAGTATGTTTGGTCAGAAGCCTGTGATTCAGCCTTCCAGGAGATGAAAGGGAGATTGAATTCAGCACCGATTCTAGTTTTGTCAGAGCTGGGAAAGAGTTATATAGTTTTCTGTGATGCATCTGGCATCAGGCTTGGAGTAGTGCTTATGCAGGAGGATCGTATTGTTACATACGGATCTTGGCAGTTGAGGCCACATGAGAGGAACTATCCTACGCATGACCTGGAGTTGGCTGCAGTTGTTCATGCTTTGCATTGTTGGAGACATTATCTTCTAGGAGAGTATTTTGTGGTGTATACTGACCACAAGAGCCTCAAGTATATTTTCACGCAACGTGACTTGAATCTGAGATAGTGGAGGTGGGTTGAGTTCCTACAGTCTTTTGATTTCGAGCTTTCCTATACGCCTGGGAAAGGAAATGCAGTGGTTGATGCACTGAGCAGGAGGACTCAGATACAGGTAGTTCAGGAGGCCAGTAGTGAGTGGAAGCTTATGGATCTGTTCTCTGAGATGCATTTGGAGGTGCACGACAAACAGGAGCAGACTTTCCTATCTTCTATAGTTGTTACCTCTATTCTTCTCAACCGAGTTTGGATGAGGCAGTTAGTATATTCTGAAGGCCTAGTCCTACAGTAAAGCGTGTCATGAGAGGACCATCTTCCCAGATGTACCATAGGTGAGGATGAGATCTTGTGTTTCTAGGGACGCATATGGGTGCTAGCAGATATACGCGAGGAACTGATGTGAGACTTTCATTCCTCAGTCTGGGTAGTTCATCCTGGTGTCACCAAGATGAATCTTGATCAACACCGCTAGTATTGGTGGCCAGGTATGAAGTGATATATTTCTGGTTTTGTCATGAGATGTTCCACCTGTCAACAGGTGAAGGAAGTGCACCAGCGACCGACAGGTCTTTTACAGTAGCTACCCATTCCTGAGTGGAAGTGGAATGATGTCGCGATGGACTTCGTGATAGGGTTACCGAGATCGCCTCGATGGAATGACACGGTATGGGTTATCATTGACAGGCTCACGAATGTTGCTCACTTTTTGCTGAATAAGGAGACCTTCAGTTTTGATGAGCTTGGACGGTTGTACATCTGTGATATTGTACACTTGCATGGGGTTCCGAGTACTATCATTTCATATAGGGATGCCCGCTTCACGTCGCATTTCTGGCAAGGACTACAGAGGGATTTGGGTACACAGGTACTTCTGAGTACATATTATCGTCCCCATACAGATGGCCAGTTAGAGCGCACGATACAGGTTCTAAAGGACATGCTACGATCATGAATCCTTGATTTTGGAGGTTCTTGGGAAAAACATATACCTCTAGTGGAGTTTTCCTATAATAATAGTTTTCAATCAACTATTCAGATGGAACCTTATGAGGATTTGTACGGTAGGCCATGCCGATCACCCTTGCGTTGTCTGGAGGCATGATAGGAAGCTATGTTGGGACCTCGTCTTGTTCAAGAGACCACATAGCATGTGGAGTTGATTCGAAAAAGGATGGCTACTGCACAGTCTCGACAGAAATCTTATGCTGGTCAGTGGAGACGACCTTTGGAGTTTAAGGTTGGGGATCAGGTTTTCCTACGTGTTACCCTGAGGTTGGGACAGAAGAGGATCAGGAGACAGGGTAAGCTTTCACCGAGATATGTCGGGTCGTTTGAGGTTCTAGAGAGAGTCAGGATGGTTGCCTATAGGTTGCAGTTTCCTCAGAGGTACCAGGCTATTCATGAAGTCTTCCATGTTTCTCAGCTTCGCCGCTATTTCTCATACCCATCTCATGTTTTTCAACCCAAGGAGGTTGATCTGGAGCAGGATTCATCATTCAAGGAGCATCCTATCAGGATTGTTGATCGTAGTGGAAAGATACTTCATGGTCGTTCTATTCCTCTCGTACGGGTGCTATGGCAGCACGGCCGTGTACAGGACAAGACTTGGGAGAGGGAGGCCGATATGTGATCACAGTGGCCAGAGTTGTTCAAGGTTTCTTCTTCTCCACCAAGTAAGGGAAATTCAGGGATGAATTTCTTTAATGGGGGAAGTTTTTAAGAACCTGTATCTTCGTTTCAGGTATGTTTTTCTATTTCTGGTCATTTTTTAGAAAAAGAAGAAAATTTGGAAATTTTCTAAGTACACGCCCTGTACTTTATGAGTACACGCCGTGTACTTTTCTCCCATACGAGGCCATTTTCTGGTCATGTCTGGGCCACACACACGGTGTGTAGTGGTGATGTGGAGGCTGCTTAATGCAGTGTACGGAAAGGGCGGGTACACACCGTGTACTCATGAAGTACATGTCGTGTACTTTTCTTTTTATTTAATTAATCGGACCGGGGTCGCATCTTAAACCTATTTTCATCTTCTTCTCCACCTAATTATGTCCAAAGCATCTGAGGAGTATGAATCTTCTCCAAGCCACCGATCTGTCACCGATTATCCGAATCGAACGTCGTCGATTGCAATAGAATCGCAGTGGTGAGTTCTTGGTTCTTCCTTGGACACGTTTCCTTATTCCTTCTCTTGTGAGAGTTATCTGAGGTTGAATGTTTTAGACATTTATGTAGATATTATCCATTATAGTCTGATTCACAGGATGAGGTTAAAGTATATCGATCTCCTAGGATCGAGGTAGGTGGTTTTTTTCCCTACGTTGAATGTCTTTGAGTTTTTGGTGCAAAAGTGTCGGATGCCCATGTATCGGGTATCTCAGGTTAGGTTTTTGATCCCGTATTGTTATTTTCCATAGATTGAATGTATTATTGAGGTTATTAGATGATTTATAATTTCTTGTTATCATGTTTGAGGATCACCCAATGGGTGTTCCCCCTGTGTTGGCTATTTATCGCCGTTTAGATTAGGTTTCCTGTGAGGCATACCTTGTTGCATTGTTTTCCTGCCTTGATATAATTGATTGCATGTATTGCCTACTATTATATGCTTTTGATGAATTGTAGCTATTAGCCAGGTAGTTTTTTTAGCTTACTTTGGGCTGCTAAAAGTCGATTATGCATGACTACACTACTCAGGGTTGTGGGAACCTGGTGTGGTAGACTAAAGAGGGAATTGACGATTAAGGGCTTCCCTTGAGAGTCTGTTATAAATTAGAATCGTTCACAGGGCCTAAGGGAATGGGAATTTTTGCTTACTTAGAGTGTCCTTAGTTACGTATCGAGACTATAGGGGGGATTAGACGTAGGTGCTTCCTTAGAGAGTCTATAGTTGTCGTTGTAAGACCTTAGGGGAATTGATGGTGAGAGCTTCCCAGAGTGTTTGTTCCTTTGTATTTTTACTTGACTAGAGGGTTCTGCCAGTGTGATCCACCTAGAGAGTCATCGTGATTATTTTTTGGTTGGTTGTGACGAGTCCACCATGCCAAAGAACAAGCTTGAGTTTCTACTTCTTGTTGTTAGGTAGTCTGTTGAGATACCTGTAGCGTTACTTGCTATGCCTTGATAATATAAAGTTGTTTGCTAGATTCCTTGGTTGGTAATTTAATGAGTGAATTAAATTAATAAATAAATGTGAATGGAGATTGGTAGGATTTTTTACTTTATAGTACTCATGTTTCTATGCTGCATTTATTTCCTTTACTATTTCTATATTTCTCATTGATAGTAGGGAACAAATCTTGTAGTGATTGCCTATTGGGATTAGTCTCACGCCCTGTTTGGGTCCTACTTTTTGGCCCAAATAGGTTATATGGTTGTAGGTGTGGATAGGGATTGTGGCCCTTCTACTTCAGGTACATGATTGTTGGTTGGAGATGGAGAGCATAGGACTGAGCTTAGGCTTGCGATGCTGCTGGAGTTGATGTTTTCTTTTAGTGCTCTGTTCTCAGTTGTATTTCAGCACGTTGTTGTGTTTGCTGCTTTCCTTAGATACATGTACTATACTGCATCATTATTATATTATACATTACTTCTGCTATTTAGTTTTAGTTGTTGTATGTTGTTTACTGCTTCCGCTATTGACTGTTATTTTCTGTACCTTGTATACCTTACCAAACGAGGTAATAGTTTCCTCAATAACTTACCAAGGCCCTCGCTGCTAGTCGGCAGCCTCTGGCGTTTGGGAAAATGCACTTGAGGTCATGTGGCGAACCGGGCATGGGGAACCAGTTGAGGGGCTCCGGATTCGGGTCGTTACATTATGAGCCATTATGTTGGATTTAAATATACTAGTTATAGAACCTAATAAGATAATGACCATTGATAACTTAGATTAAAACATGGAGATTGATTTATATGTGATTTTATGGTTAATGTGTAAGTTGAATTTTTAGAACTTACATTTAAATGATTTTTGGGTTTATAATATTATATGAATGTTAATTGTAAATTGGGACTATAATTTTTTAATGAATACATGAATTAAGGAACCAAAACTAAGGCAACATAGGTTGAACCAACATTGATAAAACTCGAACTAAAAGAACTATAACCTAACATAATGGTTTCATGGAGTAGGATATCTTGAGGTTGAATTATTCATAATCATATTATGATGAAAATTACTCTTCACTATTGTTAACTCTTTTGGTTTTAATAATGGATGGAGATAGGAGAAACCATGCTAAAATGGATACGATAGACAATGAGGTGATGGTCCTAATGAGAAACCAAATGGGAAATAAGCTGGTGTTGAAAATATTGTAGTTATACTTGCCCAAACATACTAATTTCTGATTTATGACTTAAGTCTTTCAAATCTTTTGAACACACTAAATAAGATAAGGATGTATTTTCATAGGATCTCAGGTGATGAAAATAAAGAAGAAAAAAAGATTAGATTTCATATGTGTTAAAAAAATTAGGGGGAAGCACCTAGGTGATTTCTTGAAAATATGAAGGAAATATTTCAAGTGTGAGAGTATTTCCCATCAAGTTTATGGTTATCAAAAATAAAAGATGAAGGTAGTAAATCACCATGTTCAAGGGAATTTGGTGAAGGAAAAATAAAAGAAATAGGGGATTCTCAACATGTAATAATTTTAGTAAGAAACACCTTGGGGCTTGTATGAAGGGAATAAGAGATGTTGGTCGGATTAGGATACTCAAGAGGGGGGTGAATTGAGTTCCTATAAAAAATTATATAAAAAAGGTTTATTTAAAATATTTCCCTAATTAAAATAAGATTTTCCAAATGACCTAGGTAGTAAAATTATAATAGCTTGACTGTTCAAATAGTTTCTCAAAATATTTAATAATTCTCAGTTATAAAAATATGAGATATTGATAAAACTTTTGAAACTACTCTAATAATTAAAAATAGTTAAAACTTTTATCCAAGACTAACTATAAAAGTAAAATTTAGTTTTCCAAAATATGAGTTAAAAATAGAGAAAACTAAATTGTAAAACATAGCAGATAAAACAAGTGGTTCAGTCTCAAGTTGATACCTAATACACTCCACTTGGTGATCACCTTCCACCAAGGAATATATATATAAATCTTTTATCCACACCCTAGATCGGGGTTAAGAATATTACACAAGACTTTCCAGGTCCCAATATCTCTAATAGTATTCTTTATGGGAACAAAATACAACCAGGTCACATAGGACCTCTTCCGCAGTTCTTTGTGGGATAAACAAGTGTAAAAAGACAGTTGAGTGAGGATATCCGGTATCCTACAGTTCAGTGCAGGAGACGGTGTGTGTTTTATAGATAGATGCACATTCTACTTGAAAATGTAATAAACAAGTATACAATAGAGCAATAAATTTTAGATAGATATTAGAAGTCTTTGAGTGTTATGTAGTTTAGCTCTAGACTCTTTGAAGTATCATGATTAATGCTCAAGTCCTATTGTGGAAGCATAAACTGAAAACAGAGTGTCGTAAAGCACTATATTCTCTCTTCCAGGAATATGAGATGTTATTCTTCTTCAGTTTAGTTGGATGTTATAGACATGTTGGAATCTTTTATGAATATAAGCTGATTCACAGCAAGAAGGAATAAATAATTCCTCAAGTGTTCTTCCTTTATGGATGTTTTCCATGGGTCGATTGTTGTGTCTGCTCTTATCTTCTTGCATATATGTTTCATGTGACCCCCATCTGTATCTCTTTTATCTTTTCTTTTATACTATTACAGTATGAAAATGTGCATGTTTTGAGGTAGATGTTGTACCTCGTACTTCTGACATCCTCATTTAAGATGTCTATAAAAAAATTTAATCAGTCACATTAAAACACTCAAAATATGAACGTTACAAATAATTTTAAATAAAAGAAATTTTAAAAAATCTATTGGTGATTCATCTATATCTCCTTCTTTAGGTGACTCAATTCTATTGGTGTGTCATTCTGTCAGTCATTCCATGCATCAATGGATTATTGCATTAATAGGTCCTTTGTGTCGGTAGGTCCTTTGCATCGATAGGTCCTTAAGTTGGTAGGTCAATTGCATCGGTAGGTCCTTGCATCAGTAGGCTAATTGCATCGGTAGGTCCTTGCATCGGTAGATCAATTTCATCGATAGGTTCTTGCATCGGTGAGTCATTTTGTACTATTGGTGACTCAGTTGAACTGTCGGTGTCTCCTCTCTTCTTTCAGTGTCAGTCTGTCATACTTAGAAAATATTTATGCTTGGACTATCTAATAACATAAATATTTTCAAAATATATTAAACTTATATATGATCACAGATAAACATAACTAAACATTTTGAAACTTAAATAAACATTATAGGAGTGATTATACATGACTAATGGTACTATACATGATTTTTTATTATTAAAACCATTAATACTAGAGAGGGTGGCCAACTATCTCCTATGGTCCCACAATCTCCTTTTTTTATGATCACAAATCTTGAAGTTATTTAGTTCAATCACTTGATGTGAAATATAATCATTATACTTATCATATCCCATTATTGATGAATTTTTTTCAATATATAGATAAGGTTCATAGGTAAAATAAATAGTAATGGTATCAGAGTAAAAATAAAATACATAAGATCTATATCAAAGTTAAAATACATAAGAGTAATGCTAAACTGGTCTCCCCCTTTCGAGATTATCAAAAAGTGAAAAAGGGTTTAAAATAATAAAACCAATAGGGAAAAGGAATTAAAGGAATAAAAAGTATCAGAGAATAAATGGACGAAAGACAGGAGCAAAAAAATTTATTAATCAATAAAGTACAATGTATTACAAATCTCCAGGAAAATACAACAAAAGACATTCAAACAGTCCTATCATTGAGTTATCCACACTACTTTTTAAGATGGAGAGGTTTATTTCTTTTCTCAGAGGGGTAAATAGAGGGTCCAATATGTTGTGTCTTAGACACTGGAGGGTCTGAAGAAATTTTTTGAGGAGGCAGGATCACTCCTTCGGGAACATTAGGTACCAGGCTTGGTTTGTGTTGTGACAACACAAGAGGTTGAATATGCTCTTGGATCACCGGGTGAATTTGAGTCAAGGCTTGAGAAACTGACATCTGAGGTGAAGGAATTTATCCATCATGTCCAATATGTGCAAAAATAGGCACTATAATCGATTCAATTTGCACATGAAGGTATGGCTTTAACAAATTGATGAAATCCTCAATGATTTCACCACCATACTTCATAAATTTCTCAAAGTCATCTTTATTCTCCATGAATTTTTCCAAATGAGGGGTGAAGTCCTTTAACTTCTATACTTGGTCTTTAAAGGCTCTGGCTATTGGAGTCAAAGATAGGTTCTCTATCAAATAATTAAATAGACTAGTCAACTTATTCTTGGTAATGATCTTCTTGAAATAGAAATCTACCTTTTCTATAATTTGACCATTTGCAGTCTTAGCACTCTTGGAATAGAGTCTGACCATATCATGAACATTGTCACAATTTTTCTCAATATTTACAAGGTTGGAAAAACCAGAAGCATCAAATAAAACTTGAAGTTCCTCTTTAAAAATAGTTTTGACTACCTCAATGTCCAGGGCCTGATAAGACTAACCATAGGTAGAAGGAACATCAGTGGGAACTGAATTATGTGACTTCAAGGCCTTAACAAGAGTCTCCAAATATCCTTTATACTCTGAGGTTAAATTGTTTATTGCAGAAACAATCCTAGTCATCTCTTTTCTCAACTTGGAAGTATTTTCAACAATTATATCAGCAGTAGTGATTAGGTTGGGTTGAATCTCTTTTATCACTTTCTTTGGAAAATTAGCTGCATCAGCCTCACTCATACCCACTTTTTGACTTGGAATCGAAACTACTTGATCAAACTGCTTCAATTATGATATTGAAGATCTGAGAGAATGTAATCCATCACTTAGAATAGTGTTTTCCCTTCTATATTGTTGAATCACATTGACCATTTGAGATTTAACTAAGAAACTTACAGTTGAACAAACTTCTTCCTTAAATCTTTCAAAGTCTTCTGTAGTGAAAGATTCACTAGGGAGGGCTTCAACCACTAATTCTTGGGAAGTAGGTACAAAAACTTCATCATTTGAGTATTCATAATTGAAACCTAGTGCTACATACCTAGTATTCCTTTCCCATTAAATCATAACATCATAATCCAAAGGAGTGATAGTTTCAAGTCTTACTCTTCCAGGTTGATGCTCCCCATTAGCTTGATTTATTCTTTCTTGAGGCTCCCCCTCAATCTGAGCTCTCCTCAATGGTTGATCTCCTTCATCATGAGGTATCCTTATTTCATATACTAATTGAGCTTCAATGAAACATTTAAACTTCTACTTTATCATAAACTTCATCATTAGCTCTTTCTTCAATAACAGCTTCATGAGGTTCTTCTAACTATTCCTGATCCACAGATTCAACCATCTCTACATCTCCACCTTGATCGTCCTTGTTATGTCCACCATTACTCTTATTTCTTTCACTACTACCTTCATCATCATTATGTACAGAGACATGTTCTTCAATTCCATTTTTGTTAGCATTTTCTTCACCTTCTTCTTCTTCATTACCACTGCCTTTGTCGCTGCCACTTTCATCTTCTTCACATCCTTCTTCTTTTTCAAAGCCATTGGATCTAATTACATATTCCACACTTCCTGAGACTTATATCTCCTCATATTCATTGTCTTCACATGTGATCTCATTAGAGGGTAATTCAAGGGGTGGACTTGGAGTTCCAAAGGAAAAAACTTTGTGAGCTTTAGTGGTATCAGTATCACTACAATCATAAATAGGTGAGCCTTGATCTCCGATAGGTGTGGCAGGATCTTATTCTTCTTCTGAAGAGTAAACAACTTCCTCATTTGGTCCCAGACTAGGATCATCCATATTCTTATGCCTAGATGGATGGTCCACTGGATTTAACTTATCATATATTTTATCTTCATCTCCAACCCATTCCTTCTTCCATGGGTTCTAGTTGATCTTTATCCTTTAACGGATCTCTTTACTAAGGAATATTCCACTACACTTAGAAACAACTTCATCTCCTTCACTAATTTAACCTTTCCCTTTTAACATAGCTGAGATTAATCTTGTATAGAATAGGGAATTGGTTTTTCAGGAAGGCTTAATCATTTTATTTTTGTGCACAACAAGGTATCTACATAGATTTACCTTAATCCCTTTTCTCAACAGATAAACTAAGTAGAAATATTGATACTTTATAGATGAAAATTCCCCTTTTCATGGATAGATATAATATTGTATAAACTTGAACAAAATTCTATATTATCTATCTAACTCAGTAGAAATGGGTCTCTTGTTCCCATCATTATCATTAAGCTCCTTCAGAGCTATCTCAAAGTGGAAAATATTACTCTTTGGTGGAGAACTACCCTGATAGTCATCAAACAAACCCTCATGAGGGACCTTAAGGCATTCATCCTATTATCTTGATGAGAAATAAATTCTCTTTCCATTTACTATGGACTTAATCCAAGAAACGCCACTTTCTTCCAATAGGAACTATATATTTATGTAAAATTCATGAACTAGCTTTGGGTAGAAGGGTCTTTCATTATTTGGGAACCACTCATACCATCCCTGATCCTATAAAAACATGAGCAGCAAAGACTTTCTTTCCAATATCCATTTTATAAGAACCTCTATTTCTGGAGTCACTAATCAGTTCTCTAGAGCAGGATTCACAATTCCAGATGATTTTCTCGATTCCCCTCTATGTTTCTTAGCTACATGAGACTCTCCTTCAAGATCTCGGTTCACACGCTCTATTCCAATAGTTTTGTTTGAAGGTCAGAAGGTGAAAGGTTGGGGGAAGAGAGAGAAACGACTGAGTGAGTGTAAGGGTAAAGGAGTAGAGTGGATCGACTCAAATTTATATCATTTAGGGATTTTAAAATCATAAAATCGTGAAATCATGAACCGGGTTCAACAAAATAAATGAAATAATGTTGTTTTGATAAAATCATAAAATATTTAAAAACAGTGAGTCATCAGTGTCAGCATGAAAGATTTTTCATATCACTAACGGTGTCGACATGACAAGGTGTCGGTGTCATCATGAAAAATTGTTGGCATGACAAAGCATCAGTGTCGGCATGAAAATTTTGTCAGTGTGGAAAAGTTATCGGTGTCGACATTACATTGTCAACTTCATACTATCAGTGTTGGCATGACACTATTTTTTAAACTTTGCTAGTGTCGGTATGAAAACTTCACTTAAAATTATCAAAGTAACAACAATATAAAATCCTATAGATTGATCATTCCCAACTCATATATGATGTAGTTCATTATTTCAAAGTTCAATGGCTTAATGAAATTTTCAGCAAGCCGATGTTCAGTGCCAATGAATTCTAATGTTATATCACATTTTTGATAATGGACTTTCAAAAAGTGATGTATTACATCAATGTGTTTTTTCCTAGAATGTGAAATGGGATTCTTTGAAATATCAATATCACTAGTGTTATCACAATTTATAGGGACATGTCTAAAATGATATCCATAGTCTAGTAATGTGTGTTTCATCCACAAAATTTGTGCACAACAACTACCAGTAGATATGTATTTAGCTTCGGTAGTAGATAATGTAACAAAATTTTGTTTATTACTACACCATGCCACTAGATACTTTCCCAAAAAGTTACATGTTTCAGAAGTGATTTTACTATCTAACTTACAACCACCAAAGTCAGCATCTGAATAACTCGCTAAATCAAAAGGTTGTCTTCTATGATAGAATAGTCCTAAATTGGTTGTATATTTTAGATATTTAAAAATCCTTTTGACAGCATTTAAATGAGATTATTTTGGGTTTTCTTGAAAACACGTACATATGCACACACTAAAAATAATATCTGGCCTACTAGTAGTTAAGTAGAGTAAACTTCCAATCATTCCTCTATAAGTGGTTTGATTAACAGATTTACCATCTTCATCAAGGTCCAACTTACAAGTGGTACTCATTGGAGTGTCACTACTCTTAGTTCTTTTAAATCCAAATCTTTTAAAAGATCCTTAGTATATTTACTTTGATTCAAAACAAATCCTTTTTTATTTTGAAATATTTGAAATCCAGCAAAGATTTTGAGTTCACCCATTAAACTCATTTCAAATTCACTTTGCATCATTTTTAAAAAAAATCAACACTTAAATAATTTTTAGAGGATCCCAAAATAATGTCATCTACATAAATTTTTACAACTAAAACATATTTGGAAATTTGTTTTATAAAAACGGTAGGATCATCAACACATTTTGTAAAACCTTTAGAAAAAAGAAAAGTGATGAGCCTATCATACCAAGCTCAGAGATCTTGCTTTAAACCATATAAAGATTTTTTTAACTTAAAAAAATGATTTTGAAAGTGGGGATATTTAAAACTAGGGGGTTGTTCAAAAAAAACATCCTCAATTATATAACCATTTAAGAATTCACTCTTGACATCCATTTGATAAAGTTTGAAATCTAGATGTGTTGCATAAGCAAGCATGATTCTAATGGCCTCAATTCTAGCTACTGGTGCAAAGGTTTTCTCATAGTCAATCTCTTCTTCTTGAATATAACCTTGTGCAACCAATCTAGATTTGTTTCTAACTATGTTAATAGCTTCATCTACTTTATTCCTAAACACCCATTTAGTGCCTATAGTCAAGGTGTCTTTGGGTCTATCTACAAGTTTTCAGACTTCGTTTCTTTTAAATAGATTTAATTTTTTTTGCATATCCATCACCCAAAATTCATCATTGATTGCATCATTAACATTCTTAGGTTCATGTTGTGACAAAAAATCTTGATATTCAACCTAATTTCTAAGATAATATCGAGTCTGAGTTATTTTTTCTAAATCACCAACTATAGAATCTAAAGGATAGTTCTTAAGAGTTCTAACAGGTCTAGAAAAATAAGGGCTAGTCATCTCAGGTTCTTCAACAGGTTTAGGTTTATCATGGATAAAATCTGGAGAATTTCCAAATTTAGAGGTTTTAACAAATTTATTTATAGGATGGTAAGAATATTTAATATTGATGTCCATATTTGACATATCATCCTCAAGATTCTCTAGAGAGGTCTTAGGTTCATGTGAATTTGTTTCATCAAATTTGACATGAACATATTCTTCCACACATTTGGTTTTCTTATTAAAGACTCTATATGATTTACTAGAAATTGAATAACCTAGGAAAATTCCTTCATCGCCCTTGGAGGAAAATTTGTCCAAATTATCATTAGTGTTAAGAATATAGACTTTGCAACCAAAAACATTAAAGTAGTTAACCTTGGGTTTTCTATTGTTCTACAACTCATAAGGAGTTATCTTAAGGATAGGTCTAATCAAGACTTTATGGATTATATAGCATGTTGTATTGATAGCTTCTTCCCAAAAGAATGTAGGTAGGTCATAATCACTAAGAATGGTTCTAGAAATCTCTTGTAGGGTTCTATTTCTTCTTTCTATAACACCATTTTAATAGGGTGTCCTAGGAGCATAGAAGTTATGAATATATCCATTTTGTGAGAAAAAATATTCAAAATCTTGGTTCTCAAACTCACGGCCATGTTCATTTCTTTGGATTTTAATTTTAATACCACTAATATTTTCTACAGTCCTAGCATACTTGGTGAAATGAGAGAAAGCTTCACTCTTATGAGCTAAGAAAAAGGTCCAAGTATATCCAGAATAGTCATCTACAAGAACATAGACATAGTGATTCCTATTAAGACTTGAAACTATAGAAGGTCCAAACAAATCCATGTGATCCAACTCAAGATATTAAGAAGTTGAAACTTCTTTCTTTGGTTTGAAAGAGGTTTTGTGTTGTTTACCCTTTTGACAAGGATTGCAGACTTTTTCATTTGGAAACTCATGTTTGGGTAGATCCTTTACTATGCCTTTTATATTAAACTTTATAAGTGAGTGTATATTGTAGTGTCCTAGTATTATATGTCAAATACAAGACTCTTTATGAAATACACTTAAGCATGAAACATTTTGAGAAATCAATGAATCTAAATCAAGAGCATAAACATTTTCATTTCTAAAATAATAAAATACTAATTAATTTTTAGAATTAAAATCATTGTTTGCATCATTTTCAAATCAATAATTAAAACCTTCATCACATAAATAAGAGATACTAAGCAGATTATATTTTAATCCATCAACAAAAAGTACTTTAGAAATTAAAACTGAATTAGAGATACCAATCTGGTTGAGGCCAATGATTTTCCCTTTTTCAGTTTCACCAACAGTGACATATCCACCATCAATATTTATCAAGTTCTTGAAGCATGAGTAATCTCCTATCATGTTTTCTGAACATCCATTATCCAAGTACCATACACTCCTATAGGATCTCTTCAAAAAAACTTTCCTACATATGGATCAAACAAAAGAAGATTTTGGTACCTAGATTTTCTTGGGTCCAGTAACATTAGTGATAAGAGCTTTTGGAATCCACATTCGCTTCATGGGTTTCTTATAAGCAACATGTAAAGTATTTGAAAAATATACTTTATTTGGTTCAAAAAAACTTGAAACAGTATAAGATGTTTCGTAGTTGGAACTTGCAGAAAATTTTCTATAACTGGGCATAAAACTGGATTTTCCAAATTTTGATACAAAATGAGTTTTAATCATATTCCTTGTTCCCAGATGATATCCTATTCCTATAGTATACTTAGAAGATACTTTTTTACCAAGCATTTGAACTAAGATTTATTTTCCATTGGTGAATCTTTCTATATCCCTTTTCAATTTCTCATTAGATAATTTAAGTTCATTGTTCTCTTTATGTAATTTAGCATTCCTCTCCTTTTCTATAGTAAGATCAGATTTAATAGTAGAAGTGATAGCATGTTGTTTCTTCAAAGATTTATATTTATCTTTTAACCCATTGTAGGTGTCCTAGAGCATTCTAAAATACTCAAACATTTCATCATTGATCACATTTTCATAATCACTTTCATCTCTAGAATAATAGGAATTCTGTACGGGAGACTCAAGAGTTACCTCTGATGTATTTTTCATGAAACACATATTGGCTTTCTCAGTCTTTTCATCATGTGAGGATTCTGAGTCACTTGAGCTATCCTCAGAAGCACTCCATGTTGCTTTTGTGGCCTTTTTACACTTCCTATCCTTATCATTATACTTCTTCTTGTACTTTATCTTGGGACAATCAGCCTTTATTTGTCTCTTTCTCTTACATTCATAATAGATTATTTCATTTGAGTTCTCATTCCTTTTCCATCCCTTCTTCCAATTTCCCTTTTGATCATACTTTCCTTTGTAGTTGGGCTTCCTGAATAATTTCTTCCTCATATATAACTTATTAAACCTTCTAGATAATTGATTCATTTCCTCATCACTATCTGATAGTGAATCATCATTACTTATACTTTCAGAATGAGTCTATATCCTCTCCTTTTGTTTATTTTTAGAAGTAGTGGTTTTGAAAACCACTGAGTTTCTCTTTGGTTCATCATATTTTTCATTGTTTACCTTTAACTCTTCCTCATACATCATCAACTTGCATATCAGCTCCTTTACTGGCAACTTGATGATGTCATGGGATTCTCTAATTGATACAGAAGTTTATCTCCATCTTTCGGGTAGACATCTAAGTAGTCGCATGATTTGTTCTTTGGCACCCACTGACTTTCCAAGAGAGCTCATTGTATTAACTATTTCATTAAACCTGAGATACATGTCAGAAATAGGGTCATCAGGCTTCATCTTAAAATCATCATACTTAATAGTATAAGTGTTAAGTCTCACTTCTTTAACATTAGTAGTTTCTTCATGTGAGATAGCTAAGGTGTCCCAAATTTCATAATCAAATTTACAAGAAGATCTTCTATTAAATTCCACATCCCCTATTGCACAAAATAGATCGTTTATAGATTTGATATTGTTAATATAAATAGCTTTTGTAACTTCACTCCATGTAGTTCTTGGAGTTTCAGGTATTTCATATTTGTCTTCTATTATTGTCCAAATATCAAACCCCATACTTTCTAAGTGCATTTTCATCTTAATCTTCCACTAGGCATAATTGGTTCCATTAAAGTAGGGAGTTCTGTTGGTAGCAACACATTTCAATCTATTATCCATGATAAAGAAATAGGCTTTTAAAGAACTAGAAATTTAGAACTAATAAAAATTTAAAGATCTTTAAAATACAACTAAAATCACAGTTGAAAAAGATTTTACAACTGATTTAAAATTTTGAAGACAACAACTTGAAAACACCATTTGATACCTAATGTTGGTCGGAGTAGGACACTCAAGAGGGGAGTGAATTGAGTTCCTATAAAAATTTCTATTAAAAAGGCTTATTTAAAAGATTCCCCCAATTAAAATAAAACTAGCCAGTTAACCAAGGTAATAAAATTATAATAGCTTGACTATTCAAATAGTTTCTTAGAAGACTGATTAATTCTCAGTTATAACAATATGAGATATTGATACAACTTTTGAAACTACTCTAATAAGGAAAAATAGTTACAACTACTATCCAAGACTAACTATCAAAGAAAAA
The DNA here is from genome assembly GCA_963277665.1 of Viscum album. NCBI lineage: Eukaryota > Viridiplantae > Streptophyta > Magnoliopsida > Santalales > Viscaceae > Viscum > Viscum album. Next base: position 1,649,007,032 of record OY728143.1, on the reverse strand, counting down.
TTTAGATTTCCAAAATATGAGTTAAAAACATAGAAAACTAAATTTTAAAACACTGCGGATAAAACAAGTGGTTTAGTCTCAAGCCGAGACCTAATCCACTCCACTTGGTGATCATCTACCACCAAACAATATATATAAAAACCTTTGATCCACACCCTGGATTAGGGTTAAAAACGATACACAAGACTGTCCAGGTCACAAGACCTATACCACTATTCTTCGTGGGAACAAAATACAGCCAGGTCATACAAGACCTCTTCCACAGTTCTTCGTGGGATAAACATGTGTAGAAAGACAGTTGAGTGAGGATATCTGGTATCTTGTAGTTCAGTGTAGGAGACAATGTGTGTTTTATAGACAGATGCATAGACTGCTCGAAAATGTAATAAACAGGTACACAACAGAGCAATAAAATTTAGATAGAGTTTAGAATGCTTTGAGTGTTATGCAATTCAGCTTTGGACTCTTTGAAGTATTAGGATTGAAGCTCGAGTCCTCTTCTGGAAGAAGACGTTGAAAACAGAGTGTCGTGAAGCACTGTGTTTTGTCTTCCAGGAAGATGAGATGTTTTTCTCCTTCGGTTTAGTTGGATGCTTCAAAGATATTGGAATCTTTTATGAACAGTTGTTCTCTGATTCATAGCAAGCAGGAATGAAGAATTCCCCGAGTGTTCTTCCTTTCAGGATGTTGCTCATGGGTTGACTGTTGTGTCTACTCTTATCTTCTTGTATATATGTTTCATATGATACCCTTCTATATCTCTTTCATCTCTTGTTTTATACTATTGCATCCCGACAATGTGCATGTTTTGAGGTAGATGTTGTACCTCGTACTTCTGACATCCTCATTTAAGATGTCTGAAACAAAAAAAATTACTCAGTCGCATTAAAACACTCAAAATATGACCATTAGAAATAATTTTAAATAAAGGAAATTTTAAATAGTCTATCGGTGAGTCCTCTATCGGTATCTCCTTATGTCGGTGACTCAATTACATCGACGTGTCATTCTGTCGGCCATTCCAGGCATCAGTGACTCATCGCATTGGTAGGTCCTTTGTGTCGGTAGGTCCTTGCATCGGTAGGTCAATTGCATCGGTAGGTCCTTACGTCGGTGAGTCGTTTTGTACTATCGTTGACTCAGTTGAACTGTCGGTGGCTCGTCTCTTCTGTAGGTGTCAGTCTGTCATACTTAGAAAATATTTCTGCTTGAACTGTCTTACAACATAAATATTGTCAAAATGTATTAAACCTATATATGACCATAGATAAACATAATTTGACATATTGAAACTTAAATAAACATGATAGGAATGATTCGACGTGGCTAATGGGGTTAGACATGATTTGTGATTATTAAAACCATTAATACTAGAGTGGGTGACCAACAGTCTCCTATGGACCAACACAAGATTTATATAAGGGTGAAGATAATGGCCATCAAGCTCATAAGTGAAAAGGAAAGAGATAAGATACAAAAATATTTTGTTTCAATTGTAAGGAATTTGGGTATTATGAAAATCAATCCCTCATTCCAAGGGATAACAAGGGAAATATGCATTAAAAAATTATAAAACCATGGGAACAAGGATGATACAATGTAATGAATACTGTTAAAGTGCACACTGAAAATTAAGTAGTGCAATGTACACTTATTGTCCACTCTGGATTTATAGATATCGTATTTCATTATTTTTTTGACTGCCTCAACTAATGGATATTAAATTATAAATTAAAAGACCTGGTGCTATGACTATTACAACCAAATCATATGAATTTTCTTAAGGGTTTTGGGGAAGTTACTTCTTATGGATCTAATTCTTTTCCCCTTAATTCGATGTGGTGTTTGGAATGGACTAGCTTTCTTTCCAAAGGGATAATATGATTTTCCATATTAGGAAATCTCACTACATGTCTTAAAACAGCCCATGATCATCTATAAATGTTGTCTATGAAATTCCTAAAAAAATCACATTCATCATATAGGTCTTGATACCCAATGATGAGTTTCTTAGTACATAAAATAGTAAGGTTGATACCTCATTAGAAATTAAATATTGGATATTTTAAATCTTTTGGGTACACTCAATTTTTTGCATTAGAGATAAAGAATTAAAATTGCAGGAGGAATCAACTTTACATGTGGAGGACTTTTCCGTTTCGCAGAACGCGCCTCACGCACCTCCGGAAATTCAAATTTCCCAGCCCGCTTTTCTGCCTCCACCCTTGCCGGTTGTCACGCCGGCTCCCTCCTCCTCCACGCCCGGCCCTTCGCTGCAGGTTTCTGGTTCCTTCTTCAAGCCAGCTTCTCCAGTTCCAGTCGGCGCGGCTCCTCTGGTGGATGCAGCTCCTCCGGAGCCTGAGAGACCTTCGGTCGGGCCTTCCTTGAAAGAGGTCCTCCCTCGTCCAGGTCCCTCCAAGCGCTTCCCCATGTTTCCTGATGACGGCTGGGTCTTCGATGCGGCCTTACGAGGTCGTGGTGGTGGCCCCAGATCCTAAACCCCCTCCAGGCCCTCCTGCCCATCCCTTTCTTCCGTTGGATCCCCTGCCTTACTCCCTGCCTTCTCCTGATGTGATTAATCCCTGCTCTGCTATTATGATCTACCACCCCTTTCCCCCGGATCAGAGCTTGGCTGTTTCTAGTAATTTTTGGCCTACCATCCCGGACGTTGTGGTCCCTCGATAGCCTGGTAAAGTGTTGGGGCGTAGCGGAGGTGCGCGGTACCTCAAACACACAAAAACAGGAGCAAGAACGGAGCAACACACAAATTTTTAACGTGGTTCGGTCGTATGACCTACATCTACGGGAGAAGGAGGTTGCTTCACTATTTCATTTCTCTTCGGTTCTCGTCGGAGGATCACAACAGACACAGCTCACAAACGTTCCACACACAGCAGATTTCTCCCTTTAAATAGAGGAATAAATAAATGAGCTTGTCTCCGATAGGTGGAGGGTAGCTCGTCTACCCTTGAACCTTCCTCCCGCCGCCTGCTGCAGTCCACCATCTTGACTGCCCACCAAAGGAGAACTCCACCACGCTGCTGTGGTTGTTGCCGACCAAGGAAGAACCTACAGCCACCGAAAAACTTCATCCCCTGCAAAAATCCACCCCATATTGGGAGTGGCCCCCACAAATCTCCCCCTCACAACCAATTTGGGGTAGAAGCTTGACCTGTAGTCTCCTTGAAAACTTCATCAGCAAATCGAACACGCTTCTTCACGCCAGATGACGTGGCACTTCCAGCATCTTCACTCGATCTCGGGATGACTGTGGTCCCCATCAAAAGATACAACCCTTGGGACTCCTTCCCAGTAAACTTCGTTGCATCCCCACGTGAGACTTCCACCACTCCACCTGCTATGGAAATCTTGAACCCTCTCGCATCGAGCCTAATCAATGATATCAAGTTCCGTCTCATCCTCGGAACAAATTTCACATTAGCCAGTTTATGAACTCCTCTATCAGGTGTCTTCAATTTCACTGTCCCGACTCCTTGAACCTCGCATGTTGACCCATCACCAAGTCTCACCGAGTCTCGCACCTGCTGAAAAGTATCAAATGTACCTCTCGTCGTACATATGTGTGTCGAGCTCCCCGAATCCAGAACCCATCTATCTTCCTTTGGATTTTGAGCCCGCTCGTTCTTCCTCTTAAGAAATCGGCATTCTCGCTTCATGTGCCCGAATCTTTTGCAGTAATGACACTGCACTTCTCCCCGTTCAACTCGCTCATCTGAGTGCACGCTTCACGTTGTCACGCAGATTTCATCATCTGCATATAACCCTGTGATGTTCACATCCTCCTCTTCAACTTTCTCTTTCCCAGAAATGTACCGTTTGCGCTCTCCACAGTCACTTTTATAGTGACCCTTCTTCTCGCACCAGAAACACGTGATTTCGCTAGGATCACGTCCTCTGGATTTTGACCGTCATTCTTTACCTCCTGACTTCCGATGTCGGCTCCTCCCACGCTGATCATCTCGCATGACCATAATTTGCTCGCCTGAATGCATCACGGGTCTTCGGAATGCCTCCGAATCTTGAAGTGACGTCATCACCTCGTCCAGCTTCAATGTTTCCTTCCCCACGAGCAGTGCAGTCACAAGTCCATCAAATGAACTTGGTAATGATGACAAAAGCAAAAGTGCTTTGTCTTCCTCTTCAACCTTCACACCGAGCCCCAATAACTGTGTGAGGATCTTGTTGAATTCATTGGTATGATCCAACAAATTCGCTCCCTCGTCCATGCGCAACTGGTACAGTTTCTTCTTCCGGAACAACTTGTTGGTGAGCGACTTCGTCATATATTGCTGTTCCAACTTCTTCCAGATCTCTTTCGGTGATGTCTCGTCCAACACTGAGTACTTTACCTCATTCGCCAAACACAGTCGAATTGTGCTGACGACCCGCATCTCGAGCTCTTCCCAATCATTGGCACTGATTGTCTCGGGATTTTCGCCAATCAATGGTCTGATCAGACCCTGCTGCACCAAGAGATCTTTCACCGTGTTTTGCCACAAGCTGAAGTTGTTCCGACCATCGAACTTCTCAATCTCGAACTTTGGTAGCGCTCCACCACCGGTCATCGTCGTTGTCGCAAAACGCGATCACCACCGTCGCTTTCACACTCCTTAATCACCACATGATAGAGTGAGAATTTTGAAAATCTAATCGTATGTATGCGTCCGGAAAGGTCGAAATAGTCAAAATCGACTCCTGGATCACCGAAATCGGACACCGATTGGCCGAGATATCGCCAAAACAAATTCAGTGGTCCAGATCGCCTGCTGACGTGGCGCTGACTTGGCACGCCGGAGCACCTGCCGGAATCTCGCCGGAAAACTCGCCGGCGGCGTGAACAGTACCGTCTTCTCCGTCAAGGGGTTACTGTTCACCCGCGGGTTTGACCGAACTTTGACCGACCATATCTCCTTCGTTTCAACTCCGTTTTTAACGCCGTTTGCGCTGTTGGACTCGTCTCGTCGTCCTCTTCACGGATCTGGCCTCGGAAAAATTTTCTGACCACTTTCAATTTTCCGGTCACCGGAAAATTTGACGTCGCCTCGCCGGTTCACCTCCGTTCGCTCCGCCTCGCCTCTGATACCACTTGTTGGGGCGCAGCGGAGGTGTGCGGTACCTCAAACACACAAAAACAGGAGCAAGAACGGAGCAACACACGAATTTTTAACGTGGTTCGGTCGTATGACCTACATCTACGGGAGAAGGAGGTTGCTTCACTATTTCATTTCTCTCCGGTTCTCGTCGGAGGATCACAACAGACACAGCTCACAAACGTTCCACACACAGCAGATTTCTCCCTTTAAATAGAGGAAGAAATAAATGAGCTTGTCTCCGGTAGGTGGAGGGTAGCTCGTCTACCCTTGAACCTTCCTCCCGCCGCCTGCTGCAGTCCACCATCTTGACTGCCCACCAAAGGAGAACTCCACCATGCTGTTGTGGTTGTTGCCGACCAAGGAAGAACCTGCAGCCGCCGAAAGACTTCCTCCCCTGCAAAAATCCACCCCATATTGGGAGTGGCCCCCACATAAAGAACCAGTTCTTCCTTCGCCTCTGCTTCCCAGTGGCCCGTGCTCCTCTCCCTCCTCCCCCATCGACCTCTCGAACATCTTCAGCGAATTATCTTATGCGGACATGGATTCGGTTGATAATGGCCTCGCTCAAACTCCTAGTGGTGCTCGCACCAAGTCCCGAGCGAAGTGGGAACATCTTTTATCTTCTCCTCAGATCTCAAGCTTGTCTACGCCGGGAGACAAAACCTGACACCGCCCATCTCAATTATATCTTTCTTCCTGTAGCGTTTGGGCGTGAAATTTAGGAGGGTGGTTTTTTTTTTTAGTTTTATGGGGTAGAGTTTTTAAATTTTGGAGATATGGTTGTGGCGCTCAATAAAAAATGGGTGGCGCTTTGACCCCACACCCCCCAAACCTGATATATATATATATATTTATTTATTTATTTATTATAATAAATATAAAAAAATACAATAAATACATAATTATATTTTTTATAATAAATACAAAAATTATAATAAATTTACTTATTTATAATAAATATCTAATAAATATTATAATATTATTATAATAAATATACATTTTTTAAACATTTATTACAAATATTATAATGTTATAATATTATAATATTCATTATAATAAATCTCTAATAAATGTTTTAATAAATACTATTATAATAAATACACAATAAATGTATAATAAATGTATAATAAATATTTATAATAGATTTATATTTATAATAAATACTTATTATAATTAAATATTATAATATTTATAACAATAAATATCTAATAAATGTATAATAAATATTATTATAATAAATATACATTTATAATATCTATTATAATAAATATTATTATAATATTTATTATAATAAATGTATAATAAATATTATTATAATAAATATTATAAAAAATGTATAATAAATATTATTATAATAAATATTATAATAATTGTATAATAAATGTATACTAAATGTATAATAAATATTTATAATACATTTATTATAAATATATATTTATTATAATAAATATTATAACATTTAATTATAATAAATGTATATTTTTATTTTTATTTATAATAAATATACATTTATTTATTATAATAAATCTACATTTATTTTATACATTTATTATAATAAATATAAACAATAAATGTATAATAAATATTATAATACATTTATTTTTTAATTATAATATAATAAATGTAATATGTAATTATTTATCTTTATTATATAATTATCATATCTATATTTATTATATTTATAATTATATAATTATATTATAAATTAATGTAATTTATAATATAATATAATAAATGTAATATGATACATTTATTTTTTATTTATAATAAATGTATATTTATAATTATATAAATGTATAATAAATATAATAAATATAAATGTATAATTACATATTACATTTATTATAATAAATAAATAATTACATATTGCATTTATTATAATAAATAAATGTATATTTATAATTACATTTATAAATGTATATTTATTATAATAAATATATAATTATTGTAGTTATATAATTATTATAATTATATAATTATTGTAAATATATAATCATCGTAAATATATACTTATTATATATATATATATATAATTAATAAGGTTTATTTATATAAAGATATGATTATAATATTTATATCATTAGAATAATTATATAATTATAAATATAATAAATATATAATTAAAAATATAATAAATATATAGTTATAAATATAATAAATATATGATTATAGTAATTACATAATTATAATAAATATGTAATTATAATAATTAAAGAATATTTAATAAAGTTTATTTATGTAATGATAAATTATTTTAATAATGTTTATTTAAATATAAATTTATAAATTTTAAATATAAGGTTTATTTATATATAATTATTTATAAATTTATAATTATTTATAAATTTATAAATTTATATATAATTATTTAAATACATAATTAAACCGTGTCAAATTTATTTATAAATTTATATATATATAAATAAACATTATTAAAATTATTTATATTTATTATAATATATTATAATTATGCTTTTATTAAATTTATAATTATGTATTTATTATAATATTATATTATGTATTAAATTTGTAATTATGTATTTATATTTAACAAGGTTTATTTATAATAAATATGTAATTATAATAATTAAAAAAATTTAATAATATATATATATATATATAAATTTATAAATAAATTTAAGATGGTTTATTTATGTATTTAAATAATTATATATAAATTTAAAAATAATTTATAAATAAATTTAATATGGTTTATTTATGTATTATAATACATAATTATAAATTTAATACATAATTATAATATTATAATAAATACATAATTATAATATATTATAATAAATATAATAAATATAAATAATTTTAAAAGGTTATATATATAATTTTAATAAGGTTTATATATTTAATTATATCTTTATTATAGTTATAATTATATAATTATTTTAATTATAATTGTATATTTATTATAATTGTATAATTATTATATTTACAATTATATAATTATTATAATTGTTGTAATTATATAATTTTTAAATTTTTAATTATATATTTATTATAAATATACAATTATTATATTTATATATTTATTATAATTATATAATTATTATAATTTTATATTTATTATAATTTTATATTTTTTATAATTATATAATTGTTATAATTATAACAAACATTTTTATAAATTGATTGTATTTATTTTAGTTATTATATTTATTATAAATAATTATATATAAGGTTTATTTCATTATTTTATTATATAATTAAATATGGTTTATAAATATATAAATATAAATTTATAATTATATAATTATAAATATATTTATAAATATAATTATAAATAAGTTAACATTTTTAAATACATATTTATAAGTATATTTTTAAACTTTTAATTATTTATTTTGTAATTATTTATTTAAAAGGGGATGAGGTGCAAAAAAAAACAAAACAAAAAAAAACAAACTTTTAGTTATTTATTTTGTAATTATTTATTTAAAAATGGATGGGGTGCAAAAAAAACAAAACAAAAAAACAATAAAAGGGAGGGGTGTGCAAAACAATAAAAAAATTAAAAAGGGATGGGGTGCAAAAAAAAACAAAAAAAAACAAAAAAGGAAGGGGTGTGCAAAAAAAAGGGGGTGTGAAAAAAAAGGGGTGTGCAAAAAAAAAGGTGTGCAAAAAAAAGGGGTGGCGAAGCGCCACTTCATGTGGCGCTCAACAAACCCATTCCCCTAATTTTATTCACCCTAAACCCATTAAAAAAAACCCACCCCAAATTATCCGGGTTTGGGCAGCCGTGTGAAGACTGACTACATTTCTTCTGAGATTCATTGTAACAAAACTCCTCTGGTGGTTATTCTTGAACACAAACAACATCCGGGTAAGATTCAAGACTTCGCTACTAAACTGGGCCTTCTTAATTGCATGCATGGTGAACCAGAAAATCAACATATCTGAGTTTTCTAGAAAAATTCTATTTAAGTGGAAAATGTCTATGTTTCTAAGCAACATCTCTCCACACGGTTCAGGATCGCTTCTCACCCCTGTTTCTTCTCCTTCATCTATGCTAAGTGTGATGCTAGAGAGAGGACAATCCTTTGGCAGGAGCTAAATTCATTCAACCCAGGGGATTCAACTTGGTTGGTCAGGGGTGATTTCAACGTCATCATGGATTTGTCTGAGAAGAAGGGAGGGGTTTCTTATCCACAGTCTTCCATCCAAGACTTCGCCACCTTTGCTGCTCATAATGGCCTCATCGACATGGGCTTCTTAGGAGATAAATACACTTGGAGAGGGCTCTCTTGGACCATTCCCTTCTTCTAATCCGACTTGATGTCAATGGAGGTCGTAGTGAGCGGTTTTATTTCTCAAGCCAATGGGCTTCAGATCCAAGCTTTAACTCGGTTGTGCGGTCATCATGTGAGAAGGATTTGAGTGAGGGCTCTTGGGTGGGGTTCCATAATAAGTTGTGACGGTTGAAGGGTGATCTTCATTCTTGGGTCTCTAGTATACCATCCCAATTTCAGGACATTGAACGACTCAAGGTTGACATTGATATGGAAAATATGGATCTTGAGAACCGGTGGGATGATGACTTTTTTATTCACTTGGTCAACATGAAGCTTCATTTATCAGAGCTCCTCCTTGAACAAGAACACATTGGAGAGGTCCAGAATTACATGACTTAGGGAGGGTGATCGTAATACAACCTTCTTCATATCCTGCATCAAGAGAGGTATCGTGTTTCAGCTCATAATATCCTTATCGCGAACGGTTGCTTCACCAATGATCCCCAAACTGTTGGAGGTATGGCCATGAATTTCTTTAAATCTCTTCTTTCAGACATTAACCCCAACATGCAAGATGGATATTCGTCTGGTCAGTCAAGTATGTTTGACGCCATCCCTCACGTTGTTTCTTATGAGATCAATGGATTTTTCGAGGGCATTCTTACTCAAAGGGAGGTCTGGGAGGCAGTTTCTTCACTCAATTTTGGTAGTGCTCCTGACCTAATGGGTTTCCAGGTTCTTTTTATACGGCCTCTTGGGATGACATCAAGAGCGATTTGGTGGGCATCATTCAGTACTTTTTCAGGGGGGGTGCCTAGGGTCGTTAGTGCCACCACCCTTATTCTCATTCCAGAGGTTAAAGCCCCTTCCTCCCTTAAGCAGTATAGGCAAATCAACTTATTTAACTTTCCTTATAAGGTCATTTCTACAGTTATTAAAAAGTGGCTTTCGGTTTACATCCCCAAATGGGTTTCTGATGAACAACATGGTTTTATTCACGGTAGGTCAACCCAGGTTTCCATTGCACAGGCTCACGAAATGGTTAGGGATATCAACAAGAAGGTTTTGGGCTCAAATTTCATCATCAAACTCGGCATGAACAACACTTATGACAGAATGGAGTGGAGCTGCATACTATGTACCATGGGATGTATGGGTTTTTTTAACTGGGTGGTTGACCTTTTTTTTCAGGTGCTTTAGTTCTCCCTGGTTCTCATTCTCATTCATGGGAAGGAGTTATGGTTTTTTTAAGTTGGTTACGGGTCTTTGATGGGATCCTCTATCCCCTAACCTCTTCATCTTGGCCCTAGAAGCCTTCATTATATTCTTGAGTAAAGGCATTATGGAGGGCCGAGTGCATCCATTCAAATGTAGTCCCAACTTCATTGACATTTCTCATCTCTTCTTTGTAGACGAACTTATTATTTTTAGCAATGGCAATAATAGGTCTATCCGAGAGCTCAATAGCATGCTTAACTTGTATAGCAAGTGGATTGGTCAGATCATTAATCGGGAGAAAATCCTTATTTTCACTCCAAATTCAAGTCTAGATAACAGGAGAAAGAAAATTGAAGACATGTTGGGTGTTTATCATGGACTATTTCTTATGGATTACTTAGGGGCCCCTTTAGCCCTGGGAAGTGTTCGTATCCAACACTTTGATCACCTTATTGAGAAGATTATTAATCATATTTTTAATTGGAAGAACTACTTCCTTTCTTTGGGGTGTGCATCACTGTGGTTAATAGTGTTCTTACGTCCATTCTTATGCACATTCTTTCAGCCATCAATGATCCCAAGATGATCCTGCATAACATTGAACACATTATTACCAGTTTCATTTGGGATGTGCAAGTGGAGGGTCGTTATCACTGAGCCTCGTGGAATCAGAAGGCTCGGGATCCTGGGGTTGGAGGTATTGTCCTGAGAAATATTTTAGATGGTATGAATCTCCTTCAAGCTAGGATCGATTGGGACTTCTTGTAAGGGAGGTCTCTTTAGGTATGGTTTATCAGCAAAAAATATGGGTCGAGGAGGGATCGATGTGGGGGTGGAAACTCGAGGTGGTGGGATTCTATTAGCTGTCACTTTCTTGTTCTTCAATATAATTCGTGGTGGATCGGTGTGTTGAGAGATCAACTTCTGGAAATACAACTAGATTGGATGTGCACTTGAATTTCCTGGTTGTCCGGTCCCTGACTTCTCCTTTGCTCAAGCCAGTAAATTCCCTGCTTTCTTACTAGCAGTCCTGGATCCTCATCAGTAGTTGGTGTACAATAATATTGTGATCATCAATGAACTTGATAAACTTGTTTTCACCAATTCCCAATTGGGGTTCTCCTCGGGCACTTATGTAATCAAGCCTTAACCACGGACGATGATGTGAGATGAAAAAGGGTCACTTTGGTTTCTCGATGTAGCTGTTGCAGAAAACCTGAGGAGGAGTCCACCATGCATCTCTTCTTTGGAAGTGATTGGGTGACCTCTATTTGGCATGGTCTGAATATCTTTGGTGGGGATGCCTTTTGAGGACTTTTTGGGGACAGTTTCTTTCTTGCTTGGGTTAGCAGATCTCAAGGAAACATTCTCGATCTGAAGACCCTGGCGTTCTTCATTGCGACTGGTTGCTGAAGCATATGTAGTACCCATAAGGTTCGACACCAGGGATCTCCATGCTCGCCTTTGGCAGTTACTGTCCGGGCGAGGTCCCTGTGTTGTGGTTCGCTGACCACTAAGAGAGATGAATGGAAGAGGAAACCAAACTTTTATTACACCAAGAACAAAGGTTACAATGTACCGCTCCCACACCTCCCTTTTTTTCACACATGGAGCTCTCAAGACTCTCTCAAGGATGGATCTCGCTTAGCTCGAACGAATCTCTTCCTTGGGTCTCTAATCTACTGGAAGGAAGCACCCCAAGGCCTAATTAAATAGCCATGGTGGGTGGTGTCAAGTTTGACACAAATCCCACCAATCCTCCACCTACCATAGACTTCTCCTATGGCTGCCAAATAAACAGGGGGTACATGTGCAGCAACCATGTTTGAAGTCTTTGGTTGGTGAGGTAGGTGCACTAACCACCTACCATGCAGTTGGACAACTCCAACAGCCTAGCGATAGAGCTTGCTTTTCTCTTCTGTAGGGGGGAGTTATCACCTTCTTTGAGGGTACTTCTGCATGGCAGGAACTCGATCATCCCGACTCAAGTCTCTCATCCGCAAGGCAGATGGGTCAAGTGGGTACCTCCTTCCTAGGGTCTCAAAATGAATATGGATGGTTCGTGTACCGATTGTGAGATGCACAGAGGTGGGGTTGTTCGCAACCAGGAGGGATCAGTGATCTTTTCTTTCAATGTCTTCTTTGGTCCAGGTGATTCTCTCTCGGCTGAAGATTATTCCATGCTTAAGGGCTTAGAGTTGTGCCTCTCTCATGGAATTCTGTTGGATGGTGTTGAAACGGATTCTTCGATTCTGTATGGGTTCATTAAGGATGATTTCCAAACTCCTTGGTCTATAATTTTCACCATGCGAGATGTAGAAGCCTTATTCATAGTGGTATATAGCTTACTCACACTTGGAGGGAGGGTAATATGGTGGCTGATTTCCTCGCCTCTTGGGCCACTCCTTGTATTCCTTGTATTATCTTTGCATCTATTGGATCCCTTCCCCCTGCCTGTGTTTCTCTTATGAGGGTTGATGCTTTAGGGATGCATTTGTTTAGACCTCCTTAACTTTCTCGTCCTTTGGCCCTATTTGCAATAAAATTTTCTTAATGTTGGATGGAAAATTGTAAGGACAAAATTTATTTAAGGAGCGTAGAATATAACACCCCAAGATTTTGAATTATATGTATTTTATTTTATTTTTTCCTTTAAAAAGTATTTGATATCTTGCTTGAAACACAACATCAGACCAAAACAAAATGTGAAACTTTATATAACCATTGAAATATAGCGGTTGAATTGAAAAGTAAAAATAAATCTAATCACATTATGAAACATATTTAAGAATAAAATAATGGTCTTTTTTATACCAAATCATTGATAAAATTTAATAATTGTAGTTAAATAACTAACAAGAATTATTTATACTTTAAAATGTAACCTTGCTAAAAATTGTTTTTTAAGTGCTTTATTTTAAGAAACTAAATATAATATGGATACATATATTGTTGATGTAAATAATATATTAAAACCAGTTTTATTGGCAATTGATAGGAAATAAGAATAAGAATAGAAAATATTTTAAGTGTTATTTTCCTATGAAAAGGGATTTTAATATATTTTTTTATTTTTATTTAAAAGTTAAATTCTATTTTTTAGAATTTTAATTTTAAAAAATGAACTTTATTTTTAGATTAATCATAACAATATTATTTTTATATGAATTTTTTGGATTTTTATGAAATAATTTATATTTAGGTGAATCCTGAAAAATATATTTTTCACTAAACTATAAAGTTTATGACTATATAAAGAAGTCAACATAACTTAAAAACATATAAAAAATATTTCCTGATAAAAATTTATTTATGGAGTTAAATTATGCATTTAAAAACACCATGTTGAATTTAGAAAACCCATGTTTAACATTTTGAAAATTATGCAATATTTTTTAATATAATCTATTTTCAGTATTTCCCTTTTAATTAAGTTTTCTCTAGGTGAAATGAGGTTTTATATTTTTTTAAAGTCACATAACAATCCTTTGGTTAATAGTAAACCAGTTAATTAAAATAAAAGACATTGAGAATTTTGTCCTAAATATAATATTATATTTAAAATACATTTTTTTTAAAAATGGGGTTTTATACGTTACATGTATTAATGTTAAAATTATTTTTTATCACACATAAAAATTTTATTTGATAAAATGGATTTTGCAACACCATGATATTTTATGATATATCTCTCTTTAATAAATTTGAAGTGATTGAAAGCTTTCTTTACAATCAACACTAAAATTTCATGAATAATTCTTATAAATAATAAAATGAAGTACATTATATGGTATTTAAATGAAATATAATTATCAAAAATAATTTTTTATACACATAGGAAATATTGTTGATCCTAAAGAACTATTTTAAAATAATTTGTTTATAAGCATTGTTTTTATCATGTATGCTTTATTTAAAGGTTATTTACTGTTATTTAAAATTAATTATGAATATTAAACATATAAAAATATTTTTTACAGATGTATAAAATCAATTCATTAGTTATCGAACGGTTATAAATGAAAATAAAAACATTTGAAGGTAAAAGAGATGTTTTTTTTTGAAAACTACTTTTTTGGTGCTCAATATGTTTTTTTCTTAATAATTAAAATTATTCACTATTTATTAATGATTTAAATTAAAGTTTAAGATAATATATTCAATAAAATATGTTAACATTCATTTAATGGTTTTTACTGGGTATGGAATTATATTAAATTCAGTTGTTCCCTTAAAAATTCAATTTTATAAAAAACTTTTGTTATGTTTTTCATGCATATCATAAATTTAATTTCTAAAAATTAAAGAAATTGAATTTTTTAAAATGGTTTCCATATTTGGAATCATCATTTCTAAATTTTTTAAGTAGGAAAATTTCATATATGGCCATTATGAATAGTTACTAAGGTAATTTTTTTACTTTTGTAAAGGTTAAAAGGGGTTAAACTAAAGAAATAGGGGTTAAAATAACCTAAAAAAATCTAAATTTAATTGGTTGAAGATATTTTGACCTTAAATATCTTATATTGAAATTTTTCCCACTTTTCCCACTTTCTCTTAAATATACCTTTATTATATATTAATGTTTTAAGTATTTACATGTTTTCCACCCACCTCACTTATAAAAGGGAACCCCCACTTCTCTCTTATTCACACTTCTTGAGAAACTTATCACAACCAAAACCTACCCATATCTATTATAAACTTTACTATCCATGTAATAGAGGGATATTATTCTTAAAATACCAATCCAATCATCTATAAGAAGAGATTTAATGGAGGTTTCTCGAAGAAGATGTATATGTTTTTACTGATCATTTTCAAGTTTCTTTCCTCTTATACCTCATCAAAATATTCTATAAGCATATGAACATGATGAAATCAGTATATTTAATGGTTATTTATGATGCTTATAACATAATTATTCTTTTTGGAATTATAATCTGTTATCTACTTGCGTACGTGTGAACTACCAACTCTACAAAGTGATGCCATTCATTTTTCAATTAAAGTTTACATAGATGGTAATGAGGATAGATTAAATGAATATATATATATATATATATATATATATACATTATATGTGTGGAATTAATCATTATTTATTATTTACCTTTCTTTCATTCCATCCATTTAAAAGTGGAAACATCCCTCCTCCATATGTACGGAGTACCGTCTCCACGAAGTGATATAATTCATTATTCACCACATTTTTTTACAAATGGTTATAGAAGTGTATATCATGAATAAATATGATATTTATGAATCTATTTAGATTGTATAGATGATGAAACCATGGCCAAGGTATAAGTAGTGGAACCGTCAAAATGAAACATGCATGGAAAAGGACTAGTTTTCACCCAAATACTGATTTTAATAAAGAATTGTTAATAAAGGGATAATTAGAATTTATAAGGGAATGGTATATAGTATTATATATTAATATGGTTTTATTATTTATTTTTGATAAATATATATTTTTTATACAGGAGGTTTTAACGCACATCAAGACAAATGAGAGTTGAGGTAAGGGTTTTATGATTAGATCTCTTTTCTTTTCGAGATTATTTTTGTTAAATTTTCATCAGAGGAAATTATATGCTAATTATCATTTAAAACCCATATATTTAATTATAATATAATTATTTATGGGGTTTTCATATTTTTCTTACATTTTATTATCTTTTTTACTTAAAATTATTGAGAAAATGTTTTTAAGAAAAATTGACCTTATTTCTCCTTTCGATCAGAAATATTTCTACTCCATATCCATATTCTCTGTTTTTTCAAAGAATTTTTTTTACAATGATCCAATTATTTTTAAATTTTTTTAACTATATTTTATATTCTTTAAAAAAATAATAGGTTTCTTTTATTCTTTTTCCAAACAAGGAACTTTTGACTTTTTAAAAAAATGTGAAAGGAATCATTATTTTAACATTTTCCAAACAAACATATTTTATTATCGTCATAACCACTATTTTATTTTAAGCATACTTTACATGTTTCCATGGTAATTTTCAATGAAAACATCTTCCTAAATATTTTGGGAATTTTTGTTTTTTAAAAGTTAGCAAAA
Organism: Viscum album; assembly: GCA_963277665.1. NCBI lineage: Eukaryota > Viridiplantae > Streptophyta > Magnoliopsida > Santalales > Viscaceae > Viscum > Viscum album. The sequence continues at coordinate 1,648,990,377 of OY728143.1, read as the reverse complement.
CAATAATAATTTTTTCTCTTGATTTTTAAAAGAATATTTTAAATACTTTTATAAAAGAGATTTTCAACTATGTTAGCACCCTTTAAAGATTTTTATGTTTTACCAGGGATATGATATTATGATTTTATCCAATTTTTTGGATGACTTATGATGGTGATGATCATAGGATGAATACATGAAGCTTATTTCTTTCCCACGGGTAAATTAAGTAATGATGAGATAATGAATGCTCTTATGACACCATCAACTTCCTTCTATAGATGGCTTATGATTATGTGATGATGAGATGTTTACAAAACCAATTTATTTTCCATGGGTTATTATATAATTATATGATGGATTTTTTATGATCTTGTGGGAAAATATTTATGGTTTTCATTATGTGATGGGTGTGCCCCAAATTATATAGCCCTCTAACATGGTGGGTAAAGACAGATATCTCATGAGATAATATGGACTATAATAGGGATCGAACCCATTTAGTAAGGGACTTTGTACACTATTATGGTCTTGGGAGTGAACCTTGAATATAGAAATTATGGAATGAGGAGCGTACCCCATCTACTATGATAGTCTTAGAATTGATCCTTGACCAATGGAATTATTTTCTCTGCTTATGATTATGCTAAATAATTCCTATAACGTGTTCTAATGATTGTGATATGATATCATGGATTGGGATTAATTTATAATGATATCTTACTCTTATGACTCTTATTCTTTGAAATTCTAAAGATTTATGTAATAACCCATGATTTATAATATATGAGATACTATGTATGAAATTTTTTACATTATGATCATGATTTCATAAAAATTATGATTATCTTATTCTTTCATATGATTATTGATTGATATCTATCATGTTTAACCTTACTGAAAATTTGATATCACTCTTTATTATATTTAAATACTCCCTAGGTTATAAAGAATAGTTCTATGTAGGGTTTGTCTATGATGGGTACTATGAGAGAATAACTTTCTGGGAGATGTTGGATATATTTTATGAAAAAATTTATTATTTATCTAGTATCTAATAAAACTAAACCTCTATAGTTCCAAGGTGAATATAATTGTGTTATGTGTTGAATATTAATATAAAATTATGTAATATTTATATATGTTATACTCGGTTCTCCTTAGTTGGTATTAGAGAAAAGTTTAGTTATTTTTTGAGATTATGTTTTGTGAAATATGAGGATAAAACCTTAGAAAACCTGTGATTAGTTTAAAGTGATTTAGGGTGAACCTAAATGTGTCATAAGTTCATAAAAAGTGTCATAATTTGGGAAATCTCAGGAATGATTTTCTTAATTATATGATTTCTCACATTGATTATTATAGATTTATGCTTACACTATTTTTTTTTGTTTTAGTCAATGGATGGAACTAGAAGGAATCTTTTTAAAAATTAATGTGATGAACAATGCTATAATAAACCAAATGGAATGGGATCTAGAATGAAAAATATTATTGATATTCTTATGAAACTCTATCAATCCATGAATCATACCAAGCTTCCAAATAAGAAAATGAGGGACTAATGCAATGTTCATTCATTCATGAGGAAACACCTACCTTATTTTAGTGGATCCTCTGATCCATTAGTGTCCAATAAATGGATCAATATTACTAAAGATATATTATTTATCATAAATTGCATGGATCACGAAATTGTTTTCTTGGGGGTATATCATTTGGAAGGAAAAGTAGATCAATGGTAGACCCTTATCCAGAATATGAGGAAACTGGAGTAAATTGAATCGATGCCATGGCTAGAGTTTATAAAGGTATTTTTCAATAAGTATTTTCCTTAAACTATTCACACTAAAATGTATAAGGATTTCCTAGGACTAATGTAGAAGGAAGATGAATCCATCAATACCTATGAGGAAAATTTCACAAGACATAAAATGTATGCTTTGGGTTTTATCATTAACTTAGAAAGAAAAATTGATTGATTATTTTGTGGTTTGAGACTAAGACTCTAAAATGAATTATCTATAAAGTAATTTTATAGCTATGAAGAAATCTTTCAATGTGACATCAAGCTAGAAATGAAGGTTAGAGACTCTCATTTTTCACATGGTTTTGGGGATAAGAAGAGAAAGATGGATTTTTTAGGAAAATCTAATAATAAAATCCTTGGAAGAAAGGAAATAGATTTTCCTTTATTCAAGATGTATGGAATTAATCATGGGGTATAATTTCTTATGGGGTCTCATAAATGTTTTTAGTATTGAAAAAAAAACCCATCGAGCAAGAGAATGTTGAAGTGATGTGAAGAGGAAAACCAATGAAAGTAATGGTGGGAAATCTCAACCGAATGTGCCACCCACACTATAATGCTATTATTTCAATTATTATGAAAATATTACCAATAAATGTATGAATAAAAGGGTTAATTATGATAATTAGTTTCAATAACTTCTTAAGTCAAGAGATAAAGATAAATCTCATTTGATCAAAACTACTAGAGTGGTTCATGAGGAAGAAGTGGTGAAAGGTACACTTAACATCCATACTTTAACTGAAGGTGTCTTATTTAATTATGGATCTAAACACTATTTTATATCTGAATAATTTTCTAATAGTATCACTTCACCACTTCAATGATTAGATGTTTAGTTGGTAGTAAAAATGATCGCATCTAAAGTTTATAACTCCTCCCCGATAGAATTTCCTTATAATGCGCTTCTGGAAAATAATCTTATTCTCCCTATAGTTGAATTTGATGTTATTTTGGGCATGAATTATATTTATTTATATAAATACCATATCAATTTCCAAGGAAGGGGAGTCACATTTGATATTCTAATTCATCATATGATTGTCTATTTCTATACAGATGAATATGAACTTCCAATTGAAATTACATCCATTGTAAGAGCCTTACTACTTACTCACAAGGGATATTTATCTCAAATGCTTTTGGAGAAACTAAAAATTAAATCTATACCTATTGTTTAGGAATATGATGAAATATTTCCTTAAGAATTTCCATATCTTCCCCTGAATAATGAAGTTGAGTTTTCAACTGAACTCATGCCTAGTGCTACACATATTTAAAATAATACTTATAAAATGACCCCAATTGAGTTATAGGAATTGATGAAGAAACTCTAAGAGAATCTGGAAAAGGTATTCATATGATTGAGTGCATCAAAAAGAGGTGAACCTATTCTTTTTGTTAAGAATAAATATGAATCAATGCATCTTTTCATTGATTATTAAGAAATTAACAAGATCACTATCAAGAATAAGTATTCTTTACCTCGTATTGATGACTTGTTTGATCAAATGTTCATAGATCAATACTTTTCAAAAATTGTACTTATTCTAGATGTCATAAATTAAGTTTCAATAAGGAGGATATACCCAGACCAACTTTCCATGTGAGGTATGATCATTATGAATTTATTGTGATGCTATTTGGACTTACCGATGCCCTCATTATCTTCATGTATCTAATGAATACAATCTTCATAGATTACCTTGATAAATTTTTTTCAATATTTATTTATGATTTTCTTATATATTCAAAGGGAAAAGAAGAGCCTGAAGATCATTTAAGGATTTTTTGGAGAACCCTAAGGAAGAATAACTATATTCCAAATTTAAAAATGTGAATTTGGGCTATAAAAAGTTTCATTCTTGGGTCCTATAATCTCTAGAAAGGGTATATCAGTAGAATATTCAAAGATAGAAGTTATTCAAAAATGGAATAAACCAACCATAGTGACTAAGATCTATGGTTTTCTTGGGTTTGTAGGATACTATGAATGCTTTTTAAGAGGTTTCTCGTGGATATCTAACCCAATAACTAAGTTTTCATGGAAGTGGTCCAATTTCCTTTGGATAGATGAATGTGAAGAAAACTTAAAGGAGTTGAAGAGAAGGTTGGTCAGTGAACCTATGGTCACACTACCCTATGGTGAATAATCATTTATGATCTTTAGTTATGCATAAAATAAGGGGATGGGATGCATCCTTATGTAGAAAGACATGGTGATATCTTATGCCTTACACCAATTGAAAACTAATGAGAAAAATTACATGACTTATGATTTGGTGCTTGAAGTGGTAATTTTTTCATTAAAAATAGAGGAATTATCTTTTTTTTTTTTGGGAAAGGTGTGATATATATATTGATCATATAAACATGGAGTATATATTACTATTGGACCCTCTATGATTTTATAGCTTTCATAATCACAAATAATGTCAATATACAGATTATCATTCCTTTTAATATCTCTAAGTAAATCACTTATGTCATACATAAAAATATACTTAAATAAGTCAATAACCTATTCATGAATCAATTTGTTTACCTGTGTATTTTTTACTTGTATTTTTGGATAACTCTTATCTTTTAATGATTTGTGTAAGACCAAAGTTTGACACACTTAAGTCGACACACTGAAGTTCGACACATCGAAGTTGACACAACAAAGTCGACACACCGAAGTTGACACACCGAAGTTCGACACATCGAAGATGACACACCAAATTTGACACACCTAAGTTGACACACTGAAGTTCGACACACCAACGTTTGAGAGACCGAAGTTCGACAAACAGAAAACGACACACCGAAGTTCGACAAACCAAAGGTTGATAGACCAAAGTCGACACACCGAAGTTGACAGACCAAAGTTCAACACACCGAAAACGACACACCGAAGTTGACACACCGAAGTTGACACACCGATGTTACCAAACTGAAGATAACAGACCGAAGATGACTCACCGATAGTCATAAATAACTGCTTTGATTTTATTAATTCAAATTTATTTCTAATGTCATATTTAGACAAATTAATGTTTCTGACATTATTTAATGTTGTCTGTAGAACTATTCGTAGACAGTATGAGGTACATGCACATTAGGAGAGCTTTATACCTAGTGGATCTTGAAGTATAAAATGACTTCAATATGAGATCAACTGATATACGGTGAAGTGAGATGAATACACAGAGATATATAGACACAAATAAAGCTGGAAGAACATGCTTGCGAATATGCAAAGAGAGGAAAAAAACTCCTGAGATTACAAGAATTTTCGAACAAGCAATATTTTCTGAATCTCACAGTACATCGAGACAATGACGAGTTGAACCTTTTTACATCTGGAAGCTGGATTATAGAATCTGTGATACTCTATTCTAAAGTCAACTTCTAGAAGAGGACTCAAATATCATTTTCTCAACATCTATTAAGTCCAAAGCATTACTGCATAACACACAGAGAATTATTAACTCTATTCTCTTTCATAACTCTGTTGTGTTTTATCATTACTAATTGAGCAGTGTATATATTTGTTACACACACTGTCTCCGGAGCATAACTGGAGGATATTAAAATATCCCCACTCTCAATCCCTTGTTACACTTGTATCCCATGTAGAACTGTGAAAGAGATCCTGTGTGTTCTGTTTATTTGTTTTTTCCACGAATAACTATGGTAGAGGTCAAGTGTGACCTGGACAGCCGAGTGTGTTGTTGTAAACCCCTATCTAGGGTGTGGATCAAAAGTTTATTAATATAAACTGCTTAGTGGAAGGTGATCACCAAGTGGAGAAGACTAAGTCTCAGCTTGAGACTAAACCTCTTGTTTTATCTACTGTGCTGTTTATCTTATATTTCTAATGTGTTAAGTATTTCCTGCATTAAGATAAACTGAACTTTGATAGTTTGTTTATCAAGTATTTACATTTGTTTTGAATCAGTAGGTTTGTTTCGAAAGTTTTACTAATCTTAAGATTGGTACAACTGAGAACTAATCAATCTTCTGAGAACCAAATTGAACCTTCAAGACTTTTATAAACTCACTGCAAACTGACTTTGTGTTTATTTTTATAGGGGGATATTATTTTGTAAAGAATCCCTTTTAACAGAAATTTTTACAAATACTCAATTCACCCCCCCTCTTTAGTCATCTACTCTGACCAACATTTGGTATCAAAGGAATTGAAAGTTACTGTTAGTTTTTAAATCGTGTCAACTATGATTATAGTTGTGTTTCAAAGATCTTAAAATTCCTATTATTTCTAAATTTTTATCTCTTTGAAATTCCTTTACAACCTTTATCATGGAAAATAGATCAGAAGGAGCTGCTACCAACAGACCACCTTTATTTAATTAAACTAACTATGCTCAGTGGAAGCTTAAAATTAAAATACATCTAGAAAGTATGGGATTTAAAATTTGGACTGGTGTTGAAAGTAAATATGATATTCCTGAAACTGCTAAAAACACTTGGGATGAACCTACCAAGACTGCCTATAACAATAATTGTAAAGAAATGAATGATTTTTATTGTGCCCTAGGAGATGAGAAGTTTAACCGAATATCTTATTGTAAAACTACATATGAAATTTTGGATACTCTCTCTGTTTCTCATGAAGGAACATCTAATGTCAAAGAAATGTGATTGAATACTTTTACTATCAAATACGATAACTTTAAAATGAAGTATGATGAACCTATCTCTGAAATGTATCTCAGGTTCAATGAAATAGTGAATACGATGAGTCTGCTTGGGAGACTAGTGGATAATAAGGACCTTATTATGAGGTTTCTTCAATGCTTACCTGAAAAATGGAGTGGAACTTCTGTTTTTATTCGAGAATTATGTGACATAGGAAAGATACCAGTGAATGAACTAATTTTAAACCTTATGATGTATGAAGAATAACTTAAGGTGAATAAATAAGTAGATGAAGAACTAAGGAAGAAATATATAGCATTCAAGACTACTACCTCAAAGAACAAGGATAAAGAAAAAGTTCAAGTTCCTGTAGACACTTCCAAAAGTGAAGGCTCATACTCTGATAGTGATGATGAGATGGCTCATCTTGCAAGGAGATTCAAGAAGTTCTACTGAAAGAAAAAGTTCTTTATAAAATCAAACTACAAAGGAAGGTATAAAAATAAAGGACAGTGTAAAAAGGACAGGAAATGGAATGATAATACAAATGAGATAGTCTATTATGAGTGAAAATGAAAAGGTCATGTGAAAGCTGATTTCCCCAAACTGAAATTTAAGAAGAAGTATGAAGTAAAGGGCAAAGGATATAAAAAGGCTATGAAAGACACCTAGAGTGCCTCGGAAGATAGCTCAAGTGGATCTGACACTTCTGATACTGACAAGAACAAACATGCAAACCTATGTTTTATGACAAAAACATCCGAGGTAACACCCAATTCTCTTGTACATAATGCTTACTATTTTGAGAATGAAAGTGAATCAAACAATGATGAAAATATGACTAAGGATGAACTATTTGAATACTGTAGAATGCTTGAGGATATCTTTAATGAACTCAAGGATAAATATAAATTATTTAAAAGGCAACATGATCTAAATGCCAATTATAACTCTGATCTGGATATTGAGAAAGAAAAATGTGCTCATCTATTAAAAGAAAATACTGAACTCAAATTATCAAATGAGAAATTAAAGAGAGATCTTGAGAAGTTTACTGCAGGTAGAGATACCTTGACTCAGTTACTAAAAAAACAGATTGCTCCAAAATACACAACTGTTCTAGGATATCAACTAGGACAGAGAAGGATTATTAAAACTAAATTTGTTCCAAAATATATACAATTCACAGCTAGTTCAAGTTATGGACCATTTCTTGAAAAAAAAATTCTAAAGAACCAAACAAAGTGTTTATGTCTCAAAATATATCTGTTAATTATAGGAAATATGTGAGATAAGTATGGGTCCCCAAAGTTTTACTTGCTAACCTCTCTGGACCCACAAAAATCTGGGTACCAAAGTTACCCTACACTTAATCTGTTTTACATGAATTTTTTTTGAAGATATCCTGTAAAACTCTTTCGTACTTGGACAACGGATGTTCAAGACACATGACAGGAGACTACTCATGCTTCAAAATCCTAATTAAAGTTGATGGTGGACATGTCACATTCGGTGATAATGCAAAAGGGAAGATCGTTGGCTTATTCCAGATTGGTAACCCTAATACTGCATTAATTTCAAAAGTAATTTTTGTTTATGGATTAAAATATAATTTACTTTGTATCTCTCAGTTGTGTGATGATGGATTTAATGTTAAATTTGAAAATGATGCATGTAATGTTTTTAATTCTAAAAATGATTTAACATTTTCTGCTCTTAGAAATGAAAATGTATATGTTGTGGATTTAGATTATTTATCTAAGAAAAATGATTCATATTTAAATGATTTTCATAAGGAATCTTGGTTATGGCACAGAAGATTAGGACACTGCAATGTGAACTCTCTTAGGAAGTTAAATAGAAAAGTCTTAGTTAGAGACTTACCCAAATTAGAGTTTCCAAACAATAAAGTATGTAATCCTTGTCAAAAAGGAAAGCAACATAAAATCTCTTTCAAACAAAAGAAAGAAGTAACTATTTATCAACCTCTCGAGTTGGTTCACATGGACTTTTTTGGACCATCTAGAGTTTCAAGTCTCAATGGAAAGCACTATGTTTATGTTCTTGTAGATGATTTATCTAGGTATACCTGGACATTTTTCCTGGATCATAAAAGTGAATCTTGTTCACACTTTTCTAAGTATGCTAGGATTGTAGAAAATCTTAGTGGAATTAAGATTAAATCCTTAATAAGTGATCATGGTCATGAGTTTGAAAATCAAGATTTTAAAGCCTTTTTCTCACAAAGTGGTTACAATCATAACTTCTTTTCACCTAGGACACCCCAACCAAATGGTGCGGTAGAAATAATAAATAAAACCTTACAATAAATTTCTCAGACTATGCTTAATGAATATGATTTACCCATTTATTTTTGGGTTGAAGCTGTCAATACAGCTTGCTACATAATAAAAAAAGTCCTAATTAGACCCATTCTTAAGAAAACTCTTTATGAGTTGTGGAATAATAGGAAACCCAAAGTAGGTTATTTTAAAGTGTTTGGATGTAAAGTCTATATTCTGAACACTAAAGATAATTTAGATAAATTTTCCTCTAAATGTGATGAAGGAATATTTCTTGGATATTCTACTTCAAGTAAAGCCTATAGAGTCTTTAACAAGAAAACCAAATGTGTGGAGGAGTCTATATACATCATGTTTGATGAAGCAGATCCACGTGAACCCAAGACTTCACTAGAAAATATTGAAGAAGATATGTCCAATCTGTACATTGATGATACAACCTCAAATCAATATGTGATGGAATCTATGAAAACTTCCAGTTCTAGAAATTCTCCACATCTTTATCGTAGTGAACAAGATCAACCTGACCAACCTGAAATATCTAGTCCTACTTTCTCTAGACTAACTAAAACCCTTAATAATCATCCTTTAGATGTAGTTGTTGGAGATTTAGATAGAGGGACACAAACCAGAGCTTCCTTGAGAAACCTGGTTGAACATCAAGCCTTCTTGTCACAACTTGAACCTAAAAATATCAATGATGCAATCAATGATGAATTTTAGGTAATGGACATGCAAGAAGAACTTAATCAGTTTGAAAGAAATAAAGTTTGGAAACTTATAGATAGACCTAAGGATAATTTGACCATAGGAACCAAATCGGTGTTTAGAAATAAGGTTGATGAAGTTGGAAATATAGTTAGTAATAAAGCTAGACTAGTTGCACATGGATATAATCAAGAAGAGGGAATTGATTATGAAGATACCTTTGCACCAGTAGCTAGACTTGAGGAAATTAGGATCTTACTTGCCTATACAGCACACTTGAATATTAAACTTTATCAAATGGATTTCAAAAGTGCATTCCTAAATGGTTATATAATTGAAGATGTTTTTTTTAACAACCCCCCAATTTTAAAAATCCACATTTTCCAAATCATGTGTTCAAATTATCAAAAGCTTTATATGGTTGGAAACAAACTCCAAGAGCTTGGTATGAAAGGTTGAGTAATTTTCTTATTTCTAAAGGTTTTAAAAAAGGACTTTCATATCCTAATTTATTTATAAAAAGAGTTTCTAAAGAAGTTTTAATAGCCCAAATATATGTAGATGATATTATTTTTGGATCTTCTAAAAATTCTTTATGTAATGATTTTTCAAAAATAATGAAAAGTGAGTTTGAAATGAGTTTGATGGGTGAACTTAAATATTTTTTGGATTTCAAATATTTCAAAATAAAGAAGGTATTATTTTAAATAAATTTAAGTACACAAAAGATATTTTAAAAATATATGGTTTTGATATCATTAAGAGCAGTGAAACTCCTATGAGTTCTACATGTAAGTTAGATCTTGATGAAAATGGAAAATCAGTTGATCAAACTGCTTATAGAGGAATGATTGGGAGTTTACTGTATTTAACTTCCAGTAGGACAGATATTATGTTCAGTGTGTGTATGTGTGCGAGATTTCAAGCAAACCCAAAAGAGTCACACCTAAATGCTGTTAAAATAATTTTCACATACCTTAAGTATACAATTAACTTAGGATTGTTCTATCCAAAAGGACAATCATTTGATTTGGTTAGCTATTCAGATGCTGATTTTGGTGGATGTAAGTTAGATAGAAAGAGTACCTCTAGAACATGTCACTTTTTGGGAAAGTCACTAATATCATGGTGTAGTAAAAAGAAAAATTTAGTAGCATTATTAACTACTGAAGAAGAGTACATTGCTTCTGGTAGTTGTTGTGCACACATTTTGTGGATGAAACACACCTTATTAGACTATGGATTTCAATTTAGACATATCCCCATAAACTGTGATAACACTAGTTCTATTAACATATCCAAAAATCCAATTTCTCATTCTAGAACAAAGCATATTGATGTAATACATCACTTTCTGAGAGAAAATTATAAAAAAGGTAATATAACTCTTGAGTTTATTGGGACTGAACATCATCTTTCTGATATATTCACTAATCCCTTAAATTCTAAGAGAATAAATTACATTAGACATGAACTAGGAATGATAAATCAGTAGAGGATCCTTAAAACTGATCTTCTTGAAACTGATCTTCTTGAAACCGATCTCATAAAACTGATCTGTTGAAACTTATCTTCTTGAAACCGATATTCATGAAACTAATCTTCTTGAAACCGATCTTCATGAAACCGATCTTCTTGAAACCGATCCCTTGAAACTGATCTTCTTGAAACCGATCCCTGAAACCGATTTATTGCCACCGATGTAGTTACAGATTTTTTTTAAAGTTTTGTCTGTTTTAACTAAAATGACGTTGTTTTACTTTCATTTTTTACAAATTTAAATTTTATGTTTTATGATTTACAATCCCTAAATTATATATTTGGTTCAATCCATCTTGACCTTTCACCTTCTCCTCTTCCGTAAAACCTTTTACCTTTTGTCACTCTTCCTCTCGACTCACTACCTCTCAACTTTGTTGGAATCCGAAGCCTTGTCATGGCAAGGACTAAGCGCACAATGGAAGAACCCAGAAAATCTCTTTATGCTAAGTGATATAAAGGTGAGTCTAATGGGACTGCAAAACCAAGCATGGAAAGCCGAGTGGTTACGGCTGAAAAAGAGGTATTTGCTGAATGGATTCTGTTGAGCAAATCCTTTTTGTTGAAAGTGCTAGAATCACAAGGATGGCTCAGTTGGTTCACCAATAATGGAAGACCATATTATCCCTATCTAGTGCATGAGTTCTATCAACATTTGAGGATATCCCTGGATTAAGCTGAGGTAGCAAAGATGAAGTCTGTAGTAAAGGGAAAGAAGATAGATTTTTCATCTATGGAATGGGATGAATGCTTGGAAATTCCTCATGAAGGAGTCTTTGCTGACTATCCCGGTAACATTCCACCTTCCTCTAATTTGTTCTCTTATGAAGATACTCTGGAAGAGCTAACTGGAAATGAATAATCCAGAAGGACTGTTTCAAATGAATTTGAAGGAGAAGTAAGACTACTTTTTAAGTTCATACAACATCAAATATTCCCAAGGAAGGGATATTTCTCTGCTATGAATTATCAGGATGTTTTCTTGATATTTTTGTTGAAACATGGGATAAAATTAAATCTGTGTAGGTATCTAATGGTTCATATCTCTGATTTTATTAAGCCATCCAAGAAGGCAACCTGCTTATACTATCTGAGGATGATTTCTGCTATGTTGAAAATATTAGGTTGTGTGGAAGATGAAGATTAAGTGGTAAGTGATTATTGTGGCTTTTGTCTTCAAAATATATTTTTAAGAGGGTGAAAATCTTCTGGAACCCATGGAAGAGATGTTAGGTAGGAGATGAGGAAATACTGTATGAGTATTTCAATCTAGTTGACCACCCTTCTAGACCAAAGGACCAAGTTGATCCAGGTCTCAAAACAAGATAAGTTCTAGTTTATTCTGATAAGGAATATGAGCCTAAAGTGAAAAGGGAAGAAGGATCTCCTTTTGATGATAGGAGTGATCCTGATATTACTAAAAGTCCCAAAGACATGTCTTATGGACCTGCTAGTCCACCTTTAGACTTTCCCTCTAAAGAATCCTTATTAGGTGATGAGGATGAAGAAGAAACTAAAATTACTAGAGTTGAAGGCTATGTTAGTAAATCTGATAAGGAATTAGATGATGATGGTGGTGGTGGTGGTGGTGATAATAGAGGAAATGATGAGCATGTGATTGACTCTCTAAAAGTGGGACAACAAATGGTTGACAGATCCAGTGAGGAATTTGTACATGGAGTTGGTGAGGGTGTTGAGCATGTTGAACAACAGGTTATTAGTCATGGAGATACTGAACATGAGGACAGATCGCCTCTTCCTAATGTTGAAAATCAAGAGATCATTCAGGAATTGATTGATCTTATGGATGCTGGCCAAGAGGAAGAAGCTGAAGTTCTAGTGCCTCAGTTTGAGGAAGTGCCTGCTGAAGTTGCAGTGGCTAGAGCACAAGCAGAACCTGAAGTTCAGTTGGTTCCTATTCCCAAACAAGTTATTATAGCCTGAAACTAGAATGAAGAAGTTGATGTTTATGATGTTGTTCTTGTACTAGAGAATAGAATGATAATCTAGGATACATTCTTCTTGGTTTAGAGTATGACTCATATGAGGAGAGGATACCTACTCCTTCTTCTTCACAAGTCCAAGATGAACCAAAATTTTTTGCATTTGTTCCACCAACTGAACCTCCACTAGTAAAACCTGTAGTTAAGTCAGTTCCTAGTGACTATGTTAATAAAGCTGATTTGGAGAAATTTAAAAATGATATATATGAGTCTGTTATAGCTTCAGTTGGATCCAGAAATGAAGCCTCTACTTATTCAGGTATCTCAGATGCTGATGCAGTAAAGATTGCAAGAATGGTGATCCAGGATATTTAACTAAATCTCATTACTATATCAGAAACCATTAATGGGCATAACACCTTGTTGAGAGAAGAAGTATGAAAGATGAGAAATGAGTTAAATTCTTTGACCTCAGACTTCAAGACCCACTTTAGTGGTGTTCTGGAAGTTCTTAGGAACTTGGTAACTCATCTACTCAGTGTGAATATGAATAATTTGAAAGAAGAACTTGGGAAAATGTTTACTGGCCCATCCAGTTCCAGGAGTGGAAAAGGTGTTGTTGCTGATTTAGAATCTCTCAAGATTGTGATGAGAGAGGAACTTCAAAAACTTCAGAATGTTTCAGACAAAGAAACCCTTGAAAAAGTAAATAGAAATACAGATCTTGTATACAATATGGTCAGACAGTGCACAAATGAAGCCTCTGTAGCTCAGAAAGAAATTCAGGAAAAGGTGGATAAGTATTTCACTAAGATTTATACCAAGCATGATCTCATCAATAGCTTCAAGTTTCTCACAAAAAATCTTATAATTCCCCCAATTATATAAGCTTTCAAGAAGAAAGTCCTTCAATTGAAGGAATTTACACCTTTTCTGAGTAAATTTATGGAAAATAATGATGACTTCGAGAAGGTAATGCAATATGGTGGTGAAATCATTAATGATTTCATCAATCTCCTTAAGCCTTATCTGCATGTTCAGGCCAAGGATATTGTGGTCTCTCCAGCTGCTTCAATTGGTCTTGCCTCTCAGCCTTCTGCTCTAATGACTGTCTCTCAGGCCCTTACCCAGATTCGACCGATCATTACAGAGTAGACTCCTAGTCATGTGTTGTCAGAAAGGCGACCTACCCTTGCAGCTACTATTACTACAGGTGTTGTAAGAACTTGGTTCTTATTCATGAGGTACGAATTTCTTCTTTTCCTTTTCCTTAAGTGTTTTTGAGAAAACAAGGGAAATGTGGGGAAAATCCCAAATTTATGGGCACACTCCATGTACTTTTTCCACACGCTGTGTACTTTGGCCATGTGGGATGAGTATACAGGGCGTGTAGGAATGTCGTCGATTAAGGGTGTAAAAACTAACTACATGCCATGTAATTAGTAATACACGCCATGTAATGAGTTGGCATGTGAACAGTAAGGCGGTGGAAGTAGCTGCCGGAGGAATGATGGTACATGTCATGTACTTAGTAATACACACTGTATAATTAGTCGTTATATGAACTATAAGGCAGTGGAGAGTAGCCGTCAGTGAACAGTTAAAAAAAGAAAGTACACGCCGTGTACTTGAGAGTACACACCGTGTAGTTATTTTTTTTCGTTAAAAATAGTCAGTAGCCTCCTCATTCGGAAAAGGATTCATAGAACACACTAGGAGCCACGGGAGAGGAGGCCGAGACTTGGAGGAGCTCTCTAACGCTCACCGGGACTCCGATTCCTCTGCCGTCGATCTCGTTTGAGCTGTGTGGGTGAGATCTTCTCTCTTCTTGAACCTATCCTTCCAATTCTTTCCCTAAGGGAAGTTATTTGGGTTTGAATGATTAATATTTTATCTCAGATCTATTTCATTCTTGGTCGTTTCAGGAGGTGCCTTTCATGTATATCAATCAGAGGAGATCGAGGTAGGTGGTCTTGTGTTTAATTCCAACTGTCGAGTTGCTTTTGTGTTCCATTGAGCCACGCGCCCATGTTCTGGGTGTCGTTTGGTTGAGACTTTGACTGTTCAAATACCTAGAATTGCATAGGTAATCTAATGAATAAGTATAAACTGATGTTTTGGATTGTTGCTTTGATCCAGGGCCACCCCGAGGGTGTGTTTCCCTTGTTTAGCCCTTTGGTCAGGATACCCATGGGTATGCCATGATTATAGCATGTTTTGAGTTTTCTTGAGAGGAAACATATATAAATTGCTTGCTTATGCATTGGGCTTGGCCCGGTTACTTGCTTTTCCTATAGAATGTATGAGGGTGGTGTTTTGTTCAGCCTGAGGGCAGTGTTCGTTTAGCCTGAGGGCAACATTTATTATGCCTATGGGCAGTAGATTCTATGCCTGAGGACGATATCTCGTATGCCTAAAGGTAATATTTGTTATGCTTGATGGCAGTCACCTGAGAGATTTGTTCCTGCTTGCCTGAGGGTAAGGAATTGTATGTATGAGGAAAATGTTTACTTGAATATTCATTGTGGTGATTTCTTATGTTATACCTTCCAAGATAAAGCACGGTCTTGGTATTATTATCATCTTTTACTTGTTAGATATCCTGTTGTAGTTTCTGCTATGTCACTGGTATAGGATATTGTTGGTTAAGGCCGAGTCTTAGGAAACTCATAATTCAATTATATTGAATTGATAAACAATTATTAAATGGTAATGTAACTGGTAGGAATGGTTACTTTTGAGTACTTCCTAGTTTACTATATTTCATTATTGCACATTTTTGTTGCACATTTTCACTGACAGTTGGGCACGAGCCTTTGGTGGTTGCCTAATGGGATTTATTTCTCACACCCTGTTTGATCCACGTCTTGTGCCCAAACAGATTATATTGTTACAGGTGTTGATAAGGGTAAGGGTCCCTACATAGGTACATGATTGTTGCGGAGGAGTAGAAGAGCATGTGACCGAGTTTAGGCTTGCGATGCTACTGAGCTCCTGTTGCACTGCTTTGGTTTTTTTTGATGTACTTGTACCTTGTGCTATATTTTATCAGATTGCAGTGTATTCTTTTTTGGCCGCTTTCTTAGAATTAGAGACATATTACATCATCATATATATGACTGTTGGTTGTCTTTTACTTTAGTTTCGTTTTCCATTTCATGTCTATATTGTTTACTGCTTCTACTTTTGTATGTTTATATTTATTTCTGCTATACTACACTTTGAAAAAATGAGGGCATAGTTTCACCACTATCAGTCCTAGGCCCTCGCTACTAGTCGGCAACCTCTGGTATTTGGGGAAATGTGCTTGAGTTCATGTGACCAACCGGGTTCGGGGCACCCATTGTGTGGCACCCGGATCCGGGATGTTACAAAGTGGTATCAGAGGAGTTTCTTTTCTTTGGATTACTGTTTGAAGCCTATAACCAAGGATAGAATGGAATATGCACTTGGTAATAAGCTGTGCTCGGGATTAGCTAACCTATGTACAGGGAAAATCCAATCTACCTCATTTAATTGCAATTTTTTTGGTTTTTCAATTATTACAATTGATTTTATTTTCACCGTTGGGTGATGCACTTGTGGTTTTCTGTTTATATTTTTATAACTGGGTTCTCTTTAGTCGCAACCTGATGAGATGATGGTATTCCATTTCATGAATCATTTAGGCACATGTTAGAATCACATGCCATGCATAGTTTCCATTCCATTTTGGTGCATTAGAAATTGCACGTTGTTGTGATAGATGTTGTGCTAGAAATGCATGTTGTTGTGATAGGTACCTTGATAGATACGCCTACTATTGATAGGGTATTGGTACATGTTATGGTTGGGTTTCTATATGCTAAACTTTGGTTCCTGATAAGTATGGGCTTTCTTAGATCGGAATTTATTGGATCATGATCCAACCTTTTGTTGCGTTTTGTACTATAATGTGAAGGGTTGGGTGATAAACTTTGGTTCGCGGGGATTATGGCCCCCCACAGTTCAGAAATTGGCATACCGATGCTTGAAATTAAAGAAAAAGGGGCTTCGGAGTAGTTTCTGAGGCTTACTGTTCGGAAAAAACCCAGAATACATGATGTGTAGTTCTGACTACATGCCATGTACTCTTCTGTTTGGGAAGAAATGGAATTTTTTTAAATACACGTCGTGTAGTCTCTAACCGTGTCATATGACGTGTGGGTAGAAACACGGGATAGGGAAGTTCTTGTGGGAACACGCCGTGTACCGGTTGTACACGTCGTGTCGACTTGACCCTATGTCCTTAATGTGACTAACAATATGGATAGAGAAATCTTAGCTTATACACGCCATGTCAATTCCGCACACGCTGTGTAGTTTAATCTTGGGATTCGACCATGTAGTTAACAACACAGGTTGGTGTTATCCTTTCTCATACACGCCGTGTCCATTTGGAACATGCCATGTAGTGTGATCCGTGAATCCAGCCGTGTCTCGAACAACATGGGTCGGTGGAGCTCATCTAGTACACGCCATGTACCTGTGGGACACACCATGTAGTCTTGACCGATGAGAGACCGTGTGGACTTGGCCGTGTGGCTGGGGAGATGGGGTGGTGTACACACCATGTGTGGGTGTAACACGCCGTGTACCTGGGGTTGAGACACGCCCAGGTTAGCATCAGAACACGACCATGTAAGGGCTTAAGGGTACACGCCGTGTAGACTTTATACATGTCGTGTAGTCTCCTTTTTCTAGTTATTATGGTTTTTGTTTTTATTTTCGTTGGCACTCTTAATCGGACAAAAGAAACCTTGACAGTAAATTAAACTAAGGTGTGTTTTGGACCTTGTAGAGTCATGCCACCGAGACGACCAAGAGCTGTTCACCAAGAGAGTGATGACAATTATACTCTAGACATGGTAGGCCATAGGCTACCAATGGATCCTCCAGTAGTTCCAGATGCGGCGCCAGCCGTTATAACAGACGCAGGCGTGGATGCATAGTTTTGTGAAGGCTTCATGCGGTTCATGCAGACCTTCCAGGGAGCACCGTCGGTTGCCACATCTATGGAAGAGCTGACATATATAATCCAAAAGCAGCATCCACCTACATTTTCAGGGGATGGAGGACCACAAGCTGCGGAGTCATGGATGGATTCAATGCGGACAATCTTCGATCATTTGGAGATGCCTCCTGGGAGGAGGGTCAATCTCACTACTTACATGTTGCGTGATTTCTCCAAGAGATGGTGGGATGTTACCACCCAGACTGAGCATCACTGGAACATGGCGTGGGAAGTTTTTTAGGCAGTCTTCTATGACTTTTTCTTTCCAGAGATGCTAAGGGAAGATCGATCTTGAGAGTTCATGAATCTGCATTAGGGCACCATGTTGTTGATGGATTATTCTGCCCGCTTCACCGAGCTACAACGTTTTGCACCTATTCTAGTGGGTGATGAGACGTTGAGGGCTATATGTTTTGAGGATGGTCTTCGATATGACATTCGAGCACTGGTGAATGTTTGCAGGTTGCCTACAGTACATGCTATTATGAACCAGGCATTGATTACTAAGCGGAACCTATGGGAAGTTAGTGGTGCAGACCAGGGTGGTTTGGTACTAGTCTCTAGTACTATCTCTACTAGTAAGAGGAAGAGGAAGATAGATTTCTCTCACGGTGGTATTACTAGCTAGAATAATTCTTCAGGTAGCCAGGTAATGTGCTACCAGTGTGGTACAGAGGGGCACAAGAGACCTCAGTGTCCACGTGACCCAGTGGAGTGCCGAGATTGCGGCAGGATGGGTCATCTGCAGCATTTTTGCAGGGCATTTCTACCAATGACTAGTGAGAGGGGTTCTGTGCAGACTCAGTGTGCAGGAGTAGGGTCAGCAGCTTCTTACCAGTTAGGGAATTGGAATACGTCAGGATGTTCAGGCCGAGGTGGTGGTCATTGCCATGGTAGCCAGACACTAGGATCTTAGAGATAGCAAGGCAGGTCAGCTCAGGGTAGCCAGGCTGTGTCGCAGGGCCATGACACTGGATAGACATATGCAGTGCAATAGACCCAATAAGAGCAGGATCCTGGACCTTCCACTATCAGAGGTACTATTTTAGTTTCTTCTATTTTATCTTCGGTACTTTTCGATATTGGTGCTACACATAGCTTTATATCTGTGCCCATTGTAGAGAGCCTTGGGCTCAGTGTTTCTTCTTCTTCTGATATCATGATGCTAGACACTCTGTTGGAAATTAGAACGACAAGTGTGCATCAGTGCAAGGAGTTCCCCCTAGAGGTTGGTGTGTTTCACTTTCTATGGGACCTCTATGTCTTAGAGATGATGGGCTATGATGTCATTCTTGGTATGGACTGTTCGGTACCCTTTAGAGACTTTTTAGATTGCTATCGTCATAGGGTGAGTATCACATCACTAGAGGGCGGAGAGTTTCTATACAAGGGCGAATGGGATGTCCAGGTGAGCCGAGATGGACCCGAGCATCGTGGGTGAGGAGGAGTGACAGCCCATATTGTGAGTTTATATCTGGATGACTAGAGAACTTGTCAAAAGGATTTCCCTCCAGTGGTTAATCGTTTCAAGGATGTCTTCCTGGAAGACTTTTCAGGTCTACCTCCAGAGCGAGAGGTGGATTTCTCTATTGAGCTTGTTCCAAGAGCGGCACTGGTGTCCATTCCTCCTTATAGGATGGCTACACCATAATTACAAGAGCTCAAGAAGCAGTTGGAGGAGTTACAGGTAAAGGGTTTCATCTAACCCAGTACTTATCCTTGGGGTTCACCTATCCTGTTTGCAAAGAAGGCAGACGGTACCCTCACACTCTGTGTGGATTATCGGAAACTGAACTAGTTGATGGTTAAGAACCAATATCCCTTACTGAGGATTGATTATATTTTTGATCAACTTTGAGGAGCACAAGTGTTCTCAAACATTGACTTGAGATCCAGATATCATCAGTTGCGTGTTAGACCATAGGACATACCACTTACAGCCTTTCGGAGAAAATATGGTCTATACGAGTACTTAGTCATGCCCTTCAGACTCATAAACGCACCAGTGGTCTTCATGGCTATGATGAATCGTGTGTTCCACCCATATCTGGATTCTTTTGTGGTGGTCTTCATGGATGATATCTTGGTGTACTCTCACACTCGACACGACCATGCCACCCATCTTGAGATCGTATTGAGTACATTGAGGGAGCATCAATAATATTCTAAGATCTCAAAGTGCCACTTTTGTATAGATCAAATTCACTTCACGGGTCATATTATCTCAGAGGCAGGAGTTGCAGTAGACCCAGAGAAGGTGAGAGCAATAGTTTTTTAGGACCAGCCTAATAAAATGTTTGAAATATGGAGTTTTTTGGGGCTGGATGGTTACTAAAGGTGCTTTATACTCGACTTCTCCCACTTAGCAGCACCGTTGATGGGTTTGACTAAGAAGGGTATGAATTTTGTTTGTTCAGAAGCTTGTGAGGCAGCCTTTCAGAAGCTGAATGGAAGGTTGACATCAGCACCAGTCCTGATAATTCCAGAGAAAGGGAAGATCTATATAGTTTACTGTGATACATCAGGTATTGGGCTGGGAGTAGTGTTGATGTTGGGCGATCAAGTAGTTGTGTATAGGTCTCAGCAGTTGAGGCCACATGAGAGGAATTACCTGGCGCATGATCTCGAGTTGGCTGCAATTGTTCATGCGTTACATTGTTGGAAACATTATCTTTTGGGAGAACATTTTGTGGTGTTTACAGACCACAAAAGTCTTAAATACATCTTTACCTAGCCTGAATTGAATTTGAGACAGTGAAGGTGGGTTGAATACCTTCAGTCCTTCGACTTTGAGATTGATTATACATCTGGTAAGGGTAACGCAGTGGCTGATGCACTGAGTAGGAGGACTCAGATACATGCAGTGCAGGAGCCCGGTGGTGAGTGGCAGCTTATGGCTTTGTTCTCTGAGATGCATTTAGAGGTGCACGATAGTCAGGGGTGATCCTATCTTTCATCCTTAGCTGTGACTTATACCCTCCTGGATAGAGTGAGGATGTTGCAACTATCAGATTTAGAAGGCCTAGTTCTACAGGAGTTGGTGGTAGATGTGGACCCTCCTCCTGATTGGATGATAGGTGATGATGAGGTACTACGCATCCATGGATGAGTGTGGGTTCCAAGGGATATACGTGAGGATTTGATGCAGGAATTTCATGCTTCATCTTGGGCAGTACATCCTGGAGTTACCAAAATGTACCGTGACTTGAGATATCAGTATTGGTGGCCAGGTATGAAAAGAGAGGTAGGTGGTTTTGTTACGAGATGTTCCACCTGTCAGAAGGTGAAGGCAGAGCATTAGAGGCCAGCCAGACTGTTACACCAGTTACACATTCCGGAGTGGAAATGTGATGATGTCACGGTAGACTTCGTGACTGGGTTGCTGAGGTCACCTCGAGGCAATGATCTTGTATGGGTTGTTATGGACAGACTTATGAAGGTATCTCACTTTTTGTCGATCAAGGAGACCTTCGGTGTTGACGAGATCGAAAAGATATATATTCGAGAGGTATTACGTCTTCATGGGGTCCCTCATTCTATCATTTCAGATAGGTACGCTCATTTTACATCTTGTTTCTGGAAGATTTTTCAGAGGGCACTGGGTACACAGGTGCTTTTGAGAACAGCTTACCACCCCCAGACCGATGGCCAGTCAGAGCGTACAATACAGGTGCTAGAGGACATGTTTCATGCATGCGTCCTGGATTTTGGGGGCTCTTGGGAGAAGCACATACCCCTGTTCGAGTTTGCCTATAATAATAGTTTTCAGGAAACTATTGAGATGACACCATACGAGGCTTTATATGGTAGGCCATGCCGATCACCCTTGTGCTGGTTGGAGGTAGGTGATGCAGTATTACTGGGACCACGTCTCATGCAGTAGACTTTAGAGCAGGTCCAATTGATTCAAAAGTGGATGGCTACTGCACAGTCTCGTCAAAAATCTTATGTTGATCGCCGCAGATGACCCTTGGATTTTGTGGTCAGGGATCAAGTTTTCTTGCATGTTTCACCGAGGTTGGGACACAGGTAGATCAGAATACAAGTTAAACTTTCACCGAGGTATGTAGGTTCGTTTCAGATTCTGGAGAGAGTTGGGTCGGTTTCCTATCAGTTGCAGTCACCACAGAGGTACCGGGCCATGCACGATGTCTGCCACATATCTCACTCACGCCGCTATCACTCAGACCCGTCTCACGTTTTTCAGCCCAAGGAGGTTGAACTTCATGTTGATGCATCCTTTGAGGAGAATCTGATTCGTATTGTTGATAGGAGCACGAAGGTTGTCTGAGGCCAGTCAGTTCCTCTCGTACAGGTGTTATGGCAGTATGGCCGAGTGCAAGAAAAAACCTAGGAGCGGGAGACCGACGTACGTGCTCAGTGGCCAGAGTTGTTCTCAGATTTATCTTCACCACCTTTGGAAAGGCAATTCGGGGAAGAATTTCTTTAATGGGGGAAGTTTGTAAGAACCTGGTTCTTATTAATGAGGTACGAGTTTCTTCTTTTCCTTTTTCCTTAAGTGTTTTTGAGAAAACAAGGGAAATGTGAGAAAAATCCCAAATTTATGGGTACACGCCATGTACTTTTTCCACACGTCATGTACTTTGGCCATGTGGGATGAGTATACAGGGTGTGTAGGCATGTCGGTGATTAAGGGTGTAAAAACTAACTACACGTCGTGTACTTAGTAATACACACCGTGTAATCAGTCGACAGGTGAGCAGTAAGGCGGTGGAAGTAGCCACCAGAGGAATGATGGTAAATGCCGTGTAATTAGTAATACACATCATGTAATCAATCGGTAGATGAACAATAAGGCGGTGGAGAGTAGCCGCCAGCGAACAGTTAAAAAAATAAAGTACACACCGTGTAATTGAGAGTACACACCGTGTAGTTATTTTTTTCATTAAAAACAGGCAGTAGCCTCCTCATTTGGAAGAGGAGGCATAGAACGCACCAGGAGCCATGGGAGAGGAGTTCGATACTTAGAGGAGATCTCGAATGCTCATTGGGACTCCGATTCCTCCGCCTTCAATCTTGTTTGAACCGCATTGGTGAGATATTCTCTGTTCTTGAACCTCTCCTTCCAATTCTTTCCGTAAGGTATGTTATTTGGGTTTGAACGGGTAATCTTTTATCTCAGATCTACGTCGTTCTTGGTCATTTCGGGAGGTGACTTTCACATATATCGATCAGAGGAGATCGAGGTAGGTGGTCTTATGTTTAATTCTAACTGTCAAGTTGATTTTTGTGTGTCATTGAGCCACGTGACCATGTTAAGGGTGTCTTTTGGTTGATACATTGACCGTTGAAATACCTAGAATTGCATAGGTAATCTAATGAATAATTATAAATAGTTGTTGCTTTGATCTAGGGCCACCCCGAGGGTGCGTTTCCCTTGTTTATCCATTTGGCTAGGATACCCGTGGGTGTGCCGTGATTATAACATGTTTTGAGTTTTCTTGAGAGGAAACATATATAAATTGTCTGCTTATGCGTTGAGCTCAGCCTATTTACTTTCTTTTCCTATGGAATGTCTGAGGGTAGTGTTTTGTTTAGCTTGAGGGTAGTGTTCGTTTAGCATGAGGGCAACATTTCTTATGCCTGTGGGTAGTAGCTTATGTGCCTGAGGGAGATATCTCATATTCCTGAGGGTAATATTCGTTATGTTTGAGGGTAGTCACATGAGGGATTCGTTCCTGCTTTCTTGAGGGTAAGGAATTGTATATATGAGGAAAATGTTTACTTGAATATTCATTGTGGTAATTTCTTATGTTGTACATTCCAAGCTAAAGCACATGCTTGGTATTATTATCATCTTTTACTTATTAGATAGCATGTTGGGGTTTCTGCTGTGGCACTGGTATAGGAGATTTTCGGTCGAGTCCGAGTCTCAGGAAACTCATAATTCAATTATATTGAATTGATAAAAAATTATTAAATGGTAATGTGACTGGTAGTAATGGTTACTTTTGAGTACTTCTTAGTTTACTGTATTTCATTATAGCACACTGTTGATGCACATTTTCACTAACAGTTGGGAATGGGCCTTTGGCGGTTGCCTAATGGGATTTATTTCTCACACCCTGTTTAGGCCATGTATTGGGATCAAACAGATTATATTGCTATAGGTTTCGATAAGGGAAAGGGTCCCTATGCAGGTACATGATTGTTGCGGAGGATTAGGAGAGCATGGGATCGAGTTTAGGCTTGCAATGTTGTTGAGCTCCTGTTGCACTGCTTTGGTTTTGTTTTGCTGTACTTGTACCTTGTGTTTTATTTTATCAGATTGCAGTGTATCCTGTTTTGGCTACTTTCTTAGAATTAGAGACATATTGAATCATCATATATATGACTTTTGGTTGTCTTTTACTTTAGTTCTGTTGTCCATTTTAGGTCTATATTGTTTACTACTTCTACTTTTGTATGTTTATATTTATTTCCGCTGCACTACACTTCGAAAAATGAGGGCGTAGTTTCCCCACTATCAGTCCTATTCCCTCACTGCTAGTCGGCATCCTCTGGTTTTCGGGGAAATTTGCTTGAGGTCATGTGACCAACCGGGTTAGGGGCACCCGTTGTGTGGCACCCGGATCCGGGACATTACATGTGTTGCCCTGCCTGGTGTTATCTTCAGACCACCTCTTCCCTCTACCACTTCCAAACCTTCTCGTTCTCCCTCGGATCCTTTGGAAAAAGGCAAAGCTCCTCAGCATCCAAACCCTTAGTGATGGATTGTATCTTTTGATTGGGTTTTGTATCTTTTTGTTTTACTTGTACTTTTCTGCCTTTTAATGAATATCCTTATGTTTCCCTTTCTGTTCTATTATTTCTCCTTACTCCTTTTTCTTTTTTTTCTAATCCCAAAAGGGGGAGACAAATAAGACATCTATTATACCTAAGCTGTACATTATTTATCTAAGGGGGAGTTTTTTTGGTTTAGGACACATGGAATCTAATCACCTTAATCCATTTAGTGAGGGGGATCTTTGTTAAAATTTCAAGCAAGAAAAAAATTTAGTTATATTTGACAATTACTTTCAGTGCAGCATGCTATGTCAAACTATCTTTATTATATATATTTTTACATGTATTCCATAATTTTTGATTATCAAAAAGGGGGAGATTGTTGGGCCCTCTATGATTTTGTAGTTTTCATAATCACAAATAATGTCAATATACAGATTATCATGCCTTTTAATATCTCTATGTAAATCAATTATGTCATACATAACAATATACTTAAATAAGTTAATAACCTATTCATGAATCAATATGTTTACCAGTGTATTTTTTACATGTATTTTTGGATAACTCTTGTCTTGAATGATTCGTGTAAGACCAAAGTTCGACACACCAAAGATGACACATCGAATTCGGAACACTGAATTCGACACACCGAAGTTCGACACACCGAAGTCGAAACACCAAAGTCGATACACTAAAGTTTGAAAAATTGAAGATGACACACCGAAGTCGACACACCTAAGTCGACACACTGAAGTTCAACACACCAAAGTTTGAGAGACCGAAGTTCAACAGACAGAAAATGACACACCGAAGTTCAATAGACTGAAGTTCGACAGAACCAAGTTGACACACCAAAGTTGACAGACCAAAGTTCGACAGACCGAAAACAACACACCAAATTCGACACACCGAAGTTGACATACTGATGTTACCAAACCGAAGGCAACAGACCAAAGATGACTCACCGATAGTCATAAATAACTGCTTTGATTTTATTAATTCAAATTTATTTATAACAGTCATATTTAGACAATTTAATGTTTCTGACATTATTTAATGTTGTCTATAGGACTATTCGTAGATTGTATGCGGTACATGAACGTGCGGAGAGATTCATACCTAGTGGATCTTGAAGTATAAAAGGACTTCAATCTGAGATCAACTGACATATGCTAAAGTGAGATGAATACACAGAGATATACAGACGTGCATAAAGCTGGAAGAACATGCTGAAAAACAGACTGTGCAAATACGCAAAGAGAGAAACTAAATGCATGAGATTACAAGAAGTTTCGAACAAGTAATATTTGATGAAGCTCATTGTACATTGAGACACTGATGAGCTGAACCTTTTTACATCTGGAAGCTGGATTATAGAATCTATGACACTCTGTTCTGAAGTCAACTTCCAGAAGAAGACTCAAATATCATTTTCTCAACATCTATTAAGTCTAGAGCATTACTGCATAACACACAGATAATTCTTAACTCTATTCTATTTCATAACTCTGTTGTGTTTTATCATTACTAATTGGGAAGTGTGTATATTTTTTACACACACTGTCTCTTGAGAATAACTGGAGGATATTAAAATATCCTCAGTCTCAATCCCTTCTTACACTTGTATCCCACGTAGAATTGTGGAAGAGATCCTATGTGATCTGTTTATTTGTTTTTCCCATGAATAACTGTGGTAGAGGTCAAGTGTGACCTAGACAGCCGAGTGTGCTATTGTGAACCCTAATCCATGGTGTGGAACAAAAGTTTATTAATATAAATTTATTGGTGGCAGGTGATCACCAAGTGGAGAGGACTAAGTCTCAGCTTGAGACTGAACCTCTTGTTTTATCTGCTACGATGTTTATCTTATATTTTTTATGTGTTAAGTATTTCCTACATTAAGATAAACTGAACTTTGATAGTTAGTTTAGAAAGTGTTTACATTTGTTTTTAATCAGTAGGTTTGTTTCGAAAGTTTTATTAATCTTAAGATTGGTATAACTAAGAACTAATCAATCTTCTGAGAACCAAATTGAACCTTCAAGACTTTTATAAATTCACTACAAACTAACTTTGTGTTTATTTTTATAGGGGGATATTATTTTGTAAAGAGCCATTTTTAACAGAAATTTTTATAGATACTCAATTCACCCCCCTCTTGAGTCATCTACTCCGACCAACAATTACTATAAGAAGAGTTGAATACACACCAAAAGAGATGGTTGATATTGATTAAGGATTATGAATGCTCAATACACTACAAAATTGACAAGGCGAAAAATTTAGCTGATATAATGGGTTAGAAAGACCTTGATAGTTTATCTATGATGAGGATTGAAAGATATCCAATACTTATGTATTTATAGAAGGTGGATCTTGAAAACACGAATAAAGGGCATGAGTCATATCTTTCTCGTATAGATATTTAATCATCCAACCATGTGAGGATTAAAGTGGCATAGAAGGAGTATGTTGAATGGTAGAATGAGGTGAGAAGTATTCTAGAGTTAAACAATTATTATGAATAAATAATAAGGTTCATGAACTAAGTATATGTCCTATCAATATCGAAATAAAGTTGGAGCTATTGGATGAATCTTATAGTTCATAATTATCTATTTATCATAGAAGTATAAAGATATATAGAGATCTAAAAGAGTATTTTTGGTGGAACAATATAAAAAGGGATATTGTAGAGTATGTATATTGATGCCTATTATGTCATAAAGTTAAGGATAAGAGACAAAAGTCTAAGGTTATATTACAACAATTACCCAAACCAGAATGGAAATAAGAAAAAATTACCATAGATTTCATCATCAGACTCCCTAAAACATCTGAAGGGAAAACTATTATTTGGATTTTAGTCAATGATGTTATAAAATCAGTTCATTTTTTCCATAATAGAATATTTATATCTTTATTTTATTCCAAGGATATACACTAAGTAAGTTGTAAGGTTTCATGGAGTACCAAATTTTGTTGTTTCAGATTGATATATAAGGTTTATATTGAAGTTCTAGAGAATTATTTAGTAAGCATTGAATACAGAATTGAGCTTTAGCACTACATATCATCCTCATATAGATGGTCAGTCTGACATTACTATTAAAATCCTAGAAGATACGTTGAGAGCATGTTCTATGGATTGAAAATGTGGTTAGGATCAATACCTTCCTTTGGTATAATTTTCCAACAACAATAGATTTCACTTGAGTATTCAAATTACTCCTTATGAATCCCTATATGGTAGGAAGTACAAAACTCCAACATGATGGGATAAAGTTGTAGAAAGAATTCTATTAGGACTTGAGCTATCTAAGGAAATGAAAAAGAAGGTTAGATTCATTCAATAACACATTAAGGTAGATCAGAGTTGATAAAAAAGTTATATTGATAATCAATAATGAGATAAGGAGTTCAAAGTTTGTGATTAGGTGTTCCTATAAAAATCTCAATAGAATAAAGTAATGAGATTTGGAAAGAAGGGAAAATGATTTCTAGATATATTAACCCTTTTGGGATTCTTGATCGTATCAAAATGGTAACTTATCACTTGGGACTTCCACTGAATCTCTCTCATGTTCATGATGTGTTCCATATATCACTTTTAAGGAAGTATAGACTTTATCATTCACTTGTACTAAGGGTATATTACAACAATTACCCAAACCAGAATGGAAATAAGAAAAAATTACCATAGATTTCATCATCAGACTCCCTAAAACATCTGAAGGGAAAACTATTATTTGGATTTTAGTCAATGATGTTATAAAATCAGTTCATTTTTTCCATAATAGAATATTTATATCTTTATTTTATTTCAAGGATATACACTAAGTAAGTTGTAAGGTTTCATGGAGTACCAAATTCTGTTGTTTTATATTGATATCCAAGGTTTATATTGAAGTTCTAGAGAATTATTCAATAATCATTGAATACAGAATTGAGCTTTAGCACTACATATCATCCTCATACAGATGGTCAGTCTGACATTACTATTAAAATCCTAGAAGATACATTGAGAGCATGTTCTATGGATTGAAAATGTGGTTAGGATCAACACCTTCCTTTGGTATAATTTTCCAACAACAATAGCTTTCACTTGAGTATTCAAATTACTCCTTACGAATCCCTATATGGCAGGAAGTACAAAACTCCAACATGATGGGATAAAGTTGTAGAAAGAATACTATTAGGACTTGAGCTATCTAAGGAAATGAAAAAGAAGGTTAGATTCATTCAATAACACATTAAGGTAGATCAGAGTTGATAGAAAATTTATATTGATAATCAATAATGAGATAAGGAGTTCAAAGTTTGTGATTAGGTGTTCCTATAAAAATCTCAATAGAATAAAGTAATGATATTTGGAAAGAAGGGAAAATGATTTCTAGATATATTAACCCTTTTGGGATTCTTGATCATATCAAAATGGTTACTTATCACTTGGGACTTCCACTGAATCTCTCTCATGTTCATGATGTGTTCCATATATCACTTTTAAAAAAGTATAGACTTTATCATTCACTTGTACTAAACTCAAAGGCTTTTCGGTTGGAGCATGATCTTTCAAATGAAGAACAACCAGTGGATATTATTGATCATAGAGAGAAAGTATTGTGAAACAAGACCACTCACATAGTCAATGATTTATGGAAAAACCATAAAATTGAGGAAGATACATGGGAACATGAAGATGGAATGAGAAAAAAGTTTCCACAATTTTTTTTCATCGGATTGACAAATTTTCAAAGGTGAAATTCTTATAAGGGGGTATAATATAACACCCCATGATTTTATGATATATTTCTCTTTAATAAATTTGAAGTGATCGATAGATTTATTTACATGTAACACTAAAATTTTGTGAATAATGGTTATATTTTATAAAACTAATCACATTATATGGTATTCAAATGAAATATAATTATTGAAAATAATTTCTAATTCACTTTGGAAATACTATTAATCCTAAAGAACTATTTTGAAATATTTTGTTTATAATAATTGTTGTTACCATGTATGTTTTATTTGAAGGTTATTTTCTATTATTTAGAAAATAATTCAGAGTTTTCAACTTATAAAAATATTTTTTACACATCTAGAAAATGAATTCATTGGTTATCAATAGGATAGAAATGAAAATAAATGAATTTGAAGGTAAAAAGATATGTTTTTATGAAAAAAAATGTTTTTATGAAAGCACTGTGTTTTTATCACAATAAATTAAATTAATAATTATTTATGTATTATTTAAATGAAATTTGGAGATAATAAATTCAATAAAATATTTTAACATTATTTTAATGTTTTTTATTTTTTAAGGAATTAGATTTAATTCAGTTTTATGCTTAAAAATTCATTTTTCTAAAATTGGTTTTCAATGAGTTGTGAGTGATAATTTTAAATTTAATTTCTACCACTTGAAGAAAGTGAATTTTATAAAAAAAATCCATATTTATAATGATAATTTCTAATATTTTTAAATATATCTATTTCATTTTTGGTCATTATGAATTTTAACTGAGGTAAAAATTTTCTCGTTTGGAAAATGTTAAAAGGGGTTAATGGAGCGTTAAACTAATGAGATAAGGATTATAATAACCTTAAAACATGTCTAAATTTGGATTGTTAAATATTTTTTGACCTTAAACTATCTTATCTTCAATTTTTTCCCCACTTGTTGCCACTTGAAATTAAATGACTTTATTATATTTTAATTCTTTAAGTATTTACAAGTTTTTTACCCACCTCCCTTATAAAAGGGAACATAATCTCCTATCTTCATCACACTTATTATGCCACTTATCTCAATAAAACCCTACCCCCATATATTATAAACTTCCCTATAAATGTACA
Source organism: Viscum album (assembly GCA_963277665.1). Lineage (NCBI taxonomy): Eukaryota > Viridiplantae > Streptophyta > Magnoliopsida > Santalales > Viscaceae > Viscum > Viscum album. The sequence goes on along the minus strand of OY728143.1, from coordinate 1,648,959,807 downwards.
AGAGGTACTGCTATTCTTAAAAGACCAATCAAATGGTCTTTAACAAGAGATTCAAAGGACATTTCTGAAATAAGAGTTATATTTTCATACCAGTCTTTTTCAAGTTTCTTTCTTCTTCCACCCCTATAAATATTTTGTAACCAAATAAAATTGATTAAATCATTATATATACAATAAATAAATATTTTTAGTTTAATTTAACAACTATTTTCTATCTCCATGATATCTAATGTAAAATAAAAACATCGTTTATGCATACGTATGGACTACCATCTTTATAAAGCGATGTATTTTATTTTTCATCATTGTATATCTTAGATGTTTATATAGAAGAATTTAACATATATTTATAATTTTTATAGCATTATTATTATTATATAATTATAATATATTATCCACCTTTATACCAACCCTTCCATTGGAAAATGATAACATCGCTCATGCATACATGTGGACTACCACCTCCACGAAGCGTTGTGATTTATTTTTCATTTCCATTGTACAAGGATGGTAATAAGGATAGATTAAATGAATATATATATATGATATTTATTATATAATAATGCTTCTATAAAGATGATCTATCATTTAAATTTCTTTCATTCCATATATTGAAAAGTGGAAACATTATGCATTCGTACATACGAATTACCGTCTCCACAAAGTGATGTAATTCATTTCTCACCACTATTGTTTATGAATGATTAAAAAATTTATTTAATGAATAAATATTATATTTATGACATGATTTATATTCTTTAGATTATGAAACCATAACCAAGGTAAAAGGACCAAAACTTTTGAATCGAAACATGCATTGCAAACATGCAAATTTGCACCCGGATAATGATTTTAATGAAGAATTGTTAATAAATGGATAACTGGAATTTATAATGGAATGATATATAGAAATATAGATATGAATATGGTTCATGTATATATTTAAATAAATTTATATATTTTATTTATTTTGGAGGTTTGAATGTATACAATGAAGGATGAGACTTAAGGTATGTGAATTGAGTTCTTATAAAAATTTCTGTTAAAAAGGTTTATTTAAAAAGATCCCCCCAATTAAAATAAAATCGGCCAGTTAACCAAGGTAGTAAAATTATAATAGCTTGACTATTCAAATAGTTTCTTAGAAGATTGATAAATTCTCAGTTATAACAATATGAGATATTGATACAACTTTTGAAAGTACTCTAATAAGGAAAAATAGTTACAACTACTATCCAAGACTAACTATCAAAGTAAAATTTAGTTTTCCAAAATATGAGTTAAAATAGAGAAAACTAAATTGTAAAACACAGCGGATAAAACAAGTGGTTTAGTCTCAAGCCGATATCCAATCCACTCCACTTGGTGGTCACCTACCACCAAACAATATATATAAAAACCTTCGATCCACACCCTAGATCGGGGTTAAAAACAATACACAAGACTGTCCAGATCACAAGACCTCCGCCATTGTTCTTCGTGGGAACAAAATACAGCCAGGTCATACAGGACCTCTTCCACAGTTCTTCGTGGTATAAACAAGTGTAAAAAGACAGTTGAGTGAGGATATCTGGTATCCTGCAGTTCAGTGTAGGAGACAATGTGTGTTTTACAGACAGATGCACACATTGCTCGAAAATATAATAAACAGGTACACGACAAAGCAATAAAATTTAGATAGAGTTTAGAAGGCTTTGATTGATATGCAGTTCAGCTTTGGACTCTTTGAAGTATTAGGATTGAAGCTCAAGTCCTCTTCTGGAAGCAGACGCTGAAAACAGAGTGTCGTGAAACACTGTGTTCTGTCTTCCAGGAAGATGAGATGTTTTTCACCTTCGCTTTAGTTGGATGCTACAAAGATATTGGAATCTTTTATGAACATTAGTTCTCTGATTCATAGCAACCAGGAATGAAGAATTCCTCAAGTGTTCTTCCTTTCTGGATGTTGCTCGTGGGTCGACTGTTGTGTCTGCTCTTATCTTCTTGTATATATGTTTCATACGATACCCTTTTGTATCTCTTTCATATTTTCTTTTATACTATTGCATCCTGACAATGTGCATGTTTTGAGGTAGATGTTGTACCTTGTACTTCTGACATCCTCATTTAAGATGTCTGCAAAAAAAAAAAAAAAAATTAATCGGTCACATTAAAACACTCAAAATATGATCGTTAGAAATAATTTTAAATAAAGGAAATTTTAATCAATCTATCAGTGAGTCCTTTGTCGGTAGCTCCTTATGTCGGTGACTCAATTACATCGATGTGTCATTCTATCGGTCATTCCATGCATCGGTGACTTATCGCATCGGTAGGTCCTTTGCGTCTAGGTCCTTTGTGTCGGTAGGTCATTATGTCGGTGACTCAATTCTATCGGTGTGTCATTCTGTTAGTCATTTCATGCATCAATGACTTATTGCATCAATAGGTCCTTTGCGTCGGAAGGTCCTTTACATCGATAGGTCCTTACATCAGTAGGTCAATTGCATCGGTAGGTCCTTGCGTCAGTAGACCAAGTGCATCGGTAGGTCCTTGCTTCGGTGGGTCAATTGCATCAGTAGGTCCTTACGTCGGTGAGTCGTTTGGTATTATCGGTGACTCAGTTGAACTGTCAGTGTCTCATCTCTTCTGTCGGTGTCAGTCGGTCATACTTAAAAAATATTTATGCTTGAATTGTCTTATAACATAAATATTGTCAAAATGTATTAAACTTATATATAATCATAGATAAACATAATTGCACATATCGAAACTTAAATAAACATGATTGGAATGATTAGACATGGCTAATGAGGTTAGACAAGATTTGTGATTACTAAAACCATTAATACTAGAGAGGGTGACCAACAGTCACCTATGGAGCAACACAAGATTTTTATTAGTGTGGAGATAATGGCCATCAAGCTCATAAGTGAAAAGGAACGAGAGAAGATACACAAATCTATTGTTTCAATTGTAATGAATTTGGGTATTATGAAAATCAATCCCTCATTCCAAGGGATAACAAGGAAAATATGCATTAAAATTTATAAAATCTTGGGAACAAGGATGATCCAATGTAATGAATACTATTAAAGTGGACAGTGAAAATTAAGTACTGCAATGTACACTTATTGTCCACTCTGGATTTATAGACGTCGTATTTCATGAATTTTTTGACTAACTCAACTACTGGATATTAAATTATAAATTAAAAGACCCAGTGCTATGGCTATTACAACCAAATCATATGAATTTTCTTAATGGTTTTTGGGAAGTTACTTCTTATGGATCTAACTCTTTTCCCCTTAATTGGATGTGGTGTTTGGAATGGAATAGCTCTCTTTCCAAAGGGATAATATGATTTTCCATATTAGGAAATCTCACTACATGTCTTAAAACAACCCATGATCATCTATAAATGTTGTCTATGAAATTCCTAAAAAAATCACATTCATCGTACAGGTCTTGATACCCAATGATGAGTTTCTTAGTACATAAAATAGTAAGGTTGATACCTCATTTGAAATTAAATATTGGATATTTTCAATCTTTTGGGTACACTCAGTTTTTTTGCATTAGAGATAAAGAATTAAAATTGCAAGGAGGAATCAAACTCTACATATGGAGGACTTTTCCGATAGGCAGAACGCGCCTCACGCACCTCCGGAAATTCAAATTTCCAAGCGCGCTTTTCTGCCTCCACCGTTGCCGGTTGTCTCGCCGGCTCCCTCTTCCTCCACGCCCGGGCCTTCGCTGCAGGTTTCTGGTTCCTTCTTCAAGCCAGCTTCTCCAGTTCCAGTGGGCGCGGCTCCTCTGGTGGATGCAGCTCATCCGGAGCCTGAGAGACCTTCGGTCGGGCCTTCCTTGAAAGAGGTCCTCCCCCGTCCAGGTCCCTCCAAGCGCTTCCCCATGTTTCCTGATGACGGCTGGGTCTTCGATGCGGTCTTACGAGGTCGTGGTGGTGGCCCCAGATCCTAAACCCCCTCCAGGCCCTCCTGCCCATCCTGTTCTTCCGTTGGATCCCCTGCCTTACTCCCAGCCTTCTCCTGATGTGATTAATCCCTGCTCTGCTATTATGATCTACCGCCCCTTTCCCCCGGATCAGAGCTTGGCTGTTTCTAGTAATTTTCGGCCTACCATCCCGGACGTTGTGGTCCCTCGATGGCCTGGTAAAGAACCAGTTCGTCCTTCGCCCGTGCTTCCCAATGGCCCGTGCGCCCCGCCCCCCGCCTCTCAGCCAGCTTCAGAGAATTATCTCATGCGGACATGGATTCGGTTGATAATGGCCTCGCTCAAACTTCTAGTGGTGCTCGTACTAGGTCCCGAGCGAAGTGGGAACTTCTTTTATCTTCTCCTCAGATCTCAAGCTTGTCAATGCCGGGGGACAAAACCTGACACGGCCCATTTCAATTTTATCTTTCTTCCTGTAGAATGATCAGGGTTTGGGTAGCCGTGTGAAGACTGACTACATTTCTTCTGAGATTCGCCGTAACAAAACTCCTCTGGTGGTTTTTCTCGAACACAAACAGCATCCGGGTAAGATTCAAGACTTCGCTGCTAAACTGGGCCTTCTTAATTGCATGCATGGTGAACCTGAGAACCAACATATCTGGGTTTTCTAGAATAATTCTATTTCAATGGAAAAGGTCTCTGTTTCTAAGCAACATCTCTCTACGCAGTTCAGGTTCGGTTCTCACACCTGTTTCTTCTCCTTCATCTATGCTAAGTGTGATGCTAGAGAGAGGACGATCCTTTGGCAAGAGCTAGATTCATTCAACCCAGGGGGTTCAGCTTGGTTGGTTGGGGGTGATTTCAACGTCATCATGGATTAGTTCGAGATGAAGGGAGGGGTTTCTTATCCACGGTCTTCCAGCCAAGACTTCGCCACCTTTGCTGCTCGTAATGGTCTCCTCGACATGGGCTTCTCAGGAGATAAATACACTTCGTGTAATAATCAGAGAGGAAACCATCGCACGTGGTACCGTCTTGACCGTTGCATGGCCAACCTCAAAGCCGTCTCTGCATTCCCTAATTCCAAGGTGGATCATCTGGAGAGGGCTCTCTCGGGCCATTCCCATCTTCTAATCTGACTTGGTGTCAATGGAGGTCGTAGTGAGCGGTTTTATTTCTCAAGTCGGTGGGCTTCAGATCCTAGCTTTCACTCGATTGTGCGGTCATCATGTGAGAAGGATTTGAGTGAGGGCTCTTGGGTGGGGTTCCATAATTAGTTGCGACGGTTGAATGGTGATCTTCATTCCTAGGTTTCCAGTAGACCATCCCAATTTCAGGACATTGAACGACTCAAGGCTGACATTGATAAGGCTGATATGGTTCTTGAGGACCGGTGGGATAATGACTTTTTTATTCACTTGGCCAACATGAAGCTTCATTTATCAAAGATCCTCCTTGAACAAGAACACATTGCCAGGGAGAGGTCCCGAATTACATAGCTTAGGGAGGGTGATCGTAATACAGTCTTATTCCTAGCCTGCATCAAAGAGAGGAATCGTGTTTCAGCTCATAATATCCTTATCGCAGACGGTTCCTTCACCAATGATCCCCAGACTATTAGAGGTATGGCCATGAATTTCTTTAAATCTCTTCTTTCGAACATTAACCCCAACATGCAAGATGGATATCTCTCTGGTCGGTGTCAAGTATGTTTGACGCCATCCCCACGTTGTTTCTTCTGAGATAAATGGATTTTTTTAGGGCATTCCTACTGAAAGGGAGGTTTGGGAGGCGGTTTCTTCACTCAATTCTGGTTGTGTTCCTAGACCCGATGGGTTTTCAGGTTCTTTTTATACGACCTCTTGGGACGTCATCAAGAGCGATTTGGTGGGCATCATTCAGTACTTTTTCGGGGGGTGCCTAGGGTCCCTAGTGGTACCACCTTTTTCCTCATTCCGAAGGTTAAAGCCCCTTCCTCCCTCAAGCAGTATAGGCCGATCAACTTATTTAACTTTCCTTCAAAGGTCATGTCTACAGTTATTAACAAGAGGCTTGCGGTTTACATCCCCAAATGGGTTTCTGATGAACAATAGGGTTTTATTCGCAGCAGGTCAACCCAAGCTTCCATTGCATAGGCTCACGAAATGGTTGAGGATGTCAACAAGAAGGTTTTGGGCTCAAATGTCATCATCAAACTGGACATGAACAAGACTTATGACAGAATGGAGTGGAGCTACATTCTCTGTACCATGAGATGTATGGGTTTTTCTAACCGAGTGGTTGACCTTTTTTCAGGTGTTTTAGTTCTCCCTGGTTCTCAGTCTCATCCCCTAGCCTCTTCATCCGGGCCCGGGGCGCCTTCAGTATATTCTTGAATAAAGTCATTGTGGAGGAGGGCCTCCTGATGGGGTGTCTGAAGGAGAACACGCCCCACGCGCTAGCTGATTTTCAAATTTTTCCGCCCGTTGCTTCTTCCGCTGAGTGCTCCATGGCAAGGTTTTCGGTGCCGTTGCCTTTTGACCCCGGTCCCTCCAACTCTTCCAGGGCGCTGCGACCCTCGCTTCCCTCTCTAGGGTCCTCTTTTGGGGTTTGAAGCGCCAGGTCGTCTTTTAAGGAGGCCTTGTGCGGCTCGCTCAGGGATTCTCCTCGCGTTGGTTTCCCAGAGTTTCCTTTCGGTGGCATTGTCGATCTGTAGGGATGGTTCTAGTTTGGCTCTGGAATCCCTGAAGGGTGCCTTCGAAGAGGTGGTTGCAGGCCTCAGATGGACTCTCATTGCTCGTTTTGGGGCGACGAAGCTGACTCTCTCGGTGTTCAGGCGGTTCGTCAGCTCCTGGGGCCTTGCTGATCCGACCCAATTCTTGGTCATCCACCAGAATGCTTTCCGTCTTAGTCTAGCTTTAGAGGCGAATTTCGTGTTTTCTTGGTGCAAAGCTCCTCGACTCATGGGGAGATGGAAGTTTAACCTGATGAGATGGTCGATGGAGGTCCATAAGGGGAAAGAAAGTCCTCTTGCAGCTATTTTGATCTCTCTGCCAGGGCTTCCGCTACCGTTCCACAATGGTTCTCTTCTCAAGGTGATCGAGGACTCTCTTGGGAGTTTCTTATGTGCAGATGATAACACTCGATGTCGTGCGGATGCGTCTGGAGATCGCATTTGTGTTCAAATTGATCATTCCCAGCCGCTTCTGGACAAAATCTCGCTAAATGTGAAGGACTCACTGAACCGGTGCTAGGATATTGTGTACCCTATGCTACCCAGGTACTGCTATCTCTGCTCCCTTTGGGGTCACTCCGTGCAGGTGTGCCGTAAGTGTTCTCATGGTGACAATCGAGGGCTTAGGACGCCACCTGCACCTCCGTCTATAAGGGTCCCGGTCCAGGTCCACCCTCGCTTCTCATTGTTGGGCGCCTTCTTGGTTGGTGCACCGTGTAACGCCTCCTCAAATGGTGCCTACGCGGTTTCTCTTTTAATGGAGTGTTTTTAATGCGGGCCAAGACCGCGTGAATTAATTCACGCGGATTTTTCTTTCTATATAAGGAGGTAGAGGCAAGACATTTCAATATCACTGGCACCAATAACACCGAGAGCAAATCACATTTGGTGATCGCCTTTCTTCGACGGTCATCTTTGGTGCTCTCCATATTTGATCCATACTTTTATTCTTGAGTATTACTTTTGAGACCTCTTCCATTTTTGGGGAGTCTCTACCGTGTACCTCTTGATTTTAGTGGATCCCTCTTTCTGGATTAGGTCCCGTGATTTTTCTCTTTCAGGTTTTCCACGTAAAAATTTCCGGTGTCAACTTTATTTTTCTGCACATTTAATTTCGTATCGCTGCGCATCCGCTTTTATTTGGGGGGAGGGGGGAATTTTATTTCTGTTGCGCGTTCGCTTTTCAATTGTTTGCGCGTTCTTCGCTTTCCTGTCTTTCCCAACATCTAGTATCAGAGGGTTTGATTTTTTTTCATATTTATTATGGAGGCTAATTACAGTCAGATGATTTTGCTGAATGGTTCCAACTACCATATGTGACGACTTAAAATGAAGGATCTGCTTTTTGTCAAGCGAATGCATCTTCCAGTGTTTAGTACCCAGAAACCAGAGAGGATGTCAGACGAAGAATGGACATTCGAGCAAGAGATGGTTTGTGGCTTCATTCGCCAATGGGTTGAAGACAACGTGATGAACCGCGTTCTCAACATCACTAGCGCCAGAACTTTGTGGGAGAAGCTTGAGACAACCTACGCTTCCAAGACGGGAAATAATAAACTGTTTCTTCTCAAACAAATGATGAACTTGAGGTACAGAGAAGGTACATCTATTTCTGATTATTTAAGTGAATATCAAGGATGTTTTGATCAGTTGTCTGGCACGAGTATCAATTTTGAAGATGAGATTTTAGCTCTTTTGCTGCTTAACACTTTACCCGATTCATGGGAGAATTTACGTGTTACTCTAACCGGTTTTGCTTCTAATGGTGCTGTGACATTTAGTTTTTTCAAGTCTGCTATTTTAAATGAAGAGGTCAGGAGACGCACTCAGGAGAAATCTTTTTCAGAACTTTTAGTCACAGAGAATAGGGGGAGAAGCCAGGACCGGGGGCAGAGCAGTCGAGGTAAGAGCAGAGACAGAAGCAAATCCAGACTGAAGCAGAGAGATTTCGAATGTCATCATTGTGGTAAGAAGGGACATGTTAAGAAGTTTTGTTATCAGCTGAAAAAGGAAAACAGATTGAAGGAAAATCCACAGAAGAAAAATGGCGATGAAGATGATTATGTCATCGCTGCTACAGGGGGTGATCTTGTTATTGTTTATAACTCCATTAACATTGCTTCTGATGATTCTTGCTGGGTTGTTGACAGTGGTGCTTGTTTTCACGTGACATTGAAGGAGTTCTTTACATCTTACACCCCAGGTAATTTTGGGATTTTGAAGATGAGCAATGATGGTCATGTTGACGTTGTAGGCATTAGGACTGTTTGTTTAAAGACTAGTACAGGAAATAAGCTGATTTTGAAGAATGTTCGACATGCACCTGAGGTTTGCTTGAATCTCATTTCTACCAGCGTTCTTGATGATGAATGGTTTATCAATATTTTTGGTGATTGCCAATGGAAGTTTTTCAAGGGCTCTTTGATTGTGGCATGAGGGAAAAAGCAATTAGGTTTGTACTGGACTAGAGCTTCTATTTCTTGTGATACTGCTTGCGTTGTTGAGTGCAATGTTTCATCCAAGTTGTGGCATAAGAGGCTCAGTCACATCAGTGAGAAAGAGCTTGGTTGTTTGGCCAAAAGAAATCTTCTTCCAGATTTGAAGTGTCAAATTGGACACATGTGATCATTGCATGGTTGGGAAACAGAGCAGAGTGAGTTTCAGCAGTCATCCTTCACATAGGAAGTCACAAGTACTTGAATTGGTACATTCTGACGTTTGTGGTCCTTTTAAATCTAAGACCTTTAGTGGTGGTCTTTATTTTGTTACATTTATTGATGACTACTCACGAAATCTCTAGGTTTATGTTTTGAATGCCAAAAGTCAGGTGCTCAGTGTTTTTAAGCAATTTCATGTTTCTGCTGAGAGAGAATCAGGTAAGAAATTGAAATGTATTCACACTGACAATGGTCCGTTTGATCAGTACTGTAGGTAGGAAGGTATTCGACATCAGAAGACGTCGCCCAAGACACCTCAGCTGAATGGTGTAGTTGAGCGGATGAACATGACTTTGTTGGAAAGAGTTCGTTGTTTGCTTTTGGAAGCAAAGTTGCCTGGACATTTTTGAGTTGAGGCTTTACTTACTGCTGATTATATTATCAATTTGTCACCTGCGGTTGCTTTGCAGACAGACACTCCTGATAAATTTTGGTATGACAAAGAGATCATGTACGATCACTTGTGTGTTTTTAGTTGCAAGGCTTTTGTTCATGTGCCTAGAGATGAGAGATCCAAGCTGGATGGTAAGACACGCCGGTGTATTTTTATTGGCTATGAACACGATGAGTTTGGGTACAGGTTTTATGATCCTGTTTTGAAGAAACTTGTCAGAAGTCGCGATGCAGTGTTTAAGGAGGATCAGACTATTGCAGACATTGATAAGGGAGAAAAAGATGCTTCTCCAACTTTTGATGGTTTTGTTAGTCTTGATCCATGTTCTGATTCATATTTACCTCATATTGTTGATTCTGATGATCATGTTGATGTACAAAATGATGCTCAAGGTGAACAGGTTAGAGTTGATATTTCCGATGCACCTTTTGTTTCTGATGATCCGGTTCCAGGGGTTATTAATGAACCCATAGTTCCACTCCGGAGGTCATCTCAGCATCACACCGCTTCTACTCGATATTCATCTGATGAGTATGTGATCCTTGCTGAAGTGGGAGAATCAGAATTGTTTGATGAGACAATGATGAGTGAACAGAAGGACAGATGGGTTGCGGCAATGGATGACGAGATGACATCATTGCACGACAAACACACTTTTGAGCTGGTGAAGTTACCGACAGGGAAGAGAGATTTGCAAAATCGATGGATTTATCAGATTAAAAATGAAGAATCCAGATTTGTTCCACGATACAAGTCTAGGTTAGTTGTCAAAGGCTTTCGTTAGAAGAAAGGTATTGATTTTGATGAGATTTTCTCACCTGTTGTCAAAATGTCTTCCATTCGGGTTGTTCTTGGTTTGGTTGCTAGTTTAGATCTGCAAATTGAGCAGATGGATGTGAAGAAAACTTTCCTCCATGGAGATTTAGAGGAGGAGATTTATATGGAGCATCCAGAGGGTTTTGTTGAAACAGGTAAAGAAAATCACGTCTGCAGGTTGAAGAAGAGTTTGTATGGTTTGAAGCAAGCTCCGAGGTAGTGGTATAAGAAGTTTGAATCTGTTATTTCTCATCAGGGTTTAGGAAGACATCTTCTGATCATTGTGTTTTTGTTCAGAGATTTACTGATGATGATTTTATTATACTGTTTCTTTATGTTGATGATATGCTTATTGTTGGCCATGATACTTCTAGAATTGACAGATTAAAGAAGGATCTTTGTCAGTCTTTTGCGATGAAAGACTTGGGGCCAACACGACAGATTCTTGGCATGACGATCTCTCGTGACAGGAAGGCTAAGAAGTTGTGGTTATCTTAGGAGAGATACATTGAGAAGGTTCTTCAGAGATTTTCTATGGATAGAGCGAAAGTGGTTAATACTCCTCTTGCTTTACATTTTAAGCTCATTACCAATCAGTCACCTTCTACTGATGAAGAGAGAGAGGAGATGCATCACATACCATATTCATCTGCCGTTGGCTGTTTGATGTATGCAATGGTATGTACTAGACCTGATATAGCTCATGCAGTTGGTGTGGTCAGTCATTTTTTATCAAATCCAGGTAGAGAGCATTGGAGAGCAGTGAAGTACATTTTTCGTTATCTTCGTGGTACTTCTGATCTGAGATTGTGTTTTGGAAAAGGGGAACCTATGCCTTGTGGCTTTACAGATTCAGATATGGTAGGAGATATCGATTCGAGGAAGTCTACTTCAGGCTATTTGATCACTTTTACATGGGGAGCTATATCTTGGCAATCTAGATTGCAGAGATGTGTTGCTTTATTTACCACAGAGTTAGAGTTTATTGCAGCTATTGTGGCATGCAAAGAATTATCGTGGATGAAAATGTTTATTCGAGAGCTCAATTTAAATCAGGACAGGTATGTTTTATTTTTTGATAGTCAGAGTGCTATTTGTTTGGGAAAGAATTCCTCTTTTCATGGCAGGTCAAAACATATCGATGTTCGATATCATTGGATCTGCAACGTCCTTGATTCAAGACAGTTAGAGTTTGAGAAGATCCACACTGATGACAATGGGTCAGACATGTTGGCCAATAGTTTATCCAGAGAAAAATTTGAGACTTACCGACAGATTGCAGGGTTGACGGTGATCCCTACTTGAGTCGGAGGGGGAGTTTGTTGGGCGCCTTCCTGGTTGGCGCACTGTGTAACGCCTCCTCAAATGGTGCCCATGCAGTTTCTCTTTTAATGAGGTGTTTTTAATGTGGGCCAAAACCGCGTGAATTAATTCACGTGGTGACACTCTTTTGACGCGACGACATTATTTGACGCAAATTCTTCTTTCTATATAAGGAGGCAGAGGCAAGACATTTCAATATCATCGACAACAACAACACCAAGAGAAAATCTCATTTGGTGATCGTCTTTCTTCGACGATCATCTTTGCTGTTCTCCATATTTGATCCACACTTTTATTCTTGAGTATTACTTTTGAGATCCCTTCCATTTTTGGGGAGTCTCTACCCTGTACCTTTTGATTTTAGTGGACCCCTCTTTCTGGACCAGGTCCCGTGGTTTTTCCCTTTTGGGTTTTCCACGTAAAAATTTTTGGTGTCAACTTTATTTTTCTGCACATTTAATTTCGGGTCGTTGCACATCTGCTTTTATTTGGGGGGAAATATTTTATTTCCGCTGTGCGTTCGCTTTTCAATTGTTTGCGCGTTCGTCGCTTTCCCTTCTTTCCCAACACTCCTCAGGGAAGAAGACTGATGGTTCTGGTCAGCTTTCCGAAGGGGTCTCTTCAGGCTTTGGTGCGTCTGCTGCCTCAGATCAGGCTGATTCTGATTCCTATGCGCTGGGCCTTTTGAGAGTCCTGGAGAGGGAGGCCCCTTCCCATCCCCTTCTTCCTCCCATCTTCCTCAGTGGTTTGAGATCCTTATCTCTTTTATTGCTCAAGCCTTTCGGCGTGGGTTTCTCCTGGGTGCTGCTATCTTATATGTCAGGGTCAATGGTGTCTCCTGCTCTGTGGCCAGACCTCTCTGCCTACTCAGATGCTTTCCTGGGTGACTTTGTCTTGCAGGGTTCCCTGGTTCTCCTTGTGTGCGGTAGTTGGAAGGCAATGGTGAGTGCTCTCATGGGAGGTTCCTCTTCCCCACCCTCAGATGGATGTGGCAAAGCGTAGCCATGGAGGCCTTGAGTATCCTTTACACAAATCTAAAGATAAACATCCCCCCAAGTAAAGCGAGGAGGGTGTCCATGCGGCATCATTCCTCACCGGCTTCTCCAACCAAACTAGCCTCGCTTCAGGCGGCTGGTGAAGGTTCCGGGCGCAGCGGAAGCGCGGTTGGGCCGACGCCCAACTTTAATTTTTACCATGATCAATAATTATTTCGAGATCAATACGATGATGAACATCAGTCTCCACAGAATAGAATCAAGGATTTGGGTAAAGAAGGAAGAGGCCCGAAACCTTTAGAGATGATCTTGCACATCATGTTTATAACTAATTTAATTAATTTCTCAAAGACAAGAATACCTGGATCTTCGGTATTTTCTTCGTTGATGATGTTGATCGTCTGGAATGATCCTTTCGAATTGTCTCGTTGCGCTTGCAAGGATCCAAACCAGAATCCCTCTAGCGGTGATCCACACGTGCTCTGATGACCTCTGATCGACACCACTTGTTCTCTGGGTGCTAGCGTGACGAAACGAGTGTCTTGTGTCAGTCGTTCTTGATTGCTTGTTCTTCGATCTTGAAGAATGTCTCTAGTTCTTGAGAGGGGCAAAAAAAGATTTGATAGAGAAATTGTTTAACTCAACAATTCTCAATTCATCGGGTGTGCAATTCGATACATGACACAATAGACGTACATGTCTATTTATCGACATGGAGCTTCATTTACAATATTTAATTGCGTAACAACAATTAAATACATTCATAACTTGAGAGAAAACTCATGCTTTTAATAATAATACCGCGTCATTATTTGTGGTGCGCCAACTTGTGCAATATAGAATAAATAAAATTTCACATCACAAAATAATAGCAGTTATTATTATTTTAATTCTTTTAAACTAGTTAAATAATTCTTTACAATATTGCAAATAATTATTTTATTATCGGACTAGGCTTGGTCCGCTTGAACTCCACTTCTATTTATTGAACACTCGAATAAATAAATAAATAAACTATTATCTTAAATAAATATTTTATTTACAAACTAGTAAATAAATATTTATTAAATATTCAATAAAACAAATAAATATATTTTACCTACAATCCAGTTAATAAATATTTATTTAATTTATGCAATCAATTTAACTTGAATAAAATTATTCCACTATCTTGAGAATAATATTTATTCCATTAATTAAATTCAAATAGAATTTAACCAAGACCACCAGAAACATTTAGTTTGTGACCCTTTAGGATTATTTTTCGTTGGCATTAGGCGGGTTTGCCTAAAGTTTAAGAGTATTGTCTAGCAATGGATTAAGGCACCCAAGAGAAAGAACTTAAAGTTGCAACAACAACATTCACATACGAACACTCACTGTGTAATATAATCACTTTGTCTCAATATCTCATCAAGCTGGTTTCATGATAGTGTCATTAACCTGTATGCTTGATACGTTGTTCTTTGAATACCTGAAATAAACTCGTCATTACACCATGACCATTGAATTTTACGCAATGGTTCTATTTCAATCAAAGAGATGAGATATCAACTTTCATAAATGGAAGAGATAAATCATTCCTCAACTTATCCATTAATAATATGTCATCTGTAACGCACTCAACGCACCCTACTTCCCACCAACTGTCTGCGTGACAGTTTTCGTTAGTAAATCAAAGCGCGCGAGTCATGACATGTATTAATGATAATATTAAAGTATAAGGATCATTACACACGCTCACAGATAGAAATATCCGATGACACCAAAACATACAGAATTCCTACTGGCGGGTCTGTTATCATAATCTCCCATCTTGGAGATTACCATGTACGAACATCATGAGAGGAAGTCTCATCTGCTTACGAGTACTCACACCTGACGGTCTATATACTATGTGTGTCATTATAGTATGTCATTCAACCACATAACTATATTTAAGAATATTGTTATAGCATTTCAAGGTTCTCATCATAGCGGGGAACTGCCATGACCTTATCAACGCAACAAATACTCTAGGAAATTATTACATTATAGTCATGTAGAACAATGGAAAATATGTAATAAGATGCTTGATATTTAAATACATTAAATATTCATGTAATCAAAGTACAAATAGTTGGTTCTAGAACACTAACTCTAACAAACTCTCACTTGGACTAGAGCCAACTGCCTACGACTTTCAGTTAACTAGACCTCATATGATGATCATGTTTCTACTGAGAAAAATCCCTCAAGAGATGATACTTCAGAAGTATGTGCTTCGTCCGCTGATGTGACCTTGGAACTTTTGTGAGAGCCACCACTGTAGTATTATCATAGTACAATGTGATGTGATCTTTACTACTAGGTATGACATCCAGCTCCTGGATGAAGCTTCATATCCAAACTACTTCTATAGCTGCCTCACAAGCTACGATATACTCAGACTTTACTGTAGAATATGTGACCACACTCTGCTTTGAGCTCTTCCAGCTCACTACACCTCCATTCAAAGTGAAGATGTATATCGTTTGCAACTTCATGTCATCTTGATCTGTTTAGAAACTAGCATCTTCATATCCTCTAATGACTAGTTCCTCATCTCCTCCATAAAACAGGAACATATCCTTAGTACGCCTCATATACGTTAGGATAGTTTTGACTGCCATCCAATGGTGGTCACCTGGGTCAGCTTGATATCTACCTACCACACTCAATGCATAGGTGACATCCAGCATAGTAAATAGTTTGGCATACATGACTGACCCGATTGCTGATGCGTATGGAGTACTTTCCATTATCTTTCTTTCCTCATGTGTCTGAGGACACATTTTTTTGGAAAAATGAATGCCATGTGACGCTGGCAACAATCCCCTCTTGGATTGTTTCATACCGAATCTCTTCAGTATCTTATCAATGTATGTACTTTAACTTAGATCCAACAATCTCTTGGATCTATCATGATGGATCGTGATCCCAAGAATATATGCTGCCTCACGCAAGTCCTTCATGGAGAAGCATTGATTCAACCATGCCTTAACAGACTGTAAGGTTGGTATCTCGTTTCTAATAAGTAATATGTCATCAACATATACTATTAGGAAAATGACTGCACTCCCATTAAACTATTTGTAGACACAAGGCTCACATTCATTCTTGATAACACCAAATTCTGTTATGGTTTCATCAAAACAAATGTTTCATGACATGGATGTTTGCTTTAATCCATAAATGGATTTCTACAACTTGCATACCTTATTGGAATCCTTTGGAGTCATAAACCCTTCAGGTTGTGTCATGTAGACATCTTACTAAAGGTTCCCATTAAAGAAGGCTATTTTGACATCCATTTTTCAAATCTCATAGTCATGGTAAGCAGCAATGACCAATAGAATTATGATGGATTTCAGCATTGCAACTGGTGAAAAGTTTTCATCATAGTCAATGCACTACTAGAAAAGGGGGCATTGGAGCCCCCCAGACTCGGGCGACCGCCATTGGCGGTCGCTATAGCTCACCATTAGAGACCGCCAATGGCGGTCGCTAAGCTGCCTAAAAAATTTCGGGGGGTTTCTGCGCCCCCCACCCCCCCCGCGCCCTCTCCCTCGATCTCCCTCGCCCTAACCCTCCCTCACCGCCCTCCCTCGCGCCGCCCTCCCCTCCCCCGCCGCCCGGCCTCCCCCGCCGCCCGGCCTCCCCCGCCGCCCGGCCTCCCCCGCCGCCCGGCCTCCCCCGCCGCCCGCCCTCCCCCGCCGCCCGCCCTCCCCCGCCGCCCGGCCTCCCCCGCCGCCTGGCCTCCCCCGCCGCCTGCCATCCGGCCTCCGGCCGCCGCCCTCCGCCCTCGGGCCTCCGGCCGCCGCCCTCCGGCCTCTCGGCCCTCCCCCCCACCCCGGACGGCACCCGCACCCCGGACAGCCCCCGACGCGCACTCCGGACCGCCCCCCGCACCCCGGACGCCTCCCCGCACCTCGGACAGCACCCCCCCGCGCACTTCCGGACCGCCCCCCGCACCCCGGACGCCTCCCCGCACCCCGGACAGCCCCCCTGCACTCGGACACCCCCCTCCGAACCCGGACAGCCCCCCCGCACCCCGGACAGCCCCCCCCCCCCGCACTCGGACACCCCCCCTCCGAACCCGGACAGCCCCCCCGCACCCCGGACAGGCCCCCCGCACCCCGAACACCCCACCCCGCACCCCCGACAGCCCCCCTGCACCCCAGACAGCCCCCCCTCCCCCGCACCCCGGACACCCCCGCACCCCGAACACCCCTGCCCGCACCCCTGACAGGCCCCCGACACCCCGGACACCCCTCCCCGCACCTCGGACAGCCCCCCCCGACCCCGGACACCCCCCCCCCCTCGCTGCCCGTCCCCCGTCCCCTCACCGCCTCCTCTCCTCCAGCTCCCCGCCGCCGCCGCCGCCCGTCCCCTCCCTTGCCGCACCGCCTTTGGCTCCGGCTCCCCTTCGCTGCCTCCTCTCCCTCGCAGCACCGCCTTCGGCTCCCCTCCCTTTCAGGTTTGTAGCTCAATCAGGTAACATGAGCTTTCAGTTACATTATTATTTTATCAATGGTTCATAAACAAATGGTTAATATTTATTTTGAATATAGTTGATTTGAAAAATGTAAATGTAATAAGTATTGTGTAAATGTTTGTTATACAGATATTATTATGGATAAGAGTTGGATTGATCTTCCAAATCGAACGTCTAGAGAATATTTCAATGGCATTATGCAGTTTATTGACTTCACGAGAGGATTTGAAAGTGACTATATTAGTTGTCCATGTAGAAAATGTGCTAACAGATATCAATTCACACGAGATACTGTGAGGGAGCACATTTTCTTTAATGGATTTCTGAAAAATTATAAGAGTTGGACTCGTCATGGAGAAGAATATGTTCGTTGTCAAAATACAGATGCAGCTCAGATGGATGTTGATGCAAGGATGACTGATCCAATGCATGAAATGCTTACTGAAATGGTACGTGGGTTTGATCCTGAAGGCATTGACATCCAGAATCTTGAGACCGGTGAGATAAATCTTCGCTCTGGTGCAGATCGTGATTCGAGGAGGTTTTATGAAGTACTTGATGATGCGAAAACAGAATTATATCCTGGATGTACTTCTTACAATAAACTGTCGTTCATCGTGGAGTTGTTGCATTTGAAGACTTTGAACAATTGGTCAGACACATCATTCGACATGCTTTTGGTTTTATTGAAAAAAGTTCTTCCTGTCGACGCTAAGATTCCTGAGTCGTATTACTATGCTCGTAAGTTGACAGAGAACTTAGGTTTTACATATGAGACTATAGATGCATGTGCAAACAACTGTATGTTGTTTAGAAATGAAACTGCTCATTTGGATATCTGTACGGTTTGTGGCGCTTCCAGGTGGAAAGAGAACAGGGGAAATAAGACTCATCAAAGTCAGATTGCGATACAGGGGAAACCGATTGCGTAAAGCAAATGCGTTACTTTCCCCTTAAACCGAGGTTGAAAAGATTTTTTATGTCATCTAAAGTTTCTAATTTAATGAGATGGGCATGCAGAAAGAGTTCATAAAAGTGACATGTTAACCCACCCGGCAGACTCTCATGCATGGAAGGATTTTGATAAGAGACATCCCGACTTTGCTAAAGATGTTCGTAATGTCCGATTGGGATTGGCAGCAGATGGTTTCAATCCATTCAAGTCTATGGTTGGTGCAACTCATAGCACATGACCCGTGGTGTTGGTTCATATAATCTTCCTCCGTGGCTTTGTATGAAGCAACAATTTATATTACTTTCCACTCTTATTGATGGACCTAAAAGTCCGGGGGATAAGATTGATATTTACCTTCAGCCATTGATTGATGAGTTGAATGAATTTTTGGGGCGATGGTGTGATGACTTATGACTGCGAAACGAATGAAATGTTCAAACTGCATGCAGCTTTATTGTGGACAATCAATGACTTCCCAGCTTATGCAAATTTATCAGGCTGGAGTACGAAAGGGGAATTTGCTTGCCCTTGTTGCAATAAAAGTAAAAAATCTGTATGACTTAAACATTCCAAAAAATGGGCATACATGGGTCACAGGCGTTTTCTCCCTCCCCAGCACAGGTTCAGAAAGGACAGAGTGGCATTTGATGGTTCTAGAGAGTTCAGCCCAGCACCAAAGATCATGACAGGAGTCGAAATGTTATCGCAGATTGAGAAGAAAACATCCGCACGGTATATGAAATTCAGGATTTGGTGGCTCCTCCAGTACGTAATATTCGTGCTGCGGGTAGGCAGCGCAGTCACAATTGGAAAAAGAAAAGTATTTTTTATAGTCTTCCGTATTGGAAAACTAACATGTTGAGGCATAATTTGGATGTCATGCACATTGAAAAAAAATGTTTGTGATAACATATTGTGGACCATTTTAGGTGTCAGTGGAAAGTCAAAGGACCATGTTAATGCACGCCGTGATTTGGAAGAAATGGGTTTAAGGAAACAGTTGCATTTACAGTTAGCTGAGGGAAACAAGGCATATATGCCTGCTGCACAGTATTCGATGACTACAGAGGAGAAAGAGACATTTTCTTTCCATTTGAAGATGGTCAAGGTGCCTGATGGTTACTCTTCTAATATTTCAAAGTGTGTGAATCTGACGAGCAAGACATTGCAAGGGTTGAAAAGTCATGACAATCACATATTACTTCAGCAGTTTGATTCCAATCGCAATTTGTGATTGTTTATCCCCCCAATGTTGTTCAGCCCTTGATTGAGATGAGTAATTTTTTTAGACAGCTTTGTTTAAGAAATCAACGAATGAGTGATTTAAAAAGTTTGCAGGACCGAATTGTACTTACGCTTTGTCACTTTGAGAAACTTTTCCCCCCCTCATTTTTCGATGTTATGGTCCACTTAACAGTGCACCTAACTGATGAAGTAATGGCTGCTGGTCCAGTGCAATTCAGGTGGATGTATCCTATTGAACGGTATTTGAGTACATTTGAAAAGATTTGTACGCAACAGAGCTCGTCCAGAGGCAATCAATAGCCAATGGTTATTTGATGGACGAGTGTACTACCTTTTGTGCAGAATATCTTACGGATGTTGAAACAAAATTAGATAAGCCCTCTCGGATTCATGATGGTCCAGTTGGAGAAAGGAACCACATTTGATATGGACAACATCGAGTGGATACAAGCACATCGATATATCTTGTTCAGTACTCCATCAGTTGCACCATTAATGCAGTAAGTATCTTATCAATGTGCTTGTATAACTTTTACATGTTTTCTTTGCATAAGTTGATCTTTTAAACATCGCGTAATCATTTTCAGGAAACACATTAATGAGATAAAAGAAGAGATGCATCGTGCGACTGAGTTGCAAATTCAACAATCTCATTATGCGGCATTTCATGATTGGTTCAAGGATTATGTATGTATAAATTGATTTTCATTATGAGTGAAGTATTAAACTAATTCTTTCTGCATATATCAGTATTGATTTTTATAAATTATGTAGGTTCGTAAGCTGAGGGAGTTAGGGGACCCCACGTTACCTGAAGTATTTATCCAACTGGCTGAGGGTCCATCTATAACCGCTCGTCGTTATAAAGCTATTGATGCTAATGGTTTTCGATTTCGCATTAAAGATGTTGACGACAAACGAGCAACACAAAACAGTGGAATCGGTTGTCCCTTTGTCGATTCTGGTTATTACTATGGTCAATTGATAGACATCATTGAAGTTGTATACACACACGGTTTGAAGTACATATTGTTAAAGTGTAATTGGGTTGATCCAGTGCGTGGATGTAAAGTTGATCAATATCAGTTTTCATTGGTGAATTTTAACTACATGTTATACAGAAATAATGAACGAGTTGAGAATGAACCTTTCATCTTGACATCACAAGCGGAACAAGTATTCTTCGTTACTTTGCCTTCGGATCCAAGTTGGCAAGTTGTTGTCAAAATGTCTCGGCGAGGAGTGTTTTTATTTGAAGAAGATGAACCCGAGACTGTTCCGTTTGTTTACCAACAACTTGATCAACATACCGTAGTTCAACGTGAAGAAGATATTTATTGGGTCAGAGCGGCTGTTGAAGGAGAAACGGTCGATTTGCATGCTTAATGAAAGGTATAATTGTTTTCCCCGCTATTCAGTAGAACGTCCTAGGATATCATAAATTATCTAATCATTTTATAAATCCTTATAAGTTTTAATCCTCACTTTTGTAAGTTAATTCAGTCATAAATATTTAGGTTGATTAACTTTCTGATTTTTTAAAATTCATTCACAACTAATTATTCAATCCATTTTTTGTTTGATTAACAGTTGTACAAGTTTGATTTATTAAGAACAGTCCAATTTATCTTTTAAACACTTTGGACTCATTACTGATATTTTGTATGATTGCAGACATGTCAGGGGAAGAGGCAGAAAATCCACATCATCCATCTGAGGCATCTACGTCTCAGGGTCGAGGTATGTTTGACAGTCATTATCTATATTATTTATGTAATTAACATATATATATATATATATATATATATATAACATTTGTCAATTTATATATAAAATTGTTTTCAACAGGATCAGACTCGGCTGCTTCTTCCTCTCGCAGGAGAGGCCCTGGTCGTGGCATATTAGCATGGAATTCCGACACGACGATAGATGTTTCATTTGATGAGGTATTTCATCCCGTGGGACCGAATGCCCCGGCATTTATTCGTCAGCTGGGTCATATCATACGTGACCCACATCGATTTCCATTGACCACGCGTGATTGAGCTTCTATCCCTCAGGACACATTAGATCGTCTATGGAGGGAGGTTCAGGTAAGAAAATAATTTTACTTTATTTTCTATTTATAAATAATACTAATATGTTTGATTATTTTCATTATAGCAAAATTTGAAAGTATGCCCTGAAGAGTTTCGGCCCGTGTGTATGAGCAAATGTCGTAAGCTGTGGAAAGATTATAAAGGCAAAGTGAAGAGGGACCACTGGGTACCAAATGTGGGTGCCCCTGACATTTTGGAAAAAGTCCCGAGAGGTGTCCTCCCGGCTCAGTGGCGTGACTTGGTTGCATATTGGTCTACTGAGGGTGTTGCGGTTTGTATATTAATTATTTTGCTGTATATATATTTTCAAGAATATGTGATTTGTTTGAAATTTGAATGAATTGAATGTAGGAGGTGTCAACACGCCATTCGGAGAATCGAGCGTTGCAGGGACCAGCTCACAGGCTCGGGACTCGTCACGTGTCTCAGATCCGACATGAGGTATATATTATTCACTTTTTAATTTATTAATTAATATGGTTTTGTGTTTATATTCTTTTAATATACAGTTGCGAGGGCAAGGTGCAGCAACTGATAAAATGTCGGTGTGGATAAGGACTCGTGATCGCAATGATCCAGAGGTTGCAGCATTGATAGTAAGTGTCTGTACTTACCAATAATTACATAAATCTTTATATTAACATATATATATTTATATATATTTAAATATTTCACAGGATCAATTTGAAGCTGAGTTAGAACATCTGCCAGAGGACCAGCGACAGCTTCCCATGCGACGGGATGAGATCTTTCATCGCATTATTGGTCGGGACGGGCATGACTATAGTTTGACCTATGGAGCAGGGATTCCTCGTTCTGTAGTGTCACGCGCTGCAGTTGTCGGTCCTGCTGTTGCTCATATGACACAGCAGATGTCAGATTTTGAGGCACGGCTGCGCGCTTCCGAGGAGACAAATGCGCAATTGACAGCTGAGGTTAGAGCACTGCGGGAATATGTGCGTCGAACTGATGGTACATGGGATCATACGACGCAGGTATATACTGTATTTATTTATTTAATTTAAATTATTTTTGTTATTAAAATATTTATAATGTTTATTTGTTGTAGGCACCTGACCCACCAGAAGGAGGTAACAGTGATGGCAACGCGTGACGCACCATATATTCACGAGATATGTTTTTTGTTTTTACTGGTAGGGTTGACATTGATGTACTGTATTTATTCATTTAAGTAATGCATTATTACCATCCATGGTGGTCTTTTAAATATTTTATACACATATTGAGTTTTTGATCAGATAATCTTGAATGATTCTACATTTGAAAAAGTCGAACTAATTCCAACAGATCAATAAATCTGATATTATAGATTATGTATTATCCAATATATTTTTTATAAATTTTTGTATGGTATCGATAAAAGAAATATGTATTAATTAGATGTTATCACTTTTATTTTTCACTTTTGTAATCAATGGGATGACCTTTGCACCCCCGGAGAGCCCCCCGCACCCCCGTACAGCCCCCCCCCCCCCCCGCACCCCCGTACAGCCCCCCGAACCCCCGTACAGCCCCCCGCCACCCCCGTACAGCCCCCCACCACCCCGTACAGCCCCCCGCACCCCCGTACAGCCCCCCCCCCCCCCCCCCCCCCGCACCCCCGTTCAGCCCCCCGCACCCCCGTACAGCCCCCCCGCACCCCCGTACAGCCCCCCCCCCCCCCCCCCCCCCCGCACCCCCCGTACAGCCCCCCGCACCCCCGTACAGCCCCCCCGCACCTCCGTACAACCCCCGGCCACCCCGTACAGCCCCCCGCACCCCCGTGAATTGTGAAATGGTCGGCCAGACGGCACCTCATTCGGAGGTGTCGTGTGACCGCGGCGGCCGGAAACGCGTTTCCGGCGCCGTTAAACACCAAAACGGCGTGTGGCGGTCCGATTCGGAGCAAACGTGCTCCGAACGACCTGAAACCGCACGGGAACGATAGAAATATTATTCCTGAGATGCAGGAGGAGGCCGCACATCCATCGGACGTGCGGTGCGCGCGGCACGTCCGATTGTGTCGTTTTCAGCAGCGCGGCGCGCGCTGAAATGGCGCGTTGGGGGGGTCAAAACCACCCGAAGGACCTCCGAATGCCACGAAACCGTACGACAACATCCGGGGCGTGAATTGTGAAATGGTCGGCCAGACGGCACCTCATTCGGAGGTGCCGTGTGACCGCGGCGGCCGGAAACGCGTTTCCGGCGCCGTTAAACACCAAAACGGCGTGCGGCGGTCCGATTCGGAGCAAACGTGATCCGAACGACCTGAAACCGCACGGGAACGATAGGAATATTATTCCTGAGATGCAGGAGGAGGCCGCACGTCCGATTGTGTCGTTTTCAGCAGCGCGGCGCGCGCTGAAATGGCGCGTTGGGGGGTCAAAACCACCCGAACGACCTCCGAATGCCACGAAACCGTACGACAACATCCGGGGCGTGAATTGTAAAATGGTCGGCCAGACGGCACCTCATTCGGAGGTGCCGTGTGACCGCGGCGGCCGGAACGGCGTTTCCGGCGCCGTTAAACACCAAAACGGCGTGCGGTGGTCCGATTCGGAGCAAACGTGCTCCGAACGACCTGAAACCGCACGGGAACGATAGAAATATTATTCCTGAGATGCAGGAGGAGGCCGCACGTCCATCGGACGTGCGGTGCGCGCGGCACGTCCGATTGTGTCGTTTTCAGCAGCGCGGCGCGCGCTGAAATGGCGCGTTGGGGGGTCAAAACCACCCGAACGACCTCCGAATGCCACGAAACCGTACGAAAACATCCGGGGCATGAATTGTGAAATGGTCGGCCAGACGGCACCTCATTCGGAGGTGCCGTGTGACCGCGGCGGCCGGAAACACGTTTCCGGCGCCGTTAAACACCAAAACGGCGTGCGGCGGTCCGATTCGGAGCAAACGTGCTCCGAACGACCTGAAACCGCACGGGAACGATAGGAATATTATTCCTGAGATGCAGGAGGAGGCCGCACGTCCATCGGACGTGCGGTGCGCGCGGCACGTCCGATTGTGTCGTTTTCAGCAGCGCGGCGCGCGCTGAAATGGCGCGTTGGGGGGTCAAAACCACCCGAACGACCTCCGAATGCCACGAAACCGTACGACAACATCCGGGGCGTGAATTGTGAAATGGTCGGCCAGACGGCACCTCATTCGGAGGTGCCGTGTGACCGCGGCGGCCAGAACGGCGTTTCCGGCGCCGTTAAACACCAAAACGGCGTGCGGCGGTCCGATTCGGAGCAAACGTGCTCCGAACGACCTGAAACCGCACGGGAACGATAGAAATATTATTCCTGAGATGCAGGAGGAGGCCGCACGTCCATCGGACGTGCGGTGCGCGCGGCACGTCCGATTGTGTCGTTTTCAGCAGCGCGGCGCGCGCTGAAATGGCGCGTTGGGGGGTCAAAACCACCCGAACGACCTCCGAATGCCACGAAACCGTACAACAACATCCGGGGCGCCAATTGTGAAATGGTCGGCCAGACGGCACCTCATTCGGAGGTGCCGTGTGACCGCGGCGGCCGGAAACGTGTTTCCGGCGCCGTTAAACACCAAAACGGCGTGCGGCGGTCCGATTCAGAGGAAACGTGCTCCGAACGACCTGAAACCGCACGGGAACGATAGAAATATTATTCTTGAGATGCAGGAGGAGGCCGCACGTCCATCGGACGTGCGGTGCGCGCGGCACGTCCGATTGTGTCGTTTTCAGCAGCGCTGCGCGCGCTGAAATGGCGCGTTGGAGGGTCAAAACCACCTGAACGACCTCCGAATGCCACGAAACCGTACGAGAACATCCGGGGCGTGAATTGTGAAATGGTCGGCCAGACGGTACCTCATTCGGATGTGCCGTGTGACCGCGGCGGCCGGAAACGCGTTTCCGGCGCCGTTAAACACCAAAACGGCGTGCGGCGGTCCGATTCGGAGCAAACGTGCTCCGAACGACCTGAAACCGCACGGGAACGATAGAAATATTATTCCTGAGATGCAGGAGGAGGCCGCACGTCCATCGGACGTGCGGTGCGCGCGGCACGTCTGATTGTGTCGTTTTCAGCAGCGCGGCGCGCGCTGAAATGGCGCGTTGGGGGGTCAAAACCACCCGAACGACCTCCGAATGCCACGAAACCGTACGACAAAATTCGGGGCGCAAATTGTGAAATGGTCGGCCAGACGGCACCTCATTCGGAGGTGCCGTGTGACCGCGGCGGCCGGAAACGCGTTTCCGGCGCCGTTAAACACCAAAACGGCGTGCGGCGGTCCGATTCGGAGCAAACGTGCTCCGAACGACCTGAAACCGCACGGGAACGATAGGAATATTATTCCTGAGATGCAGGAGGAGGCCGCACGTCCATCGGACGTGCGGTGCGCGCGGCACGTCCGATTGTGTCGTTTTCAGCAGCGCGGCGCGCGCTGAAATGGCGCGTTGGGGGGTCAAAACCACCCGAACGACCTCCAAATGCCACGAAACCGTACGACAACATCCGGGGCGTGAATTGTGAAATGGTCGGCCAGACGGCACCTCATTCGGAGGTGCCGTGTGACCGCGGCGGCCGGAACGGCGTTTCCGGTGCCGTTAAACACCAAAACGGCGTGCGGCGGTCCGATTCGGAGCAAACGTGCTCCGAACGACCTGAAACCGCACGAGAACGATAGAAATATTATTCCTGAGATGCAGGAGGAGGCCGCACGTCCATCGGACGTGCGGTGCGCGCGGCACGTCCGATTGTGTCGTTTTCAGCAGCGCGGCGCGCGCTGAAATGGCGCGTTGGGGGGGTCAAAACCACCCGAACGACCTCCAAATTCCACGAAACCGTACGACAACATCCGGGGCGTGAATTGTAAAATGGTCGGCCAGACGGCACCTCATTCGGAGGTGCCGTGTGACCGCGGCGGCCGGAAACGCGTTTCCGGCGCCGTTAAACACCAAAACGGCGTGCGACGGTCCGATTCGGAGCAAACGTGCTCCGAACGACCTGAAACCGCACGGGAACGATAGAAATATTATTCCTGAGATGCAGGAGGAGGCCGCACGTCCATCGGACGTGCGGTGCGCGCGGCACGTCCGATTGTGTCGTTTTCAGCAGCGCGGCGCGCGCTGAAATGGCGCGCGCTGAAATGGCGCGTTGGGGGGTCAAAACCACCCGAACGACCTCCGAATGCCACGAAACCGTACGACAAAATCCGGGGCGTGAATTGTGAAATGGTCGGCCAGACGGCACCTCATTCGGAGGTGCCGTGTGACCGCGGCGGCCGGAAACGCGTTTCCGGCGCCGTTAAACACCAAAACGGCGTGCGGCGGTCCGATTCGGAGCAAACATGCTCCGAACGACTTGAAACCGCACAGGAACGATAGGAATATTATTCCTGAGATGCAGGAGGAGGCCGCACGTCCATCGGACGTGCGGTGCGCGCGGAACGTCCGATTGTGTCGTTTTCAGCAGCGCGGCGCGCGCTGAAATGGCGCGTTGGGGGGTCAAAACCACCCGAACGACCTCCGAATGCCACGAAACCGTACGACAACATCCGGGGCTTGAATTGTGAAATGGTCAGCCAGACGACACCTCATTCGGAGGTGCCGTGTGACCGCGGCGACCGGAACGGCGTTTCCGGCGCCGTTAAACACCAAAACGGCGTGCGGCGGTCCGATTCGGAGCAAACGTGCTCCGAACGACCTGAAACCGCACGGTAACGATAGAAATATTATTCTTGAGATGCAGGAGGAGGCCGCACGTCCATCGGACGTGCGGTGCGCGCGACACGTCCGATTGTGTCGTTTTCAGTAGCGCGACGCGCGCTGAAATGGCGCGTTGGGGGGTCAAAACCACCCGAACGACCTCCGAATGCCACGAAACCGTACGACAACATCCGGGGCGTGAATTGTGAAATGGTCGGCCAGACGGCACCTCATTCGGAGGTGCCGTGTGACCGCGGCGGCCGGAAACGCGTTTCCGGCGCCGTTAAACACCAAAACGGCGTGCGGCGGTCCGATTCGGAGCAAACGTGCTCCGAACGACCTGAAACCGCAGGGGAACGATAGGAATATTATTCCTGAGATGCAGGAGGAGGCCGCACCTCCATCGGACGTGCGGTGCGCACGGCACGTCCGATTGTATCGTTTTCAGCAGCGCGGCGCGCGCTGAAATGGCGCGTTGGGGGGTCAAAACCACCCGAACGACCTCCGAATGCCACGAAACCGTACGACAACATCCGGGGCGTGAATTGTGAAATGGTCGGCCAGACGGAACCTCATTTGGAGGTACCGTGTGTCCGCGGCGGCCGGAACGGCGTTTCCGGCGCCGTTAAACACCAAAACGGCGTGCGGCTGTCCGATTCGGAGCAAACGTGCTTCGAACGACCTGAAACCGCACGGGAACGATAGAAATATTATTCCTGAGATGTAGGAGGAGGCCGCACGTCCATCGGACGTGCGGTGCGTGCGGCACGTCCGATTGTGTTGTTTTCAGCAGCGCGGCGCGCGCTGAAATGGCGCGTTGGGGGGTCAAAACCACCCGAACGACCTCCGAATGCCACGAAACCGTACGACAACATCCGGGGCGTCAATTGTAAAATAGTCGGCCAGACGGCACCTCATTCGGAGGTGCCGTGTGACCGCGGCGGCCGGAAACGCGTTTCCGGCGCCGTTAAACACCAAAACGGCGTGCGGCGGTCCGATTCGGAGCAAACGTGCTCCGAACGACCTGAAACCGCACGGGAATGATAGGAATATTATTCCTGAGATGCAGGAGGAGGCCGCACGTCCATCGGACGTGCGGTGCGCGCGGCACGTCCGATTGTGTCGTTTTCAGCAGCGCGGCGCGCGCTGAAATGGCGCGTTGGGGGGGTCAAAACCACCCGAACGACCTCCGAATGCCACGAAACCGTACGACAACATCCGGGGCGTCAATTGTGAAATGGTCGGCCAGACAACACCTCATTCGGAGGTGCCGTGTGACCGCGGCGGCCGGAAACGCGTTTCCGGCGCCGTTAAACACCAAAACGGCGTGCGGCGGTCCGATTCGGAGCAAACGTGCTCCGAACGACCTGAAATGAGATTATTTCTTGAATCGAAGTTTTTAAATTATTATAGCACAATGATTTGATATTATATATATATATTAAATATATATTAAATATATATTAAAACATTTAAAATATATTATATATATATATATATATATTTAAAATATTGTATTTAATAGTATATATATGAATGATTTTACACACACACATATATATATATATTTATATTGAATTCAATAAAAAAATTTTTAATTTTTTTTTTTTTTAGAATAGCGACCGCCAGAGGCGGTCGCTATAGGTGCCCGTCAGAGGGCCTTCAACGACCGCGCCGCGGTCGCTGAAGGCCGAGCTGCCGGGTCGCTATAGCGACCGCCAGTGGCGGTCGCTAAAGGCCTCTAGCGACGAGGCAACAGCGACCGCCATTGGCGGTCGCTGCGCGGCCGCTAAAGCCCTTTAGCGACCGCCAATGGCGGTCGCTAATGGACTTATTTATAGTAGTGATGTCTTAACGCTGCTTGAACCCTTTTGCAACCAGTCATGCCTTATAGGTACTGACTTGTCCTTCCATGTCCAGTTTCTTCTTGAATACCCATTTTCAACCAACTGACTTTACATCAACTAGAGGATCTACCAAAATCCAGACTTAGTTTTGCTACATGGAATCCATTTCAGAATTCATGGCTTCTTGCCACTTGGCTACATCTGTGCCACTTACTGCTTCCTTGCAGGTTAGAGGATAATTATTAACTAATAATGATTCACCATCCTCGGTAACTAGAAAACCGTACCGTTTCGGTTCTTTAACCTCTCTTGTACTCCTATGTAGTTCTTATATCTCTAGAACAGTTCTTTCTTCCATGGGGCTTTGTGGAATCTATTCTTGTACCAACTCTTGTGTACCTTGAGCCTCGACCTCATCGAAGTCTATCTCGCTCCCACTATCTCTTTTGGAGATGTGATCCCTCTCAAGAAATATGGCATGTCTTGCCACTATAACCTTTTTGTATGAGGGGTTGTATAGGTAATATCCCATTGTTTCCTTAGAGTATCCTATAAAAGTACACTTTGTGCCTCAGGGTGCAAGTTTGTTACCTGAAGAGGCCTTACCAAATGCATCGCTTCCCCACACATGTAAAATTGATAACATGACTTTCTTTACACTCCAGAACTCGTATGTAATACCATTTATCAATTTAGTTAGTACTTGGTTTAGTATGTTTGTCGTTGTTTGTAACGCATATCCCCAAAAGGATAATGGAAGACTCGCATGACTCATCATTGATCTCACCATGTATAACAAGGTGCGGTTCCTCCTTTCTCTCACACCATTCCACTGGGGTGTGTAAGGAGGAGTGAGTTAGGTAGGATCCAAAACTCCCATAACCAATCAATGAAGTTTTGATTAAGATATTCTCCACCTTGGTCTGAGCAGAGTTTCTTAATCTTCTTACTAAGCTGGTTCTTAACTTCATTCTTGTATTCTTTGAACTTATCAAAAGAATCCAACTTATACCTCATTAAGTAGATATATCCATATCTACTAAAATCATCAGTAAAAGTTATGAAGTATGAGTACCCTCCCATTGCTTCAATTGGAAACGGTCCACACACATTGGTATGAACCAATTCAAGAAGATCCTTATACCTTTCACCTTTCCCACTAAATGGGGACTTGGTCATTTTTCTTTATAAACATGCATGACATACGCCAAGTGGTTTTAGTTTGAAAGAATCTAAATATCCATCTTGATGTAACTTTGTCCAACATTTTTTGTTTACATAACCTAGCCAGTGATGCCAAAGTTGGGTGTGGTATGATTCATGTGAAGTATCTTTGTTATCGATTACCATTACTTGGTTTGTGTAATCCAACACGTAAAGACCATTGTATAAATGTGCTCTACCAAAACAAATTTTATCTTTGTAAAAGAAGCAAAATTCATTTTCAAACTTGAAAACAAATCCATCTGTATCTAATCTAGATATAGAAATAATTTTTTTAGTAATAAAAGACACATAATAACAACCCTTTAAATCTAAGATCATCTCAGTTGGTAACGTGAGGTGGTAGTCCTCGATAGCTACAGCAGAAAGTCTAGCTCCGTTGGCTGCTCGTAGATCTACCTCCCCTCGGTCAATCTTCCTGAATCTATTTGGTTCTTGTATTTGGATACATATGTAATCACCACAAGCTGTATCTAATAACCAATTTGTAGAAACAGATAGATTACATTCGATAACAAACACACCTGAAGCGCTTCCCCTTGCTTCTTAGGCTGGGTGCAGTTTTTCTTCCAATGACCCTTCTTGCCACATGTGAAATAAACAGCCTCCTATTCCCTTGCCTCTCCTTTGATCTTCTTTTTCTTGGAAGGGCATGAAGAAGCTTTGAGCTTAAAGCTCTTTGTCTTCCCTTTCCTCTTATTCACCATATGGACATAAGACTTTTCACACTTCATATCTTTGTCCACTTGGTGAATAAGGATGAGAAGATTAGATAGAGAATTCTCAATGTTGTTCATGTTAAAATTAATAACAAAGATGGAGAAGCTCTGAGGGAGTGATGTGAGAATGAGATCAGTGCCCATTTCTTCAAAGAGTTTAAACCCTATAACCTCCAGGCACTCAATGTAGCCAATGAGCTTGACTACATGAGGCCCAGCTGGGGCACCCTCTCCAAGCTTACTATGAAAGAGCGCCTTTGAGATCTCAAACCTTTCATGTCTTGCTCTCTCTTGGTAAAGACCACAGAGGTACTCGAGCATGCTATAAGAATCCATGTCTTCGTGAGACTTCATGACCTCACTAGACATTGGTGATAGCATCAAACATTGAACGTCGACCGCGTCATTCATCTATTTCTCATAGACCAGGAAATCCTCATCAATCGCGCCTCTTTGGCATATAGATTCGGTAATGCTGACTCAAACACGTAAGACTTCCGTTCATGGTGTAGGATAACCCGAAGGCGTCTAAACCATTCTTGGAAGTTACTGCTAGTGAGGATTTTGTCTTTATCCAGAATTGATCCCATAGATAGTGTGGTTGACAAGCTTGTCATTTTTATTCTACAATTAAAAGAGAAGATCATTAGTACTTTTTTGATTACATTTTATGATAAATAATAAATCAATTTTATTAATTCTCCCACTATTTTATCAAGTCCCAATGACCCTCACCATTGAACTCAGAATGTCCAGTTGCATGAAATTCTAGTGGAAAGGATCCATATTCCCCTTCGTATAACCCCAACAAGGGTTGGTCAAGCTATTTAAAGGTATTTAGGTATGCAGGTCATTACCAATTGCGGGCTTACATCTCCTTGATCTGTTGAGTGGATTCCCCAATCCTGAAATCCAGACTTTGGATTTCCTCAACTCTTACTTCCAATATTACACCAAGTCTAGCAAGGGATACTCCTCTTGATGTAATATGGTTAGGTCAACTTGAAACCTTTCATAGCGGCTTTCTATATAAAAGCAAGTGTCCCAACAAGGTTTGGTCAAACGTATAATTTTATTGAGTTTTTTCCTTAATCAAGTAACAGAAGGCTTGGCCTGACTTAATATTTTATTTGAGGGATTTTTATACCTTATGCGTGAATTGCTTATTATCATTATCACATTCTTATTAATATTAAGTGAAACTTACGTAAGTGATTAACTATGTCTTGATAATATTTATGCATAAGCCTGGTTTATTTTAGTTCCATCTTGCATGCTTGTTTAATTCATTAATTATGTGATCACGACAACACATCCATAATGATAAACCATACAATTGACAGAAATAAAATAAAGCAAAGGGCATGATCAGGAGCTTTTCTAATGGTTAGTTTATCTAGTGATTGATAAACTAACCCTGAACTAGAGGAGAAACACCTTAAACCTTTTAGGTTCGTATTTACATCTTTCCATCTATCAACTTCTGTATCTCTTGGGATTGGTTTTGTCTCGACTCTTGCTTGAATCACCTCCACTAGCTTGGGAGTTCCATCCATTACATATGCTTTTAAACTCACATGCAAGTGAGAGGTAAAACGAGGTTTTACATAAAAGAAACCTTGGGCACGCATGCCCTACATATTAATGAGGAGAAGGGGCCAAAAAATTTAATTTAAATAAATAAATTAAAAGGAAACCATTTACATACAAAGGTCTCGGTCTAACTCATGACCATCCATACATGCAATGATATTTACGCATAAATAAAATTAGTGTTCAATTCATTAATCATTCTTATTTAAGATAAATCATGCTCGAATCAATTAATTATCATCTTTAATTAATCAATCCTTTTATCATAAACCATTTTCTGAATTTCCTTGAGATTTTCATCCATCATAATTTTAAACAAATAAATTCATTTAAAATTATTTTTGTACGTAATTTGTACCTTGGAGGAAAATCGATGAATTCCTGTTCATAACTACACAATGAGTAGAAATGAACATTACACAGATGTTAAATTAAACACACACATATATATAAAACACTTATCACGTGTTGTGCCTCAGCTTTACGCCCGCACCATGGTACATGTATTAAGGATTTGTATAATATAATAATAAATTTTAATAAATATGCATAATTTGGATGAGTACATGGCTTGTAATTCTAACTACACAACGTGTACTATTGTTCACCATCCATCTAAAGTACATGCCTGGGGATACAGCGTGTGAGTGTACTTCAGAAATCTTCGGAGTACACGGTGTGTCCAGTAGGCCACACGTCGTGTAGTATCCATGTTACACGGTCTCCAGTTGGGCAAGACGTGTACGGAGTACATCGTCCAACCCTGACCCGAAGGGACTAAATGCTATATCTAGTGGGCCACACAGCGTGTAATCCAGAAATCGCGTGCCACCTATTCCTAGTCAACACACATAGTCCTTACGACTTAGACAAACTCCAATGACACGACTTGGATTAGAGGACCAAACCCAATGCATTGAACCTTAACTACACAACATGTACTTCCGAATTCACACACTATGTTCTGGTGTTGTACAACCAGAAACCTTTGACACCTTCAGATGAGATCCTCTGTTTTATTTTAATCAAAATAAAAAAAAGATAATTTCTGTAAGGTCAACGAGAAACAAAAGAGGAGAAATAGATCTCAAGATTCATATTTTCAGATATATTAACTTGAATTGAAATAGATAAATTATTAAATGTATAAATCATCAACAAAATATTTAAATAATTATAAACTATGATGTAACTACTTTGATACTAATTGATGGTTTTGGGCGCAGCGGAAATGCGGTTGGGCCAGCGATCAACTTTAATTTTTACCATGATCAATGATTATTTCAGGATCAATACGATGATGAACACTAGTCTCCATGGAATAGAATCAAAGATTTGGATAAAGGAAGAGGCCCAAAACCTTTAGAGAGGATCTTTCACATCATGTTTATAATTAATTTAATTAATTTCATAAATAAAAGAATACTTGGATCTTCAATATTTTCTTCGTTGATGATGTTGATCATCCGGAATGACCCTTCCAAATTGTCTCATTGTGCTTGCGAGGATCCAAACTAGAATCCCTCTAGCAGTGATCCACACGTGCTCCGATGACCTCCGATCCACACCACTCATTCTCTGGGTGCTAGCGCAGTGAATCGAGTGTTTTGTGTCAGCCGTTCTTGATCGTTTGTTCTTTGGTCTTGAAGAATGTCTCTTGTTCTTGAGAGGAATGAGAAGAGAATTCGATAGAGAAATTATTTAGCTCAACAATTCTCAATTCATCGGGTGTGCAGTTTGATACATGGCACAATATACGTACATGTCTATTTATCGACATGGGGATTCATTTATAATATTTAATTGCATAACAGCAATTAAATACATTCATAATCTTAGAGAAAACCCATTTTTTAAATAATAATACCGCGTCATTATTTATGGTGCGTCAACTTGCGCAAAATGGAATAAATAAAATTCCACATAACAAAATAATAGCAGTGTTATTATTATTTTAATTTGTGCCAACTAGTAAAATAATTATTTACCATCTTGAAAATAATTATTTTACTACCGAACCAGCCTTGATCCGCTTGAACTCCACTTCCATTTATTGAACACCCGAATAAAAAAATAAATAATTTATTCTCTTAAATAAATATTTTATTTACAAATTAGTAAATAAATATTTATTAAATGTTCAATAAAATAAATAAATAAATTTTACCCACAATCTAGTGAATAAATATTTAATTAATTTATGCAATCAATTTAACTTGAATAAAACTATTCCACTGTCTTAAGAATAATATTTATTCCTGTAGATGCCGAAAAGTCCGTAATTACTGAAGGAAGTTTCGAAATGACATAGCGAATTCATAGAAGATTTGTTTTCAAATCATATAAATAATACATTTTTATCTATAAATAATAATATTTATTCCTGTGAAGATGCACGGGACTATTAAATTTGTTTTCAAATCATATAAATAATACATTTTTATCTATTCATTCAAACCACACACATATATATATATATATATTCTATTTTTTTTCTAATCACATTCACATGAACTCATGAAGGCAGTTACATAGAAGATTTAAAGTTTATATCTGAAAAAAATGTCAAGAAATGTGTAATGAAAACTAGAGTTGCATCAATGAAGGAGGGGAACTTGCTTCAAAAGCTATAGTAGCCCGAGCATGCCTCATAGAATTAGAAACCAGTGACATTTCCCCATAATCCGAATGTATACCTTCTTCAGTCACTGTCAAGAGTGTTGGATTGTGGATTTTAAACCCCACATGAACATAAACAAATCAAGGGTAAGAAGATCCTTCAACCACTTCAGAAGACCTGGAAAAATGAAATTGAATAAAAAAATAGATGAAAACAAAATGAATCTTGATATATCATGAGAGTCAGTATCACCATTCTATATAAACTCGAAGCTGTATAAAGTATAAGTGATTATAGAATATGCAGACACATAACTGCATACAGATTCCAGAAACATTGCTTTGGTGTTTAATAAAAAATAATGAATGAATGGAAGGTGAATAGTATAATAATTAATTTTTTACATAAACACCATACCTGATATATGAGGACATCTATCTTGAAAACTCTTATTGAAGGTGATGTTTTAAAAAGGGAACATCCATATTGAATACTGTTATTGAACACCATACCTGATATATGAGGACATCTATCTTGAACAATCTTATTGAAGGCGATATTTTAAAAAGGGAACATCCATATTGAATACTGTTATTGAACATCTAAAGACAAAATATATGTAATTACAAAATAAATTAAGATAAAAGTAAAAGAATGTACAGCTTTTGAGTCTACAATGGATACTAAAATAATAATATTAAAAAATTGTTTTAGTTTAGCATTAAAATAAAGATATAAAGTAAGAACAAAACCTTGGAAAATGATAGATATCCGACTTTTCATATGTTCTATAAGTATATGGCTTTCATGTCCCATATTTGAATTGGAAGTTTGGTTTTTAAAATCATAAGGTAAGGTAGTTGAGGTAATAGGAAAACCTGTAATGTGGGTAATCAATTAAATAGAAAATTTATCATCTAGACAAGAACATGAAATAAAATTAAAAAAATAATAATATACATACCTTTAAATGGGAATAATACTCTTTCCAGCCTACTCTTCATGAAGCTTGCTTTATTGTTGGAAGGTGTGTGTGCCATCTCTGCACTCATATAATAAGATATTCAATAATAATAATTTCCACTGAAGAAGCTACTATTAAAAAGAATAGTTAAAAAATAGCATATTTTAAAGTAGAACTTATTGTTAGAGGATGTTTTATTTGCAAAAACATGGGTCCTAATAGTTAAAATGGGTTCTATTTTTAGTGTACGTGTATAATGGTGTTAAAAATGTAGCTCCATCACATGTTTTATAACCTCAACTGCCAAAGATGGAACCCTTATAATAGCCAATATTGGGATCCTTCTAAACAAGAAAGACTTCTTTGTTTCGTGCCCTTCACTTATTCGATTTCAGACCTGATCCTGGTAAGGTATTGCAACTTGAGAGAAAAGTCCATTAGAGTAATTAGGATACCCATAAGGCAGTCCAAAAAACTGAATGATGACTCACTATGAATACAAGTAAGAGTTAGTATATATTGATACAAAAATAGTTTTACACAGTGCCTGAAACTGTAGCAGTGGACAAGTTTTTCAGGGCACTGTGTTTATCAAAATTTGAATCTTCGGTTAACTATGTCACCATATACGGTGGATAGAAACTATGCTTGGATATTCTTTAATCTTCTATTTTTATAATAGATTTGATTCGTTCATACTATTGCAATAAGAATGGACAATCAATTAGTATGCAGTATCAGTTATAAAAAAATAAAATTTGAAATCATAGAAATATTTGGTTACAGATGTAAGATTCATTGTAAGATGGTGCATCTCTTATAAAACATGGTGATCTATTTTTCTAAATCTTGAACAATTCATGCAATTTCTTCATTTTAGAACATGATCTTGTTAACCAAGCACATGACATAGGTATGATACTACTAAGGTGGTTGAAATGATCAAAAGAAAATCATTTATCTTAGAGGAAACCATTAGAATACCAAAATTCTAAGAAAACCATGCATGAAACCCAAAAACATGATGTATATTAAATAAAGAACCAATCTATATAGGTTTTAGTGGACTTCACTTCTACAACATTCTTTATTCTTATTTTTGATGAATATCCCTCCAAAGGTTTACATTGAACCTCCCTCTACAGAGTGTTTCTACAGGCCAACATGAATAACTCAATTCTTGAGTAAAATTTTCCAACATTCCACAATAAAGTGTTAAAAAAGTTACAAATTATTTTTGTACACACGTACAAGATGATTATTTAATGATCTATAAAGTAAATTTTAAAACAAACGAACCAAATGAATTTTGTTAAAAAATTACAACCTGTTTAATAAAGTAGCGTGAAAAGTGCATGCAGTCTAGCCAAATAAGGGATGTTTTTGGGGTAATTGGAGGGAATGTCTCCATGTAAAACTATTATAATATCAGTCATCTACCGAACAATCTTTGGATCTTCACTGTAGTTGTCATAGCATCGAACCCATATTCGGTATCTGCATAACTATGTTAAAGATGGGGTGAGGAGGAATCTAATTAGAAAATTTACCAATTAGCAATAGATTTATCTCAACTTCTATGTGATTTGATGGACAATTTGATTTGGATAATTAAAGATATATAGAAATCAAATTTGTACTGAATGGTGGTGGCTCTGACTACAAGAGCAGCTGCAACTGCAATCTGCTTAGAAATTTCCAAATCCCTGCATGGAAAGAGGCAGGAAGACATTATTGCTGGTTGAACACATACAGAACCTCTATTTCCCTATAGTAAAATCACTCTGTAAGAGAATGCAGTGTATAAGTGAGAATATATAGAATACACATATCATACTTAAAACTATCTCGAGCAGTACCTGATCATGTCCCTTGCTTTTATGCATCATCATATGGTCCCAGAAGATGGCACCATAAGTTTGGAATAGACCACTTATAGCTGGTGGTGGGATTGGTTTGAAACATTATCCATCCAGAGATCTTCTTAATCTTGTAGCATCTCCTACTCTAATGAATACACCTCTTGAAGGACAACCCTATAAAATATAGGGGGACCCCTAACTACAATGATGCCTTTCTAATAGAGGTCTATCCACACTAATACCATAGTGACAGTGCATTATAACATTGGTTGGTAAATTTGGAACCATATGTTATCTACAAATATATGCATTTCATTTCCAACATCCCTATTATATTAATATGTATAGAGATATTATGTAAATTTCTAGAATATAGTTCAATATCTGTACATTCATTCAATAATATCTGTACACAGATATTAATATGTACACATTCTGAACAATCAATCTTTATACACAGATATGGTGATGAAGCCCCCTAACATGAAAGCATCATTTAAGATTTTTTCCATGCAAATAGTATAATATTTTAAATGTTAGTTGCTTCATGTGCCTCATATAAAATAAACTATGATAGACTATTATGATTTAAATTGTTTGAAATAAATGCATATAATAGTGCAGGCCCCAAGTAATAAATGTACAAATAAAATAAGTGATCTAACCTGAAGAAGCAGTGAAAATAAGTACATATTTCAGATTTCTGGGCACATGTTGATGTGTTTCTCAAATAGAATATCAATGTGACTTCATTAAAACAATGAAAATTTTAATATAGAGTTTATAACCAATGAATAAAAACATTTTATTGAAAGAATGGGTTATTTACCTTTGTGTTTAATGAAATAAGTAATAAAAAATTAACATAGGAGACAAAATATTCTTATATAAAAATGAAAAGTTACACATAACAAAATACACAAAAAAAAACATAATAAAATTTGTAACTAAATGATAAATAATGTATATATATGAATAATTTGAAGAATTAAACCTGAAAATTATAGATTTCATAAATAAAATAAATTATAAAAGGATTTAGAAAAAAGAAATCGGTAAATGAATCTAAGATAATTTTGAAAATTTTAAGGATTTCGATGGATAAAATTATAATAAATATTAATTGATAATTGGGAAATAGTCGAACTACATAACTTTTATACAATTCTCCCCACCCAACCCTTTTGTAAGGCATGTTGCAATACCGTTGTCAATATTATTTCCAATGATGCTTGGCCTGAAAGCATAAATCAAATTAATGAAATGATAACAATACCACGTGGTTCATTAATGACAAGAGTAGACATATTAATTTTAATCTTGCAAATAAAATGATATAACAATTTCACACTTTTCAATGCCATTTATGTTGGAAGATGAAGCAACATCACCTAAACTGGAGATTTCACCCCTACATTGAAAACATTAAATAACCAAACATGAAACCACATAATATTATGAAAATGTGAGAATGGAGAATGAGTAGTTAATTCTAAAAAATGCACATGCCAAGCAAGAAATGATAAATGCATCACCTGTCACTCAGAAAGTGGGTTCTATAATTCTTTAACCTCTATTAGAGACAAAGTTCCCTGATCAATTTAATAATTTAAATGATTGCGATGGATAAAATTACTATAAATATAAATTGAAAATTAAACAATGTTCGAATTACACACCTTGTATACAAATTTTTCCGCCCAACCCTTCTCTAAGGAACATTGTAAAATCGTTGTCAATATTCTTTCTAATGATGCTTGACCTGAAATCATATATCAAATTAATAAAATGATAACAATACCAAGTGGTTTATTAATGACAAAATTAAACATATTAATTTTATTCTTGAAAATAAAATGATATCACAATGCCAATGATATTGGAAGATGAAGCTCCATTAGCTAAACCAAAGATTCTACCCCTACAGATAAAACATTAAACAACCAAACATGAAACCACATCATATTCTAGAAATGTGAGTAAAGGGCATGAGTAGCTAATTGTAAATAAAGAACAATCCATGATTTAAATGAAAAATGCATCACTTGTCACTCAAAATGTGGGTTCTATAATTTTTTAACCTCCATCACAACAAATAAATTTCCCTGAAAAATTTGATAATAAAATCAAGGATCTACAACACATGTAAAAATGACACGATCCTAGCCAAAGAAAAAAAACATCCAACAAAGTTAGATTATAGAAGCAGTGAGATAAGGAATAGGAAAAAACATGCCCTAGATGATGGAAATGGGAGGTGGAGTTTAAAATTATAAACTTGAGAAATCCTATCATTTGACTAAAATTTGAGGGCAACTGAGGTAAAGAAAATAGAGGTGGAGTAGGTACATGAAGAGCAAGTAGAGGTAGAGGAAAAATAAACTACAAAATATGATGAAACATAGTAATGAAACAAATCAATTATAGGCCTGTACATTTAAAGAAAAAAACCAAAAACCACTGAATTAATCACAACTGATATCACAACTCAAATGTTTAATCACATGAATAATATGGGAATGAGTTTTTTTTATAATACATCAAATTTCATATTAAATTCTTTTTGGTTGAAAATTAAAACAATTCCAAATTCGATTATTAAAAAAATCAGCTTCATAATGGAGTAATCATGTAAAAGATCAGGCATGGACATTACTTAATCGTTTTGAATTTTAAAAATAATCACAGCATACCCCAATTGAAATCCATGAAGTTTAGAAATCAAAGAAGAGTAAATCACTGAGGGAAGAATCTAGTATTATGAAAACAACATCTCTTTGCTAGATTCCATTGGTTGTAGCCCTTGTGACTGTGTTATGAATTGATGTTGCAACACTGGTAAGAAAAGACTCTAGATCTATGTCCACCAACATAGATATAAACATGTCCATAGAACCCAGTAAGAAGATAAACTACATAGTTTTAAAATAAATTTTTAACACATATCATAAGATTGATCGTTCCGAATAGGAGATGTATACTATGAATGTATTAGTAAACCATGTTCTACTACAAATAAATCACGATGGATAGAAGGTTCAAAATTTCTATGGAATTAGGAGAACGTACCAGTTGCAGAGATGTGGAGTCATCTGCTTTCGATCTAGTAGGGTCCATGGTGGATCGACATAGAGTGCGACGCTGAAGGAGAGGGGGGTCGAGGAAGGGGGTAGGGAGTGAGGCGGTGTCAAGAGGGGTTGAGGAGAGATTTGGGGAGGGCGAAAGTGCCAAGAGGGGGGTTCGAGGAAGGATAGAGTAGGGGAGGAGGAGGGAAATCGAGGCGGAGGAAGAGTGAAGGTGGAGGAAGATAGAAGGCAGAGGTGGAGGTAGAGGCATGGTTGGAGAGGCAAGTTTGTTAGGAAGACGAGGATATTCAGGAACCCTAATAGGAACAAAGGAAAATCAGTAGCGGGGGGAGAACAATGAATCTCGTTGCGGGAACCCTAAACTAGAGGGAGGTAGCATAAGGGGGTTTTAGATGAAACCGTGGGATGAATAGGTAGAGGCGGAGGTAGAGCGATTGGTAGAGACTACAGGCAGTTGAGGATGAACAGGAGGAGGTGAAGTAGAAATGGATTGGAACCTAATCACAGCGGATGAAAATCCTGAGCGAGGAACCAGAAGGGAAATGGGTACAAAAACGATGGAAGCGTGATATTGGAGGGAGGATTGTAGGTTTTTTGGTGACATGGCTGTATACTATGGTGACACATAAGCTAGAGAAAGCCAGTTTTAGT
Organism: Viscum album; assembly: GCA_963277665.1. Classification (NCBI taxonomy): domain Eukaryota; kingdom Viridiplantae; phylum Streptophyta; class Magnoliopsida; order Santalales; family Viscaceae; genus Viscum; species Viscum album. The sequence goes on along the minus strand of OY728143.1, from coordinate 1,648,917,858 downwards.
ATATATAATAGATTTTTGAAACTTAAAGAAATTGAATAAAATGGTTTCTATATTTGGAATCATCATTTTTAATTTTTTAAGTGGTCCAATTTCATATATGATCATTATGAATAGTTACTAAGGTAATTTTTTTACTTCAATAAAGGTTAAAAGGGGTTAAACTAAAGAAATAAGGGTTAAAATAACCTAACAAATTATCTAAAATTAATTGGTTGAAGATATTTTGACCTTAAGTATCTTATATTGAATTTTCCACTTTTTCCCGCTTTCACTTGAAAATACCTTTATTATATATTGATTTTTTAAGTATTTACATGTTTTCCACCCAACTCACTTATAAAATGGAACCTCCACTTCTCTCTTATTCACACTTATTGAGCAACTTATCACAACAAAAACCTACCCATATCTCTTATAAACTTCCCTATCCATGTTATAGAGGGATATTATTCTTAAAATACCAATCCAATCATCCATAAGAAGAGATTTAAAGGAGTTTTTTCAAAGAAGAGGTATATGTTTTTACCAATCATTTTCAAGTTTCTTTCCTCTTATACCTCCTAAAAATATTCTATAATCATATGAACATGATGAAATAAGTATATTTAATTCACTTATTTTTTTTGTTAATTTTACAACCATTTTCTATCTCCTTTATATCTAATGTAAAATAAATACATCACTAATGCATATGTACAGACTATCATCTTCATGAAGCGATGTGTTTTATTTTTCATCACTGTCTATCTTGGATGGTTATATAAATAGATTTAATGCTTATGTATGATTATTATAACATAATTATTCTTCTGGAATTATAATATGTTATCTACTTTTATACCCACCTATCCGTTGGAAGACAATAACGTCGATCGTGCGTACATGTGAACTACCAATTCCACGAAGCGATGCCATTCATTTTTCATTTAAATTTTACAAGGATGGTAATGATGATAGATTAAATGAATATATATATATATATATATATTATTTATGATATTATAATTATTATGTAATGGTGAATTATTATTTACCTTTCATTCATTCCATCCATTTAAAAGTGGAAATATCCCTCATGCATATGTACGGAGTACCGTCTCCACAATGTGATGTAATTCATTTTTCACCCCATTTTTTTTACAAATGGTTATAAAAATTTATATCAAGAATAAATATGATTTATGTGAATGTATTTAGATTCTATAGATGATAAAATCATGTCCAAGGTATAATTAGTGGAACCGTCAAACTGAAACATGCATGGAAATGGACCAGTTTTCACCAGGATAGTGATTTTAATAAAGAATTGTTAATAATGAGATAATTAGAATTTATAAGGGAATGATATATAGTATTATATATTAGTATGTTTTTAGTATTTATTTTTAATAAATACTTATTTTTTGTATAGGATGATTTAATGCACAAGAAGCCGGATGAGAGTTGAGGTAAGGGTTTTATGATTAAATCTCTTTTCTTCTCGAGAATATTCATGTTAAATTTTCATCAGAGGAAATTATATAATAATTATCCTTTAAAACCCATATATTTAATTATAATATGGTTTTTTATGGGTTTTTCATGTTCTGTGAACATTTTATTATCTTTTATACTTAAAATGACTCAGAAAATGTTTTTAAGAAAAACTGACCTTATTTCTCCTTTTGGTCGGAAATATTTCTACTCCATATCCATATTGTCTATTTTTTTTCAAAGAATGTTTTTATAATGATCCAATGATTTGTAATTTTTTTTAACTATATTTTATATTCTTTAAAAAATCTTCAAGGGTTTCTTTTATTCTTTTTTCCAAACAAGGTACTTTTGAATTTTTTTAAACAATATGAAAAGAATCATTGTTTTAACATTTACCACACAAACATATTTTCCTATCATCATAACCACTATTTTATTTTAATCATACCTTACATGTTTCCATGGTAATTTTCAATGAAAATATCTTCCTAAATATTTTGGGATTTTTTAAAAGTTAGAAAAACAATACTGACGTTTTCTCTTGATTTTTAAAAGCGTATTTTAAATACTTTTATAAAAGAGATTTTTCAACTTTGTTATAACCCTTTAAATGTTTTTATATTTCACTAGGTATATGATATTATTATTCCATACAATTTTTTGGATGACTTATGGTGGTGATGATCATAGGATGAATACATGAAGCTCATTTCTTTCCCATGGGTAAATTATGTAGTGATGAGATAATGAAAGCTCTTATGATACCATCCACTCCCTTCTATAGATGACTTACGATTATGAGATGATAAGATGTTTAAAAAACCCATTTATCTTCCATGGGTTATTATATAATGATATGATGGATGTTTTATGATCTTGTGGAAAAAATATTTATGGTTTTCATTACGTGATGGGTGTGCCCCAAATTATATAGCCCTCCAACATAGTGGGTAAAGATAGATATCTCATGAGATAATATGTACTAGAATAGGGATCAAACCCATTTAGTAAGGGACTTTGTCCACTATGATGGTTTTGGGAGTGAACCTCGACTATAGAAATTATGGAATGAGGAGCATACCCAATCCACTATGATAGTTTTGGAAGTGATCCTTGACTAATGAATTTATTTTATCTACTTATTATTATGCTAAATAATTCCTATAACGTGTTCTAATGATTATGATATGATATCATGGATTGAGATTAATTTATAATGATATCTCACTTTTATGACTCTTATTCTTTGAAATTCTAAAGATTTATGCAATAACCCATGTTTTATTATATATGAGAGATTGGGTATGAAAGTTTTTACATTATGATCATGATTTCATACCATTAATATTATCTTATTCTTTCATATGATTATTGATTGATATCTCTTATGTTTAACCTTACATAAAATTTGATATCACTCTTTATTATATTTAAATACTCCATAGGTTATAAAGAATAGTTCTAAGTAGGGTACGTCTATGATGGGTACTATAAAAGAATAAATTTCTTTGAGATATTGAAAATATTTTATGAGAAAATTTATTATTTATCTAGTATCCAATGAAACTAAATCTTTACAGTTCCAAGGTACATATAATTGTGTTATGTATTGTATATTAATCTAAAATTCTGTAATATTTATGTATGTTATACTCAGTTCTCCTCAATTAGTATCAGAGAAAAGTTTAGTTATTTTTTGAGATTAGGTTTTGGGAAATATGGGGATAAAACATTAGACAACCTATGAATAGTTTATATTGATATAGGGTGAACCTAAATGTGTCATCAGTTCATAAAAAGTGTCATAATTTAGGACATCTCAAGAATTATTTTCTTGATTATATGATTTTTCACTTTGATTATTATAGATTGATGCTTACACTATGGTTTTTTTGTTTTAATCAATGGATGGTACTAGAAGGAATCTTTCTAAAAATTAATGTGATGAAAAATGCTATAAGAAACCAAATGGAATGGGATCTAGAATGAAAAATATTATTGATATGCTTATGCAACTCTCTCAATCCATGAATCAAACCAATCTTACAAATAAGAAATAGAGGGACTAATGCACCGTTGATTCATTCATGAGGCAACATCTACCATATTTAAGTGGATCATCTAATCCATTAGTGGCCAATAAATGGATCAATACCGATAAAGATATATTATTTATCATCAATTTCATGGATCATGAAATAGTTCTCTTGGTGGTATATAATTTGGAAGGAAAAGTAGATCAATTATAGACCCTTATAAAGAATATTAGGCAATTAGAGTAAATTGAATCGATGCCATGGTTAGAGTTTGTGAAGGTATTTTTCAATAAGCATTTTCCTTGAACTATTGACACTAAAATGTAGAGGGAATTCCTAGGACTAATGTAGAAGGAATATGAATACATCAATACCTATGAGGAAAATTTCACAAGACATAAAATGTATGCTTTGGGTTTTATCATCAACTTAGAAAGAAAAATTGATTGATTATTTTGTGGTTTGAGACTAAGTCTCTAAAATGAATTAGCTATAAAGGACTTTTATAGATATGAAGAAATCTTTCATTGTGACCTCAAGCTAGAAATAGAGGTTGGAGACTCTCATTGTTCACATGGTTTTGGGGATAAGAAGAGAAAGATGGATTTTTAGGAAATTATTATAATAAAACCCATGGAGGAAAGAAAATGAATTTTCCTTTATTCAAGATGTGTGGAAGTAATCATGGGGTATACTTCCTTATGGGGTCTCGTAAATGTTTTTAGTGTTGAAAAAAATCCCATCAAGCAAGAGAATATTGAAGTGATGTGAAGAGGATAACAAATAAAAGTAATGGTGAGAAAGCTCAACCAAATGTGTCACCCACACTCTAATGCTATAATTTCAAGGATTATGAAAATTTTACCAATACATGTATGAATACAAGGGTTAATTGAAACAATTAGTTTCAATAACCTCTTAAGTCGAGAGATAAAGAGAAATATCATGTGATCACAATGACTAGAGTGGTTCATGAGGAAAAAGTGGTGAAAGGTACACTTAACATACACCCTTTAACTGAAAGTGTATTCACTACGGAAAAAATAGCTTTTTGCGACGGGTTATTTGCGACGAGAATTAATCCCGTCACAAATAGTCTGTCCTAGAGGTTATTTGCGACGGGTAGAATCCCCCGTCGCAAATACTTGGTTATTTGCGACGGGATTTGGAGTCCCGCCGCAAAAGGTTTGGCGCGGTTTGCACGACAAACCACGAGAAGGTTATTTGCGACAGGGGGTATTCCCCCCGTCGCAAATACCCGGCGGCGGTAAATAGGTTTTTGCGACGGGATGTTCTCCCGTCGCAAATAGTGTGTCAGCATGTACCTTTTGCGATGGGACCCGTCACAAATACTCTTTTAACAGCCGACCGTAATTAATGCGGGTGAAGGTTTTTGCGACAGGTAGCCCATCGCAAATAGTCCCATCGCAACTAATCTAACCTATATATACCCACATCTGTTTTTTCAAATCCACTTCTCATTTCTTACTCTCTCTTTCTCTCTAAACTCAATTTTCAGAGAGAAAATTTGGGTGAGTTCGTTTTTTTTTCCAGAAAAATGTTGTGAAGCTATCTACATCAATAGGAGATCAAGTTTAAAGGTATTTATATTTTCTTTAATTTAGTATTTATTTCATTTTTTTGATGTTAATTTTAATTATTTTTGATTAGTTGTAATTAAATTAGATTTTAATTGTTTTGTTATCAGTATTTATTTGTAATAATAAATTGATATTATTAGTGCTAATTTTTAATAATTAGTAATAATTAGTAAAAAATAGTAATAATTAGTAATAAATAGTAATAATTAGTAATAAATAGGAATAATTAGTAATAAATAGAACTAATTAGTAATAAATAGGAATAATTAGCAATAAATAGGAATAATTAGTAATAAATAGGAATGATTAGTAATAAATAGGAATAATTAGCAATAAATAGGAATAATTAGTAATAAATAAGAATAATTAGTAATAAATAGGAATAATTAGTAATAAATAGTAATAATTAGAAATAGATAGGAATAATTAGGAATAAATAGGAAAAGTTAGCAAAAAATATTAATAAATAGCAATAAATAGTAATAAATAGCAATAAATAGTAATAAATAGTAATAAATAGTAATAAATAGTAATAAATAGTAATAATTAAAAATAAATACTAATAAATAGGAATAATTAGTCAAAAATAGTAATAATTAGCAATAAATAGGAATAATTAGTAATAAATAGGAATAATTAGTAATAAATAGGAATAATTAGTAATAAATAGGAATAATTAGTAATAAATAGGACTAATTAGGAATAATTAGTAATAATTAGGAATAATTAAAACTAAATAGCAATAATTAGCAATAAATAGCAATAAATAACAATAATTAGTAATAAATAGTAATAATTAGTAATAAATAGCAATAATTAGTAATAAATAACAATAATTAGTAACAATTAGAAATAATTAGTAATAAATAGCAAATAATTAGTAATAAATAGCAATAATTAGTAATAAACAGGAATAAATAGTAATAAATAACAATAACTAGAAATAAATAGTAATAAATAGAAATAATGAGTAATAGATAGTAATAATTATAAATAAATAGTAATAAATAAGAATAATTAGTAATAAATAGGAATAATTAGTAATAAATAACAATAATTAGTAATAAATAGGAATAATTAGTAATAAATAGAAATAATTATTAATAAAAAGGAATAATAAGTAATAAATAGGAATAAATAGGAATAATTAGAAATAATTAGTAATAAATAGAAATAATTAGGAATAATTAGGAATAATTAGTAATAAATAGCAATAATTAGTAATAAATAGCAATAATTAGGAATAATTAGGGATAATTAGTAATAAATAGAAATAATTAGTAAAAAATAGCAATAATTAGTAATATTTAGCAATACTAAGTAATAAATAGCAATAATTGAAAATAAATAGGAATAATTTCTAATAAATGGGAATAAATATTAATAATTCGCAATAAATAGGAATAATTAGCAATAAATAGGAATAATTAGAAACAAATAGGAATAATTAGCAATAAATAGGAATAATTAGCAATAATTAGCAATAAATAGAAATAATTAGAAATAATTAGTAATAAATCAGAATATTTAGTAATAAATAGCAATAATTAGTAATAAATAGCTATAATTAGTAATAATTAACAATAATTAGTAATAAATAGCAATAATTAGTAATAAATAGCAATAATTATCAATAAATAGGAATAAATAGTAATAAATAGCAATAATTAGAAATAAATAGTAATAAATAGGAATAATTAGTAATAAATAGTAATAAAGAGTAATAATTATAAATAAATAGTAATAAATAGGAATAAATATTAATAAATAGTAATAAATAGGAATAATTAGTAATAAATAGGAATAATTAGTAATAAATAGGAATAATTAGTAATAAATAGGAAAAATTAGTAATAAATAGAAATAATTAGTAATAAATAGGAATAATTAGTAATAAATTGAAATAATTAGGAATAATTAGTAATAAATAGGAATAATTATGAATAATTAGTAATAAATAACAATAGTTAGTAATAAATAGTAATAATTAGGAATAATTAGGAATAATTAGAAGTAAATAGCAATAATTAGTAATAAATAACATTAAATAGTAATAAATAGGAATAATTAGTAATAAATAGTAATAATTAGTAATAAATAAGAATAACAAGTAATAAATAGAAATAATTAGTAATAAATAGAAATAATTAGTAATAAATTGGTATAATTAGTAATAAATAGGAATAATTATGAATAATTAGTAATAAATAGGAATAATTAGGAATAATTAAGAATAATTAGGAACAATTAGTAATAAATAGCAATAATTAGTAATAAATAACAATAATTAGGAATAATTATGAATAATTAGTAATAAATAGCAATAATTAGAAATAAATAGCAATAATTAGTAATAAATAACAATAATTAGTAATAATTAGCAATAATTAGTACTAAATAGCAATAATTAGTAATAAATAGGAATAATTTCTAATAAATGAGAATAAATAGTAATAATTCACAATAAATAGGAATAATTATAAATAAATAAGAAGAATTAGCAATAAATAGGAATAATTAGAAATAATTAGCAATAAATAGAAATAATTAGAAATAAATAAGAATAATGAGAAATAATTAGCAATAAATAGGAATAATTAGCAATAAATAGGAATAATTAGTAATAATTAGAAATAAATTGAAATAATAAAAAATAAATAGTAATAATTAGAAATAAATAGGAATAGTTAGAACTAAATAGTAATAATTAGAAATAAATAGGAATAATTAGAAATAAATAGGAATAAATAGGAATAATTAGTAATAAATAGAAATAATTAGCAATAAATAGAAATAATTAGTAATAAATAGGAATAATTTGTAATAAATAGTAATAAATAGTAATAAATAGGAATAAATAGTAATAATTAGTAATAAATAGAAATAATTCTAATAAATAGTAATAATTAGCAATAAATAGTAATAATTAGCAATAAATAGTAATAATTAGCAATAAATAGTAATAATTAGCAATAGATAGTAATAATTAGCAATACATAGTAATAATTAGCAATAAATAGGAATAATTAGTAACAAATAAGAATAATTAGTGATAAATAGAAATAAATAGGAATAATTAGTAATAAATAGAAATAATCAAGAATAAATAGGAATAGTTAGTAATAAATAGTAATAATTAGGAATAAATAGCAATAATTAGGAATAATTAAGAGTAATTAGTAATAAATAGCAATAATTAGTAATAAATAGCAATAATTAGTAATAAATAACAATAATTAGTAATAAATAGGAATAAATAGAAATAAATAGGAATAAATAGGAATAAATAGGAATAAATAGGAATAAATATGAATAAATAGGAATAAATAGGAATAAATAGGAATAAATAGGAATAAATAGGAATAAATAGAAATAAATAGGAATAAATAGGAATAAATAGGAATAAATAATAATAAATAGGAATAATTAGTAATAATTAGTAATAATTAGGAATAATTAGTAATAATTAAGAATAATTAGGAATAATTAGGAATAATATCAATTGTAATAAATTGTAATAACTTATAATAACTTGGCACAATTTCTAGTAGATTGACGAAACTCCTTTTGCTCGATGACTCTTTTTCTTTCAAATTTCACCAACTCAAAACATTATAAAAAGTATGCTTCTACGTACGCATATCCAATCTCATATGCACGACTTTGAATATGCATTCATGGGACCACATTTTTCATAATGTTTTCAGGCGGTGATAGTTGCAAGAAGATGATTCATCAATGAAACGGGGAATCTTTTGTCTAAAAGCTCATTTACTTGCATCTTTCTCACACTAAAATCACAATGAAGAATCTGCTCGGAGGTAAGAGAATGAATATGCATACCTCTGAGTAGATTCTTCATTGTGATTTCAGTGTGAGAAAGATGCAAGTAAATGAGCTGCCGGACAAAAGAGGAGCCATCAATCTACTGGAAATTGTGTCGCCCAAAATTAATAGTAATTATAAAGAAGTAGTTGTAATTATTTATCTTCTTTTTTCAGATAGTGTTTTTATAATTTAAAATTATTCAAAAATAATTATGATTTTATATTTTGTAGAAAAATATGTAATAAGGAAATCGATATTAGTCATTATTAGATGATCGCGTTTGGATAAATCATCGTAGAAATCCAAACGGTTCTGGTTTAAATCCTATATATATTGAGGGTGTCGAAGCTTTCGTATCATTTGCATCATCAAAACCAGAATATTTTTCAGAAGGAACAATTAAGTGTCCTTGTAAAAAATGTACTCTGAGAATGTCTGACACATTTGACAAGGTTGGGGGACATCTCTTGTAGTTTGGTTTTCAACCAGATTATGTTTTTTTGGTATCAACATGGTGAACGCAGTTCTAGAGAAGATACTAATAACTTGATTCTAGATCCATCACGATTTCAAAATTTAGTATATGATGTTGCAGGTCCATCTGTTCAACAAACTAAAACCCAAGATGATATCGATTTAACTCCTAAGTTGGCACCATCCGAATTTTATGAGTTGTTGAGGTTTGTTGAGGATGCATTATATCATGGTTACAAGATAAGAAAATTAGAAGCAGTTAAAAAATTTATGGCTATTAAATCAGATAATGCAATGTCAAACAACTATTTTGATCATATATTTTCTTTGTTTAAAGCACTATTACCAGAAGGAAATGTGTTGCCTAAAAATTACTATGAGAGAAAGAGGTTGGTTCGTAATCTGGGCCTTAGTTATTGGAAGATTCATGCATATGCAGATGATTACATCTTATATTCTGGTGAAAATGAGTCATTGGAAAGTTATCCCACATGTGGATAATAAAGGTATAAAGAAGCTCAACCAGGGAAGTCTGGATCGATTCCTGTAAAAAAGTTGAGATATTTTCCCCTTACACCCAGGATGCAATGTTTATTTATGTCTCAGAACACAAAGTCAATGATGTCATGACAAAAAAACAATATTTCAACCAATAAAAGCTTGAATCATCCATCTGATGGTGATTCATAGAAACATTTTGGCCGTCTGCATTCGTCTTTTGATTTAGAAGACCAAAACGTGTGATTGGGTCTTTCTACTAATGGTTTCTATTTGTTCGATTCTTATGGTAGTCAGTATTCATGTTGGCCTATCTTTATAACTCCGTATAATTTACCTCCATGGATGTTGATGAAGGAGCCCTATATCTTTTTGACCTTATTAATCCCAGGACATCTGAAAAAGAATATTGATGTTTATTTGAAACCATTGATTGATGAGTTAAATGCATTATGGAGTAATGGTGTTAGTACATATGATGTTGCTGCGAAATAAAATTTAATATTAAAATCTGCATTGATGTGGATGATTAGTGACTTTTCGGCATATGGCATGTTATCTGGATGGAGTACACATGGTCTGAAATCATGTCCTTACTGTATGAAAGACAACAAAGCCTCTCTGCATGTTAATGGAAGAAAACCTTGCTATTTTGACTATCATCACAGACTTCTTCCAACCGATCATCCTTTTTGAAGGAACAAATCTCATTTTAGAAAATGCACAATTGAAAGGGATGAACCTCCAAAAATGATCTCAAGTAAAGAGTTAAAATAAGTTGTATTTTCATTACCTCCCATCACATTTGGGCCAATAATAAATGAACAAAAAATTCATGGATTTGGAAAATAATATAATTGGATTAAACAGAGCATTTTTTGGGATCTTCCATATTGGTCTGATTTGTTGGTCAGCCGCATGTTGGATGTCATGAATATTGAAAAGAACTATTTTGATAATTTATTTCATATAGTTTTGGATACACCCAGTAAGTCCAAAGATATTGTAAAAGCACGATTAGATCTTTCCCAAATTTGCAGGCGATCAAAACTTGAACTGTTTGAAAATGTCAGATCACAGATGTTAATGAAACCAAAATCAACTTATACACTGTCCAAAGAGAGTCACTTATTATTTTTTTCAGTGGATTGCATATTTGAGACTTTCCGATGGCTATGCTTCCAATTTGGGCAGATGTGTTAAGAATGGTCATATTACCAGATTAAAAAGTCATGATTTTCATTGTATAATGGAAAGAAGTATGCCGATTGGATTTAGAGGTTTGTATAATTCTATGATTTGGGATTCTATAACAGACATATCATATTTTTTTCAAGACATTTGTGCAGCGACAACAAACTACGATGTACTAAGAAAATTGGAAGAAGATGTTGCTGTAATTATATGTAAACTATAAAAAATATTTCCGCCGACTTTCTTTGACTCAATAGAACATCAGATATTACATTTTCCACATGAAGCTAAATGTGGAGGTCTATTACAATTTCTATGGATGTACCCATTCTAGAGATGCATGCAAAAATTGAAGAAAAAAGTACGCAACAAAGCATCAGTTGAAGGCTCAATTGTTGAAGCTTATTTACAATAAGAAATTTCTTTTTTTAGCTCTCATTATTTTAAACCTGAATATCCCTCAAAACACAACCGCATGGGATGGAATGAGGGAAATGTTAATGATGAAATGGACAATCAATTATTAGTTTTTAATCAGGAAAATCTTGGCTTCAATGGAGTTCAAGAACGATGGCTTTCAGATGATGAACATCACAGAGATCATACATATGTTCTGCTCAATTGTGAAGAAATGACATCATTTGTACTATTAGTACTTCAATCACTTATTCTATAATTTATGTTACAGTATGTAAAATTATTTTATTTATAGGTTATATGATAATCATATCAAGAAATAACTTCCACAAATTATAGTATTTGCTCTTGAATAACACAGACAAAAAATATTTTATCAATGGTTTCAAAAACTGGTAACATAAATTAATGATGGTTTAATATCAATTTAGTTTACTATTTATTATATTGATAATTGTTTTAAAAATTTTCAGGTGTCTCAACATACTCATAAAATTGATAAGCGACTGTGTATATTGAGTAACCCACTATCTAAAATGGTTAAATCTTATAATGCATATGTGGTGAATGCTTTTCGATTTTATACATGTGCATATGAAAAAAAAACAATGAACAATGGAGTTTGTTTGAGAGGATCACATCATAGTGAAACTGAAGTTGACTTTTATGACATTATGGATGAAATTATTGAGCTGTGTTATCTAGGACAGAATTACATAATGATGTTTAAATGTTGGTGGCTAGATACTTAGAGAGGCTTGCGTGTTCATCCGACTCATGGAATAATCAATATTAAATATAAAAGTCTTCTTACAGTAAATGGACCATTTTTACTGGCTCAACAGGCACATAAAATTTATTACGCAAAGTACCGTGCTACTTCAAAAGACCTGAGTGATTGGTGGAGCATAATAAAAATAAAATATCAGGAAAATCAGTTTACTCAAACTGAATGTGGTTCTGCTGAAGTGGAAGGAATTGAAATTTTTCAAGAGACTACTCAAAATTCATCTTTTTCACAAAGAGACATGAATATCGATGATGACACCCCACAATTAAGGGTCCATGGTGATGAAGATGTTAATGATGTTACAAATGAAATTGAAATGAAAAGGGATGATGAAGTGAAACTCATATGGATATTGATGATGCCGAGGAGGAATATGAAGACATTGACATCGTCAGATATGAAGATGATGATGAAGGTGAAGATTGACACAATTAAATGCTGGTTATAATCATAACTAATATAAATCTATATATAATAGTTTTTTTCAACTATCTACTAACAACAATAATTTTGTGATTTAGATGGACCCTAATCTATTTCGTGAGTTACAGGAGGCTGAGCTACCTTTTGATGGGGGGGGGGGATTTGGGATCATCTGACCCTTAGCCTACTGGCGGTTTAGGTGGTACATGGAGGGGGCGCAGTCTTGCGGGACTGATGATTCTTGACCCTATCCCCGAGCGACGTCCACGTCTTAGCTTCGATCCATGTACACAGAGGCATGATAACCTGTATATTTTAGTTATCTTTCATTGATTTATTTATATATATACTAATTGTTTGATTATTTATTATTTTTTCACAGTTTTGCATATGTAGCTGTTGGACAGGGGAAAACTATCTTGTGTAATTATTTTTCTCAGCCATGGATCACATGTGAACAGATTCCCATTGATGTGCAGCTCGACATGTTCAATCATTGGCTGGTACGTAAATAAATAATATTTATTTAAAATTTATTTTATTAATAACTTAATATTATAAATTATTTATAGGGTTTATGGTATCCCATGGATAATAACTTGCATGACGCTATCCACACAGCATGGGAGGCATCTATACGTGACCGTTTCCGTCAGTTTTTGCACAATTTGAGGATGGACATTAAGAAAGTAGGAGTAACAGATTTTGATGAGTCGTGTAGAGCCTACCGACTAGAGTATATTTAATCTCACGTTTGGGATGGATTATGTTTACACTGGTTAAGTGGTGGATTTCAGAGGAGGTATTCGCTGGGTTGGCAGAACCGGGGGAGACAGGAGGTGACACATCGATCTGGTATCCATACATTCAGTATGCATAGAGAGCATATGGTAAGAATATTTTTTAAATATTTTATATAACTTTAAATATAAACAGTATATTTTATATTTTTATAGGCAGTCGAGCTTCCCAAAATTACAGAGTATGACGTTTATTAGAGGATGTACAGTGATCCAGCCACTGGAGAGATTATAGGTGATCGCCAGCGTCAGATTGTGGTTAGTATTATTTTTTCAGTTTGACAATTAACTGCATATAATATTTTTACAATTTTAATTTCAAATTGGAATTGAAGGAGTCATATGAGGCTATGACCTCTCAAAAATAGGCTGGGATTCAGGATGAGGTGACTGATCAGACCAGTGCCCACCATTTCGATGAGACGACATGGATGGAGACGACTTAGTATGGCTTTGAGAAGGGCTGAGTAGTTGGTATCGACTCTCATGTGACTCCTGATACTTATTATGGTACTACTGCGATGTCGGCGTCCAGCTCGAGAGGAGCTCATGGAGAGGAATCATCTTCTACCTCACAGTATCAGGAGCAGTTGCGAACTCAAGCAAAGCTTATAGAGAGTTTGCAGAAGTAGCATGAAGAGATGTGTTAGCAGCATCATAATGAGGAGATGCATCAATGGCAGTAGTATCATCACGAGCAGATGGAGTACGTGCGACGTCTGACTCAAAGTTTAGGGATGGAGTTTCCTCCACCATCTCCTACAGCTCCTCCACCTCCTCCAGAAGATGACCCCCTCAGTAATTTTTTTTATGTTAAAAACATTTGAATTCAAGATTTGTTGTAATATGAACTATTTTCAGTTGTTGTCTTTTATATTGGTGCGAATATTGTATAATTTATTTATTTTTAATATTTTAATATTTATTATTACTATTATATTTTTTAATGTTTGTTTATTTTACTACTACTAATAATAATAATATTTAATGAGTTTCTTTATATTTTTTTTGTGAATATTGAGAATTTTAATATTTTTTATTATTTTAATAATATTAATATTATTTTTTCATTAATCATAATTTTATTAAATATATTTTTTTAGTATTATATTTTTAATGTTTTTTTTAATTTAAAAATAATAATAATAATAATATTTTATGAAATTTATATATTTTTTTGGGAATATTGAGAATTTTAATATATTTTTTTTATTATTTTAATAATAATCATATTATTTTTTCATTAATTATAATTTAAATAAATATTTTTTTTATTTTGGTTATTATTTGCGACGGGATCTTTTGCGATGGGATCCCATCACAAATAGTTTAAAAATATATTTTTAAAATAGTATTTGGAACGAGCCCTTGGTATCGTCGTAAATACTATTTGCGACTAGCCCATCGCAAAAATGTTATTTATATATAATGTATATAATCGGAGAGTTATTTACGATGGGGAACTTCCCCATCCATCGTAAAAAATGTTTTTTGCGACGCTGTTTTCTGCAACGGGCTATTTACAATGGGACCCCGTCGCTAAAGCTTATTTGCGACGGGATCCCATCGTAAATAACCCGTTGCAAATAGAACAAATTACAATAGTGATTATTTGATTATGGATCTAACCACTATTTTATATCTAAATAGTTTTCTAATAGGATCAATTTACCACCTCAATGATTAGATGGTGGGTTAGAAATAAAAACTCCAATTGAAAAAATGATCGCATCTAAAGTTTATAACTCCTCCCTAATAGGATTTCCTTAGAATGAGCTTCTGGAAAATAATTTTATTCTCCCTATAGTTGAATTTGATGTTATTTTGGGCATGGAATATATTTATTTATATAAATACCACATCAATTTTCAATTAAGGGAAGTCACATTTGATATTCCAATTCATCATATGATTGTCTATTTCCATGTGGATGAATATAAACTTCTAATGGAAATTACATCCATTGTAAGAGTCTTACTACTTACTCACAAGGGATATTTATATCAAATGGTTGTGGAGAAACTAAAAATTAAATCTATTCCTATTGTTCATGAATATGATGATATATTTCTTGAAGTCTTTCCAGATCTTCCCCCGAATCATGAAGTTGAGTTTTCAACTGAACTCATACCTAGTGCCACATATATTTAAAATAATCATTATAAAATGAACCCAATTGAGTTATAGAAATTAAAAAAGAAACTCTAGGAGAATCTAGAAAAGCTATTCATATGACTGATTGCAAAAAAAAGGGGTTCACCAATTATTTTTTCAAGAAGAAATACGAATCAATGCATCTTTTCATTGATTATTAAGAACTTAACAAGATCACTACTAAGAATAAGTATTCTTTACGTCATATTGATGACTTGTTTGATCAAATTTTCATAGCTCAATACTTAAAAAAATTGTACTTTATTCTAGATATCAAGAATTCAGGGTCAATAAGGTGTATATACCCAGGACAAATTTCTATGTGAGGTATAATCATTATGAATTTATTGTGGTTCCATTTGGACTTACCGATTCCCTCGTTATATTCATAGATCTAATGAATACAATCTTTATAGATTACCTTTATAATTTTGTGTTAGTATTTATTAATGATTTTCTAATATATTCAGAGAGAAAAGAAGATCATAAATATCATTTAAGGATTTTTTGGAGAACCCTAAGGAAGAATAAGTTATATTCCAAAATTAAAAATGTGAATTTGGGCTACAAAAAGTATCATTCTTAGGTCCTATAATCTAAAAAAAGGGTATATCGGTGGAATATTCAAAGATAGAAGTTATTTAGAAATGGAATAGGCCAACCATGGTGGCTAATATCTATGATTTTCTAGGGTTTTTAGGATACTATCAATGCTTTGTGAGATATTTATCATGGATATCTAACCCAATAACTAAGTTTTCATGGAAGTGATCCAATTTCCTTTGGATAGATGAATACAAAGAAAACTTAAAGGAGATAAAGAGAAGGTTGGTCAGTGAACCTTTGGTCACACTACCCTATGGTGAATAAGAGTTTATGATCTATAGTTATGAATAAAATAAGGGGATGGGATGTATACTCATTTTGAAATACATGGTTATATCTTATGCCTCACACCAATTGAAAATTAATGAGAAAAATTACATGACACATGATCTGGTGCTCGAATTTGTAATTTTTTCATTAAAAATATAAAGGAACTATATTTTTGGGGAAAGGTGTGATATATATATTGATCATATAAACTTGGAGTATATATTATTATATATATAGTTGAATATACACCAAAGGAGATGGTTGGAGTTGATTAAGGATTATGAATGCTCAATACACTACAAAACTGACAAGGCGAACAATTTAAGTGATACAATGGGTTAGAAAGACCTTGAGAGTTTGTCTATAACAAGGATTGAAAGAGATCTAATAGTTATGTATTTCTAAAAGTTGGATCTTGAAAACACGAATAAAGGGCATGAGTCATATCTTTCTCGTATAGATATTCAAACATCCAACCATGTGAGATTTAAAGTGGCATAGAAGGAGGATGTATAATTGTAGAATGAGGTAAGAAATGTTCTAGAGTTAAACCATGATTATAAAGAAATAATATGGTTCGAGAACAAATTATGTGTCCTATCAATATAGAAATAAAGTTAGAGCTATTGGATGAAGCTTATATTTTACAATTCTCTATTTATCATAGAAGTATAAAGATGTATAGAGATCTAAAATAGTATTTCTAGTGAAACAATATGAAAAGGGATATTGTAGAGTATGTATATCGATGCCTGGTATGTCATAATGTTAAGAATGAGAGACAAAATTCTAATGGTATGTTACAATAATTACCCAAACTAGAATGAAAATGGGAAAACATTACCATAGATTTCATCATCAGACTCCCAAAAACATAAGAAGGGAAAACTATTATTTGGGTTTTAATAAATGAACTTATAAAATCAGTTCATTTTTTTCCATTATAGAATATTTCTATCTTTATTTTCTTTCAAGGATATACACTAAATAAGTTATAAGGTTTCATGGAGTACCAAATTATATTGTTTCAGATCGATATCCTAGGTTTACATTAAAAAACTGAAGAATTATTCAGTAGGCATTGAATACAAGATTGAGCGTTAACACTACATATCATACTTAGACAGATGGTCAGTCTGACATGAATATTAAAATCCTAGAAGTTATGTTGAGAGCCTATTATATGGATTAAAAATGTGGTTAGGATCAATACCTTCCTTTTGTATAATTTTCTAACAATAATAGATTTCACTTGAGTATTCAAATGACTTCTTATGAATCCCTATAAGTACAGATCTTCAACATGATGGGATAGATTTGTAGAAAGAATGCTATTGGGACTTGAGCTAGCTAAGGAAATGAAAAACAAGGTTATATCCATTGAACAACACATTAATGTAGATCATAGTTGATATAAAAGTTATATTGATAATCAATAATGAGATTTGGAGTTCAAAATTTGTGATTATGTGTTCCTATAAATATCACAATAGAAGAAGGTAATGAGATTTGGATAGTAGGGAAAACTGATTTCTAGATATATTAACCTTTTTGGGATTCTTGATCGTATTAGGATGGTTACTTATCACTTGGTACTTCTAAATAATCTATATCATGTACATTATATGTTCCATCTATCACTTTTAAGGAAAAATACATTTGATCCTTCACATGTACTGAACTCAAAGGCTATACGATTAGAGCATGATCTTTTAGATGAAGAAAACTAGTGGATATTATCAATCATATAGAGAAAGTACTGTGAAACAAGACCAATCACCTAGTCAAAGATTTATGAAAAATCCATAAAATTGAGGAAGATATATGGGAAAATTAGGATGGTATGAGGAAGAAGTTTCCATATTTTTTTTGTATCAGAGTGATAGGATTTCAAAGGTGAAATTCTTATAAGGGGGTAGAATGTAACACCCCATGATTTTATGATATATTTATCTTTAATAAATTTGAAGTGATCGATATCTTTCCTTACATGTAACACTAAAATTTTTTGAGTAATGGTTATCTTTTATAAAACTAATCACATTATATGGTATTTAAATGAAATATAATTATTGAAAATAATTTCTAATTCACTTAGATAATACTATTAATCTTAAAGAACCATTTTGAAATATTTTGTTTATAAAAATTTTTATTATCATGTATGTTTTATTTTAATGTTATTTTATATTATTTAGAAAATAATTCAGAGTTTTAAACTTATAAAAATATTTTTTACAGATCTAGAAAATGAATTCATCAGTTATCAATTGGATTAAAATGAAAATAAATGTATTTAAAGGTAAAAATATATGTTTTTATGAAAAAATGTTTTTGTGAAAGAACCATGTTTTTATCATAATAAATTTAATTAATAATTATTTATGTATTATTTAAATAAAATTTGGAGATAATATATTAAATAAAATATTTTAACATTCTTTTAATGTTTTTTATTTGGTAAGGAATTAGATTTAATTCAGTTTTATGCTTAAAAATTCATTTTTATAAAATTGATTTTCAATGAGTTTTGAGTGATAATTTTAAATTTAATCTCTTCCACTTGAAGAAAGTGAATTTTATATTTTTTTTGCCATATTTATAATGATAATTTCTAAATTTTTTAAATATATTGATTTCATTTTTGGTCATTATGAATTGTAACTGAGGTAAAAAATTTCTAGTTTGGTAAAGGTTAAAAGGGGTTAGTGGAGTGTTAAACTAATGAGATAAGGGTTATAATAACTTTAAAACATGTCTCAATTTGATTTTTTAAATATTTGTTGAATTTAAACTATCTTATCTTCAAATTTTTTCAACTTGGTGCCAATTGAAATTAAATATGACTATATTATATTTTAATTCTTAAATATTTACAAGTTTTTAACCCACCTCCCTTATAAAAGGGAACATAATCTTCTATATTCATCACACTTATTTTTACACGTATCTCAATAAAACCTTCCCCCATATATTATAAACTTCCCTATACATGTACTAGAGGTACTTTTATTCTTAAAAAACGAATTTAATTGTCTTTAAGAAGATATTCAGAAGAGGTTTCCGAAAGAAGAGTTATATATTCTTACCAGTCTTTTCAAGTTTATTTTTTCTTCTACCACCTATAAATTTTCTATAACCAAATAAAATTGATTAAATTGGTATATATACAATAAATAATTGTTTTAATGTTAATTGAACAACTATTTTCTATCTCTATGATATCTAATGTAAAATAAAAACATCATTTATGCATACGTATGAACTACCATCTTCATAAAGCGATATATTTTATTTTTCATCACCGTATATCTTAGATGGTTATATAGAAGAATTTAATGAATATTTATAATTTTTATAAAATTATTATTATATAATTATAATATATTATCCAACTTCATACCAACCCATCCATTGGAAAATGATAATATCGCTCATGCATACATGTGGACTACCACCTCCACAAACCATTGTGATTTATTTTTCATTTCCATTGTACAAGGATGGTAATAAGAATATATTAAATGAATATATATATATATATATATATTATAATTAAGGTATAATAATGATTCTATAATGGTAAATTATTATTTAACTTTATTTCATTCCATATATTGAAAAGTGGAAACATCATTCGTGTATACGTACGAATTACCGTCTCAATGAAGTGATGTAATTTATTTTTCAACACTATTTTTTCTGAATGATTAAAAAGGATTATTTAATGAATAAATATTATATTTATGACATGATTTAAATTATTTAGATGATGAAACTATAATTGAGGTGAAAGGACCAAAACTATTGAATCAAAACATGCTTGGAAAACATGCCAATTTTCACCCAAATAATGATTTTAATGAAGAATTATTAATAAATAGAGAATTGGAATTTATAATGGAATTATATATAGAAATATAGATATTAATGTGTATAAATAAGGATGATAATTTAGGTAAGTGGGTTATGATATCATTTCATTTATTTTCAAGATTGTCTATGTTAAGTTTCAATTGAGAAATATTATTAGATCCTTATCATTTTCACCTAATATATTTTATTCTCATATAGGTATTTATGGTTTTTTCATGTTTCCTTTAATTTTTCCTATATTTGGTACTTAAAACACTAATTTGTTTTAAGAAAAATGACATTATTTCTTATTTTGGTCAGGAATCCTTCTCCTCCATATCCATGTTCTCTAAAATGCTTTCAACGAATGTTTTTACTATGCTCCAATGATTGTTTAAATTAATTTTTAAATACATTTGAAATTATTTATAATTTTTTAAAAGGAATATTTGAGTTTTTTTTGAAAAATTTTCTTTTTAATCTTTACCAAAAATATGAATGTAATCTTTGTTTTAATGTTTACCAAACAAAATTTTTATCATTCCAGCATAACCAATTTTTATTTGAAGCATCCTTTATAAGTTTAAATGGTTATTTTAAAAGAAAAATATTCTCCTCAATATTCTAGGAATTTATATTTTTTAAAATTTACCCATATAAATGTATGTTTTCTCATGATTTTCAAAGTATATTTTAAATACTTTTATAAAATAGATTTTTCTTCAATGTCAATATTCTTTAAGGATATCTCTGTTTCACTGGGATATTCTACTATGATTCTATAAAATTTTATATATTAGTTATTATGATGATGATATTAGGGTGATTACATGATGCATATTTCTTTCCCACATGTTAATTAAGCTATAATGAGATAATGTTTTCTCTTATGATGCCATAAACTTCCTTTATCTAGATTAATAATTATTATATGATGATGAGATACTTATGAAACCTATTTGTTTTACATGGGTTATTATATGATGTCATGATACATTTTTTATGATCTTGTGGAACACATATGAATGGTTTTAATTATGTGATGGGTGGGACTAGAATTATATATCTGTCCAATGAATTTATTAAAGATGAGTATATGATGAGATAATGTGTAATGTAAATGGGAGTGAACCCATTTCAGTAAGGGAATTTGTTTACTATAATAGTCTTGGGAGTGAACCTAGACTAAGGGAATTATGTAATGATGATAAAATCCAATACACTATTATAACATCAAAGGTGATTCTTGACTAATGAAGTGATTTTATATGATTATTATTATGCCACAAAATTCCTATGACATGTTCTAATGCTTATGATATCCTATCATGGATCATGATTGATTTATGATGATTCATCACTCTTATGATCCATTTATTTTGAAAAGGTAAATATTTATTCCACGAATAATGTTTTATGATCTTTGATAGAATGATCATGGACCTTTTAAGTTATGATCATGATTTCATACCATTATTCTTATCTTATTCTTGTAAATGATTATTGATTTATATCTCTAATATTTACCCTTAATGAGTATATAAGATCACCCTTTCTCATGTTTCCATTTACCCTATGATATAATGATGGTTATAAGTAGGGTATGTCTAAGAATTGTACTATGATAGAATAAAATTTTAATATATGTTGAAGATATTTTATGTAATAAGTTGATTATGTATCTAGTCTCCAAATACACTAAACCTTTACAGTTTTGGGATGTGTATAATTGTGTTATGTATTGAATATTTATCTAAAATGATGTAATATTTATATATGTTATCATTGGGTCACCTAAAATTTTATATTTTGAATTATTAGGTCTAAATTATTTAATAAGTCCCATTTTAGTTTTAGGAATCAAATTTAAATTAATTAGGTAAAATTTATTACCACAGTAAAAACCCAAAAAGGTAAAAGCGATAAATCAATTAGTAAAATACTAGAAAACATGTTTAAAGCATGTATGAAAATTAATATATGAGGTATTATTAACAAAAAATCATCCTCCAATCCATTATTTCTCATTTGGGATTCACATGCCTTGTAAAACATGTTCTCTCTTTATATTAAGATGTTATATTTACAAAAATGCCGTTCTCTTCACCTATAAAAGGATATTATCTACACCCTATTTGTATACTCATTATAAATCATAAGATCAACCAAAAATCTCCCTAGTTTCTCCTCCAATTACTCCCTATATCCTAAAATCATTTTTAATTCAAAAATACCAAGATAAAGAGCCTTAAGGTTCTAACCATAAGAGAACATCTAATGGGAGAGGTAATGTTATCAACCAAACCCTCTTAATTATTTTCTTATTTACAAATTTAAACCAATTATATACATGAAATTATTATGAAATAAGTATTAATAATAATCTAAATGGTCTTATTCTAATTTAAATCCATTTTCCACCTTCCTCCAAAAGCATTCAAAAAATTAAGACGTCGTCATGCGTATGTTCATATTACTGCCTCTATGAACAACATGCTTGATTTTTCATCAAAAACATACACAGATAGTTCGAAAAGTATACTTAAGGGATTAATATTATATTTATAAACTCATTAATATTTTGTAATTATAAACCATTCCCTATCTTCCTCCCAATCTATGTAAAACAAATGCATTGCCCATGATTATGTGTAGAGTACCGCTTTTATGAAAGTGACATATTTTGTTATATCACTATAGTCATTTATTATTTATAAAAAATATATTAGAACTTGATTAAAAACGTTAAAAAAATCTAAATAATATCATTATGATTCTTTAATAATGATATTATGCAAAAGGAATTAGTTTCTTTTCTATACTCACTCATAAATTATAGCTTGTTCTTGTTTCGGCCAGTTTAACCACCCACTTAATCAATGTTATAAATTTTTATTATTGATGAATGTGGAAAATTAACTAATTTACTTATTAGAAATAAATTACCAAATAATTTTTGATTTATGGTTCTAGAAAGTTTTTATTAATATTTAACTTATTATTATTGTACCACCATTTTGTTAGTTTTAAGTTACTAAAATAAGATTGTTGCCAAATTCTTCATTTTAAATAGTTATTAAAATAACAATTAAATGAAATTATAAAACTATAATTTTTTATAAAAACTCTATTAAAGTACCCATAATAATCTCATAATGATTAAATTTTAGTTTATAAACAAGAATTGATGTCGTTATTTCGAAAATTTTACTAAATACACAATTAAAGCTAATAACATCCGATAAAGAAAATAAAATATAACCAAAAAATATATTTGTAATAAATTATTATAAATAAAATTTATTACAAGTTTTATATATTAATTAGGTTTTGAAATAGGTTATTATGATATTTATTTTTTTATACAAAAGGTTCGAGAAAATTTGACTAAATGGGATTAAAGGTATGGGGTTTTGAATTTTGGTTTTGCTTTGTTGAGATATGATTCATATTAAACTTGTGTTACCTTTTTGTGGTTTATATATTAGACATTGTTTTATTTTATCATAATTTTCTTGTAATCAAAGGGATTTAAAAAATTATCTCATGTTCTAAATTTCATGTGTTTTCAATTCAAAAGATATCAATGATGTAAGGTTTTCTTTTTTCTATTTCAAATCTATGAGACATGTTTTATATGAAACACTATGTTTTATTTTATATATTTTATTCAATGAAAAATTACATTCATGTGTGATTAATATCTTCCATTTCATGATATCTAAATTTCCATTAAATGATCTTTCTCTTAGGTTCTTTTTATTCTTAAGTTACCAATACTGTAAGGGTTTCTTCTCTAATATCATTTTTAAATCAGGAATGATTTTGAAAGATAATTCATTTTGGGAATTTATATTCCCTTTCTTTCTAAATACCCTTAATTTTATTCTCCTATTGTTATTTTTGTGGTTTTACACATCTACACACTATTTAATTTTCCCCTTGGCTCATTATTTACCCCTGATAAGAAAACCGACCCACCTCTTCTTTTTGGGTAAAAATATTCCTCTTCCATGTCCATATTCTTTGGATTCTTATATGAATGTTCTTATCAAAAAATCAATTGATTAAGGTCATTTTATACTAATTTAATTATTTTAAAAGATTTAAATATTTTTTTATATTTTAAATATGGTTCTTTTTCATCAATGTGTGGAAAGAATATCATTTTAATGTTTTCCATGTAAACACATCTTTTTGCTATATTTTCTATGAAACTTCATCTCTACATTTTAATGATCTCTAAAATAAAATATTTCTCCTTGATTTTCAAAATATTTATATTTAAATAATTTTTTTAAATGTTCATGATTATTTCTTATTTCCAAATAAATTTTCCTAATGCCCATAAAAAGTGCTTCACATCTATGTTGACATCTTTTGACATATTTTTTACTTGATCAAGGTAATTATTCAAATGATACCATCAAATTTATTTCTTAGGTTGGATTATGATATGTTATTTTCTATCATAATAATGATCAATCCCTACCTTTTTCTTTCCTAATCATCCATTGAGTATAAGCATGTTTTTTTCCAATACCTTTACTTTGTTTATACCATGTTTTTTATTTCTTTATTTGAAGGGAATTCACCTAGATACCCATATATTGAATAATTTAGGAAAATTATTAACTTAACCATATAACATTACTCCATATGATGTTAGTTTGAGGGATAATTTTATAGAAAACTATTCCATTTATGGATCAGGGAATTATTAATAATCCATATACTTGTCATTTTAATATGTATATTTATTGATTAACAAGGAAATTTTATTATGTATTTTATTCTTATGATGAATTCATAATAATTAATTAGTGATGGGTGGGTCCCACTATATCCCCTTGATGTATCAATAGGTCCCATGAGACAAAATAGCCTGGGTATTTAGTGTGTTCCTGGTAATTTATTTAAATGTCATGGATGCGGTCTTGACATCAAGTAGATATATTGGAACAAAGACTTTATGGTATGTAGTGTCTTGGAATAAGGACTTAACATACCCTACATTATGCATTCCATAACCATGAAATCAGTTATTATTATCCTTGTGTTTATTTATATTATTAACCATTGATTTTCTTTGATGATCTTGTGATCATTTATATATAATTATTTGATTATCATTTATTTTCTTCCATATTATCCATTACTTATTTATTCTATGATAGCTTATGGTATATGCTTACCCTTAATGAGTGTTTGATCTCATTATTCTTATGTTTTCATTTCCTTACGTTATAAAGAAGAGTATTAAGTTTGATACATCAAGAATTGTATCTTTTGTGGAGAATTTATGGGATAGGTTGAAGAATTATTATGGATTAAGTAGTTTATTATATAGTAGAAAGATTTCTATTAGTTGAGAAAGAGATGGGATTTATTAGTTAATGCCTTTTTAATTCTCTAAAACTCTAAACCTAAAATGGTCTAGGGTATGTTTAATTTTACATTATGTATGAAGGATCTTGTAAATATTGATATAAATTTTCATGATGTTTTAATTGGTATCAAATTCAATATGTAATGAACGTGTTTTTAGCACCAGCTTCGAAGAGTGTGGGTCTATGGTGCTAAAATATACAAGTTTATATTTAACTACCATTTATATTTACTCTATATGATCTATATCATTGTATATATTTTTTCTAATATAATTTGATCCATAAATTAAATTTTAATTCTACTCACTACATACATTTATTTCTCCTCTATTTTAATATAATATTTATAACACAAATTAATTCCATAACTGATCAAGTATCCTTAAAATTAATTTGGACTAATTTTCCTTGAATAACAAAAACAATGTTGGAAATGATACATAATTCAAGATGGGTTTTTTCATGGTATATTGCTAATTTTTGGAAATATTTGATACAATCCTCATATTCACTTATCATACAATTATAATCTATTAATTTTTTAACATATTTATCCTATTTTATTTGATAAATTAATATATATATATATACATATAACATATATATATATATATATATATATAATTATACAAAACACACACACACACACAGAAACACATGAACATAAACACAAACAAACACATAGAATAAAACATGTTTATATATATAAATATATATATATTTATATATACGTAAAAAGTATAAAACACAAACACATAAAAATATGAGTGTGTTTGTATTATAAAAAGAATATATATATGTATATATGTAAATAATATTATATAGATGATATACATACATAAAAAATATGAACACACACACACACCACATATAAAAAATATTATATAGAAATATATAGAAATATATATATATATACATATACACACAAAATATGTATATATAGATATATATATAAGTAGTAAAATTTATATATATATAAATAGTATAAAATATACACACAAAAATCGTATATATATATATATATATATAATATTCTATAGATAATACATATACATAAACCCTATAAAAATGCACACACACACACACACAAATATATATATATATATATATATATATATATATCTGTGTGTGTGTGTGTGTGTGTGTGTGTGTGTTAGAAATGAACTAAAATGGGGATATCATATTTTATGATATATCTTAAATCATATGCTATGATTTTCATGATATGAATATCACAGGTTATGATATTATCATATGGTAAGAGGAATTTGGATGCTTTTATCAGCCTTTATCATAGTGTACGATCATATTATGACATGGAATACGAGTACATGGTCACTACCATGTCTACCTGATTAGTTCCCTTAAATTATGATTCAATGATATTGATTCATTAATTGATATACATTCATATTATTATCATTGAGGAATTTAAAGGTTATACAACTCCAAGAGGATGTGAGTTACTAAAACACATGTCGGATACCATGAGATGGAGGTTGACACTATAATGATCTTTAATTAGTGAATAGAGTTAATGAAATGGTTTGGATCTCCCCATTTATGCGTGCTATGATGAATACTTTCCTAGGCCTATTGGTTCTTCATTCATCTTCATCAAGGAAGGTGTGATTACACCATTGGAGGGCATAAGACCTCTACTTATGAATAAGGATCAAAGTCCAATGTAATTCTCACTGAGGAAAAATTCATTAAAATATTTCTTAGTAATACTCACCAAGCATACACTGTCAAATAGTAAAATATAGAATATTTGATAGTAAAGGTATGCCTATATTTTATGTTATTTTTTTAGCATGTTTATGATATTGATGATACATTGGGCTATTTTATGGGCTTATTCTACTTCCAAGATCATTATATGATCATAAAAAATATCTTATTGGTATCAGATCCACATTCATCAATGAATCACCATTTTGTTCTACTTTTTTTTCAAAGAACATGTATATCATATAGTGTTTAGGGCCATATTTTAGTGTAAAATATTAAGAATTTCTTCAATTCTACTTATTCATAGTATATGATTTTCATATATCGTAAGGTATGATATACAAAAAACCTATGGTTTCCCACTATTCATTAAGATATAATATGTTACATCTAACTTACAATTGAATCCTAGATTTGAAAAAAAAAATTGCATCATTTTGTATTAAAGTTATAGGGGATATAGTGAAATATGACATGAACATTACAACACCATTAATCATAAGTGATGATATCAATCACACATTATTATTTCTAAATTCCATTTTCAATTATAAAATACAATATAGTCTAAAATGTTAAAATTTAATATTTTTTCTATTTTTTATTATTAGTTATAATTTTTCTATAAATGACTATTATTAGGAATTGTAAATAGAAATTCATGTTTTATATTCTGGAATTAAGTAATCATGATCTAAGTAATCATATGAATAATTACAAGTCAAAACACGGATGAAAAATGAAACGATTTTACCCAAAATGCCCTTTAACATGGAATTTACAAAATAACGGGTAATATAAAGTCATAAGAGAACCATATATGATATAATAATAATGAGTATGATTCTGGAATAATTCAATGATATTATTTAAATCATTATACAGGAGGTTCAGACACTTATGAAGCAAATCAGACCTAAGGTAAGGGATAAATTTTCAATCTCATTTTTATCCGAGATTGCTTATATGTAAGTATTTACTGGGGTTACGTTTATCATCCATGACCATGTTTTCTAAAAATGATTTCATAAAATGTTTACCATTCTTCCATGGATGTTTAGAGTCATTTTTTACCCTTTATTGACTTTTTACCACATTGTATGAATAGAATCTTTCCTTTGGTTACCATATAAGGTACTTTTTGACTTTTCCAACAAAAGTACGAGGAGAATGTTATTTTTAACTTATACGGCATGAATGGATTTTTATGGTTTCATAACGCCTCATTTTCAAGAATCTTCCTCTACAAGAGTGCATTATTATTTTCAACAAAACCCTTATATTTTAAAATTGCATGGAATTTTGTGAAAAGAAAATGATTTTAAAGAAGAAAGGATATTTTCCTCAAGAATTCATTTCAAGTGTTTTGTCAAAACTATTTTCCATCTAAGATGACATTATTTCATATGTGTATGTTTCAAGTAAAATGTCTCTATGATTTAAATGGTTTCAATTTTCTTATGATGAAATGATATAAATTGTTTATGGATTATGTTATGATGGCATGATGTTTAAGAATCCCATTTTATTTCATGGGTTATGCTATGATATATGATTTATGATTTTGTGGCACATGAAAGAATGATTTCATTATGAGATGGGTGGGACCTATATCTCCCTACAATGCATTGGGTAAAGACTTTATATCTCATGAGATAGACATGGCTAGAATGGCAGGTTAAACCGGTTCAGTGAAACAGGACTGAAATGAGGAGTGAACTCGTTTCAGAAAGGGACTTTGTCCACTAAGATAGTCTTGGCAATGAGTCTTGACTAATAAGAAATGATTCTATATGATTATGTGTGTATGCCACAAAGTTTCATGTTTTAAGTTATGATTATCGGGATTACATTTCACTACTATGATTTATCCCATGTTATGAAATTATGATTTCTTTTGCAGGTTAAGATTTCCAAAAGTTATGTTCTTATGTATATGATGTGATTGATATTTCTTTTGTTTACCCTTACTGAGCATTTGAGCTCACCCTTTTATGGTTTCTTTTCCCCAGGATATAAAGAAAGGTTTTAGGTAAAAAAGGAAGATCTTTATGGGAGATGTTGAAGATCTTTCACCACGATTAGAAGATTATATTCCGATTTTCCAAAGACACTAAACTATTACGGTCCTTGTGTGTGTGTGTTTTTGTTATGTACTAAGTATTCCACAAAAGTAATGTAATGTCCATGTACGTTAAGCTTCGGGTCTCAACATGTCTCCCTACCAATTGTGATAATCTCAAACATGAATCTTAAAACCTAATAACCACATTCCATAATACAATTTTTATAATGAAATTATGGTTGTGAAACATTACCTTGAAGGTAAGAACCAAAATATATTTATCATAAAATAAGTATTATCTAATATAATGGTTATTTACCCACTATTTCACATATTTAATTTTATTTAGATCCTTTAATGACAAGTGAACATCATTAAACACTCTTCCTAACCTATATTTTCATATATCAACTAAAAAAACATATTTAATAATAAAATTTAAGATTAAAGAACATATAAAATAGAATAAAATTTAATTTTTTTAAAAATATACTAAATTCTTTGTGAACTCCACCCAGTAACGAGAAAAACCAATATACCATAAATTCATGTGGGAAGAATATGCCTAACATCCAATGACCACTAAAATATAAAAATTTGGACATTAATGAAATTATAATAAATATTAGTTCATAATTATATTATTATTATTACCTATTTATGAATGGAATAAACCAACACCCAATATTCATATTTCCCAAGATTTCATGTATATAATTAACTCTATATTTAGTACTAAGATATAACACATCTGTTGAAATGTATTATCAATCCATAAAACCATAAACTATTGTTCTATCATTAAAATTGAAAAATGGTGTTGAGATACATAATTAGACAAATAATTAACTAATTCACTACAAGTTACAATTATTTAAAGAAAGAGAAATTGAAATTGAAATTTACTTATATGGAAAACAACTAAAAAATGAGTACAGTGAGATGATAAAAAAATAACAAGACCCATTATAATTTTTTAAAATATTCTTAATTTAATGCCTATACCATATATATCAGTAGACATAGAAAACTCACAATAGGTATCCATGATAGAATAAATCTAGGATAATATTTTTAGCTCATAAAGAACCTCAGAAGTACGTGAAGTTATTGGTTACAAAAAATTTTGTTTCTTTTGAAGTGATTATTTTGATTTCAGATGTTACTATATAAATTAAATATAATAAAAAATTAATTTAATTTAACATTAAATAAAAAATAAAAATCACATACTTCATATGTTAGGTGATGAAGAATATAGTGACCCGTAATTTCCATACATAAATATTACATCTTATTTGATAAATTTTAATTACCTAACATTTTGATCCGTACTAGAATCATATAGGTATAGTATCTATGGAAACATGGATAACTAAAAAAAATTTCATAAGAGATCCAAATTTTCCCTATATTAGTTCTTCATAACTATCACCCTTCTTAAACATATCACATCTGAAATCTTTCTTCATAAACTGAGGAAAGGAAACATAAGAATGGGTGAGCTTAGATGCTCAGTAAGGGTAAACAAGAGAGATATAAATGATCATTTAAACATAAAATGAGAATAATTGGTATGATAACATGATATTAACCTTATATAATAATACCAAACAATTCTAAGATCATAAAGTAAAGTCCTAAAATAAATCTTGAAAGTTTATAAGACATGAATCATAAAGGGATCAAAGAGAATGAGCTATGAATATATAACATTGACTTAGGATAATGTCAAAAAATAGTGGCATAAAGTGTGACATAATTGTAATATATCATGTCAAGGTTACCCCAACACATTCATAACATATTATTCTTGGGATAACCACCCACGTACTTTCTTCAGGCTTGGGATAACCTTCTATCCCATGCACCCTCTTGTTTTGGGCTTGGGATAACCTCCCATGTACCCTTTGAGCTCATAGAACATTACCATTTTCCAAATTAATTATAGTGATTTTATACACCCAACCATCACAAAATAAAATCCATTCATTTAAATGGAATATGATTATAAATCATTCATCAAAACATCAGAACATCACCCATGGAAAATAAACAGGTTTCATAAAAATATCGACATCATAATCATAAAACATCTAGAGAAATAATAAATATGGTATCATTAGATCATATACACAATAATCTATAATTAACATAAAATTATTTTTTGATAGATGAAAAATTTGTTTAAAATATTATTGGAATAGTTCTTGAGGAAAATATACTTTTAATTTTGTTATCAATTTTCTAAAATATAAAATTTTCTAAAATTTAATGGGAAATTTTTTCTTTCAATATAACCTTAGAAACTTATAAAGTAATATTCAAATATTTTATTGGTCATGATATAAGGAAATTTCATTCATGTTGTGCGTCTTAAAACAAATATTCCTTTCAAATTTTCAATAAAAACGTAAAAAAGTACCTAATTCGTAAAATGAAAAAAAGATTCCTTTCAAAAAAATTTTAAAAATTAAATCATGGGTAAAAATAAATTTTAAAAAATAAATTTATATTTAAAACATCTTTTAAAATATTTTTAGAAAATATGGATATGGAAGAAAAAGGATTTTCGACCAAATAATGAAATAAAGTTGAGTTTTCTTAAAAACATATTTTTGGTATCTTGAGTTTTTTAAGAGTTGAAAATGAATTTAAAACATGTAATATCATGAAATAACTATAGGAGAATAAAATTTAAGATATTTTTGAGTAGTAGATTAAGAAATTTCATCATAAAAAACTTAATTGTAAACAATCCTGATAAATAATGAGATTGAAACATATAATCCTTTCCACTTTGGAAACATTTGAATCATAATCCACATAAAATAAAAAAAATTAAATATTATGAAAAGAATAAATTCATGATATAACATTTCAAAGGTTCAATATATACACCACAAAAAATAATCGAGTGGTGAATGTGGAATATGTCTCACAAAAATAAAAGTGAGACTAAAATCCATTACCTTGAGATTGAATTTCTTTGAAAGTGATATAACATCCTATAAAATGAATTTAAATTTATTATAATTATAAAAAAAATAATTTACACACTCATAATATCATATATGATCCACTTATAATATTTCGACACTAATTTATTAACAATTCTTTATTTACATCTTCTTTCCATGTGTTAACTGTTTTGTTTTTCATGAGAATTTTGGTTCGATAGTTCTGATCCTTATACTTTGATCATGGTTTCATCATATACGGAATTATATTCATGATATAAATAGAATATATAATTATTATATATATATATAGATATTTATATTCATTAATAATATATATATAATGAAAAGTGAATGATACCATTCATAGAGATGGTAGGTTTTATGTATGCATGAACAATTTTTTCACTTTTCATCATATGAAACCAAATAAAGGTAAATAATTATTCATATTTTTAGAATCATTATCATATAATATATATCATGTATATTAATTAAATATATTCTTATTAAATAATAAGTAAAATGGAAATGAAAAAAAAATCACATCACTTCGTGGAGGTAGTAATCCACACGTACGCATGAGCGACATTATAGTTTTCTAGAGAATTGGAAGTAAATAATGTCAATATAATATTTTAATTATATAAGGATAATTATTTCACACACAGATATATATATATATATGTTTTAAACCTTAAAACCATCATAATAACTATCCATAAAAAATGGTGATGAAAAATGAATTGTATCGCTATGTGGAGGCGGTAGTCCACACGTACACACGAGCGATACTTTCACTTCCCATTTGATATAATAGATGGTGGATAATGGAGGTTTCATGATCAAAATAACATTTAGGTATATTTATGATACTTAATTTTTTATTTTATGATTAATATAATAGATTTACAGAATGTATAAGAAGAATGAAATTGAAATAGGTCAGGTAAGATGATTACCCCTCTTTCGGTTGGCCTCCTTTAGATCATTTCTTAAGAACCCTAAGAATGGTAATTTAAGAATAAAATAACTTATAAATAATGTATATGGAGGTTTATAAGATAAATTACTAGTTTTTTTTTGAGTTATATGGCTCTAATTTTTGTAAATAAAATAGATAAGGGGTGTCATTTTATAAGGGAGGGAAATGATACACTTGGAATTACTAAGAAGATTAAAATATAATTAATTAATTATCTTTACAAATAATTAAAAATGGATAAATATTCAAATAAAAATAGGTTAAGGTTGAAATATAATCAAAAAATTAATTTTATATAGGTTTGTTTTGTCATTTTAAACTTTATCCTTTTCTTTAACACCTTGGTTTACCAATTTTAATCTTTACCGCGATGACAACTATTTCAATATTAATGAGTTATAGTTTTACATATAAAGTACGAATTGGCTCATAAATGACCAAGGGATGAAAGTTTAGAAAATATCATATTATACTTTTCCTCTTCCAAGATTTTATTATTTTTAAATAATTTAATAAAATTTTATTTAACATAAAATATCATTAATGTTATTTTTGACACTATTCATTTAATTTGAAGCCTTATCCCACTATTTTAGTATATTCTACCTGTTTTACCCTTACCGAGGTGACAAAAATTTACTAAGGTTACAATTCATATTGAAAAAAAATAAAAGGGTACTCATTACCAAATTTGATCCTCATAATTAAAAATATATAATTTATTTCACAATATTAAATTTTTATATGTTTTATAAATTCATTTTAAAATAAGTGCAAAAAACATGACAAAAAGTGTTTTTTAGAAAAATAAATTTTAAGTAGAAAACTGGATATATATTTTTATGCCATGCATAGAAAAATATTATATGAATATTAAATAATTTTATTAAATATATTTTATATAAATTTCATTAAAATAATTCAACAATAATGATAAATTTAATTTATTAAGATAAAAAAACATCACGCACATAAAATTTGTTTTTCAAAAAAACATCTCTTTTACTTTCAAATGAATTTTATTTTAATTCCTAATTAATTGATAACCAATGAATACATTTTATAAACTTGTTAAACATAGAATTTTAATAATTTAGTTATTCCTATTTATACACACCAATCCAAAGGATATGTGATTATTTTCACACTAAATAATAATATTTTAACAGTGTATCGTGGTTTATTTAAACTCTATGTTGTGCGTAAAGAAATATATAAAAGAAATAAAATGTATTTTTAGAGAAATATATCATAAAATATCAAGGTGTTATATTATAAATCCCTTAAAATGAATTTCACCCTCAAAATTACATCACTCCGATACAAATAAATGATGATATATATGCTTTATCACATCTTTGAGTTCCCAAGTTACTTCTTTACATTTCTGATTCCTAAAGTGAAATTTAACTAGAATAATAGTCTTGTCATGTAGCACTTTATCTCTATGATCCAATATCTATACTATTTTTTCTTTAAAGTAAATACCATTATCTAGTGGTACAACCTCAGAGCTTAGTACATGCGACGATCCAGGTATGTGGTTCCTCAAGAGAGATACATGGAACACCTCATAAACTTAAGAGAGGTTCGGTGGAAGAACCAAGAGATATGATACCACCCATAATCCATCAATAATATAAAAGGGGAAAATATTCCTAGCTCCCAAAATTACCTTCTTTCTAAATCTCATAACCCTTCTATATAGATAAATTCACATAAATACCTTTTCACTTACTTCAAATTATAGATTCCACCAATGAATGTTAGCATAACCTTTCTATCAACTCTAAGAGAAATTGACATGATGTTTAATGTATATAAATTTCTATACCATTTACTTATCTAGATCAAGTTACAATAGATTTCTTTCTTTAAATTTATCCCATTATGTTAGAGTTCTACACTTATTTCCATAGAATATTCATAAGGATCCAACTGAATGCTCGATTAAAAACTATTATTGTAAAAAAATCAACTAGTATAAGGTGTTGATCAAAACCTCCTTTGAAATCTATAAAAAAGATATCAATATATCTTAAAGAGTTTGAATAATCCTCTCAATCTAACCATCTATATGAGGATGATAAGTAGTATTAAAACTTAACTCTATATCCAGAGCTTATTTAATACTTCTCTAGAACTTCAAGGTAATCCTCATATACTAATCAGTTACAATAGAGCATTGTACTCTACATAACCTTACCACTTATTTAATATATATTCTAGAAATATGATCAATAGATAAATATTATCTGATAGTGATAAAGTATGACGACTTCATAAGGTGATCGACTACAACCAAAATAAAATTATAACCTTTAGACATTTTGGGGTGTCTGATGACAAAATCTATGGTAATATTTTCCCATTTACATTCTGGTATGGGTAATGGTTGTAACATCACATTAGAATTTTGTATCTCAATCTTAACATACTAAGATTCCAAGAACAAAGTTACATTCTTTTCAATATATCTCTTCATTCTATCCCACCATAAATTATCTTTTATATCTCTATACATCTTTTTACTTCTTGGATTAATAGATAATGATGAACTATTAGCCTCATCAAACAACTAATTCTACAAATATGCTATTAACAAAACATGTAACAACCCATAATTTTATCTATGGAAATTTCCTTCTTATAATTAATTCATATGGTATAAATCACATAAAATAACATTCATAACACAATTAAAACTTTATAAATTAAGAATGAATTAAATAAGAGGTATTTCTAGAAATTAAGGAACCTATATCGATTGAATAGTAACTTGAAATTTGGAATAGTAATACGAACATTAGGAAAAGTAAATTAGACAATAAAATATTAACCTCACCTATGAAACTATGAATAAAATTTAGGTAACATATGAATGAAAATATGATATATTTATGTCATGATATAAGTAAATAAATGTTTTAGAAAGGATAAATTAAGTGTTAGTATTTTTGTAAGTAATAAATATTTAATTATAATTATATAATTAATATAATTATTTAAAATAAAATATATTTTCATAAAATAGAAACATAAATCAATATTTTGTTGTCTTATGATTATAAGATAATTTTATGAGAGCTTAATTAATTCTTAAAAGTGTCATAAAATCAGTTACAATTTTAAAATTGGTATTTTTCAAATAAATGAATATTTTAATTAAAAATTAAATTTCTAATTTTTATAAAATTATTATCTAAAAAATGATTTCATTTTTGTATTCTACAAGTCAAAAAAATGGTTAGGGTTAATTTTTGGTTTTTTTCTAAAATAGTTGAATTATTAGTGAATAGTAAGATGTAATATATATACATTATATGTTAAATACACTATTCCTTGAGTCATCGTTGATGTGAGAACTATAATATAAAACTCTAATTATATATTTAATGTATTTACTCACAATAATCAAAACTATTTATAGTCTTGAGCCAACATAATAAACTAATGAATAAAATTATCAAAAAGCAGCTCTCTCCTCCCCTATAAATATCACCTCACCACCTCTTCTCCTCCCAACTAAAAAGCCTTGAAGCTTGTCCAAATTCTTCCCAAACATATTCCAAAGTCCCTTACCAACTTCTAGGATACTTTGTTATCAAAGAAATACCAAATCCAATTATTATAAAGAGGTTATTAATGAGGATAATTCAAGTGATAAGTTTATATTTCATTTTCTTTTAATTTTTTTTAAATTTATTTTCTTTTCTTATTATATCATCACATAACCTCATAAAAGTGTCATGATAGCTAAAATTATATTATATATACTATAAATTTATTGTTTTAGTTTAATAATCCATCATCAAACCTCTTCCCCTCTCCCTTTTATTCTAAAAATGAAAACATCATCCATGAGGTGTTAATTCATCACCTTCTAGGATGACAAGTTTTCATTTTCCTTTACCAAATTATAGGATGGTCTTAAAAACATCATAATGGTTGAAAAATATTGTAAAATTTATTTTATAACCTTTTTATTCTATAACAAACATATATACATAATATTAAATAATAAAACAAAATGAGTTCATTATGATCGAAAACTGCCAAATTAATATAAATGATTATCATCAACATTTTATTTAATGATTCATTATAATATATGAAAAAGATAAAATATAGTACCAGTTAAACTTATGTAATTTCAATAATAAATTTTAATTTCAATTCTAGATAACTATTCTCATCTTACATGAACTTCAATACTTGTATACAAGTGTACTGATCATGAAAACCATGAAAATAAACACTCCCAAACGATGAAATTAAACTCTATAACTCATCTTAATGGACATAAATAAACTTAATAAAGTTATAATAAATCAATAATAGGTTATTTATTTATTAATTAATGAATATAATTTTATTATATATGATATTAAAGTGAATAAATCATTTGGACATATGGTAAGGGGATTCTCGAATCCAATTTCTTTTCTTTGGGTTATTCCTCTTTCATGCCAAATTTCAGTGTGGATGTTATTTTAATATTACTATATTATAATTTCACTATTATTAATTTTTCTATTCTTGGATATTCATGTTTATAATATGGTTTTATGACAAATAAAAATATTTTCTAAAAGAACTCATCTTTTTATAAACACATCTTTTTCTTCTCTTGAGATTGTTTCTTCTTCACTCATCATTGATGATTCCTATACCAGTATGTTAATATACTTTTGTAACCATAAATTTTTTTTATTAATGTATTATTTATGAAATTAAAATCATTAATTTCCATGTATTATCTTATGTATAATATTTATATACGTTCTATGTGGCATGCATGATTATGTAAATGTTATGATCTGACGGGTGGACCCAGAATTATATAGCACTCTAGTGCATTGGGTAATGTTATGTATCTCCTGAGATAATGTGAAATATTCATAAATATGATGATATATTTCTTCACAATTATGATGTTATTATTAAGAACATATGTTATGAATGAACATGATGATATCTTTGTTCACTACTATGTGTGGTATTTGACCACTAAGACACGATGTTTCATTTTTATGCATTACCAAATTCCGTGCCTCTTACTAATTTTTCCACTCATGAATATGATTATGATACCATTATTATGTTATGATGATGATGATTATTCTCACCCATGTTATATTGATTCATGTCTGTATCTACCCTCTTACTGGGTTTTTATCTCACCCCTTTCATTAATTTATATCCTAAGGTGGTTACTTGTACTAAGGAGATTTTAAAGGCCACTAAGAATATAAAGAATAAGGAATTAAATAATTCTTATGTTTTATTATATAAAA
The DNA here is from genome assembly GCA_963277665.1 of Viscum album. NCBI lineage: Eukaryota > Viridiplantae > Streptophyta > Magnoliopsida > Santalales > Viscaceae > Viscum > Viscum album. Next base: position 1,648,879,005 of record OY728143.1, on the reverse strand, counting down.
GTTATTTATAATTCTAATTTTCCCAAGACACTAAACCATTAGATCGTAGATTTGTAAAAATTTTATGTTGTGTATCTTTAAAATAATGTAATAGTCATATAAAAAAAAGTAGGTTCACTATAGTTAGTATTAGAGAACAATTTATTTAATTATGGAATTAGGATTAGATAACATTAGTGAAAAACCTCAGTATGAGACCAAGTATATTTAAGCACCCAATAACCTTTTTTTAGAAAAAAAATGCTAAACGTATAGATCCCACAAGATATTCCTTCAGAGTTAATTTCACAATGGGATAAATTATTTATTAATGAATTGTTGACTTATTAATTGTTAAAACCTTTTCTATTTTAGAAAATGATGGGAACTAAGAGAAACCAAGCCAACAACCCATGTGAGGGACAATGCAACGATTTCCCGAATGACATCACTAATGCCTTGGGAGGTGGAGTTCAAAATTTCATGGTAATTTTTACACAACTATCTTAGGATATAAACAATATCCTGAATAATGTGGAACTTTATCCTTCACCCAAAAGAGAGAAACTGGATATCAAGTCATTTACATGGAAAAGACCATCGATTTTTAGTGGATCTTCTGATCCACTAGTCACGGAACAATGGGTCAACTAAATGGAGAAGATATTTTATGTTATTCACTATTTTTAGATGGAGAAGGTGACTCTAGATAGTTATCTTTTATATAGAGAGGCTGATCAATGGTGGGTGTTGATTAAGAACACCAAGCCATAGGATGAATTAAAAGATATAGAGTGGGAAGGATTTATGAAAATATTTCTTAATAATTATTTCCCTCAAACTCTTCATACAATGATTTATAAATAATTCTTAGAGATAAGGAAGGTGAGTTTTTCATGGCTTATGAATCAAATTTTACAAGGATTTAAAGGTAAACCTCATGTTTTGTTATCAATAATTATAGAAAAATAGATAGATTCTTTAGTGGTTTAAAACCACACATTCGAAAGGATCTAGAAATTCAGGACGTTGTGAGTTATAAAGAATTTGTTCGATGTTCTCTCAAAGTGGATATGGAGTTTATTCAATGTTACAATGAATATAGTGATAAGAAATAAAAGATGGAGTTTCAAGATGGAGGATCTAATAGAAAAGATGGAAAGAAAACTCAACCATCCACATGTCAATAATGTGGGAAGAAGCATCATGGTAATTGTATCAAAGGGATGGGGAAATGCTTCAAGTGTGGGAGAGAAGGCCACCAAGATCGTGAATATCAAAGATACATGAGGAAGTAGGACAATGTGGTAGAGGAAAGGATAACACCACCCATGGTTCAATGCCTCAACTATAGTGAGCAAGGGAACTATGCAAGCTAGTGAACTAAACCTCGAGCCCTCGAGGGTAATCAGTATCAATAAACACTAAAGAAAAAGGATCAAGGGAAGGATTTTTCCATCACTACTATTGAGGTGGAGCCCGACAATGATGTTGTGATAGGTATTATGGTTCTTCATTCAAGAATAGTAAATGTACTATTTTATTATCATTCTATGCATTCTTTAATATCTTGCAATTTTAGTAGAACAATTCAAACACCACATCAAAATATGGAGGTTGAGTTATATATAAGAATAGAAAATGGGGAAATTATTACAACCAAAGTATATAAGTCCCCCCCGTTTATTTTTTGTGGACTGAGCCTCCAAAAAAATCTTGTATTACTTCTTTTGGCGGAGTTTGGTTCTATATTGGGTATGTATTGGATATCATTATATAAAGACAACATTAACTATCATGAAATGGAAATCACTCTTCACATATCAAGGTATCATCCAATTCTATACAAGTGTAAGGAGGAGGATGAATTTTATTCAGAATTATAGTCTCAATTTTGGATATTATTTCTTTATGAGAAAGCATATCTAGCTCAAATGATTAAGAAAAAATAAAGAATCATGCTTGGGGACATTCCCATTGAGAGGGACTAAATTGACGTGTTCCTTGAAGAATTGTCTGGACTTCTTCCCAACCAAGAGGTTGAGTTCTAAATTGAACTTATTTCTGGATCTCTCTCTATATCAAAGAAACCTTATAGAATGGCCACCATTGAGATGGAGGAACTTAATAAGCAGTTACAGGAGAATCTGGAAAAGGGTTTTATACGCTCAAGTGCTTCACCATGGGGTACACCAGTCATATTCATCAAGAAGAAGGATGGATCAATGCACCACTACATTTATTATGATGAGAACAAAAAAATCACAATAACGAACAAGTATCCCCTTAAATGGATAAATGTATTGTTTGATCAACTATGCAGGGCCAAGTATTTCTATAAGGTGGACCTTTAGTTGGGATATCACAAATGAAAGGTGTGGAAGGAAGATATTCCCAATACTAGATGTTAAACGAGGTACATACACTATGAGTTTTTAATGATGCCTTTCAGACTCACCAATTATCCTACAATATTCATGGACTTAATAAATAGAGTTATTAGAGATTACCTTGACAAATTTGTGGTAGTCTTTGTCGATGATATTATAATATAATCTAAGTACAAAGAGGAATATGAGAAGAATTTGAATAATGTTCTAAAGACCTTGCAAATGGTAAATCTATATGAAAAGTACAGTAAATGTTAGTTTTGGATAAATGAAATATCATTCTTGCGGTATGTTATCACCAATAAAGGAATATTTGTATACCCTTATAAGAAAAAGGAAAAGGAAGAGTGGCCTAAAACAATATCTATAATAGATATCCATAGATTCCTTAGTCTATCTGGGTATTACCGATGATTTGTGAAGAACTTATCATGATTTACAAACCCACTAACCAAGATGAATCTGAATGGAGTAAAGTTTTTTTGGACTATTGAATGTGAAGAATGCTATAAAGAGGCGAAACAAAGGTTTATCAGTTCAACAGTACTCACAATACTGACACATGGGGAACTCTTTGTGGTATACAATGATTCTTAAAAGAATGGATTAGGATTTGAACTGATGAAAAATGATAAATTGATAGCTTAAACCTCAAGGTAGTTGAAAATTCATGATAAATACTATCCTACAGATGATCTAGATGTGGAATCTGTGATCATCACATTGAAAATCTAGAAGCATTATCTTTATGGGGAGAAGTTTGAGATATATACTGATCATAAGAGCCCAAAATATATATTCACAGGTATAAGCCTAATATGTTCTAAGAAGTATTGTTATATCACATCAAGGATTATGAATTCTAAATCCACTACCATCCTGGTAAGGAAAATAAAGTGGCAGATGATCTAAGTATAAAGGATCCTAAAAAATTATCAATAATGAGAATTGAGAAGGATCCAATCTTCATAGATTTTAAATTATGGATATGGGAATCATTAAGGAAAGAAAATATTTAATCCTTTCTCAAATTATTTATCAACTTTCCCTTGTAAAGAAAATAAAGGGTTCTCTAAGAAATGATGTGTAAATTTAGAAGAAGGTGGAAGCTATCACAAATAAGAAATCCCCAGAGTTAAAAATTGACGAGGAACAAGTTATAATATTTAGTTCATGAATATGTGTAAAATCCAATCAAGATATAAAGAAGGAGATTCTAAATGATGCACATAGCTCAAACTTATCTATTTATCCAGGGAACAAAAATATGTATTTAAATCTCTAGGAGAACTATTGGTGGGAAAATTTGAAAAACTTGATCACTGAATATACATCAAAGTTCCTAGAATGTTAGCAAGTGAAGGCTGAATGAAAAAAGTCTAAGGGTATGTTGCAACCATTACCCATGCTAACCGGAAAACGGGAAAACATCACCATAGACTTTATCAGTATACTTTTGAGGACATCCAGAGGAAAAAATGATATTTGGGTTGTTTTGAATCATCTTATAAAGATATATCACTTTATCTTAATTCAATAGGATTTCCCACTGGATCAACTTACACATATATACATCATAGAAGTGTTAAGGCATTATGGAGTACCACTATCAATTGTATCCAATCAAGATCTGATATTCACCTCAATGTTATAGAAAAGTCTCCAACATAATCTAAACACAGAGTTAAACTTTAGTATAACTTATCATTCTCAAATTGATGGATAATCCAAAAAAACTAATCAGACACTAGAATACATGTTGAGAGCATGTTATATAGACTTCAAAGGAGGATGGGACCAATATATACCTCTAGTTGAGTTCTCTTACAATAACTGTTTCCACTCGAGCATCCAAATGTATCCATATGAATCCCTTTATGGGAAAAGATGTAGAACACTAACATAATGGGATGAATTCGGTGAAAAGAAGTTGATGGGACTAAAAATTGTTGAAGAAATGGTATAAAAGGTGAAAACCATTCAACAACATATATGGGAAGCCCAAATTCAACAGAATATCTATGGAAAAAATCATCAATAAGACCTAGATTTTAAGGTTGGAGACATGGTATTCCTATGCATATCTATATGGAATAGGATAATGATATTTGGGAAGAAATGAAAACTGAGTCCCAGGTATATTATCCTATTCGAGATTCTTGACCGAGTCAGAACTGTGTCATATCGACTTCCACTTCCACCTTCTATGACTCAAGTACACGATGTATTTCATGTATCCCTCTTGAGGAATTACTTACCAAATATCTCAAATGTACTGAATCCATATGTGTTACAGTTGTAAAATCATCTCTCTTATGATGAGTATCTAGGGAAGATCTTTAAATGTAGAGATTGAGTTCTATATAATAAGACTAATCACCTGGTCAAAGTACTATGAAAAAACCGTAAGTATTAATAGGCAACATGGGAACCATAAGAAGTGATAAAGGAGAAGTACCCTCACTTGTTATCATCTTAGTTTGGAAAACAAAATTTTGAGGGTGAAATTTCATAAGGGAGAAAGAATGTAACAACCTATAATTCTATCTATGGAAATATCCTTCTTATAATTATTTCATATGGTATAAAAAACAAAAAATCACATTGAGAAGACAATAAAAACTTTATAAATGAATAATGAATGAAATAAGAGGCATTCCCAGAAATTAAGGAACATATACCAATGGAATAGTAAATTTACCATTGGAATAGTAATGTGACCATTAGGAATAGTAAATTAGCTAATATAATAGTAACCAAAGTTATGAAAGTATGAATAAAATTTAGGCATCTTATGAATGAAAATATGATATATTTATATCATGGTATAAGTAAGTAAATGTTTTAAAAACAATAAATTAAGTGTTAGTATTTTTGTAAGTTATAAATATTTAATTAAAATTTTATAACTAATATAATGATTTATAAGAAAATATATTTTCATAAAATAGGCTTATAAATCAATATTTTTTTATTATTATTATACGATAATTTTATGATACATTAATTAAATTTTCAATGTGTCATAAAATCAATTATAATTTTAAAATATTTATATTTTGAATAAATTATGATTTTAATTAAAAATTAACCTTCTAATATTTAGAAATTTATTTTTATAAAATTTAGTTTATTTTTCGATTCTGTACATTGAAAAATGGTTATGGTGAATTTTTGGGATTTTTCTAAAATAATGGAATTTTTAGTGAATAGTAAAATATGATATATATACATTATAAGTTAAATACACTATTACTTCAGTCATAAATAATGAAAGAACCATAATCTAAAACTATCCTTCTCTATTTACTATATTTATTCATAAGAATAAAAACTATTCATAGTCTTTAACAAATATAATAAACTAATGAATAAAATAATCAAAAAACACCCCTCTCCTCTCCTATAAATACCACCCTCACCACCTCTTCTCTCACAACTCCAAAGCCTTGAAGCTTGTCCAAATTCCTCCCAAAACTCTTCCTAATCCTCTTACCCACATCCAGGATCCTTTTTTCTCCACAAAATACCAAATCCAATTCCCATATGGAGGTTCTTAAGGAGGATAATTCTAGAGGTAAATTCCTCTTTAATTTTATTTTAATTTATTTTCCATTTCTTTTATATTCTTATTCTATCCTCATATACCCTTATCTAGGTGGAATTATAACTCCAGTATATTATATATACTAGAAATTTATTATGTTAGTGTAATAATCCTTCATTAAACCTCTTCTCCTCTCTCTTTTTTTCTAAAAATGAAAACATTGTCTGTGTGGTGTTAATTTATCTCCTTCGAGGATGAAAAGTTTTCATTATTTATTTTATAACCTTTTTTATGTTCTGGAATGAACATATATACATATTATTAAATAATAAAACAAAACGAGTTCATTTTGATCAAAAACCACCAAATTATTCCAAATGATTATCATTAACGTTTAATCTAATGATTAATACTCATATATGAATAAATTATTAAATAAGAACAATTAAAAATCTAAAATTTCACTAATAAATTATAATTTCAATTTTGGATAATTATTCTCATCTTACGTGAACTTTAATACTTGTATAAAAGTGAACTGATCATGAAAACCAAGAAAACGAACAAACCTAAATGATGAAATTAACATCTAAAACTCATCATAATGGCCATAAATGAACTTAATAAAGTTATAAAAAATCAATAATAGGTTATGGAAAAATTTATTAATGTATTTAATTTTATTATCTAGGATATTAAAGTAAATATATCATTCAAACATTAGGTAAGGGGATTCTAGAACACAATTTCTTTTCTTTGGGTTATTCCTATTTCATGCCAAATTTCAGTGTGTATGTTCTTTTAATATTCCTCAATTATAATTTTATCATTATTAAATTTTATTTTATGGGATATACATGTTTATAATTTGGTTTTATGACAAATAAATAGATTTTACAAAAGAAATTTTCTTTTTAAAAACACATCTTTTACTTATCTTGTCATTGTTTCTTCTTCACTCAATATTGATGATTCCTATACTAGTATGTTATTCTAATTTTGGAACCAAAACTTTTGTTCATGAATCGATGCTTTATGAAATGAAACCCATTACTTTCCATGAGTTATTTTATGTCTAATATCTAAATATGTTTTATGTAGAATATATGATTATGTAAATGATATGATGTAACAAGTGCACCCAAAATTATATAGCGCTCCAATGCATTGGGTAATGTGATGTATCTCATGAGATAATATGAAATATGTGTGACCATGATGATATATATTTTTTCACAATGATGATGTTATGATTATTCACATATGTTATACAAGAACATAATGCTAGATTTGTTTACAACTATGTGTGGTATTTGACCACTAAGACACGATGTTTCATTTTTATGAATTTCCACATTCCATGGATTTATATAGTTCTTCCTGTAATGAGTATGATGATGATCCCGTTCGTATGTTATGATTATTAAGATGATTATTCTCTCCCTTTTTATCTATTTATGTCCTTATATATCCTCTTATTAGGCTTTTAGGTCACCCTTTCATTGATGTATATCCTCAGGTGATTACTTGTACTAAATAGAATGAAAAGTTCACTAAGAAGATAAAGAAGAAGGAATTAAATAATTTTTATGTTTTATTATTTAAAAATTATTTATAAGCCTAATTTTCCAAATACACTAAACTATTTGATCCGAGATTTATAAAAATATTATGCAGTTTTACTTTAAAATTATGTAATAGTCATATAAGAAAAATTAGGGTCACTATATAACATATAATTGGTTTTTAAACCTTATTATTCTATCACAATAAATTTTGAACTTATAAAATTTTCTCACATTCTTCTATAGTTCCATATCTTCTTTATGTGCCCCTTTAATCCTCACATGGATAGATGGTTGAACACTCATTTGAGAAAGATAAAATTTCTCCCCTTCAAGATTTATAGATCTATACTTTTATAATATATAAATATTAGATATTTTAAATCCTTATCACAGATAATCTAGAATTCCCCTTTCAACTTAGATCATTTTCCACATTGTTTACTTTCCTAGGGTGGTAATGTATTGAGAAATCACAATCTTTGATCAAATATAACCATCTTTTTTGGTTCATATTCAACTATTTATGAGTGAATATATATATATATATATATATTATTCTTTTATATTTCTTATATATGTCACACCTTTTACTATATAGATAATTCCACTATATCATTAAATAAAAAATTACCACAGCTAACTCCAAATCATGAGTTGGGTATTTTTTTTCATGAATCTTAAATTAGTGTGATGTATAAGCTATAAAAATATAATCTTACATGAGGAAACATCCTATTCCATTCCTTGATGCATCATTATAAATCACAAACCATCATCCACTTTAGGGTTATAAGGCCTTAGCCTTAAACATTACTTAATGTCAAGATAAGTCAATAATTTGACTTAAATTCACATATATGATCTTTTCATGTTTATATATTTAGAGAATTAGTTCATAACTTATACATAACAACTTTAATATTACAAGTGGAAACTTCTACTCACCATCTATTTTTTATAAAACAAAAAGTCTTTAAAAAGAAACATGACATCATTTCATGTTTTAACAACATAAATTTTCCTTGATCCCATCCTTGACTCTATTCTTATTTATGTAATGTGAAAAAAGACTTCCAAACATGGGATGAGAATAAAGATATAAGTAATGGATACATAAAGAAAGAAAATTTTTAGTCTTGGGATAACATGAAAACCACGAATACTTTATAAAAAAGTAACACTTATCACCTTTAAGAAGTATTAAATATACTTCACTAAATATAATGTCACTGCATACACATTTTCTAACCAAAATATTAACATAAGTCTCATAGAAATAAACATATATCATATAAAGGTAACTTGGTACATAAACATACTTAAATGGAATAACCATACAGTCGACTTCAACACACATCACTAAATAGAATAGCCATACGACCAACTTCCATACCCAATGCATTAGAGGTTATAACGTAACCAGTCATCCTTGTTTTATCACATAACCACCCATAATTTGGTTTATCACGTAACTACATGTCATTGGTTTATCACATAAACACTAGTCACATATCCAAATACCATTATATAATCATAACATAAAAAATATTGTAAATATCAACATTTCACTAATAACATTTCATTTGAAATCACAGGAAATCATTTCAAGGTATTGAAATACAAAATCCATTTCAAAAACCATATTAAATACTAAAACACAAAAAATGGAATATGGGATTTCTTTTACTTTTAAAAACATTATGGATTATAGGGGAAGCCAAATATCAAATAACAGTTATGACAGAGGAGAGGTCGTTGTCGTCATATATGTTAAAAACATTCATTTTGTCATTTAGTTAAACACTTCATAGAAAAAAGATTCCATTTGAATTAAATTAAAATTCAAAGGGTTTTATTATACACCATATAAAATAATGAGGTGTATATTATCGAAATATGACTCAATGAAAGAATATTGAGACAAAGTCCCTTACCTTGAGTCCGACATGTCACATATGTTCCTTGTTCTTACTGAATAATAAACTTAAGTTAATTCTAATTTATTCAGAACCCTTTTAAAGTTTATTATAAATTTTATATCACTTATTACCATTTTATAAAAATTACATAATTATTTAAGTAAATATCGGTCATTTTGTTGATATTTAGTACTTGAGTAAAAAATGAACTTGTTTTGAGGAAATTGTCCATGTAGGAAAAAGTAAATCATCTCCAGAATGATATTCATGATATAAATATCATATATATCCAGTATATATGTATTTATGATAGTCTATAAAATTTGGAGATAATAAATGAAATGAATCGTTCATGGAGACAGTAGGCTGTACGTACGCATGAATGCTACTTTCATTTATTTGTCATATTAAAGAAATGAAAACTTAATAATTAATAGGTATATTGTAATTATATTTTAATATCATATGATATATATGTTACACAATTTCATTAACTCCATCCTTTATATGTCCCATGTATGGCATGAACGAGTCATATCACTTTGAGGGGGCGGTAGTCCGCACTTCCTCAAATGAAATTATTGTATTTATACATCATAAAAAGAATAAAGGTATGTTTGTAAATAAAAATTAAAGAATTATAGAGAGAATATAAATATAATATATAAAATATAAAAATATAGTTCCATCATAATGGCCACCATGAGAGGTGTTAGGGGAAAATTGAACAATCATCATTTGGTGAGGCAGCAGTTCGCCGTACACAGAAACAATATGTTCGTATCCATTAGATAGAGGTGTGTGTAAGTGTAGTTAGAATAATTATCATAAAAACATACTAGTATATTTATAATACTGGTATTGTTATGTAATAAAATAATAATATGATCATAGGTTGTGGAGAAGGAAAATAAAAGAAAAGAACTTGAGAGAAGACATTACCTCTAAATCGAGTAACTTCTTTTGATTTGAGCCTAAAGGCTTTATTGAATTTTATTCTTAAAAAGATCAGACTTCTAGGAGTAAGGCAGGGATCTTGATATCTTATTTGAGTATAAGTTAGACTATAAAATGAGCTTTAGAGGTGTTATTAAATGGGTAGAGGTGATTCCATTTTATAAGAGGTAGGAGGGGAACATTAGGAAGGCATTGAAATATTATTTTATTATAAAATGATTTTCTATTTTAAATGGTCCCAAACTAATTTATTTAAAATATAAGATGATATTAGGTCTAAAAAACTTTAACCTATAGGTTTTATACAAGTATAGGTCACAAATTTAACCTTATCTTTTTTTCTTTAACCCTCAGTTAAAAACATCATCTCTTACTATGTCTTCTTGCATTTTCATAAAATATGGTAACTAAATTTTCTATAAAATTACAAGGGAACTATAAGTTAATAATTAATGAAAAATTTAACATTATATGAGTTAGTTGGAAGAATATTATATTTTTATGATTATTATATCATTTAATAAAATAGTATTTGTTTTAAAAACTCATTTATGTCAATTTTGACACTATTTAGTAATTGATTCTTGTTAAAGTCACAACAACTTGATTCCTTTGAACCAAAGGCATTAAATAAAATATAATATGTCAATATAATCCATAAAATTCATGGATGGCATAAAAAATAATCAAATTACATTTATTTTAAAATTTATCATATCATTTATTTGAATCTTTCATTAATGAAGCAATCACTAGATCATCATTGTGTCATAATTAAATTTATTTATTTAATATCAAAAAATTATAAAGAAAATATCATGGTATAGGAAATATTTTTATATTTTTAATTATTATTTATAGTTTAAAATATGACTTCTATAACCTCATATAATAATTTTTTTAGTAAAAGATACAAGTTTATGTCATATTTTTCTTTACTTTAAATTAATTAATATAACATGTCATTATCACTCCCAAGTGGATCCATGGGGTCCCAAAATCAACCCAAGGATTCCCATGGTCAGAAATATATCATATAATAGGATTAAGACTTGTTTTAGGGTAGTTTAATATTATTATAATATTATTTTTTACACTTATTTACCAGATTTACCCTTTTACCATTGAAAATAAAATAATTACTAAAGTTACTATTCATAATGTCTAAAAATAAAAGGTACATATGTACACAATTTGGACCCATTGATTCCAAATATATAATCCATTTTTACAAATTCAAAACACACAAGTTGCAGTAATTAATTTAAAATTAATTCCCGTTGTCAAACCAAAAAGTGTGTTTTTAAGAAGTAATAACTATCAAAAGATTAACTTGTGTTCATATCAAATTTCAATGGGAAATTACTTAAAATGAAAAAAATTTGATTATATGATAAAAAATTAATCCAATTACACTTTAAAACAAATTAAAATCATAATCTAACTACATAAATAAATTAGATGAAAATGTAATTTTGTATTAAAATGCATTATTTTTGACTATTCATTAAAATATGAATTTTATCAGAAAAATACCAAAATTTCAAACAAAGTAAATTTTGAAATCCTGATTATAAAGAAGTAGTTTATTTTGTCAAATATGATATATAAAAGTGATAAAAACTATATTTGAAAATGGGTTTTCATCAAAAGGCGGTAAAATAACCCTTTAAAAATATTAGAGTATTTTATTCTTAAAATTGGATTCATTCTTATTTTAAGCCAATAAAATCTATTAGATAAATATAAAACATTTAAAAAACATGTATAATCATATTTTAGTTAGTTCTATTCATTTATGCCATTACAAAAACTAGGTGTTAACTACCATTTAAAATAATAATAATATTATTGTATTTGTTTTCAGTATCACTCAAAGTTGTGTGCAACGTAAGATTTTAGAGAAAACTGTTGTTGCATGTCGAGTACTCTATTATAAAAAGTGTCCTCTTTAACATAATAATAATATCTTCTTCGTAAATAATAATAGGTATGAAAAGGTATTGTTCTATAAATACCCGGGATGCTACATCATTCTCTCCTTTTGAGAATTACGTCCTCACAATTCTATTCACTTATCAAATAAGTGGGGGTATTTATCTCTCATAGCATTTTTAGATTCCCACATTTCCGCTTCAACCATATGGTTTTTACACAAAACCTTTACCTGATGAATCTTTTTATTTCATAATACTTTCTCTCTAAATTCAATAATATGTACTGGTTGTTCTTTATAAGAAAGATTCTCTTCCAACTAAACTACCTCTGGACTCAAAACATGAGATGGATCCAACATATACTTTCTCAACATTGAAACATGAAAACCATTGTATACCTGGGATAAACTTGGAGGTAAATCCAACCTGTAGGCAACTGACCCAACTTTATCTAGGATTTCATAGGTTCTAATGAACCTTGGACTTATATTTACCTTTTTAGAAAAACACATCACACTTTTCCATGGAGAAACTTTGAGAAAGACATGATCACCCACCTCGAAAGAAAGATCCTCCAGTTATCTGCATATATTTTTTCCTTCTCTGAGATGTCCTCATGTGCTTCTGAATCAACTGAAATTTTTTTCCATCCCTTCTACCAATTCTGGTCCCATCAACTTCCTTTCACCTACTTCATCCCCAAAAGCTGGAGTTTGACACCACTTTCCATATAATACTTCAAATGGTGTCAAATGTATACTAGAATGAAAAATATTATTATTATAAAACTCAACCAAATAAAGATGTTGATCCTAATTCTTGAGTAATACATTGAGAAAGAACGTAGAATATCCCCCAATGTCTGAATTGTTCATTCTGACTACCTATCTGATTGAAGATGAAATGTTGTAATGAAATTTAATTTAGTTCCCAATTACTTCTGAAGGCCTTTCCAAAAGTTATAAGTGAACCTGAGATCACGATAAGATAAAATGGAGAGGGTAACTCCATGTAACCTGACTATCTCTTTAATATACAATTGATAAAGTTTATCTAGAGATAGAGTATCTCTAATAGGAATAAAATAAGCATATTTAGTCAATCGATCAATAATAACCTAGATTGCATTGTTACCTCAATATATTTTTGGTAACACCACTATGAAATTCATAGAAACATTTTACCATTTAAACTCTGGCACTGAAAAAGGATGATGCATCCCTTTCAGTAACTGCCATTCTTCTATAACCTACTGAAAAATCAAACACTTAACTGTAAATTCAGCAATATCTATTTTCATTCCATCCCACTGGAAATAATCCTGAAGATCTTTTTAAATCTTAGTACTACCGGGATGAACTGAAAATGAAGAATTATGACCTTCACATAACAACTCTTTCTTCAAATATGAATCACAAGACACACATATTCTCTTTCCAAACCTCAAAACACAATCTTTATCATTGTTAAATTCAGGTAACTTACACTTATGAACCAATTTTAACTTTTTATGCAACTCACTGCCTTATTTCTACACTTTCTTAATTCTATCTGATAGATATGATTTCACTTCCACTTGAAAAAAAAGAGGAATTCCCTACACCAACAAATTCCAATCCAATATTCATAAAATCAAAAACCAAAGGATCTCGTTCCAAACATATCATGGTTAATGTAGCATTAGTCTTTCGACTCAACGTATCAACCACTTTATTTGCCTTTCCCATATGGAAATGGATCGTGCAATCATGATCCTTGATTAATTATAGACATATCCTCTATCTCATGTTTAATTATTTTTGAGTGAATATTTACTTCAAAATTTTGTCATCAGTATATATTTCCCACTTTATTCCATACAAATGATGCTTCCAAATTTTTAATACAAAAACAATAGCAGCTAATTCCAAATCATGTGTAGAGTAATTTATCTCATAAGGTTTCAACTGATGTGAAGCATAAGCAATTACCTGATCATTTTTCATTAGGATACAACCAATTCTTTTCAATTATGCATCATGGTAGATAATAATTTCACCATTCCTGGAAGGCAAGGCCAAAATTGGAGCATTTACCAATCTTCTTTTTAATTCCTGAAAACAATCATCACATTATTTTGTTCAGAGTAACTTAACTCCCTTACATGTTAGCTTAGTTAGTGGTCTAGATAACTGAGAAAAGTTTTCAACAAACCTTCAGTAATAACCCTCCAATCCCAGAAAACTAAAAATCTCTGTGATATTGGTAGGTATTGGCCATTATTCAACAAATTTTGTTTTAGAAGGGTCGATAGTTATGACATCTTTAGAAATAATATGACCAAGGAAAGCAATTTTTTGCAACCAAAATTCAATCTTAATAAACTTTCCATATAGTTTCTTTTATTTTAAGGTTTGAAAAACAATCCTTAAGTGACTTTCATGTTCCTCTTGTCTTTTATAATATACCAAAATATCATCTATAAAAACAACCACAAACTGATCCAAAAATTGATGAAAGACTCCATTCATAAGATTCATAAAAAAAAAGGTGCATTAGATAACCCAAAGGGCATAAATACAAATTCATAATGCCCATATCTCCTTCGAAAATCTATCTTTGGAATATCCTCCTCCTTCACCTTCAGCTGATGGTACCCAGACCTCAAATCAATCTTCAAAAAATACTATGCTCCTTAGAGTTGATCAAACAAATAATTGATATGAGGAAACATATACTTTTTCTTAATAGTTATGTTATTCAAGTGTCTTTAATCAATATATAGTCTTATTGAACCATATTTCTTTTCCAAAAATAAAACCAGGGCACCCCATAGTGAAGTGCTAGATCAAATGAAACCTTTATCAAGTAATTCTTATAACCGATTTTTTAATTCCACCTATTCTACTAGATCCATTCAATAAAGGTGTTCAAAATTAGTTTTTGTATTAGGCACTAAATCAATAGTAAATTCAACCTCCTGATTGGGAATAGTACCAGGAAATTCATCAATAAAAACATCTATGAATTCATTCACTACTTGAATGTCACCAATCAAATTTTTTTCTTTCTTTTCAACAACATGAGCCAGATAACTTTCACTACCATCTTTAATAATTATTTTATCTTCTTGGTATGATATCAAAGGTATGAAATCATTGAATAAAACTTTCTTGGATTTATAATATATTTTAGCACGATATACTAAAATCCAACCCATACCCAAAATGATATCAAAATCCACTATGTAAAGTTCAACAAGATTTTTAGAAAAGAATATCCCACTAATGATAAAAGGTAGATTCTTATAAATATTGGTTTCTTTAATACTTCCACTAAAAGTTTTTACCAAAATTTATATACCACTTTTATGAGGTTTTATATCCAATTATTTGCAATGCTCTCAGAAATGAAATAATGTGAAGATACAAAGTCAAATAGAGTATTGGTATATTTTGAAGAAATCTGTAACATACCTATAAAAACTTCATTTGATGGTCCCACATAAATATTAGTAGTTGAAATTGATTTTTTCTATTCCCTTATGCTTTTGATATTGCTGGTTTCCACCCTGGGTAATCAAATTTGGACACACATTGTCATAATTTCTTAATTCATTACAAATAAATCATCCTACCACGAGTTTTTCATTGCCTGCCTGATCATATTACTCACAATTACAAGCAATATGACTAGGCTTACCACATCATAAGCACTTACCAGACTTTGAGAGACATTCTCCATGATTCTTTTTACCTCACTTATCACAATTTGGAAACTTTTTTTCTTACCTCTAGGATTCTTTGGTGAATTCTTTCCCATTTCTTGCTAACTTGATTGATTTTTCTATTTTATCTCATGGAATACAAGCTCATTAGAAAATTCCATTTCTACCTTCTCAGCACATAGGAAAAGTTTCTCATAGATCTTGAACTCATGAGAAGCTAACACCCTTCGATATTTTGGCTTCAATCCTGAGTAAAAATGATTTATCTTACTATCAATATCCTGGATAAAATTTGGGATGTACCTTGACAAATGAGTGAAATTTTTTTCATATGCAGCCACATAATCTTCCTCATTTTGTCTCAATTCCAAGAACTTATTTTCCATCCTAAGTCGAACAACCTTAGAAAAATATTTCTCAAGGAAGATATTATTAAATTCATCCCATTCCATGGCATCAATATCTTCACTTACTCTGATATTTTTAATCATTGAACACCAATGATCGGCTTCACCTTCAAAAAAATAAATATCAAGACTAACCTTTTGATTGTCTGAACAACCCATTACATCAAAAATCTTTTATAATGCACCCTTAAGCTTGCATAGGGTTGGATGATCCTCTGAATGATGGGGGACATTGCCTCATGAAATGCTCTACAATCAATATATGCCTCTGCGGTTGGTCTAGTTGATCTCGTGCATGGAAACCACCACTATTCATCGCCTGATTGAAATGATCCATTACTGGAACAAACTGTTTAGTTCCTATTTCGACCATCTCAGGATGTTGATTTCAAAGGTTATTTCCCTCTGCATTCCCTCCCAGCACAACTGCCCTGTTTCCTCTATAGAAAACCATTCTGAAAAAACATATCTTGGATGAAGTAATGTGGTAATATTCAAATTCTATATCATTTCAATTTTACCATAAAGTAAAAATATTTTATGGATATTATGTTAGCAATATTCTAACTTCAAAATTTATCTAAACCGACCTCTGATACCAACTATAAGGCCCAAGCCTTAAACATTACTTAATGTTGAGAACAGTTAATAATTTGACTTAAATTCACATTGATGATCTTTTTAGGTTTAGATATTTAGAGAATTAGTTCATAAATTATAAATAAGAACTTGAATATTACAAGTAGACACTTCTAATCACTATCCATTTTTTATAAAACAAAAACTCTTTAAAAAGAAACATGACATTGTTTCATGTTTTAACAACACAACTTTTACTTAATCCCATACTTGACTCTATTCTTCTTTATGTCATGTGAAAAACATTTAAAAACTTGGGATGATAATAGAATATCAGTAAGGGATACATAAATAAATAAAACCGTTCGTCTTGGGATAACATGAAAACCATGAATACTTTATCAAAAAGTAATACTTTTCACCTTTAAGAAGTAGTAAATATACTTCACTAAATATAAACTCATTTCATACCATTTTTGTAACCAAAATATTACCATAAATCCCATAGAAATCAATATATAGCATATAAAGGTAACTTGGGACATAAACATACTTAAATGGAATAAACATACGGTCAACTTCCACATATATCACTAAATGGAATAACCATACGACCGACTTTCATACCCAATGAATTGGAGGTTATAATGTAACCACTCATCCTTGGTTTATCAAGGAACCACCCTTAATTTGGTTTATCACATAACCACCCATCATTGGTTTATCATGTAACCACACGTTACATGTCTAAGTACCATTATATAATCATAACACATAAAATATTGAAAATATCAACATTTCCCAAATAACATTTCATTTTAAATCACAAGAAATAATTTAAAGATATTAAAATACTTAATCCATTTCAAAAACCATTTTTAATACTAAAACACCCAAAAATGTAATAAGGTATTTCTTTTCTTTTTAAAAACATTATGTCCTATAGGGTAAGTGAAATATCAAATAACCGTTACGGTGGCGGAGAGGTCATTGTCGCTATATATGTTAAAAACATTCCTTTTATCATTTAGTAAAATTATTTATAGAAAAAGATTCCCTTTGAATTAAATTAAAAGTCAAAGGGTTTTATTATACACCCTATAAAAGAAGGAGGTGTATATTATCTAAATGTGCCTCAATGAAAGAAGATTGAGACGAAGTACCTTACCTTGAGTCAGACTCATCACATATGTTCCTTGTTATTCCTAAAAAATAAAATTAAGTTAATTATACTTGATTCATAAACTTTTTCAATTTTATTATTACTTTTATATCACTTATTACCAAATTATAATAATTACATAATTATTTATGTTAATATCGGTCGTTTTGTCGATATTCAGTACTTGAGTTGAAAATGAACTTGTTTTGAGGAAATTATCCATGTAGGAAAAAGTACATCATATCCAGAATTATATTCATGATTTAAATATCATATATATATATATATATTATATTTATTTATAATAGTCTATAACATTTGGAGATAATAAATGAAACTAACTGTTCCTAGAGATGGTAGGTCGTACGCACACATGAACGCTACTTTCATTTATTTATCATATTAAAGAAATGAAAAATAAATGATACAAAGGTATATTATAATTATAGTATAATATAATATGATATATATGTTACATAAGTTCATTAACTCCATCTTTCACATGTTTCATGTTTTTCATGAATGATTCATATCACTTTGAGGGGGCGGTAGTCCGCACTTCCTCTAATGAAATTATTTTATTTACACATCATGAAAAGCATAAAGGTATGTTTGTAAATAAAAATTATAGAATAATAGAGAAAATATAAATATAATATATAACATATAAAAATATAGTTCCATAATAATGACCACCATGATAGGTGGTAGGGGAAAATCGAACAATCATCGTTTCGTGAGGCAGGAGTTCTCCGTACACAGAAACAATATGTTCGTATCCATTAGATGGAGGTGTGTGTAAGTGTAGTTTGAATCCTTATCATAACAACATCCTAGTATATTTAGTATAATGGTGTTTTTATGTAATCAAATAATAAGAAGATCATAGGGAGTGTAGAATGAAAATAAAATAAAAGAACTTGAGAGAAGACGTTACCTCTAAATCGGGTAACTTCTTTTGATTTGAGTAAAAAGGATTTATTGAATTGCCTTATTCCCAAGGTAATGCTTCTATGAGGAAGGCAGAGATATTGGGAGATTATTTGAGTATAATTTGGATGATACAAGTGGATTGAGAGGTGTGATTAAATGGGTATAGGTGAATCCCTTCTATAAGAGGGAGGGGGGCACTTTAGGAAGGTATTGAAATATTATTTTATTATAAAATTATTTTCGATTTCAAAGGCTCCAAAACTGATTTATTTCAAATATAAGATAATTTTGGGTTGAAAAAATCTCAATAAATATTTTTTATACAATTATATGTCACAAATTTGACCATATTTTTTTTACTTTAATCCTAAGTTAAAAACTTTAACTCTTACCACGTCTTCTTGCATTTTCATAAAATACGGTAACTATATTTACTATAAAATGCCCAGGGAACCATAAGTGGATAATTAATGAAATTTGAAACATTATATGATTCATTTTGATAAATTTTAGATTTTTAGTACTATTATATCATTTAATAAAATAGTATTTGTTTTAAAAACTCATTTATGTCAATTTTGACACTATTTAGTAATTGATTTTTGTTAAAGTCATAAAAACTTGATTCCTTAGAAAAAAGGAATTAACACAAATCTAATATGTCAATATCTTTCAGAAAATTCGTGTATGACATAAAAAATAATCAAATTACCTTTATTTTAAAATTTATAATATCATTTATTTGAATTTTTCATTAATGAAGCAATCACTGCATCATTATTGTGTCATAATTAAATTTATTTATTTAATTTGTAAAAATTATAAATAAAATATCACGATATAGAAAATATTTTTATATTTTTAATGACTATTTATAGTCTAATATATCACTTCTATAACCTCATATAAAAATTGTTTTAGTAAAAGATATAAGTTTATGTCATATTTTTCTTTACTTTAAATTAATTAATATAAATGTCATTATCACTCCCAAGTGGATCCATGGGATCCCAAAATAGACACAAGGATGACCATGGTCATAAATATCTCATAAAATAGGATTAGTACTTGTATTAGGGTAGTTTAATATTATTATAATATTATTTTTTACCCTTATTTACCAGATTTACCCTTTTACCATGGTAAATAAAATAATTACTAATGTTACTATTCATAATTTCTAAAAATAAAAGATACCTATTTACACGATTTTTACCTCCTAATTCCACATATAGAATCAATTTTTCAAAATTCAAAACACATAATATGGAGTAATTAATTTGAAATTAATTCATGTTGTCAAACCAAAAAGCGGGTTTTTAAGAAGTAATAACTATCAAAAGATTGACATGTGTTTATGCCCAATTTCATTGGAAAATTACTTCCAATGGAAAAAATTAAATTAAATGATATAAAATTAATATAATTACACTTTAAAAAAAATAAAATAATAATATATATATATAAATAAATTATATGAAAAATCAATTTTGAATTAAAATACAGTATTTTCACTATTCATTAAAATAAGAATTTTATCAGAAAAATACCAAAATTTCATCCAAAGTAAAATTTGATATCTAGATTATAAATAAGAAGTTTATTTTTTCAAATATAACATATAAAAGTGACAACAACTATATTTAAAAAGGGTTCACCATCAAAAGGCGGTAAAACAGACTTTTAAAAATATTAGAGTATTTTATGCTTAAAATTGGATTTATTCACATTTTAAGCCTCTAAAATCTACTGGATAAATGTAATTTTTTTTAAAAAAATGTATAATAATATTGTAGTTAGTTATATTAATTCCCTCTATTACAATATCTAGGAATTAACTACTATTTAAAATAATAATAATATTATTGTATTTTTTTTCGGTATAACTCAAAGTTGTGTGTAACGTAAGATTTCAGAAAAAACCATTGTTGCGTGTCAAGTACGCTATCAGAAAAAGTGTCCTATTTAACTTAATGTTAATATCTTCTTCATAAATAATAATAGATATGAAAATTATTATTCTATAAATATCTGGGATGCTACAAAGGTAATGTAAGCATAAGTTCACTTACTAACCTGATCTATAGTACCTTGAAATTTTCTTCACATTCATCTGTCCAAAGGAACTTGTATCCCTTATAAGTTAACTTAGTGAGTGGATTAGATATACATGATAAATTCTCTAAAAATAAACCAAAATATATAGTAAAACCCAGAACACTATGGATCTAAGTCATAATTTTTGGTTTGGGACAACATACACTAACTTCTATATTTGATGGATCCACTGATATACCCTCGCTTGAGATTATATGATCCGATAATGAAACCTTTTGTAGAAAAAATTCACAATATTTAAATTTTTATACTACTTATCCTTCCTTAAGGTCTTTAATACACTCCTTAAGTGATATTCTTGATCTTACTTTCCCTTTTAATAAATAAGAATAGCGTCTATAAATACTACCACAAAATGATCAAGGTAATCTATAAAGACTCTATTAAATAAATCCATTAATATTGAGGGGAAATTATTAAGACAAAATGACATCACTATAAATTTATATTTTTCATACCTTTTATGAAATTATTTATTGGGTATATCCTCCTTCTTGACTCTCAATTGATGATATCCAGAATAAAGGTGAATCTTAGAAAAGTATCGAGCTCCGTGCAGTTGATCAAAAAAGTTATCAATACAATTTAGAAGATACTTGTTCTTAATAGTGACCTTGATATATTCTCTATAATCAATATAGTGCCACAATGATCCATATTTCTTCTTAACAAAAATAATATGTTCACCATAAGGTGATGTAATTGGATGAATAAATGCCATGTCAAGATTCTATTAGAGTTTTTTCTTCAATTCCTATAACTCAATCAGGGCCATTATTTATAGATTCATTGAAATAGCTGAAACACTAGGTATGAGTTCTATCAAGAACTAAACTTCACAATTTAGTGGAAGACTAGGAATTTTTTTTTGACTTACAACAACAAAGTCCTCCACAATAGGCATATCTTAAATGTTGAGTTTCCCTCCTACCATCTAAGATAAACACCCCTTTTAAAAAGAAATTAATACCCATATAATGGATATAATTTCCATTGGAAGTTCATATTTATATTCAAACTAATATATGATCATATGATGGTTCATATTATCAAACATTACATCCATTAATTGGATTTTTTTTGGATTTATGTAAAGAAATCCAATCCATGCCTAAGATAACATCAAATATAACTAGAGGGATAATAATTAGATTTTTTGGAAGAACATTCCCACAAACGTCAACCAGAGAAGAATAATATATTTAATATGAGATAATATTACCATTATAAGTTTTCAATAAAAATTCAACATCTAATATTAGTTTATAGGAATTAACATTCCTAGAGACTTTTCATGATATAAGTGAATTCATATAAATAATATCAAATATGATATATCAATATTTGAGCATACCTATGACTATTTAAACTTCATTGTTCTTTCTTCAATACCTCAATAAATAAAAAATGGTTTTCATGGACATCATGCATCATTAATAATTATTAAAATAATTCATATGATTTCAAAATCATGAAACCTTTTTTCAATCTATAACACCTTAGGTTTAACCTAGGTCATAAATAATCCTTATCTATTTAAGTCCTTCATAATAGTTAATAAAAAAATGTGAATAAACCCAAGAATAATACCTTGGAGTGAAAAACCAGGTGTGAGATAAGGGATCACTCTCTACCCACTAGAATTATGGTTGAGATATAATCAACCAACTCTTTTTGGGTTATTACCCCTAGATGAATCTGTGTCAAAACCACATCCACTCATAGTATCCAATCATTGATGTTTTTATAAGAAAACCGTACTCTTTTCTCTACCATATCTTAGTATGTTTTATTACACATAGGATTATACTAAGGGTTCTCACTATGGTTTCCCATTCTAGTTCTTAAAGGTAACTAAACCTTTCTTTGATACCAAAAATAGTGATCCATACTTTTCACACATAAATATTATATCTTATTAGATGAATATTCATTGCATAACATTTTTATCCATGCTAAAATCATATAGTTCAAGTATTATTGGAAACATTGATACATAAAAAACATGTTAATAAGAGATCTATATATTATACCACTTAGTTCTTAATAACCATTACCCTTCTTAGACATATCTTATCTAAAACCTTTCTTCATAACCTTGAGGAAAGAAACATAATAAAGGCTGAGATAAGATTCTTAATAAGGTTAAACAAGAGAGTTATAAATGATCATTTAAAAATAAAATGAGAATAATGGGTATGATAACATGAGATTAACTTTTGAAAATTACACACATAAATTAATAGATCATAAATATGAGTCATGACATAAAGCGTAATAGTTAAAAAATACATGAATCATAAATGGATCAAAGAGAATATGCAATGAAAACATAACGTTGGCATAAGATAATTTCATAAAAAGTGGTATAAAATGTGGGATAACCATAATCATAGAAATATTATGTCAATTGAAACCAACAAGGAATTTATAATATGTTATACTGGGATAACTACCTTTGTGCCTACTTGAGTCTTGGGATAACCTCTAGTGTACGCTCTTTTTTTTCTTGGCATAACCTCCCATGTACACTCTTTTTTTGGGATAGGGATAACCTATCATTAACCCTTTGATCTCATAGAAAATTAATATTTAACCTATTAAATTGAGGTATTTAATAGACCCAACCATAAAATAATCATAATACCTTCATACAAATGCAACAATATCATAAAACATTCATCATAGTATCATAACATAACCCATGGAAAATAAAAAGGTTTCATAAAAATCTCTTAATAATAATCATATAACATCTAGAGAATGAATAAGGATAGTATAATTGGGTCATATCCCTAGTAAATCATAATTAACATCAAAGGATGTTATCACATATGATAAATTTTTATAAAAGATCACTAAAATATTTATTAAGGAAAATGGTCTTTTCATTTTGAAATCAATTATTAAAAATAAAAAATTTCAAAAATATTAAAAAAAATTAATTTAAAAATAACCTTTGAAATTTTTTTATGAAGATCCAAATAATTTATTGGTCATGATGGTGGGAAATTCCCTTCATTCCATGTATTTTAAAACAAAGACTCATTTCGAATTGTCAGTAAAAAGTAAAAAAGTACCTCATTCAGAAAAAGAAAAGAAGTTTAATTTTAAATCATTTTTTTAAAATTCAATAATGGGTAAAAATGAATTTAAAAATCATAATATAATATTAAAAACATTATTGGAAACATTTTTAGAAAATATGGATATATAGGATAAAATATTTTTATCTGAAAAAATAAATAAAGTTGGTTTTTCTTAAACACATACATTGAGTCTATTTATTTATTAAAAATAAAAAATGGAATGAAAACATGTAATCTTACAAAAGAAAAAGGATCATAAGAAAATTAAAGAGATTATTTATAGTTATATCATGAAATTTTATCATCAAAAACTTAATAAAAAATAATCCTGATATACAATGTGACTGTAACATAAAACCCTTACCACTTTGGTTACTTTTGAATTGCAATACCCATGAAAGAATGACATCATGTGAAACTTTAAGTAGCATGAAGAAACAAAATTTATTATATATATGTAAAATGGGAAGTATATATACCACATAAAAGAAACAAATGGTGAATATGGAATTTGTGTCCCATAAATAAAAATAAGAATAGGAATCCATTACATTGAGTTCAAATTTCATCGAAAGTGATCT
Source organism: Viscum album (assembly GCA_963277665.1). Taxonomy (NCBI): domain Eukaryota; kingdom Viridiplantae; phylum Streptophyta; class Magnoliopsida; order Santalales; family Viscaceae; genus Viscum; species Viscum album. Next base: position 1,648,854,133 of record OY728143.1, on the reverse strand, counting down.
AACATCATTTATAATAAATTTTAATTTATTATAATTATATAAAAAATTATTTACAAAGTTATAATATCGTATGTTATTCATTAATAACATTTCAAAACCCATTTATTAATGGTTCCTTTTCAAAATAATCGTTTACGGGAGTTAACTGTTTCATTTTTCATGATAATTTCGGTTCGTTAGTTTTAATCCTAATTCCGTTATATCCATAATTTTATTCATGATAAAAATATCATATATAATCATTATATACATATATATATTTATATTCATTCATAATAGATAGATAATGAACACTGAATTACACCATTCCTAGAGATTGTAGGATGTATGTACGCATGAATATTGTTTTCACTTTTCATCAGATGGAATTAATGATAGGTAAATAATAATTAAAATTTTAAGAATAATTATCATATCATATTTAACATATATAATAATTAAATTTATGAACATCACCATCAATTTAAAATGAAAACTAAAAATAAATCATATCGCTTCGTGGAGGTGGTAATCCAAACGTATACATGAGCACCATTATCATTTTCCAAATGATTGGAAGAAAAGAAGGTAGATATGATATTATAATTACAGAAGTTTTATTGTTTCATAAATAACATGTGTCAAAATTAACCACATAATAACAACCATCTATGAAATATGGTGATGGAAAATAAATTGTATAGTTAGGTGGAGGCAGTTATCGACAGGTATGCATGTGTGATACATTTACTTCCCATTTGATGGAATATAGGGTGGATAATGATGGTTTCATGATCATAATAAAATTTAAGTACATTTATGATACTAAAATTTTTATTTTATGATTAAAACCAATATTTAGATTAAGTATAAGAAGAAATAAATTTAAAGAGGTTGGGTAAGATGATTACCTCTCTTTCGATTGGATTCTATTAGATTATTTCTTAAGAACCATTAGAATGGTATTTTAAGAAGACCATAACCTATATTTTGTTTATAGGGAAGTTTATAAGAGAAAAGGTCTGGGTTTTGTTGATCTAGATAGCTCAACATGGTGTCAAGAAAAGAGACAAGAAGTGTCCTTTTATAATGGAGTGAAAGGGTACTCTTGGAATTACAAATAATATTAAAATATAATTAAGTAATTCTAAAGAAAAATAATTCCAAATGGAAAAATAATAGAATAAAAATATCATAGGGTAGAAATATCATCATAAAATGAAATTTATATTGGTTTTGGTGTAATTTTAGACCTTATCTTTTGGTTTATCCCCTCAGTTGACCGATTTTAATCTTAACCGCTATAAAAAATATTTCAATATTAAAGTGTTATAATTTTACTTATATGGTAATAATTGGATCATAAATGACCAAGGGATGAAGATTTAGGCCATCTATTATCCTAATTTTCCTCTCTAAATATTTTATGTTTTTAAATAATAAAATAAAATATTATTTAACATACAATATCATTAATATTTTTTTTACATTATTCATTTATTTTGACTTTAAAGAAAACAAGACAACAAAATAATCCAAATAAAATCCTTTGAAATATTTATTATATGTTATATTAATCTATTAAATTCATGAAACATACTTATTCACCCAATTTTTATTACTTTTATCATTTTTAAAATAATTTATTTAATTTTTCTATTAATTAAATAAATACTGTGTTGGCGATGCGTAAGCATTTAAGGTAATTATTAAATTAATAAAAATAGAAATAAATTACTATGAAAAAAATCTATATTTAAAATAAACAATTAAAACCTAAATTATCCTCTTGTTATCCTTATGTAAAATTTTTATATATATTAAAGTCAAGAGAGTAACATTTGATAATTATTCTATCCATAAATAAATGTGAAGGTCAAATTCATAGAAAAATGGAACCAAGTAGCCATATACTTGGGAATTTGATGTAAATGGATAAATTAGACTCATCTAATAGGATAAATTAAAGTGTTATTGAAATTTTAAAGCCTTTTCCCGGAGTTTTAACCATATTTTACCTGTTTTACCATTATCGAGGTGATTTTTTCTATGATTTCTATCCATATTGAAAAACATAAAATGGATGTATTTAAAAAAATTTATACTCATGATTAAAAATATGGAATAAATTTATCAAGATTTGATTTCTATAAGTGGTATAAATTCATTATAAAATAAGTGTGAAAAACACGACAAGAATCATTTTTAGAGAAATACATTTTTATACATAAACTAGATATATATTATTTTATCCAACCTAAAAAAAATGAGATCTATTTTAAAACATATTTTTGAAATTTTAATATATAAAATTCATTAAAATCATTAAAAAATAGTGATATATTTAATTTATTAAGATAAAAGCACATTCTCACAAAAAAAACTGTTTTTCAGAAAAACATCTCTATAACTTTCAAATGAATTTTATATTTATTTATAATAAATTGGTAAATAAATAATCTATTTTATAAATTTAAAAATCATACATTTTTCATAATTTAGTTATTCTTATTCATATTCACCAATTTGATGGCTAATAGATAAATGTCACATTAAATATTAATATTTTGATTGTCTATGGTGGTTTGTTTAAACTTGGTGTTGCATGCTTTGAAAACTGTCAAAAAAGTAAAATTCACTTTTAGATAACTATATAATAAATTCTTAGGGTGTTACAAATAAGTCTATATGTCCAAATTAAAAGATAACCAATACTATCTCTATCTCTAGAAAGGTCCTCTATAGATAACAACACCAGAGAACTTGGATTGTTAGAGCCACTGTATTGTCTAACTACACTAAGAGGGGAGGGGCGAATCCGTGAAGAATATTATTTTTTTACTATTTATTATTATTCTTGAAAAAAAATTATTCTTTTGGTTATATAATGAATCACTCTAAAAAATTATCATCTCATCCTTACATGATAATTTAGAAAATATAAAGAATAAGGCACAAAAATATTTTTTCAAGGTTCAACCACTTTGTGTTAGCCTACTCCTTGTTGAAGCTATCTTTGTCTAAGATAAAAAATTTCCACTATATGTTAGTCACTAAATTATAAAGGGGATAGAGTAATAAACCTTATTCTACAGATTTATAGCATCACTATAGTGGCCCTACTTTTCTTACAAAACTTATTACATCATTTTAAAGAAAAACAAAATAAAAGCATTATACAACCAGGATCCAAAGGTTTAGTGTCTTGTGAAAATTAATACCATACATCACATTTAAAAAACTAAACATAAACATTTTTTAATTCATTCTTCTCTATATTCTTATTGTCCCTCATGTTCTCTTTAGTACAAGTAATCACCTGAGAATTTAAATCCAAGAAATGGGTGACCTAAAAGCCTAGTAAGAGGATAGATAAGAACATGAATTAATATAACATAGGGAGAGAATAATCATTATAATCATAATATAGGCATATGATCATAATCATGAGAGTAAGCATTAAGAAATTACGGGAAATGTGGAAATGCATAAAAAAGAAACGTCATGTCTTAGTGGTCGATGACCACACATAGTTGTGAACAAAGTTAGCATCATGTTCATACATATTTCAATTTTCTCATGAGAGACATCACATTAACCAATGAATTGGAGTTCTATATAATCCTGGTTTCACCCATCACATCATAACATTTACATTTCATTATATAATTATGGGAGCACCCATCACATCATAACATTTACATTATCATGCATTCCACATAGAATGTATATAAACCTTAGACATTAAATAACCCATGAAAAGTAATGAGTTTCATTTCATAAATAATAAAATCATAAACATTGGGTTCCCAAATGAAAGGGGGAATAACATACTTGATGTAAGAATCATCAACCTTGAGTGAAGAAGAAACAAACTCTATAAGTAAAAGGTGTTTTTTTGAAAGAATAGTTCTTTTGGAAAAAAAATGTGTTTGTAATAAACTCAAGTAGAAAAAATTTATATCCCAAAAAAGGTAATATAATTATGAATAAATGATATTTAAGTAATATCCAAACCAAAAATGGTGTGAAAGAGGGAAAACCCAAAGAAAGAGAGTTGGGTTTGAAAATTCCCTTTACCTTATGTACGAATGCTTTATTCACTTTAATATACTATATAATCACATTATATTAATTAATTAAAAAATAAACAAACTTTTATACATGAATCTTATTCATTATGTTTTTATTAAGTTCATTTATATGTTTTTCTATGAGTTATAGAGTTTAATTTCATCGTTCAGGAGTGTTCATTTTCTTATTTTTCATGATTGATTCACTTGTATACATGAAAGGAAGTTTGTATAAAATGTGAATAAATATATAGAATTTTTATTATATGTTAATAATGATATTAAATAATTTAAGTTATCTTATAAGTGATTTTTTATATGTTATGAGTATGAATAATTAGATAAAAGTTAATGATGATCGTTTTAGGTTAATTTTGGCAGTTTTTCGATCACAACAAACTCATTTTGTTTTATCATTTAGTATTATGTATATATGTTAGTTACAGAACATATAGGGTTGTAAAATAAATTTTAAAATATGTTTCAACCATTATAATTGTTTTATTAACATCTTTTAAGTCATTAAATAAAAATAAAAGTGCATCTACCACAATATCAGTAAATTGACATATCACGAGCGACAATTTCATTTTTAGAATAAAAGAGAGAGAGGAAGGAGTTTGATGATGGATATTAAATTAACATGATATGATTTAATTATATAAAAAATAATGGATTTATCATTCCATTTGTATAAGATAAGGTGAGTAAAAGGGAATAAAAGAAAATAAATTGAAAATAAATTTAAAATAAATTAAAAGGAAGAGGAAGAGGATTTTATCTCTTGGTTTTATCCTCCTTGAGAACCTCCTTAGGGAAAAAGTTTTAGTCTTTTGATGAGAACAAGAGATAGTGGATATGGGGAACGGGATATGGAAGAGTATTGGGCAGAATTCGGGTAAGGCTCAAAGCTTGAGAGATGTGAGGAAAATATGTGGTGAGGGGTGGTATTTATAAAGAAGGGGAGGGGTGTTTTCTCATTATTATATTCATTAGTTTATTATTTTGGATCAAGACTATGAATATTTTGAGAATTATCAATAAATATATTAAAATAATGAATTAGAGTTTGAGATTTTGGGCATACATCATCCTTACGTCATTTATAACTTCATAATTCATGTATTTAGATTTTATTGTAAATTATCATATTTTACTATTCATCAAAAATTCAATTATTTTTGAAAAATACCAAAAATTAACCCTAACCATTTTTTGACAAGTATAATTCAAAAATGAACCCCATTTTTTGAAAATAATTTTATGAATATGTGAAATTTAATTTTTAATTAAAATCAACATTTACTTGGAAAATATTGATTTTAAAATTATAACTAAATTTATAATACTTTTAAAAATTACTTAAGGTCCCATAAAATTATATTAAAATAATAAGAAATCAAAATATGAATTTATGAATATATTTTATGAAAATAAATTTTATTTTAAATCATTAAATCGATCGTAAATTGTAATTAAATATTTACGACTTACAAAATTTTTTGACACTTAATTAATAATTTTTAAAACATTTATTTACATAGACAATGATATAATTATACCATAATTTCATTTATAAGATTCCTAAATTTTATTTATACTTTCATGGATGAGGCTACTATTCATTTTGCTGATTTACTATTCATAAGGGTCATATTACTTTTCCTAAGGTCAAGTTACTATTTCATCGGTATTGGTTCCTTAACTTTTAGAAATAGTTCTTATTTCATTAATTATTTATTTATAAAGTTATTATTATGGTCTATAAGTGATTTTATGTGATTTATACAATATATAATTTCTATAAAAAGGGAGAAATTTCATTGATAAAATTTAGGGTCGTTACATTCTTCCCCCCTTTTGAAATTTGACACTTGAAGTTTTGTTTCACAAAAACAGGTGAGGGTACTTCTACTTTATCACCTCCTCTAGTTCCCAAGTAGCTTATTCATACTTATAGATCCTCCAAAACACTTTTACATGGTGGGTTTTCTTGTTGTGTCAAACCTTATCTCTCTGGTCCAGAATCTTTACTGACTACTCCTAATAAGAAAGATCGTCTTCCAGCTGTACCACCTCTGAGTTCAGTACATGTGAGGGGTCTAGTATGTACTTCCTTAATAGTGATATATGGAACACATCATGAAATTGATCCATATTTAGTGGGAGTTCAAGTTGATATTCCACCGCTCTTATACGACCAAGTATCTCACGGGGGACAATGTACCTTGGGCTTAGCTTCACTTTCTTTTTAAACCACATGACTCTATTCTATGGTGATATTCGAAGGAAGAATTTATCTGCAACATCAAACTTAAAGTCCCTTTGATGATTGTTAGCATAACTCTTTTTATGACTCTATGTATATTTGATATGTTGTTGGATGGTTTTATTCTTCTCTGTCATCTCTTGAATAAGATCATGTCCAAGTATCTTTCTTTCACTAACTTCATCCCAACATGTTGGAGTTATACATTGATTTCCCTATAGAGCTTCATACAGAGCCATTTGAATACTTGATTGGAGGCTATTATTGTATGAGAACTTAACCAAGAGGAGTTTCTGATCCCATCCACCATTGAATTCTAATGATAAATCTCTTATCATATCTTTAAGTCCCTTAATAGTCCTTTTAGATTGGCCTTCGATTTGGGGGTGATACACCGTGCTGAAATTTAATTCAGTACTCAAATCATTTTGAATACTCCTTCAGAATTTAGATGTGAACCTAGGATCATGATCCAAGAAAATAGATATTGTAAATCCATGAATTCTCACCACTTCCTCCACATATAACTTAACTAATTTTTCAAGTGAGAGATATTCCTGAATAACGATAAAGTGGGTAGTCTTGGTGGGTCAGTCCACCACAACCCATATTGCATTATTTCCTTTGGATATCTTTGGGATACATGTGAAAATGTCCATAATGACATTATCCCATTTACACATGGATACAAGAAATGGTTTCATCATCCCTTTGTACTTATATCACTTGACTTTAACTTGCAGACATATCAAGCACCTTGAAATATACTTACAAATATCCTTCTTCATATTGTCTGACTAGAAGTATTCTCATAAATCATGATACATCTTGGTAATCATGGGATGGATAGAGAAAGTTGAGCTATGTACATTTTCCAATAGCTCATTCTTTATCCCAGGTGATGAATTCACATAAAGAATCATTCCAAACTGAAACACACCATCATCATTGATATAGAACTGTTGCAGTTTCCCTTCATTTACCAAATTCACCTTCTTTTGTAACTCTGGATCATCCCTTTGTGCCTCCTTAATCTTATTTTGGATAGATGGTTGGGAAATCTTTTAGGAAAGTTAGTATGTATTCCTAATATTTATTATTTCCAAATATATATTTTTCATATCCATAAAGATAGGTTCTTTCTCAATCTGAAACATGGATAGAGTAGTAGGTTCTTTTCTACCAAGAGCATTAGCTACTTTGTCTGCATTTTCAAGATGATAGTGAATAGATAAATTGTAGTCCTTGATTATCTCTTACCATCTCTTTTATCATATGTTGATCTCCTTTTATGTGAATATATACTTTAGGCTCTTGTGATCGATATATATGTCACACTTATCACTATAGAGGTGTTGTCGCCAAATTTTTCATGAGTACACAACCCAAGACTTTCTTTAAAGAATCATTTTATATCACAAAAATTTCTCCATTTTTTGGTAATGTGAGTACATGTATAGTGATTAGGCTCTTCTTTAACTCATTTAATCTTTCCTCACATTCTTCCATCCAGACATACTTTACTCATTTCCTTGTTAGCATAGTTAGTGGAATTTACAATCATGAGAAATTTCTCACAAAAGGATGGTAGTACCCAGATAATCTAAGAAAATTGTATATTTACATGACACTAGATGGTTTGGTCCATTCATCAATTGAATTTATTTTAGAATGGTCCATAAAAATTCCCTCACTTGTGATCACATATCCCAAGAATGTGACTTGGTGCATCCAAAATTCACACATTATGAACTGTGTATAAAAATTATCCATTATTAATGTCACCAACATAAGCCTTAGATGTTCTTTATTTTCCTCCTTTATCTTGGGGTAGATGAGAATATCATTGATAAACACTACCACAAATTTATAGAGGTAATGTATAATGACTCGACTCATCAAATCCCTGAATATTGCAGGGGAATTAGTAATTCTAAAAGGAATCACCAGAAACTCATAGTGTTCATACCTTGTACGAAAGGAAGTCTTCTAAATATCTTCCTTATTCACCTTTAGCTGATGATATACAGAACATAGATCCACCTTTGAGAAGTATTTAGATTCTCATAACTGATCATACAAGTCATCAATCCTTATAAGAGGATAATTTTTCTTTATGGTGATCATGTTGAATTAAAGATAATCAATACACATCCACATTTATATATCATTCTTCTTGAAAAAGAGCACTAGTGTACCCCAATTTTATGCACTAGTGTGTATGAACACTTTTTCCAAATGCTCTTCCAGCTTCTTCTTTAACTCCTCCAGTTCGATAGGAGCCATCCTATAGGGACACTTTGAGATAGGAGTAAATCCAGGTATGATTTCTATTAGTAACCCTACATCATGATCTAGGGGAATTATAGGTAACTCTTTAGAAAATACATAACTATATTCCATCACAATGGGCATTTCCACTAGGTTGATACCATCCTTCGACTGAACCATTTGAGGGAGGTATGCTTCTTCACAGGGAATCAACAACCACACCGTTGAAGGATTTTCAAAAGTGGATTCATGATATTCCTTACATATGTAGAGGAGCATAGGATGGTTTGGAATATGAAAAGATATTTCCTTTTATCGAAAATTTATATGTTCTCTATATAACGATAGCTAATCCATTCCTATTATAGCGTCAAATTACACCAAGGGAAATATCACAAGAATTGATGGAAGAATATTCCAACATACACCAATAGGAGGAGAGTCTAACACTTAGGTTACAATGATTTCACCACTATGTATTCTTAAAAATATCTTTAGTTTAAGGTTTCAAGGATTTGATTCAATAGTTATAGAAAACTTTCATGATATAAAGTAATGCATGGAACCAGAGTCAAATAATACATTTTCCATTCCTAAGTGAATAAGAAGTTTACCGTGTACGAATTCGTTTTTTTGATCCAATTCTATAGTAGTTATGGAATATTAATTCCCTTTATCCTTTGGATTTGGTGGTTGATGATACTGATTACCCACAATGACTCGAGGTTTAGTTCACTATCTTGCATAGCACCCTTTCTCCCTACAGTTATAGCATTGGACCATGGGTGGTCCTCTCATTTCCTCCACCACATTTTCCTTCTTCCTCATGTGTTTTCGACATTCATGAGCTTGGTGTCCATCTCTCCAACACTTGAATAATTTCCCTATCCCTTTGAGGTGGTTCCCATGACTCTTCTTCCCACATTTTTGATATGTGGGTGGTTGATTTTTCTTTCCAACTTTCTCATTAGATCCTCTGGATTGAAATACCATCTTTCTTTTCTTGTCACCATATCTATGAGAGAATTCTCCAAACTCTATATCCACTTTGAGATCACCTTTAACAACTTATCCATAACTCATGAAGTCTCAAATTGGTAGAGCCTTTCGAAGTTTTAGTTTTAAACCACTAAATAATATATCAATTTTGCTATCATTATTAATAACAAAACCCAAAGTGTAACATGCATGTCTTGTGAAATTTTCTTCGTAGGCTATGATATATTCTCATTCCTTTGGATTCATCTCTATGAATTCTATCTCCATATTTATATAAGTAGTTCAAGGGAAATAATGGTTATGAAACATTATCTTAAAGTCTTCCCACTCCATCTCTTAAATTCCATCCTTCAGCTTGGTGTTCTTAATCAATGCCCACCATTGATTGAAAACTCTATATAAATGGTAAAAAAATAGAGTCACCTTCTCTTTATAAAAATAGTGAATCAAAAAAAGGTCTTCTCTATTGAGTAGAACCACTATTCCATGACTAGTGGATTGGAAGATCCACTAAATGTCGGTAGCTATTGCTGCATAAAACACTCGATAACCAGTTTATCCCTCTTAGGAAAAGGAGGATGTTCTACATTATTCATGTTATTATTCACATTATTATTTATAACCTAAGATAGCTGGGTAAGCATCACCATAAAATTTTGATCTCCAACCCTAGGGCATTGGGGATGTCATTCAGCTAATTACTGCATTGTCCCTCAAATGGGTTGTTGGCCTAGTTTCTCATGGTTCCCATAGTTTTCTAAAATAAAAAAGGTTGGAAAAAATAAAAATTCAAAAAGTCATCAATAAATAATTTATTCCTTTGTGAAATTAATTCTAAAGGCATATATTATGAGATCCCTATGTTTAGTATTTTATAAAACAAAGCTTCTTGGGTACTTATACATAGTATCATACTAAGGGTTTTCACTAAGATTCTATAATACTAATTGAAAAATTAACTAAACCATGATTAGATACCAAATATAGAAAATCTACTTTTCTTACATAACTTATTACATCATTGTTGGTGCCAAAATTTGGGAAAGAACAAGAAAAAATAAAAAGCGTTAGGGGAGGCCTTGCGAAGACTGTTCACGAATCCCCGTAACCCCATGGACAGTGCAAAGCTTCCCTTCATGAAGCTGCTGTAGAGTAAGGAGGAGGGACGCTCCTCGAACCCATTTGACGTTCGTGAATGTGCCATGGAGCAAGGAGGCAGGACACTCTATGAACCCATTTGACGTTCGCGAACCCGCCGCGGAGCAAGGAGGCAGGACAATCCTCGAACCCATTTGAAGTTTGAAAACTAACCACAGAGCAAGGAGAAGGGATGCTCCATGAACCCATTTGACGTTCATGAACCCGCTGCGGACCAAGGAGGTGGAATGCTCTGTGAACTGATTTGATGTTCGTGAACCCGCCACATGGTTCCGATAAAGTGCCAAGTGTCTTCACGCCAAGTGAGCTCTGCTTTGCGGCACCCCTTACCTATAAATAACTAGATCTCCTCAAACCCAAGGGATAGATACTCTAACATTTTGCCTTCTTAGCTCCCAAATCACAAAGCAATCTCTGCTCTGCGAATCATGAGGTTTTCAAGGTACTTTTGCATCGCGAATTTCTTCTCCCTTGGTTTGAATTCATCCCCTCTTCAAAGAGGGATTCCCTTCACAGAGCCCATAGGCCTCCTCAAAGGAAGGGGATCCTCATGGGGACTTGAGTTGTCATAGAGAATTTATGCTTCACAAAGCACCCTCCATGCACATGTGAGCCACATACTAAGGCGGGGTCACTATGTTTTGTGAAGAACATTGCTTCACAATGCTATGATTTGCAAGGCACCCTTGCTTCGCGAAGCACTGCTCTGCGAATAACTTTCCACTTCATGAAGCACCGCCCATATGAAATGACCTAAACCATCATTGAATCCTATCAAAGTTTAATATTTATATTCCTACTAACTACAATATACGTGGAAAGCAGGGTCGAATCCACAGGGAAGGCAATTTTGGCCACTAGTTTTCTAAAAACTAACTAAAGACCCCACTGTTGTCAACAGTGGGATTGAGTTTATATTTTTCACTTTTTATATTTTGTTATTTATCATAAGGCACAAATGAAACAACACTTATTTTAAGTTTTTGTTCAACACTGTATCAAAACAACAAACAGGCTAAAGACAGTAACAAAGGATTAAAATGCTGAAGAGAGAACGATCTAAAGAAATAAGTCTGGAGAAAATATCAACTCTACTGATTTTGAAAACATTACTTCTCACGATATTGATTACATATAATACCACTGAAAATGAGTGATTTATTTCCCTCTCCAAGAGATAAATCACTCAATCCAACTAAACTTGGAGTTCTCCACTCCTCGGTTAATCAGCTTGAAAATTCTAGTTTGAAAATATCACGGAACTAACTCGCCGTATGTCCTGTAGTATTTTATTTCCATTTAAATGTTCAAGAAAATTAATCCACATTTAAACTCACCGTATGAATGTTGAAATCTTAGATTAAGCATAGGTGGTATACTACAATTGAATGTAATCAGAACTGACCTCACCGATAAATTCTGATCACATTAAAATGGTAGTGAGAAAAGAAAAGAACGATAACCAGTAGACTCGATTTTTACCCTAAACTATAAGTATTTAGCCTATCATCATCTCTATTTCATAAACTATTTTCAATCAATTACAGAGGAAGAGAATTGAAAGATAACAAGGGAAGAAAACTCCCTCTTCTTGCATGAATTACTACTCCTAGCCCTCGGGTCTCTAAGGAATGGTTCTCCGAGAAGTGATCCAGGTTCTCCACTCTGCTCCCATATCTGGTGTGTTCCTCGAATGAATGATCGTATCAATTTACCCAAACTTCGTCAATTTGTTGAATCCATGAGCCTAATTAAAAATCTGCTGCTACTCTACCTTTAGATCTCCACTGTCACTTATTGCTTGTCACCAACCACTTCCACTGACTTTAAGTTTCCTTTACGTGTGCACCGCACACGTGTGTTTTTTTCACGACAAGCACGTCGCACTAATATTTCTCACGTAACTAACTCCCGCTGAGTTAGTTAAGTGAATCTGGATGTATACTTGACTCTTGAATGAACTTGCACATGTTAGAACAGAAGTATAAATAAATACACAATGAAAGTAAAAGAGTTAATTTTTTTAAGTTTAAAGTTATATTACTTATTAAAAAATTAACTATTGTTAATTAATAAATAATTAAATGATAATTATTATTAATAATCTACTATTTAACCTTTAATTAAACATAAAATTTTTATGTTTTAATTTTATTATTAAGTTATTTTATTAATATAAATATCATTAAAAATTAGTTAAAATAAATAAATTAAATTCTTAAATTGGACTACTATTGAATACTTTATTTTATAAAAATTTAAATCAAAATACAACTTATTTTAATTAGATAATTTAATTAGTGTAATATATTAGTTAATTAATAATTAACCATTTATTAATTATGAAAATTTTTATTATTATATTATTTATTTGTTTATTTTTTTTGTTGTTTTTTTTATATTAATTTAGCTTATCTCTCCCCCCCGAAATCACGACACTACAGGGGGAGAGGTTCTGCGTTTCCTTCTCCAGGAAGACAGGAGCGCGACTCCGTCTTTCTCCTGAAGAACCAGCACTGGCCAGCGGCGGATGGCTTAAGTGGTGGCTCCTCCTTGCGGCGATATTCTCTAGTGGTAGCTCAGCTCATGCTATCAGCAACAACTTCAGCGGCGGCTCAGCAGTGCTCCGAGTCTTCCTCCTCGCGGGAAACTGGATTGAGCAGCAACTGGTTCAGATCCGCACCAGCCTGGTCCTTCTCATGACAGCAGCGAACGAATCCTAGACCAGCAGTGGTGGACGAGAATGAAAAGGATGGTGTGAATAAAAAGAAAGAGTGGAAATGAGTGGTTATGTGCATTGATACAACGAGTTAAGACCACATTGGTAAAGGATATGGTGGTAGGATGGCAAGGGAAACCGAGCATGAAGTTACGGTGCCACAGTAGGGATACCATGCGTGAAGAAATGGTGGAACAGTGAAGCTGTATTCACGATGGATTGAAAAAACCGGTGAGACCGTAAAAAGGGAGACGGTGGTGGGAGAGACCGTAAAGGAGAATGCAACGCATGGAGAAATGGTGGAAATGAAAACAGTGCATCCGTGAAAGGGGTGTCATGGTGAGATTGTGAAAATCAATTGACGGTGGCACCATGAGTTGAGTTACGATGGCTATGTCAGGAGACACCATAAGGGGATACGGTGAGACAATGAGTCAAACCGATGCGACCGTATTAAGCGGTTACAGTGCCACCGTTAGCCTGTATAATTAACAGAGAAGAATAAATTGAAACGTAAATAAAGAAATAAAAAATGAATGGAATAATTTATTAAAACTAAAAATAATAATTAAAACAAATGAAAATACAAGTACTAAAAAAATTAAATAAACTTATAAAACCAAATGGACTAAAGTTAAATTAATATTAACTTTAATTTATAAAACTAAAATTGTTACGAATTAAAACTAAAAATCAAGAAGCAAATAAATTATTAAAAGTTAATTTAAACATTTATTTTACAAAGTAGAATTATTTATAATAGATTAACCTTTTCAACTTAAATTAATTAAAGTAATCAGATAACTATTCTTTTATTAATAACTTTATGATAATTAATGAAATTTTAAATAAAATACTTAATGGTTGAAGTAAGTCTATAATATATTATTTTAATCAATGAATTATTAAAAGACATCTAATAATTAGGTTATATTATTTAATTTTTTAAAACATGCAATGTTAGATTAAGAGTATATTAATTATGTGAAAAAGCAGACTTAATTAATTAATTAATGTTAAATTATCAATTATGCAGACAAAAACATCAATACTAAATAAAAAACATTAGAATATTAAATAAAGTAAAACATAAATTAACTAATTTAAAACATAAAACAAACGATTAATTATAAAAATTGATAAATTGATAAATTTATTTATAGAAATACAAAAATGTTAATATATATTATAAAGTACAAAAAGAACCAATTAAAACATTAAAAATTAATTAACAATATGTGGCAAAACATGTGTTTTTAAGGCCACATCATGCACCTATTCCCTATGCCTAGGCTAGGCCACTCCACTTAGTGAAGCACACTCCTTCACAAAGCTCCTCCACTTCACGGATCACCAGAGACTCACAAGGCTTCTACCTATGAAACCCTATCCTCTACAACTCCTTTTCTTGTGTGACCCTCCAGGTTTTCATGAAGCGATTTCAAAATCCCTTGGGCAGTGCTTCCCGTTGCGTTGCTTCGCCTCATGCTTCTTTGCATAGGCACACTAACAGCTATTGCTTCTTCGCATAGCCACGCTAACATGGACCCCTTAATAAATAACTCCATAACATCCCTTCACCATGGCGTTACTGATGCATTCCCTTCACCAAGGGTGGGTGGGTATCAATTATGTAAGTCCTATGCGTGTGGAGTAAACCCACCTCGTCTGAGCTGTAGGACGTTAAACTGCCAAGCACCATTGTCCTCATCACATGAAGTTAAACTGTGACCTCGCCCCATGCATCACACGTAGGGTCCCCCACCTTGTACATTTTGTATGCCCACTAGTCTCCACGTAAGTGAAATCATTCCTCACATGGAATGATATCCTCTTTATTGGAGCGACGTTTGTTCATAGGGAAAGGGCAACCACCTTGGTGTAAGCCCCTAACCTTTCTTACAGGAGGGAGCATCCCTGCTTCTCCTTTCTTCTTCAGTCCCAAGGACCAAAGAGGGAGGGATGGGCATCAGATACCTCCTTTATTTGGTTCCAAATCCCTCTTCCTTTGGGCTTTTTCGCCACACAGGTTTCCCTCCTGGAGTAACTCCCAGTCCCCATCTCCCTGGGTCACGAACCATTTGTAAGCCCCTGTTTCTTCTTTGGGCCACTAACCATGTGTAAGCCTCATTCCACTTCCCACAGACACACATTTTGTGATGTGATCGTCAGGTCTTCACTGCCTCTTGTTTCTCACACCGAGCATGAATTACGTGGGATTGGAGTAAGCATCAACCATGGCATCCTCTCTGGGCAACCTAGAGTGTAATCCCCACACTCATCTTGAATTATGAGGACTTTGATACTTTCCAAGAAAAGGTACGTAGGAAGACTCCCTGAGGTTCAATCCCAACAACCATTGGTCCCGACCACCCTCAAGTCGGTGCACAAAAACTCATTCTGAACTATGTGGACTTTGATCCTTTACAAGGCAAGATACGTAGGAAGCCTCCCTGAGGTTCAAGCCCAACAAAAATTGGTCCCGACCCCCTTCACGTTGGTGAACCAGGCCCCATTTTCGAACTACGTGGACTTTAATCCTTGCCAAGGAAAGGTACGTAGGAATCCTTTATGAGGTTCAAGCCCAAAACCCAATTGTTCTGAACACATATCATGTTGGTTCACCTTCGTCCCGTAAGACGTTAAACTATATACCCCCTTTTCATCCCACACGATGTTAAACTGTACCCACTCAAACTACATGGGATTTGATCCCTATCTCCTATATAGGGTATGTAGGAAGCCTCCATGAGGTTCAAAACCATCTAGCGGTAATCCATTGTGACCCATCCAGCTGTAAGCTGTTGTGACCCCATCCAGCAGTAAGCTATTGTGACCCATCTAGTGGTAAGCTGTTGTGACCCCATCCAGTGGTAAGCTGTTGTGAACTAATCCAACAGTAAGACATTGTGACTGCATACAACAGTAATCTGTTGTCAACCCCAACCGAAGGTAAGCCATTGTGTACCCCAATAGATGGTAAGCCATTGTCAATCCAAACCAGCGGTAAGATATTGTGCTTCCAATCCAGCGGTAAGACATTGTAGTCCCCTTTGTTGGGACCCACATCTCTGGTCCTCCCTCAGGCGTTAGACCAACCAGGATACTAACCACATGTAAGCCCCTGTATATCATTTGGATATTGTCCTCTGTGCACACCCCAATCCTATACCCCCACCGAACTATGTGGACTTTGATTCCCCACCACGGGGATACGTAAGAAGTCTCTTCGAGGCATAAGCCCAACGTCACCGTCACCCTTGAGTAGAGCCCATATCATTTTCCATCCACTTCACTTAACCACCACCACCCATACCGATTCTTACCTGGGCCACCACATCCCAGTGAGACCAGGCCAATTCACCTCTTCACTTCTCCTAGTAGTAACCAGGTAACTAACCACGTGGTAGCCCCGACGTCAGTGTCCCATCCAGGGGTTGCACCCATCTGATCCACTCTTGTTAGTGTTACGATCAATTCTATCCATCTCCGTTAGATGTTAAACTCATGGCATACCCTATGTTAAACATGGGAAGTTGAGGAAAACCTTAGAGACATGCCTATGACATATAATTCCCCACATTCAACTTGGGATGCCTCAGGATTCCGCGCCCTCGAGAAGCCCTATCATAAGGGGAAGAAACCGAGACACGCTAGTGTTCTAGAATCCAAACATGCCGGTGATTTCCAATGTGACAACTCCCCCAACCGAAGGTTGCTACCCTAAACAGACCCCTTGGAATGTACCGACAGAAGCAGTGTAATTAACTGCGGTCCATGAATATATGACACTAGGAAGAGTTTCATGAATAATGTCTTAAGTATATAAGGGAGACCCGGACTAGGTGGAAATTTCTGAGGATGAATCCAAGGAAGGGAGAACTGACATCCCATCATCCCATTTCGATCAAGGAGAAAACTTCCCTAAACAAGGAATAGATTCTTCCCGCCTTTGGAAAGTGGGAATGCGGGGAAACAACCAGTGTGACCTCATCGTCCTCAAATAGATGGATGCGCGCACACCGGTGAAAGTGTCAGAAACATAAATGGTAAACCTAATGTGAATTTATTCTCCTCAATGTGGAGATTAGTAGCGTTCCAGACATCAGGGGAATAGCATGTCACCAGATCTAGTTATCCGGCGCTAGCTCCTACCAAGAAAATTGTGGGTCTGGTGTGAAACTCACTAGAAGTTGGGGTAGTTAAATGTTGGACATCCCTGTCTACAATGTTGTTAGCGTAGATCCTTCTTATTATCCATGGGAGACGGAATGGAACTAGGGAACTAGATGTTGATTTATTTTTTTAGAACTAATGGTTCAATCTCCCTACTTTTCAGGAACTAAGCTGTTGTATCAAGAATCCGATCGCCACCCGCCCACTGACGCAGGGGTAGGGGAAATGCCAATGCTACAACTCCGCATAGCTCCGCCACTTCTGCGATGACCTCTACAACCACAACTACTAGGATCCCATGCCCCATCTCCCCTTCTGAAATCATTTAATGAAGGGTAATAAGCGACCTCGTATGACGATACGTGGATGATGGGATTATCCTAACTTGGGATATGGACCTCCAAGATCTAGAGGTTTTTATGCCTCGTCACCACCGCCGACCCAAAGGGCCATGTCAGGAACCACTGCTCCCCACTCCAATGTACAATCGTTTTAGGCACCTCTCCTCAAAATGCCTCGACGACTCTCTCCCCTATGCTGACGAGGTAGGGGATGTCTGGGCTAGACCAGCCAGGATCCCATTTCAGGGGCTCCCACTAGGCCGCACCAGTTCTGCCACCCAGTCCCACGAGTCGAAGATCAGGTAATCCATGCGCCTGCACCACTGGTCCTAGTCCGGCTAACCCGACGCTAGTATTGGGCACAAGCTGAGGAGGATACCCTCCAAGGGGCGTCGACGTCAGTAACTACTGAGGCCCGACCACCACCAATGTATATCATCAAACCATTGTGTATGTTGAGTAGGGGAAATTATATACCCAGCCCTGATCGAGGCCCCAACAACCCCACGGGTAGGCTTGGCCAACTCTGTCAGTCGCCGATGAAAATAGTGGCTGCCGCCAGTACGGAGGTCCTCCCCGTACCACCACCATGGAGAATGTTGATCCTCCCTGATCCCAAAATCAGCATGGAGGTCTTCTCCATGATTCATTTAATCCGAACGAGGGTCCTCCCCATGACAGCGATACTTAGTACGGAATCCTCTCCCATGATCATTACATCAGGTGTGGAGTCATTCCTCCTGCCACAGACCACCAGTATGGGGACATCGCGCATCTGATCAATCTCCAACATGGGGGTCCTCCCCATGTCCTTATAATAGCTAACGAAGTTCCTCCTCAACTCATCAATCAGTGGGGTGAAGGCTAGCTTCACTTCACCAGCACCCAACATGAAGGTCCTACTCATGTTTGGCTTGACCAGTACGAGGACCATCCTTGTGTTGACACTATCAGGGGAAACAGTCATGGAGGTCCTACCCATGCTTATATCAGCTCCAGCAAAAGTCCTACCCACTTCAAAACTTCCCACAGAGGTCCTCCCTATGCATCCTTTGATATCTATCCCAGTGGTCCTCGCACCCCGACTTACTCAGGTGGGAATCCTCTCCACCCCATCACTAGTACGACCGAAGGTCCTCCTCATGCCGGAAATCTACTAGGTCCTAAAGAACCATATCGAGGAAGGAGGGTGGGTCATCACCACCATAAAAAGAATGCCTAAAAGATTCATACTGAGATCAAACTAGTTTTCTCATCAGACTCTGAGGTGGAATACGACTCAGAGATTGAACCCTCGCCTAGGTCCTCCATGTTAAGGGTGAGGCATGAACAAGGCGTATCAGCCTCATACTTGCAGAATGTTAGGTCCATAGGATTCCCACCTCCCTCCGCAGGTATATCCAGGAGGATGAAAGTTTGGAAACTCCACTGGTTACAGCTGTGCAATCACCACCATCATCACCAAAAGTACTCTCTACCTCAACTAGAGATCATAGAGAGATATTATGGGGAACAATGGTGGATGAACAGTAGTGAGGTCCATCGCCATCATCCATAGACCCTATGCTAGAAACTATCAACCCATATTACCATGATGTGGTGGCTATGTCACTACACTATTCAGAGGATAGCCCGAGATGTAGCGGTTTGTCAGCTCGCTCACCGTATTCTCCACCAGCCAGCCTGCCATCTCAGCAGTTTGGTTCGGTACCGTTACTAGTTCCCCAACAACCTTCAATTGAAAAGTGGGGAAATGAAGGGCCAGACCCTGAATCCAGGACTAGGAGTTTATGGGATATACTCATATTGGACCATTTCCCAGAGATGTTTTGGCCAGTTACAATGCTAAATTTTTGTGCACCGAAATACCTCACCCAAGAGGAAGTCGAGTGTTTCTGTTAGACCCTCTGGGAAAATCATTTCCATCTTTATCATCAGAGATTGGATTTCCCTAAGATCCAAGAACATTTCATGGAAATTGGTGAATAATGATTTCTAGTTGATTTGTCCGCACTCCCTGTGGCCCAGTGCCCTAAGTCGCCAGGCCACCATAGGGCCCTCCAGCATTGATGTGTTTAGAGTTTCAAATTACTCTACAATATTATCAAGGAGGATTCGACCATGTGAAAATATGTGGATGGGGACAGTATGCTGCCCTTCTCTTCAGCCCTATCCAATGGAATCCTGACTCTCTAGGAGATATTGAGGACATTCCCCCAGGTAGAGTCGTGGTTAACATGGCCAACCTATCAGAAGGTGAGAACCAGATTGAGATTCTTGGTGAGGACCTATCTCCAAGGGAGTTTCACACATCTTGCATCCATCAGGATGGATCACTCGCCAGCAGAGAAATATACTGGGTCTCCCCGTGCCCATCAAGGCATTAATCCTCAGCCGGAATCTCAAAAATGGAAAGGAACACCTCGGGGCCATCAAACCCTCTGAACTGTCTGGCTCGGTGCAGAAGGTGGAAGATGATCTCAAAAAATCATTGTTGCACCAACAACTTTCCTAACAAAAGAGATGGTCGATTACCTCCTTGATGAACGTGTAGTGGAGCGACGACCAGACTACAGTGATCCTCAGCCAGGGAATCAGAGGCAGGCACAACTTCCCCTTGGCGAACTACCACCGGGTTACCCTGACCATCCTTCCCACGTGGACAGGGTTGTGGCCAGAACTTATGGAAAGAGGGTGCGGTATGTGTCGCCAAATCCACCCAAGTGACGAGGTAATCCTCTAGACCCAGCTCAGGTTCCCCTAGCTGCCCCACAAGTCGTTCCACCAGCCGCTCCATGAGTTATTGGTCCTCCCTATCATGATGAAGAACCTTCTAATGTGCTGGTGGTCTAGGATCCCCATCAAGACAGGAATCCTCGACCAGATGATCCAATGGAAGCACTCATCGCCCACCTCGAGGCATTAGAGAATCGAGAGGTGCCAATCCCACCTGATGTAAAGCCATATCCAGCATGGGTGGATGAAATTCCAGCATCCACAGGTTTTGAAAATCCCAATTTCCCCCCCTTCAACGTGACATGGGACCCACTACAGCACTTGGCCAACTTCATCTCAAGGTGTGGGCCCATGTTAGGAACCCCAATGCAGTATGAAGCCACCAAAATCTGGTGTTTTGTGAAGACATTTGAAGGGCCTGCATTCGTCTGGTATAGCCAGCTCCCCATAGGATCTGTAACTGGTTGGGAAGACCTCTGTAGGAAATTTATTTACCAGTTCAGTTATACCACTTGGAAGAAGAGTTTCACATACCTCTTCAAGTGCAAGCAAAGGCCTGATGAGCGTGTTACAGACTTCGTTGCCCGGTGGAAAGGTCTCACATACTCCCTCGACATGCCACTGACTTAGGAGAAACTACTGACAATGTGCATAGGGAATGTCAAGATGAAACTGGTCCCCTATTTGATCACCCAGAACTACCCCGGATGATTTTGAGACTTCTCTGATAAGGCGCAGTGCCTAGAGGAATCCTTGTAGCAGGCTAAGAATGCACGTCTGTTGCCTCCTGTAATCTCCATGAGAAGGGCCATCTGGGCCGAGCCCTCCACAGTGGCCCAAATATATCCCCCTAGGAAACTAGAGTTGTTACCAGTAGATCTACCTCCACAGCCTCATAGAGGCCCTCCACCTTAGGCATAGCCTCCGGCCCTGCAGTTCCCCCCTCAAAATTGGCAGGCGCCCCCGTGTAATGTGCCATTGCTTCCTAGGCAAGATAACCAGGCTCCACCACCTTGACAGGATCCTCCAGCTCCTTATTAGGGTCAAGCTCCAAGGCCCCCCTTCCCAGAAAGGAGGAACAAAACCCACTCGTTCAACGAGGCTCAGATCCCCAGTTACTTCCATAGTTCCTTGGAGTAGGGGATTCTACATTTCCCAGAGTGCAGGAGGCCAAAAGAGGTAAACCTCACTGATCTCCCTAATTACTACCCATATCACCAGATCCTGGAGCACTCTCTCAAACAATGCTATGTGTTTAAATACTAGATTCAAGACTAGGTAGATAAGAACATAGTTCGGTTAGGCCCAGCTCCGGCACATATGGCATTTGTCTTCGTGAGGCCAGACAGTAGTAGTGATAGCGAGGGCAAGTGGTATCGGGTTTCTAACCATGGGTCCCATGAGTATGAAGACTAGATGGATCATAAAATATTTTCCCATGCCCATGGTGTCATCTATGTGCACCTGAATCAGCCAGAGCCTTCAGAAGCTACAGCAACTAATTCTTTATCGTCGTCTCAACCATCCTATTCCCATAAGAGAAAACAACGACAACACAAGGGAAAACAAAGTCCCCCACCAATGCCATTGTAATCTCGTACTCTTAGTGATTTCATGCCCCTAGATATGAATATTACTTCTATAATATGTCTAGTAGTGGATGACTATTTGAGTGATGGTCAAGGGTATGCCTTGGTTAATACCGTAGAGATGGTAAACCCCTACATGATTCCTGACAATGAGGAGAACCAGACGAATCCTCCCAACATCCCCATCCATCGTCTGCATCGACAGAGCCGCGACTATATGGGCCATCAGAGTGCCTCAGTCAGCACTTCTAGTTAGGATGTGCATGATACCGAAACTAGGAAACATGATCAGTATAGATCTCAGCAAGCGAAACCTTCTCATCTAGTGACATCAAGCCTGACTTTGCCGCCGTTCATATTGTTAGATCAGGAAGAGCCACCTCGACCGCGCCGTTACTATCCATGCCCTGCTACAAACTGGTATCAGTCTTTTGGCCCTCATTCGGTAGACACTCCATAGGCTTTGACTAGTGAGAAGCGGGATATTCCCTGTACCAGTTAGCCGCCGGTCCAGTTGGCAGGACCCACCATACCTCCTGTCATAGAGCAACCTCCTGTAAGCATAAGTTCAAACCTGGAACAGAAGTATGATGTTCTCAAAAATATTTCTAGAATTCCAACAAGTCTCTCCATCCTTGAGGATCTTCACCTATCGTCAAACATGTGTGAGGCCCTCACCGAGGCTTTAAGGATCCCCCTTTAGTTTGAGATGGAAGTAGTAGACGTAGAAGCCTTTAATGTTGAGGCGGTTGAGAATGATGAATATCAGGACATTATCTCATTCTCTTGAGAAGAATAAGTCTCTCCCATATAGGGGAACATTCTCCCATATAGGGGAACATTCTCCCAATGTACATCACCAACCAGTTCAATGGCGTGGAGGTTCGCTGCTGTCTTGTTGACACAGGATCTAGGATTAACCTAATACCGACTCGAACATTGCGAAAAATGGGATTGTCTGAAGATGATCTGAGCCCATATAACCTAATAATCCATGGTTATGATAGAATTGAATAGATACCTATCAGCAAGATCCGCTTAAAGACCCACATTGGTGGCCTAGTTTTCAGCACTGAATTTAAAGATGTCTCCCAGGACACCGCCTACAATGCATTGATGGGAAGGCCATGGCTCCACCTGCATGCGACAGTTCCTTCATCATATCACTAGTTCCTCAAGTACTCCCTTAATGGTCAGGTATGTGTGCTTCAAGGTGATGCATCTCCCTTTGCCTCTTGTGAAGCCCGTTATTTGGATGCTGACTATTAAAAGAGAAAAGACAAAAAGATTCAGACTAATGAGGTCGAGCATGCCACGACTGTGACAGACCCATAGATAGATCTAGATGATGCCTATGTCTTTCCAATACACCGATTGGAGGCCACAACCACAAACATGGGAAAACGATTCCTTGTTTTTGGAATGAGTGGGGAACACATTCCCAAGTCTAAGAGACGCCAAAAGATCACCTCATACTCCTATAAAAATCAGGCTCAGGTGATCCCGGAGCCTCTTACCCCCATAAGGTATCGGGATGTTCTCCCCATGGCAATGGAAATACATCATACTTTATTGTTTTGCTGGGATATAATTAACCGGATCAAGTCTAAGTGACACTATTTCTTTGATATCATCAAGTTTGGACCCTTAGGCCGAAGACCAGATGGGATCAGATTGATAACCTTCATCGCTATGGTTGCGGCAGCACAGGAGTTCCCTGATGTAGTGTCTACTATCGCTCAGGCTAGTACCATCCTCCCGTCGGGATCTTCCGACTCAGAAGAAACTCATCCTACCAAGGATCCATCCTCTATAAGTGAATAAGATGATTTATAGGATTATCCTACTGACTTTGATGAGGGATTCTCTGCCACGATCGATGAATTGGTATAGGTGAACCTCAGTAGCGAGGTAGACCCAAAACCAACACTGATCAGTGCCGGTATGCCCCTTGAGGAGAAACAACAGTACATAGACTTTCTTAAACAACACAGTGATGTGTTCACCTAGAGTTATGATGAGATTCCAAGACTAGATCCTTAGGTATCCATCCACCGCCTCAGTCTCCTGGAAAATCATCACGGGTTCAAACAACCTCCCAGAAAGATGCACCCTTCTCACGGTGCCATGGTAGAGGCATAAATTGATAAGATCATCAGATCCAATTTCATTAAGGAGGTCTAGTACCCCAAATGGATAGCCAACATTGTACCAGTTAGGAAGAAGAATGGACAAATCCGAGTTTGCATCGACTTTTGGGATCTCAACCATCAGTGTCCGAAGGATGATTTCCCCCTTCCTGTGATGGAATTATTGATCGATACTATGGCTGGGTTCCAAGCCCTCTCCTTCTTGGATGGGTACTCTGGATATAACCAGATCCGAATGGCCCCCAAGGATGAGGAGTCTATGGACTTTAGGGTGACACAAGGTAAATTTTGTTACCAAGTCATTCTATTCGGTTTAAAAAATGCTGGTGCCACCTATCAATGGGCTATGCATCTCATATTTAAACTGATTCTAAGAATGTTAGTGAAATGTTATGTGGATGATCTGGTGGTAAAATCTCACCAGCATCAGAACCATCTCAAAGACCTTGAGAAAGTGCTCGACTTCCTCTGTTCCCGTCACCTGAAGATAAACCCATTGAAGTGTGCCTTCGGGGTCACCTCTGGAAAGTTTCTCAGCTTCATTGATAGATACAGGGACATTGAGATCGAATGAGAGAAGATCAAGGCCATTAGCTGGATGTCTCCTCTGAGCAAAATTTGGGAGCTTCAAGGCTTCCAAGGTCACTTGGCCTACATACACCAATTCATCGTGAATTTGGCCAGCAAGTGTAATCCGTTTTCACGACTCATGAAGAAAGGAACTATCTATGAGTAGGACAAAGAGTTCCAGACTACGTTTGAGGAAATCAAGTAGTATATACTCCAACCTCTGGTCTTAATGCCACCTATCTCTATAAAACCCATGGTACTTTACATGAAAGTCATGGAACGGTACCTCGACACCCTTCTCGCCCAGAAGAACAATGAGGGGATAAAGAATAGCCTCTACTACCTCAGCCACATGATCCTCGATACGGAGACCAGATACTCCCCCATAGAAAAGAGCCGCATTATGCTAGTATTCACAATAAAGAAATTGTGATATTACTTGCAACACTATGAGGTACAACTGGTATCCCGAGTAGATCCACTGAAGTACATCCTGAACTTCCCCATGTTGACAGGTTGTCTAGCTCAGTGGAAAGTTATTCTCCAGCAGTTCAACATCAGGATTGTCCTTTAGAATGTTATTAAGGGGAAAGCACTAGCAGAATTTCTTTCTACCAATCCAGCTCCTGCTGAGCAGTCCTTGGATCTCTATTTCCCCGATGAGGTGATCCTCTTGGTAGACCAAACCATGCCGTACTGGCAGATGCACTTCAATGGTGCTTCCTAGAGCCACACCAGCAGGAGGCTCAATGATCCTAGACTCAATAGAGTAGGAATGAGTATCATCTTCATTACCCCAGAAAAATCCATTCTTCCATACTCATTCCTATTATCAGAAGGCTGCACCAATAATGAGGCAGAGTATCAGACTCTCATCACTAGCCTCGAGCTGGCCCTCAAGATTGATGTGCCCCATTTTCATGTGAAAGGGGATTACAAACTAGTCATCAAGTAGATAAACAGTGACTATGTCATCAGAAATCTAGAGCTCATACTATAGTTGGAGCACACTCTCCAGCTAATGGCCCAATTCCAATCTCGGCCGGAAGTTACTCATGTCCCTCAATCTCAGAACGGTCAGGCTGACGCCCTAGACGGCCTAGGTACATCACTTTCAAAGCCTGAATAGGATGATCTAATTATCCATGTGGAACACAAAAGAGTCATTGCTCCCATCACCCCAGATGACGATGAAATCCCACAGGTAATACATCTTATTACCTATGCCTCCACGTCAGGACCCCCAGGTCCCCAGGATGCAGTGATTGAAGTGACTCATGATTGGAGAACCTCCTTTGTTTAGTACCTCCAGAATAGTAATCTCCCGACAGATTAGACCGAGAGTAAGAGAATTCGATGCCACGCGATACAATTCACCCTCCAAGATGGCCTTGGTTGTGAGAATATCCTCTACAAGTGCGAGTTTTATGGGGTTCTCCTCTATTGCATTCAAGGAGTTGAGACTTCCCAATTCATGCAAGAGGTTCACGCCATTTCTTGCAGGGCTCATCAGACCAGGCCAAAACTGTCTCACCAGATCTAAAGACTGGGGTACTTTTATCCCTCTATTATCCACGACTACATCGAGTTCACCAAGAGGTTCCATGCATTCAAAATTCATGCTAACTTCATGCATCGAACGCTATAGCCTTTTCACATCACCAAGTAATCTTGGCGACTTGCGGTATAGGGACTCGATGTCATGGGACCTTATCCACCAATGACAGCTCACCAGTGCAGGTTCATCCTGACTACTATGTATTTATTCTACAAGTGGGAAGAGGCGGTTCTGATTAAGAAGGCCAAGGACAATTCCATCGTTTACTTTGTGAGCTCCAACATCATCCACCAATTTAGAGTCCCTCACGCCATCCTCACCAATAACAATACAAAATTCTGGGCAGATGAGCTGAAGAAACTGCACCCTAAGTACAACATCCATTTTAACCATACCTCATGCTATCATGCACAAGAAAATGGACAGATCAAGGCATTCAACAAAACCATCTCTAATATTCTGCATAAAATGGTTGGACAGAATAAGAAGAGTTGGCCAGACAAGCTCCCCAACGCCCACTAATCATACCAGACGATGACTCGTAATTTCATCCAGGTGACCCCATATTCCATAAATTATAGAAAAGAGGCCGTACTACCTATCGAGATTCAGTTTCCCTCATTTCACACATCTGTTTATGATCAAAAAGTGCCGGATAAAGTAGCTGAAATCCATCTGGCTGAGCTGGAAGCACTCGATGAGAACATGCTTCGTGCCCTGTATAATCTGGAAAGGCATCAGAATAAGATAGCTAGGGATTTCAACAAGAAAGTTCACCTCCTCTCTTTCTTGCAAGGTGACTTGGTATTGGACCTTAGGACACCAATGATACCCAGTAGGAAACCACTCAAGTTAGAGCCTAAATAGAAAGGACCGTACATTGTTCACAAGGTTTACTCCAATAGAGCATACTACCTGGTTACCATGGATTGTGAGTGTATAACTCCTCTCAACAATGCCAAGTTCCTCAATAAATAATTTTCCTAAGTTGGATGGTCTAACATGACCTTAAACTGTATGTTCCTACATGACCTTAAACTATAAAACGTCCTGCATGATGTTAAACTGTGCATCATCACACAAGACGTTAAACTACATCTTCCTAGAAATATGTATGACTTGATTCTCATCCCCATGGTATACGTAGAACGCTCGGATGCCTCATCCTGAGTCCAGCCCCACGCTCTTTTGTTGGATACCCCTCCTGGGTGTAGTTACCTGGTAGGATCTCATGTGATGCAACCTAAGTTTCTTTAGACCTAATCGTGACAAGACTGCGAAGGTCATGCAATGTTCCCCTCCTCATTATTCTAATCCCATTTATGTCCTTGCCGCATGATGTTAAACTTCATGGCCTTTTCAGAACTACGTATGGATTGATTCCCATCCTCATGGGATATGAAGGACTGCCTGGACATTTTGTCCATAGGACCAGCCCCAAACTTTAGGATCTCCCTTTGGGATGAAACACATGGTGTGGTGCATGCTTTTTCCCTCATTCACGATGAGTTCATCATGACTGTACCATGTATCCCTCCTCCCTAAAGATCCCCACCTCTTTTACTACCCAACTTGACTTTAAGTTTCTCGGGCACATGTATGCTCTACACACTCCACCATTTTGGGTTTCCATCATCCTTCATATCCAAAAGGGCCCCTGAATAGCATAGATACTCGGCCTGAGGGATTTCCTACCATTATGGGCCAACACCCTCAAGGACCTTGAATGATAAGTTGATATAAGTCCCACGTTGCGAATACGGTCAGAGGTCGACGCTCATTTGTTGTTCCCATTTCAAGTCACCACAATATAGATGTTGTGTTTTGAATTTGGTCAACATCCATCCTTTGTCATTGTCACTACCCCCATATGTCCCAAACATGGAGTGTAGTGGTTCATTCTAACCCTTCATCTCTCCAAACCTAGGTCTGCCTCGAGCAGGAGTGTGATTACAGCTAGTGGTCCCTTATGTCATGGGGAGTTCCTGGTTCTAATCCTTGTTTCTCACACCGTGCATCGCTCCCGTGGGCTTAAGAGATATAATGAGGAAATCCCCGCATGAGAGGCCATATGGCTATAGTTGACTAGGATTCCCAAACCTTAGGTCCCTCAACCCTTCCATCCCCTTGGCCCGAGTTCTCACTTAGGATTTTACAGTGTGGTATGGACTCCTGTCCTTATTCATGTCGGGCTATTTTTCTGCACCATAGATACCCCATTTGATACATCCCTCAATTTATCATCCCTTCCATGAACATAGGCCCCACCATTATTTCCGTTCCCCATCATTTGGGTTTCCATCATCTTCTAGATCCAAAAGGACCCCAGAATGGAATGGATAATTAGACTAAGGGATCTCCTACCATTTCGGGCCAATGTCCCCAAGGATTTAGAGAGAAAAATTGATACAAGTCCCGTGTTGCGAATACAGTAAATGGTCGATGCTAAATTGTTTTCCCCCAAACTCCAGTCACATAAGGGTGGATACTATGTTGAAAACCTGGTCAACAACTTTACTCTATCATCTTTGCCGCTTTGTGGTCCCCCATAGGCACAATGACTCTCCCTCTCCATTCAGTTGTCCCATTCATATGACATTAAACTAGGAGTTTATGGTCCAATCTCTATGAACTTATACTAAGATCACTATCATCCTCATTGAAAGACGTTAAACTGTAAGTTGGCTGTGACATTCTGTCTGTGGCCCAGCCCCGGGTACCTCGACCTTCTCGGGCCCCTAGACCAAGTTATCACTTAGGATTGTACGGTGTGGTATGGGATTATATCCTCATTCACATCGGGTTACTCACTGTGCCGTACACATCTATCGTTGGGGTATCTTTCCCTTACTCTGTGTCCTTTCTACATGACGATAAACTACACATCATCCTCTTAAAGACCTTTGTGCGGCTTGATTCCCATCCTTATGGGATACGTAGGACCGCCCGAGCGTTTAGTCGTCAGGTCCATCCCCATATCTTAGAACCCCCTATCATATTGGCCCTCCTGGCCTGCGTCCTTCTAGGAAAAGGGTATATGGTGAAATATGTGAAATTTCCTCATTCACATTGGGTTTATGACAACAACACCACATACCTCTCTCTCCTGAGCGCCCTTCTCTCCCTTTCCCTACACTCATTTCTTCGAGTCAGTCACCCTTAATTCGGGTCCCCCGACCCTCATCGGTGATTCTCCAATGTGCCCTGGAGTACTCTGGTTTAGA
This sequence comes from Viscum album, assembly GCA_963277665.1. Classification (NCBI taxonomy): domain Eukaryota; kingdom Viridiplantae; phylum Streptophyta; class Magnoliopsida; order Santalales; family Viscaceae; genus Viscum; species Viscum album. The sequence goes on along the minus strand of OY728143.1, from coordinate 1,648,824,321 downwards.
GCCTAGAGTGTCGGATTCTACCTATACATGCTTTCACCCATTTTTTAGGCTTCGTGTTCCCCTTCATTTGGGCTTCCATTATCTTGCACATCCGAAGTGACCCCCAAATGGCATGGATTCTTGGCCCAAGGGATCTCCTACCATTACAGGCCAACGTCCTTGAGGGTTTTAGGCAAAAAATTGATACAAGTCCCGCATTGAGAATAAGGTTAGTGGTCAATGATCATTTGTTGTCCCCATTTCAGGCTAACACAACATGGATGCTATGTTTCAAACACAGTCAATAGTTATCCTCCATCATCAGGCCACCCCCATCAAGACTTAAATATTGGTTACATGATTCACAACACTTTCCACCCCATTATGTCCAAGTATAATTTTTATACTCTTGGTACTATCCCTCAGTGCATATTCACACATTAGGAGGTCAAAGCTGCGGTAAGGCGTCATTCAGGACCCCACACCGACTTCCCCATCATGTGTGTTCCATGTGTTGCAAAGACCTCTTTAGCCCTTTTTTCCTACACCGAGTTTGACTCACGGGGGATTAGGGACCAGATCGAGGTCTGTGCTCACTTGGAAGAGTTTCACTTCTTCATTGGTCTGAACTCTAAGACCTTAAACTAAGATGTCCTTATACACCATTTTACAAAACTACATCTAGATTGATTCCAATCCTTGTGGGATACGTAGGAACGCCCATAAATATCGTCTGTGGGTCCAGCTTAAATGAGAGCTAGTCTCTCCTGCCCTTTATTCTCTAACCTTTTCTGGCCCCTCGACCTAAGGTTTCTTTCTCAGAATTGCACACAGTGCGATGTGGACCTCGTCCTCATTCATGTAAGGTATGCTTTATCACACCATGAACATTCCATCTTGAACATATTCTCTCCTGTATATGTCTAATCCATATGACTTTAAACTATGCTGCTTTATCCCACATGACTTTAAACTATTATGTCACATGACCCTAAACTGTGACATTATCATCCTGTCCGCATGATGAAAAAAAGGCACTACATCGTGGTGTCCTCACTTGAGGGGACATCATGTTTTGTATCAGTCACACACCATACCATTTGTCAATTCCTACATATGGCTTGATTCTTTTGGCGATTCCTAGACTCACTATTCTAGGTACATCGCTTCACAAGAAAAACAAACACCCATTCACCCTAAAACACAAACAAGACCGTTCAAATGCTGCTTCTTTTGGTACGAGGGCTATACCCGCATGGCCTTATTATCTCTGGCACTGGTACTTTACCGTTCTATCCCTATAATTACGTGTGGCTTGATTCTAATTCTCATGGTATACATAGGAACACCCGTGTACTTGTCCTCGGGCCCAACCTAATTCTCATTTTCATTCCCTCAACCTAAAACCTCCCCAAGGAACACATGGTGATATGGACCCCAGGTCCCCATTCACGTCGGGTTTTATAGTTACCTCAAAATGTGTCTCCCACATTCCCTACCATCTCTGGTCCAAACTCTATGACCATAAATTAAGATCACTCTGCATCCTTGTCGCAAGATGTTAAACTGCACGACATCTTCCAGAACTATGTACAACTTGATTCCCATCCTCATGGGATACATAGGAATGCCCAAGCATCTTGCCTTTGGGTCCAGCCCCAATAATCGCAAATCCGGTTCCCCCTCTTTTTTGGACCCTAGGACCGAATTTTTTTAGGGAACCCTGCAACTGCAACTTTACCCTAAACAAGTCTGGGATGACCCATGACAATGATGGGATGCATCAGAATCCTCGTCATAGAGGTCCTGTCTAGGAGTAGGAATGACCCATGATGTCCACGTAATGTGTTTCCACCATAATGACATAATTTCAAGAGCGTTGGACTCCATCCTAACAACCCTTCTCTCCACACTCCATGCTTTACATGACCTTTATTTGGACCCTTGTACCCTTTCATGTCTGAAAGAACCCCCTAACAGTATGGATTCTCGGACTATGACTCACCTACTATCCCGAGAAAACATTTTAGAAGACTAATGGATGAAATTCCGATTCAAGACCCATGTTTCGAACATGGTTAGCGGTCAGTCCTCATTTGCTACCCCCATATCAGGATAATACAATATGGATACTATGTTTTGAACATGGTCAACAGTTATCCATCATTGTCATGCCACCCTCACAATGTTCCAAACTTTGGGTATCATGATTCACAATTTCCATTCCCTTATGTTCATATTAAGTCAAATGCCCCTGGTGTTACCCTGTTCGTGCACTAGAGCACATTGGGAGGACAACACGTTGATTGTTCTGAGGTCCTCGTCCTCCTCCATTTCTTCCCAGAAATCCGGATTGGTTGTTCAAACCCTCAGATGCCCGAATCTTGGTTTGCACTCTTACATTTGGATGGAATAATAAGGTGGTCATCCCTTGTTTCTCACATTGGGCCCGACCCATGTGAGATTAGGGATTGATCACTGGATGCTCCACGAATATGATGGGAATGCAATAAACCAATACAAATAACAAAATTCATGCATGTATCTGGAATAAAATGATCAAAGCATGAAAGTATGTTTGATGGTTTGCAAGTATTACAACACCTGAGGATTGATCTCTCCCATGGACGAGTTTACCTTGTTAAAAGAAAGTTACAGATACACCACCCTCTGGCTTATGGCGTCTAGGATTTGTTGCCACCTATTTATCTCCCACTCCTCTTCAGTAGCGATGGGGTATCATTTGTCAGCCACAATATGGGCCCACTCCATGTCGGTCCGGATGAAATTCATTTCTTCAGAGGCTTGATTCATGTGCTCCTCGTCCTCTAACAGCTGGGCCTTGAATCACAATATTAGTTCTGATTGCGCGTTATGGGAGGCTGAGTGCTCATCCGACCAGACCTGCAGCCCCTGAACCTCATTTTCATCCTCCTGGAGCCTCTTGATGTTCACCTCTTTCCTCCACTGCTAGCCCACACCAAGGACATGGTCGTACTCCTAGATCTTCTCTACCATGAGATCTCAGACGAGCATGTGGGGACATTGGGCATCCACTCCCCCAACACATAGTTCGCGCATTCGCAAACGATGTCTCTCCATCTGATCTTTCCATTGTGCCTGTAGGGTTTCATCCATGAAGCGCTTGATTAGCTTCCATGATTGCTGATGAACTATCTTGCTATCCTCTTCATCAGAAGTCATCTCATCCCAATCTACGGGGTTCGTAGGCTCATATGTGGGGAAAGCCCCCAAGAACTCGTTAGCAGGGTCCGCATATAGTGTTTTATCGGGTATGGAGGGACCCGTGTTGTCAGATAGATCTTCATCGTTGCATCCCACCTCAATAATATTAGGATCAACCCTGCTAATGGTCCCAATAGTGATCGGGAGCTCCGCCTCTTGGTCAGTCTGGATATCCGAATCCATGACCACTGATATTCCTTTGGGAAAAGCACCGCCATTTGTACCAATCAACCTCACCAAGGCAACCCACTCAATTTGAAGGACTGTTCATATCAAAAGGGCACAAATGTCGTTATCTTGGTCAATGAGTGGCAATCATGAATTGTATGAAGGTAACTTACAGAGATCAAACTCTCGATCTCATTCATGGTTTGTTGCTGTGGGGACCCTGAGATGCGGCCCTTCGTATATTATAGGGAAGTATGAAAACTCTGAGGGATCCATCTTAGATTTCCTGGCCCATCCGGATGCACTAATCTTCATAGCAGCAAGCATGGATCCCGAGGGCCCAACATCTACATCCACTGAGGGATGAGAATGGATTCTGTGTACGAGGTCCTCCTGTATAGTTCAAATGTTAGTAAAGGGTCCAAGGTAGCGTGAAAGTGGATCCTAGTGAAGGGATTCATGATTTTACCTCAAGATCCTCTACGAACTCTTCAAGCTCTGGGTTCGAATCACCATCGTTTCCCTCCTCCAATGGGCTCCCTATACCGGCCTCCTCCCCCCAGGAGGACTCATCCGATTCTTTCAGAAGATGGAAAAACTATCTCAATTCAGTGGCTGAAAACTATGGAGGAACTGTTTGATCTAACAACACCTTTACCTGATCTGTCATTAGACACACGGTACATCGGGAGTGCACAAAGTTCTTCATCTTTACCAGGTATTTCTCTGCCTCTGCCTGGGACACTACAAAGCCGGACCTGGTAGGTCCTATCCCTAAAAAATCCATCCCGATATGGTTCAGGTGTTTCCAAATCTCGGATGGGCTGAGGAATTGCCTGTTGACTTCCTAGATGCCCCAAGCCTCTGAGAAGACTACATTCTCCGGCATGTCTATGCGGAGCAACCGATTCCCCAGAGCCTGAGTGGATATTCTGTAGAATCTTCTCAGTGGCCTCCCCTCTAGATAACTCTTCTCTTCTGGGACCACCGAGTCCACTGCCATTGCTGGATCCTCCGCTGCTGCCTCCCCCTCAACTAGTGCGGGCCTCGCCATCATGGCAGCCCCGCCACCGCAGGATGTCCTTGCTGCCTTCTGGCCCCAGCCTCGAGGTTGGGGAGGTATTCCATCACCGGCCTGAACGGTTGGCTGCTTCAGTATCTCCCCCAGGTAGGCCACCTCCCAGCTTTTGGAATAATCCTTCACCAACTCAAAGATGGTCGTGGGTGAAGGCAACTCATTCCGCATCTGTTCATATTCTCGTGTGAACATGAGACACATATGCCTCATCACGCATGGATGTTTCTCATAGAAAAACCCCAAATAGACCTGTGGGGTTAGTCACTGCATGCACCAAAATTTTCTTGCAAATCGATGCGAGGTGTAGGGCTCACAGAGGGTCTCACGATCCACCCTTTCCAACAAGAATCCACCTCGAAAGACTAGGAGATATGACCAGTGATCTTCCATTACTTGGACATCATTAGTGAAAGCACCCATTGACTGTAGGAATAGATGAAAGTTAAATTCCTCTACCTTCCAGACATGGTTCTGTATCGCTTGCACAGTCAGCTTGGCCAGAAAGCTCCCCACGACATTCAGAATGGACAGGTGGAAGTTCAATCCTGGAGGGGAGATGGGGTTCGAATATTCATAAACCCCCTGACATGAACCACTATCCACCCATAAAAAAGGTGGAATGGCCTGCATATTCTTGGTGGCTTCTTCCCCTCACTGATACGCCACAACATCTTGTACAGATTGGTGAGTATCAGGATCCCGAGGTTGACCTGCCATCCTGTCGCCATCATGGATTCCATGATAAATATACTTGGACACACACCTATGTTCGTATCTCTCACTGGCAGGATCCAACCATAGATGAGTGCCATAATGAATGCATCAAACCTAACCACCGGTTGCTGCTCAGTGCTGACGCTGAATCCCCACGTCTTCCACTAGAAATCTTCCAAGAGCCTCTAGTACGAGTTCCCCTTGCCTCGTTGATCCCACTTTGGGAATGTTTGAGGCCTCATCATAAATTGCCTATCTTCTGGGATGTTCAGGAACTAATTGAACCATTTCCTGAAGTGGCATCCCTCACTACCTCCTTGTCTTCTCCCGGAACCAGGTTCATCAGCGCCATCGCAAGTGGTTCCATTTTTTCCAGATCCTCCCATGCACCCATAATGGGGAGGAACTCATCATACATCTCCCCCAATATCAAGACCCCCGAGATCTAGTGTAGATAATATAGACTGATGCCGACCTCTCCATAGTGAAAATGAAAGGTATTGGTCCTCGAAGAACATCTGCTCAGCAACTCTGGAATTAGATACTTCAACTGATAAATATGGAATTGGGAGGCCCAAGCCGCCTCATACAGGCCCACTCTCCTCAACTCCGCCCCAAATTATTCACACGAAGCACCTAACCAATAGGCATAGGCCCAATCACCTATGAAGTTTCCACCCTAGCACAAATCCCACTCATCAAACCACCCCTTTCCTGGATTCCTCAGAGCTACCTTCAAGATAGTGTGGCACAGAGGGGGGGATGTCTCTGGCTACAGCTCCTTCCTGTCAATGCTGTTCAGGTGATTATATAGGTAGTTGGAATTGATTGGAGAAAAGTCCTCTCAGGCATGACCGTCAGCTGCCCAGAACCACTGGTGCTGGCACGGTGTGATCCTGAACCAATACGCTGGCTCATCCCTGCTTGCATCAGGGATGAAAATGTCATCGCTCATTCCAAAGACATACAAAAGAAGCCTCTTATAGGGAGAATAGTTTTTTTTGGATTTCTGATAGCAACACCACTAGAGAATTGTGGTCAGAATGGTTTCAAATGGACTCCCCTAGACCTAAGCTATTATCCATCTTCTCCCTCCAGGAAGCATCCTCAAGGACCCCCCTGCCAGCCTCTTCGTGAGCCATTTTGTTTTCATGATTTGGACGTGTTTTTGTTCTGGATCTCAGAGTTCGTTCGCAGAGCTCATTCGCAGAGCTCATTTGTGAAGATGGTTCGTGGAACACTGCCTTGACCTTCAGATGCAAGCCGTAGAGCACACCTTTACAAATTTAAAGACTCACCATGCGCCGCGAAGCATAAGGATCGATTCTCAAAGAGCAATCATGGAGTACGCGGAGCTTCGCGAATCGAGAGTGCTAAAAGCCAAAAATGTGGAGAAGATAAAAGACAAAAAAGAGTTTATCTCCCCTATTTATAGGAAAAGACTCATGGATCTTCACAATGCATCTAACCAGGTGAGCTTCGTGGTGTGCTCCGCCTGCCTGTTGCCTCACCCCCTCACGAGCCTCCTTCGTGAATCTTATCACGATTGACAAAGGATTTTGGCGATTGAACCTCAGATTCCAACCCTCGCTTTCTCCTCGGCTCCCAGTCTGAGGGGGGGAATTTGTTGGTGCCAAAATTTGGGAAAGAATAAGAACAAACAGAAAGCATTAGCGGTGGCCTCTCGAAGACTTTTTGCAGAGTCCCATAGCCCTATGGCCAGAAAAAATCTCCCCTTTATTAAGCCACCATGAATCAAGGAGGTGAGACTCTCCGTGAACCCATTTGACATTCGTGAACCCACCATAGAGAAATGAGGTGGGATGCTTCACAAACCCCTTTGACGTTTGTGAACCCTCCATAGAGAAAGGAGATAGGATGCTCTGCGAACCCATTTGACATTTGAAAACCTACCGCGAAGCAAGGAGGTGGGATGATCTATGAACCGATTTGACATTTGCAAACCCACCTTGCAGTTCGGATAAAATGCCACGTGCCTTCGCACCGAGCGAGTTCTTATTCGCGGCGCCCCTTGCCTATAAATACCTAGATCCCCTCGATCCCAAGGGATATATCCTTTAACCTTTCGACTTCTTAGATACCAAATTGGGAATCACTCTATGCTCTGAGAATCATGAACTTTTCAAGGTACTTTTTCATCGCGAAGTGCCTCTCCCTTGGTTTGAATTTAGACCCACTTCAACGAGGTATTCCCTTTGTAGAGCCCACAGGCCTCCGTGAAGGAAGGGGATCCCCAAGGGGACTCGGTTCGTCGCATAGCGTTTATGCTTCGTGATGTACCCTCCATGCACATGTGACCCACATACTAAGGCGGGGTCACTGTGCTTCATAAAGCACATTACTTCTCAATGCTATGCTTTTCAAGGCACCCTTGTTTTGTGAAACACTGCTCCGTGAATACCTTTACACTTCATAAAGCACCTTCCATATGCATATATGCCCTATGCCTAGGCTAGGAAACTCCACTTCACGAAGCACACCCCTTCGTGAAGCCCCTCAAACTCACAGAGCACTAGAGCTTCACAAGGCTTCTACCTATAAAACCCTCTTTTTCACAACTCCTTTTCCCATGCGACCATCTAGGTTTTCACAAAGCGATTTAAAAATCCCTTGGGCGGTGCTTCCCATTTCGTTTCTTCGCCTCATGCTTCTTCGCATAGGCATGCTAACAACTATTGCTTCTTTGCATTTCCATGCTAAAGTGGAACCCCAATGGATCACTCCATAACAACCCTTCACCACGACGTTACTGACACCTTCCCTTCCCCAAGGGTGGGTGGGTATGAGTTATTTAAGTCCTAGGGGTGCAGAGTAAACCCACCTCGTCTGAGCTGTGGGACGTTAAAATGCCGAGCGCCATCATCATCAGCACATGATGTTAATCTGTGACCTCACCCCATGCATCACATGCAGGGTCCCCCACCTTGGACATTCTGCATGCCAACTAGTCTCCATGGGAGTGAAATCATTCCTCACATAGAATGAGATCCTCTTTATCGGGGCGACGTTTGTCTGTGGGGAAAGGGAAACCACCTTGGTGTAAGCCCCTAGCCTTTTTTTGCAGGAGTCTACATCCCTTCTCCTTATTTCTTCTTTGGTCCCAAGGACCAGAGAGGGGGGAATGGGCATCAGAGCCCTCCTTTCTTCAGTGCCAAATCTCTCTCCCTTTGGGCTTTGTTGCCACATGGGCCTCCCTCCTGGAGTAAGTCCTAGTCTCCATCTCCCTAGGCCGTGAACCATGCGTAAGCCTCAGTTTCCTCTTTGGGCCACTAACCACGTGTAAGCCCCATTCCACTTCCCACAGACGCACCTTTCATGATGTGATCATCAGGTCTTCACTACCTCCTATTTCTCACACCGAGCATGACTCACATGGGCTTAGAGTAAGCATAAACCATGTAATACTCTCTAGGAATCCTAGATTGTAAGCCCCATACCCATCCTGAACTACAAGGACTTTTATCCTTGCCAAGGCAAGGTACGTAGGAAGCCTCCCTGAGGTTCAAGCCCAACAAACATTGGTCCTGACCACCTTCACGTTAGTGAAAAAAACCCCATTCTGAACTACGTGGAATTTGATCCTTGCCAAGGAAAGGTTCGTAAGAAGCCTCCTGAGGTTCTAGGCTAATAACCATTGGTCCCGAACCCCTTCACGTTGGTGCACCAAGCCCAATTTACGAACTATGTTGAATTTGATCCTTTCCAAGGAAAGGTACGTAGGAAGCCTCCCTAAGGTTCAATCCCAACACCCATTTGTTCTGATCCCCTTTCACGTCGGTTCACCTTCATCCCACATGATGTTAAACTACATGCCGCCTTTTCATCCCACACGATGTTAAACTATACCCACTCGAACTATGTGGGATTTGATCCCTGTCTCCTCGACAGGGTACGTAGGAAGCCCCCATGGGGTTCAAACCCATCCAGTGGTAATCCATTGTGACCCATCTAGTGGTAATCCGTTGTGACCCCATCCAATAGTAAGCCGTTGTGACCCATAAAATGGTAAGCCGTTGTGACCCCATCCAGCGGTAAGCCATTGTGACCCCATCTAACAGTAAGCCGTTGTGACCCCATCCAGCGGTAAACTGTTGTCAAACCCAACCGACAGTAAGTCGTTGTGTACCTCAATCGACGGTAAGCCATTTTCAATACCAACCAGTGGTAATCCACTGTGTTTACAATCCAGGAGTAAGCCGTTGTAGTCCCCTTTGTTGGGACCCACATCTCCGGTCTTCCCTAAGGTGTCAGACCAACCCGGGATGCTAACCATGTGTAAGACCCTGTATATCATCGGGTCTTTTTCCTCTGTGCACACCTCAATCCTATACCCCCACCGAACTATATGGACTTTGATTCCCTACCACGGGGATACGTAGGAAGTCTCTTCGAGGCCCAAGCCCAATGTCACCGTTTCCCTCGAGTAGAGCCCATCTCATTCTCTATCCACTCCACTTAACCACCCACCACCCATCCTGATTCTTACCTGGGCTTCCATGTCCCAGTGAGACCAGGCCAATTAATCTCTTCACTACTCCTACCAGTAACTGGGTAACTAACCACGTGATAGCCCCGATGACAGTGTCCCCACATAGGGTTGCACCCAACTGATCCACTCCTGCCAGTGTTATGATTAGTCCGACCCATATTTTTTAGACGTTAAACTCGCTGAATACCCTACGTTAAACATGGAAATCTAAGGAAAAACTCAGAGACATGACTATGTAATATTATTCCCAACATTTTATGTGGGATGCTTCGGGCTTCTACACCCTCAAGAAGCCCTATCATAAGGGGAAGAAACCCCGACGCGCTAGTGTTCTAGCGTCCAGACATGCTAGTGATGTCCAATATGACTACTCCCCTGACCGAAGGTTACTGCCCTAACCAGACCCCTTGGAATGTCCTGACAGAAGTAGTGTGATTAACCAGTGTCCATGAAGATATGGAACTAGGAAGATTTTCACGAACAACATCTTAAGTCTATAAGGGAGACCCATATTAGGTGACAATTTTCGAGGAGGAATTCACAAAAGAAAGAACCGACATCCCATCATCTCGTTTCAATCAAGGAGAAAACGTCCCTGAACCAGGAATGGATTCCGCCCACCTTTGAAAAGTAGGAATACGGGGAAATAGCCAGCGCGACCTCATCGTCCTCGAAAAGACAAATGTGCGTTCCCCATCGAATGCTTCAGAAATAATCATTTTAAATACAAAAAACATAAAATAATTACACAACTAGGATCTAAAGGTTTAGTGTCTTGTAAAAATTAGGATAATACATCAAATTTATGAAATTAAACATAAATAGTTATTTAATTCCTTCTTATCTATCTTATTATTAGTCCTCATGTCCTCCTTAGTACAATTAATCATTTAAGGATACACATCAAAGAAAGCGCTGAAAAAAAATCCCAGTAAGAGGATATATAACAACATGAATCAATATAACATGGTGTGACCATAATAATTATCATAATAACATAGACATAAGATCATAATCATGATAGGAAGAATTATGAAAAGGATTAAAATGTGGGAATCCATAAAAATGAAACCCCATGTCTTAATGGTCAACTACCACACATAATTGTGAAAAAATCTAGCATCATGTTCACACATATTTCACTTTTATCATTAGATAAATATCATTTAACAATTCATTGTAGTGATATATAATTCTGGGTGCACCCATCACATCATAAAATTTATATTACGCTACATAATTTCTAGCACAACTGTCACATCATAACATTTACATTATCATGCATGCCATATAGAACATATATAAATCTTGGACATACAATGACCCTTGTAAAGGAATGGGTTTAATTTCATAAATCATACATTAATAAAATTTGGGTTCCCAAATTATATATGGAATAACATACTTTATATAAGAATCATAAACCTTTAGTGAAGAAGAATAAATCTCGAGAAGTAAAAGGTGTGTTTTTTTAAAAGAAGAGTTCTTTTGGAAAACGTTGAGTTTGTAATAAATTAAATTAGAAAACATGTATATCACATAAATGGTAAATATAATGAAGAATAAGTGATATTTTAATGATATTCATACTGAAAATGTGGTGAAAAAGGGGAATCCCAAAGAAAGAGAGTTGTGTTTGAGAATTCCCCTTACATTATGTCTGAATGCTTTCTTTGATTTAATATCCTATATAATCACATTAGATTAATTAATTAACAAATAAATAATATTTTATACATTAATTTGATTCATTATGGTTTTATTAAGTTCATTTATGGTATTTTTACGAGTTATAGATTTTAATTTAATAGTTCGAGGGTGTTTGTTTTCTTAGTTTTCATGATCAGTTCGCTTGTATGCATGAATAGAAGTTTGTGTCACATGAGAATAAATATCTAGAATTGTTATTAAATGTAATTAATGAAATTACATAAGTTTAAATGGTCTTATATTAATCACTAGATAAAAGTTAATAATGATCATTTTTGTTTAATTTTGGCGGTCTTTCGGTCAAGCCGAACTTGTTTTGTTTTATCATTTAGTATTATGTATATATGTTAGTTTCAGAACATAAAGAGGGTTTTAAAATAAATTTTAAAAAATGTTTAAACTATTATAATATTTTTATGAACATCCTTTAATGATTTGATGTAATATAAAAGTGCATCACCTATGATGTCAGTAAATTGACACATCATGGGTGACGATTTCATTTTTAGAAAAAAAGGGAGAGAGGAAGAAGTATGACGATGGATCTTACATTAACATTATGTAACTAAAGTATATAAAAAATAATGGATTTATCAAGATATTTGGATAAGATAAGGTTAGTAGTATAGATTAAAAGAAATGAAATTGAAAAGGAATTAAAAGAAAAAGGAAGAGGATTTAACATCTTGGATTTATCCTCCTTGAGAACCACCTAAGGGAAATGGTTTTGGTATATTGATGAGACCATGAGATCTTTGACGTGGGAAAGGGGATAGGGAAGAGTATTATGCAGAATTTGGGATAGTCTCAACTCTTAATATGTGTGCATTAAATAAGTGGTGAGGGGTGGTATTTATAAAGGAGGAGAGGGGTGTTTTCTCATTATTATATTCATTAGTTTATTATTTTAGCTCAACAATTTGAAAAGTGTGAGAATTATCTATAAATATATTAAAATAATAAAGGATATTTCTAGATTTTGGGCTTATAATAGCCTTACATCATCTATGACATCCTAATTCATGTATTTATCTTTTATGGTAAATTATCATATTTTACTATTCATAAAAATTCAAATATTTTAGAAAAATCCCAAAAGTTCATCATAATAAATTTTAAACATGTAGAATTAAAAAATTAACTTCATATTATTAAAATAATCTTCTAAATATGATAAATTTAATTTTTAATTAAAATCATCATTAACTTAGAAAATACATATTTTAAAATTATAACTGATTTTATAACACTTTGAAAAATTACTTAAGGTCTCATAAAATTATCTTAAAATAGTAAGACATAAAAATATTAATTTATTAATAGATTTTATGAAAATAAATTTTCCATTAAATTATTAAATTAATCATAAAATTGTAATTAAATATTTATGACTTACAAAAATACCGACACTTAATTAATAATTTTTAAAACATTTATTTACTTACACCATGATATAAGTATAACATACTTTCATTTATAAGATTCCTATATTTTATTTATACTTTCATGGGTGAGGCTACTATTCATTTGGCCAGTTTATTATTCATAAGAGTCATATTACTATTCCGAAGGTCAAGTTACTATTTCATTGGTATTGGTTCCTTAACTTATAGAAATACTTCTTATTTTAATAATTATTCATTTATAAAGTTTTTACTATGTCATCTAATTGATTTTATGTGATTTATAATATATGAAATTACTATAAAAAGGAATAAATTCCATTGATAAATGTTTGGGTCGTTAGAATCACAGTGATACCAAAACATAGCATCATGAAGGCCTTACACAACACCCCACCTGTCACAATGAAATGAAACAGATGAGATTGATCTCTTAAAGATTCTTGTAGATTTTGAAATAATTGATGATATTATCCACGAGTTTTATAAATATTCATAATAACACACACAATTTTTTTTGTAGTATGTGATTTAAATCGACTTCTCAAGTCTCATTTACTCGATGTTTTTGTTTATATGGATATAGATCATGAAAACTGAACAACACACAATACTTCCTCATTCTCGATATATTCTCACACTATTTATGGATATACTTCTAGTTTTTCTTCATCCACCATATCTCAATCTTCTTAGCATCAATATTTTAAAAAGTAATTTTATTTAATAACATTAAATGGATTCCATATAACCTAGTAACCATAAAAGTAAAATCCAAGAAGACTTTTAGGGTAGCCAACAAGATCCACTATTATAGATTTTCTATTCTTGGTTTCCCGCTTCTTCCATTACACTTCCTGATAAAGTAATCAATGTGAAGTTTCTTTTCATGTTTATTTTTCTTAGTTGATATAAATATCCTTTCATGTAGAAATTTTATACAATAGGAACTCTTTTCTTATCAAGAAACACCAACTAAAAAACTCATTTTCTTTAGTTTTCATTACTTTTACTCTACTGGATCAACTCAGTATTCCAAGATATTTGATTATATCATGGTATAATTAAAGATATCATCTCGATTTTATATAATAATATTGGCTTGAAACAAGTAATTCATCCTCAACCAAACAAATATTTCATCAGTCCTTGATTATAATATGATTAAGGGACTAAAGTACAACACAACATCATCCCGATAATATCCCATATTTAATATCCACAAATTCTTTAAGAATAGTCTAATTTTCATTTTCATTCAGTTGATATAATATCATATCTAATTCTTCATCATGTGGGAAACATGTATTAATCATATATATTTAATCATAATCACTTTGTAATGTTTTAATTAGTAATGAATAACCTTTAAATTTCAAGTTAATTTCATAAAAAAAATTTATTTTTGGAAACTTGATAATTTACTCAGAAAAAATTTAGAATTTACCTATGTATTAAAGATTTACATTAGGAATTAAAATCCTGAGACTCAAAAAATACTTATAATCATCCCTTCAAAGGTTAATACTCACACTCAAATACTTACATTCAGGATTTACAATCAGCATAAGCTAATATATGAATAATTACAATCAATAATAAAATCCTTATTATATTCTCTATAGAATTATGCTCATAGAATTAAACCCTTAATATAAGTAATCAAGTCTTACATTTGGTGATCAAAGACATAACCTTAGTGCTCAAATATTTACACAAAACACTCACAAATTAATACTCAAAGCCTTATGCTAAGTACTTTATCAATTTCTTAGACAATTTTGAATTTCCAAATTATCAGAATGGATTTAGAACTTCTGAAAACCATCTCCATTCTAATAAAAAATATTTTAATAAACCTCAAAAACTATTGGAAACAGATGAAAAAATTTAATAACATCATAAAAAAATCCAAGGCCACTTCTCTCTCCCCCATTTTTATTTTTTATAAACCTTTAAAACCATCCATATATACTTTTTTAGGTGAATAAATAATCAATGTCATCAATGTATAAAAGAATCATCAAATAAAAACATTTCTCAATTGATATGTGTTAGGTCACAATATACAAATATACACAATAGGGGGGGGGGTGAATTTTATATTTTCAAATTCTTTTACAATTTTTCCTCTTGATATCGGTTGATAATTATGTAGATAAGTAGTGTTTATCTTATGTATGAAATTATGAGCAGTGGATAAAAACAAAAAACATAGAACACATCTCTTTACAGTGGTTCAGGTAATAAAGATCCCCTAGTACACTCCACCAATTACTCTCTCTGCGAGTTTGATGAATTTCAATAGTCAGGCCCTCATATCACAAGACCAATCCACAACTGAGTGTAGATAATTGAAACCTTTACAAACAAGACTAAAAATAGAGTCTTATAGTTCTATAATAGAGAACCAATAAACCATAGCTTACATATAGAAGCTAACACTCAACCACAAATAAGTACGAGCAGTTGAAACTCTCAATAAAATGATATTGATTATAAAGGTTTCCAATTAAACTTTATAGTTGAACAAAAACTGATGATAGATGAATCTTATTCTTCATAAAATAGTTTCTTCAGGAACGATCAGTTCTAAAGTGATCCAGTTGAAATAGATCTTTGAAATAAAAATATAAATTATTAGTAGGAATAGACTAAAAATAAATACAAAATTTTGAATATGTATATTTCCACTATAGACTCTTCTGTAGAAAAACAGATTCTAATTGACTATTGTAGTAGATATATAAAATATCTTCACAAGAATGCGGTTTCAATCATGAATATGTGCCATGATATATAGCTCAATATATATCTCAATATTTTTTCTTGGAATCACACACACACATATATATAAAAAAGGCACCGATAGAATAAGCAAAGTAGAGAGGCTGTGTTTTTTAATTCAGATCCAAGAATATCACCTAATTAAATGTAAGAATTCAAATTAATAAGACAACTAAGAGTAGTCATATCTTTACTTAATAATATGAGATAATTTCTCCACTAAATACCATTCTTTTAATTAATCATATTGAGCTTTGAATCATTCAAAAATGATCTTTAAATCATCATAATATTTTGTAATGAATGTTGCACGAAACTCCAATAAAATTGTAAATTCAAATATCCGGTGATGAAAAGTCAAATGTAAGGTTCCTTGAAAAAATGAAAAAATTCCAAAAGTAGGGTAAAACTACTTAGTGTAAATTCTCTTAATGTAAGGTCAACAATGTAAGGTTGATCACAAAAGTAAGGTTGATGATCCATACGTTTGCTTCTCAAACGTAAGGTTCCATGCTTACGTAGGGTTCTTTAACCATACTTTTATCTTTATCAAACATAAGGTTTCATCTAAATGTATGGTTCTTTATCCATATATTTCTGTTAATGTAGGGTTGATTAACCATATGTGCTTATTTTTCATCATAAGGTATAATACAAATATAGGGTTTGTTCTTTATGTTATATTTCTTCAAAGTACGGTATGAAAAATGTTTCCATAATATGGTTAGAAGCGTTCCGAACACTTTGATGAATATTCCAAGAAAATAATAAGCTTGAATATATTTACAAAATAAGGAATATAAAGAATATTTATTTCCTAAAATACACTTAAAGTAATATCATTAGTAAAATTAACAAGGGTATTTGTGAGCATCAAAATCAATAAGATTTATATAGTACTGTTGAGACAATACACACCCAATAATCTTTGCATTTTTGATGATCAAAAAAATCATAAAATTAATAATAGAATTTATAATTTTTCAATAAATTTAAAAGAAAATAATTCAAAATTTGATTTCAGAGAATTATTTTGATAAACAGAAATGAAAATAAATTTTTGTGTTATCCAAATTTCTCGCCCTTTTTGTGAGATAAAAAAGAAAGTGCAGAAATGAATAAAACACATTTAATTTTCCATAGATCTATAAGTGAATGTTATAATAATCTATGTAAATAAATAAGGCTGTATTTTTGGCTTCTAGACATAAACATAAAAGAATATGAAATAATGTACACAAAAATAAAAAATATTGAGATTTTATTGATAAACAATTGTATAAATACAATAATTACTTTGGATGGGAATCAAGTTTAGTCAACTAAAATGGTTTGGGTACAAAATATTAGGTAGGAGTTAGCTTGGTTAAGGTTCTAAAGATTTTGAGTAGCTTCAATCATATCTTTCAACTCATCCATCTGTAATCACAACTTCTTCATTAGACTATCCCCCAATTGTATATTTAAAACTCTAGAATCTTGATTAATATAAAAATTATCAACAAGACTGAATTTCAAAAAGTCATGTAAACTCTCCTTTTGATGCATAAACTGATCTAACTTTTCTATGAATTTTTTCAATAGAAATCTGATACCTCGTTAATTCTGTGTCATTTGGTAAACTATGAATTTCTGATTGTCTAACAGAACTGACAGAGTGACAATATTACACTGAAGAGTTTAAAGAATATCATTCATATCAACCATGATAAAGGTGATTTCCTAAAACCTAAACTGGAAGTAGGACCAGAGGTAGATGTACTGGTCTGACCAATAATCCTTTTGATTAATTCAAAATGGATCCCCAAATACCACTTTATATCAGCAAAGCCTTTCTTAGAAACAACTTTAGATTTTATCTTTGCAACTTCATTCAACATGTCTCTCTTGAAAGCATCAAATTCCTTCTTGGATTTTTTGAACATCCTGTAACTTTTTCTTTCACTACGGGAAAAATGGGTATTTGCGACGGGTTATTTACGACAGGAATAAATCCCATCGCAAATAGCCCCGTTAAAAACTTATTTGCGACGGGGGTATTTGCCCGTCGCAAATAAGTAGTCTTTTGCGACGGGATTGCTTTCCCCGTCGCAAAAGAACTGGCGCGCTTGCGCGCCAAATCGCGGGAAACGTATTTGCGACGGGCGGTTATTGCCCGTCGCAAATACCCGTCGGCGGTAAAAGGTATTTGCGACGGGAATACTTTCCCATCGCAAATAGTATGTCGGCAGGTGGTTATTTGCGACGGGACCCGTCGCAAATAACTATTTAACCGTTGACCGTAATAAATAATGGCTAAGGTATTTGCGACGGGTACCGTCGGAAATAATATTATTTGCGACGGGCTACCCGTCACAAATGGACCCGTCGCAAATAATCGAACCTATAAATACCCCCATCCGTTTTTTTCAATTCATTCTCAAACTTCATCTTCTCCTCCCAAAATTCTCTTTCTAGATTTTAGCGTTTCTCAAGTTTAATTTTTTTTCTCCGGAGTTGATATTGAAGTTTTAAAAAACGATCAGAGATCAACCACAGATCAATTTTCAAGGTATTTATGTTTATTTTAATTTATTATTTATTTTAAATTTTTTATTAGTTTCAATTATTCTTAATTAGTTGTAATTTAATTATGTTTACATTCTTTTGTTACTTAATAAATTTAAATTATTAGTATTGTTCATAGTTAATGATAATTAGGAATAATTAGTAATAATTTTCAATAATTAAGAATAAATATTAATAATTAGTAATAAATACCAATAATTAGGAATAATAACATTATTACATTATTAGTATATTTTATTATTAATATTAAAATAATATAATTTTTTATATTATATACAATTCTCCTTTCATCTGTGTGTTTTCTGTCTCCACATGTATTATTTGTATGTGGAGACAGAAAACACACAGATGAAAGGAGAATTGTATATAATATAGAAAATTATATTATTTTAATATTAATAATAAAATATACTAATAATGTTATTATTCCTAATTATTGGTAATTATTCCTAATTATTACTAATTATTCATATAATTACTAATAATTAGGAATAATTACCAATAATTAGCAATAATTAGTAATAATTAGTAATAATTACCAATAATTAGTAATAATTACCAATAATTAGTAATAATTACCAATAATTAGTAATAATTACCAATAATTAGTAATAATTAGTAATAATTAGGAATAATTAGTAATAATTAGGAATAATTAGTAATAATTACCAATAATTAGTAATAATTAGTAATAATTACCAATAATTAGTAATAATTAATAATAATTACCAATAATTAGTAATAATTAGTAATAATTACTAATAATTAGTAATAATTACCAATAATTAGTAATACTTAACAATAATTAGTAATAATTACCAATAATTAGGAATAATTACCAATAATTACCAATAATTACCGGTAAATAGTAATAATTAGTAATAATTAGGAATAATTACCAATAATTAGTAA
The DNA here is from genome assembly GCA_963277665.1 of Viscum album. Classification (NCBI taxonomy): domain Eukaryota; kingdom Viridiplantae; phylum Streptophyta; class Magnoliopsida; order Santalales; family Viscaceae; genus Viscum; species Viscum album. The sequence goes on along the minus strand of OY728143.1, from coordinate 1,648,805,246 downwards.
TAATTAGTAATAATTACTAATAATTAGTAATAATTAGTAATAATTAGTAATAATTACCAATAATTAGTAATAATTAGTAATAATTAGTAATAATTAGTAATAATTACCAATAATTAGTAATAATTAGTAATAATTAGTAATAATTACCAATAATTAGTAATAATTACCAATAATTAGTAATAATTACCAATAATTACCAATAATTAGTAATAATTAGTAATAATTAGTAATAATTACCAATAATTAGTAATAATTAGTAATAATTAGTAATAATTAGTAATAATTATCAATAATTAGTAATAATTACAAATAATTAGTAATAATTACCAATAATTAGTAATAATTACCAATAATTAGTAATAATTACCAATAATTAGTAATAATTAATAATAATTAATAATAATTACCAATAATTAGCAATAATTACCGATAATTACTAATAATTAGTAATAATTACCAATAATTAGTAATAATTAGTAATAATTACCAACAATTAGTAATAATTAGTAATAATTACTGATAATTACTAATAATTAGTAATAATTAGTTATAATTACCAATAATCAGTAATAATTAGTAATAATTAGTAATAATTAGTAATAATTTGTAATAATTACCAATAATTAGTAATAATTAGTAATAATTAGTAATAATTACCAATAATTAGTATTAATTACCAATAATTAGTAATAATTACCAATAATTAGTAATAATTACCAATAATTAGTAATAATTACCAATAATTAGTAATAATTACCAATAATTAGTAATAATTACCAATAATTAGTAATAATTAGTAATAATTACTAATAATTAGTAATAATTACCAATAATTAGTAATAATTACCAATAATTAGTAATAATTACCAATAATTAGTAATAATTAACAATAATTAGTAATAATTAACAATAATTAGTAATAATTAACAATAATTAGTAATAATTGCCAATAATTAGTAATAATTACCAGTAATTAGTAATAATTACCAATAATTAGTAATAATTAATAATAATTAATAATAATTACCAATAATTAGCAATAATTAGTAATAATTAGCAATAATTACCAATAATTAGTAATAATTACCAATAATTAGTAAAAATTACCAATAATTAGTAATAATTAGAAATAATTGGTAATAATTACCAATAACTGGTAATAATTACCAATAATTGTTAATAATTACCAATAATTAGTAATAATTAGTAATAATTAACAATAATTAGTAATAATTAACAATAATTAGGAATAATTACCAATAATTACCAATAATTACCGGTAAATAGTAATAATTAGTAATAAATAGTAATAATTAGTAATAATTACCAATAATTAGTAATAATTACCAATAATTAGTAATAATTACGAATAATTAGTAATAATTACCAATAATTAGTAATAATTAACAATAATTAGTAATAATTAACAATAATTAGTAATAATTACCAATAATTAGTAATAATTACCAATAATTAGTAATAATTACCAATAATTACCCATAATTACCGATAATTACCAATAATTATAAATAATTACCAATAATTAGGAATAATTACCAATAATTAGTAATAATTAGTAATAATTACCAATAATTAGTAATAATTAGTAATAATTACCAATAATTAGCAATAATTAGTAATAATTAGTAATAGTTATCAATAATTAGTAATAATTAGTAATAATTAGTAATAATTAGTTATAATTACCAATAATTAGTAATAATTAACAATAATTAGTAATAATTACCAATAATTTGGAATAATTACCAATAATTACCAATAATTACCGGTAAATAGTAATAATTAGTAATAATTAGGAATAATTACCAATAATTAGGAATAATTACCAATAATTAGGAATAATTACCAATAATTATTAATAATTAGTAATAATTACCAATAATTAGTAATAATTAGTAATAATTAGTAATAATTACCAATAATTAGTAATAATTTCCAATAATTAGTAATAATTACCAATAATTAGTAATAATTACCAATAATATTAGTACTGTGAAAATAATAAAAAATTTATATAATATTAAAATTATCAATATTTGTAACAGATTTTGCTTTATTCTCAACATATTTAATTTTTAAAGGGTCAATTTTTAGGTCCATCTCAATAAAAAGTTTGCGTCAGTCGTGTATGATGTAAACTCTATAATTATCCCAGCTTGAGTGTTTTTTTTAACAAATTATTCAAAACCAGTAATGCTTTTATATTTTATAGAAAAATATGGAACAATGAGGTCGTCAACAATCATTATTAGGTGACTGCATATGGATAAATCAACGTAGAAATCCAAACGGTTCTGGTTTAAATCCAGTATATGTAGAGGGTGTGGAGAATTTTTTATCATTTGCGGCATCAAATTCAGAATTTGTTTCAGAAGGCAAAATAAAATTCCCTTGCAGAAAATGTGCATTGAGAACGTTTGACACGTTTGACAAAGTGGGGGAACATCTCTTGCGTTTTGGTTTTCAACCAGATTATGTTTTTTGGTATCAACATGGTGAACGCAGTTCCAGAGTAGGTGATACCAACTTGATTCCAGATCCATCTCGGTTTCAAGATTTAGTACATGATGTTGCAGGTTCATCTGTTCAACATACAGAAACTCCGGCTGATATAGCTTCAAATCCTGAGTTGGCACCGTCTGAATTTTATGAGTTGTTGAGGTCTGCTGAGGTTGCATTATATCCTGGCTGCAAGATGAGCAAATTAGAAGCAGTTGCAAAATTTATGGCTATCAAATCAGATAACGGAATGTCAAACACCTGTTTTGACTAGATATTTTCTTTGCTTAAAACATTATTACCCGAAGGAAATGTTTTTCCTGCAAATTACTATGAGAGTAAGAGGCTGGTTTGAAATTTGGGACTTACTTGTCAGAATATTCATGCATGTTCAAATGACTGCATTTTATATTCTGGGGAAAATGAGTCGTTGGATAGTTGTCCCACATGTGGGCAACTGAGATATAAAGAAGGACAACACGGGAAGTCTGGTTTGATTCCTGTAAAATAGTTGAGATATTTTCCGCTTACATCCAGAATTTAGCGTTTATTCATGTCTAAGAATACAACGACAATGATGTCATGGCATAAAGAGAATATTTCAACCGATAAAAGCTTGAATCATCCAGCCGATGGTGATTCATGGAAACATTTTGATAGAGTGCATCCATCTTTTGCTTTAGAAGCTAGAAATGTTCAACTGGGCCTTTCCACTGATGGTTTCTGTCCGTTTGGATCTTATGGTAGTCAATATTCATGTTGGCCTGTTTTTTTAACTCCGTACAATTTAACTCCATGGATGTTGATGAAGGAGCCATATATCTTTTTGACTTTACTAATTCCAGGACATCCGAAGAAAAATATTGATGTTTATTTGAAACCATTGATTGATGAATTAAATTTATTGTGGAGTACTGGTGTCAGTACATATGATGTTGCAACGAAATAGAATTTCATACTGAGAGCAGCATTGATGTGGACAATTAGTGACTTCCTGGCTTATGGGATGTTATCTGGCTGGAGTACACATGGTCAGAAATCATGTCCTTACTGTATGGGATAGAACAAAACATTTATGCTCATTCATGGAAAGAAACCTTGTTATTTTGACTGTCATCGCAGATTTCTTCCAGCTGATCATCCTTTTCACAGAAACAGATCTCATTTCAGAAAAGGAACAGTTGAAAGGGATGGACCTCCAAAAATTCTATCAGGTTCGGAGTTAAAATCAGTTGTATTTTCATTACCTCCCATCACTTTTGGTCCCACAATAAACCAACAGAAAATTTCTGGTTTTGGGAAAGAACACAATTGGATTAAACGTAGCATATTTTGGGATTTGCCATATTGGTCTGATTTGTTGGTCCGACACATGTTAGATGTCATGCATATTGAGAAGAACTATTTTGATAATTTGTTTCATACAGTTTTGGATACGCCAGGAAAGAGCAAAGACAATGTAAATGCACGTTTAGATCTTGCCCAAATTTGCAGGCGTCCAGAATTAGAACAGTTTGAGAATGTCAGAACAGAAAGGTTACTGAAACCAAAAGTATCTTATACACTGTCTAAAGAAAACCGTTTATTATTTTGTCAGTGGATTGCAGATTTGAGACTTCCAGATGGCTGTGCTTCCAATTTGGGTAGATGTGTAAAGAATGATCATATTACTGGATTAAAAAGTCGTGATTGTCATATTATAATGGAAATACTTCTACCCATTGAATTAAGAGGTCTGTTGAATTCTGTGATTTGGGATTCCATAACAGACATGTCTCATTTTTTTCGGGAAATTTGTGCGGCTACAGCAGATTATGATGCTCTAGGCAAACTTGAAAAAGATGTTGTTGTAATTATATGTAAACTGGAAAAAATATTTCCGCCGTCTTTCTTCGACTCAATGGAACATTTGATGTTACATTTGCAATATGAAGCCAAATGTGGAGGTCCAGTACAGTTTCGATGGATGTACCCTTTTGAAAGATGCATGCAAAAATTGAAAAGAAAATTACGTAACAAAGCATCTGTTGAAGGATCTATTGCAGAAGCTTATTTGCAAGAGGAAATATCTTTTTTCTGCTCCCATTATTTTGAATCTGAGTATCCTTCAAAACACAACCGAATGGGATGGAACGAGAGGAATATTGATGAAATCGACAATCAATTATCTGTTTTCAACCAGCCAGAGCTTGGTTTTGGTGGAGTTTATGAACGCTGGCTTTCAAATGATGAACATCATAGAGCTCATACGTATGTTCTGCTCAACTGTGAAGAGATGACATCAGTTGTACTGTAAGTGTTTATATCACTTATTCTATCATTTATGTTACAGTAAATAACTTTGGTTTTTATAGGTTGTATGATAATCATATCAATAAACAAATTCCACAAATTACAGCAGCTACTCTCAAAGAACGTCGACTGAAAAATTTCTCTCAGTGGTTTCAAAAACTGGTAACATAAATTCTTTATCTTTTAGCAACTCATTCAATGTATAGTTTACTATATTGATAATTATTTCACAAATTTTCAGGTGTCTCGACATGCTGATAAAATTGACAAACGGTTGTGTGTATTAAGTAACCCACCTTCCAAACTTGTTAAAACTTATAATGCATATGTGGTGAATGGATTTCGATTTCACACACATGCATATGGGGAATCGAAAAAAACAATGAACAGTGGAGTTAGCTTGAGAGGATATCATCATCGAGAAAATGAAGTTGACTTTTATGGCATACTTGATGAAATCATTGAACTCTGTTATCTTGGACAACATTACATAACCATGTTCAAATATCGGTGGTTGGATACAGAGAGAGGCGTGCGTGTTCATCCGACTCATGGAATCATCGATATTAAATGTAAAAGTGTTCTCGCAGTAAATGAACCATTCTTATTGGCTCAAGAGGCACATCAAGTTTATTACGCAAAGTACTGTGCTACATCAAGAGACTTGACTGATTGGTGGAGTGTAATAAAAATCAAAATTCGAGACAATCAGTTTAGTCAAAGTGAATGTGCTTTCACTGATGTGAAAAGAATTGAAGTTTTTCAAGAGAGTACTCAAAATCAATCTTTTTTACAAAGAGACATGAGTATTGATGACGACACCCCACATTTAAGAGTCGGTGATGACGATGATGTTAATGATGTCACATATGAATTTGAAATGGTAAGAGATGAAGCAACTGTGAATCGAATGGATATCGATGATGTTGAGGAGGAATATGAAGATGACATTGACATATATGAAGATAATGATGAAGATGAACACTGATAGAATTCCATGGTATTTATATACAATCATAATATGTATATATGTATATATAATAGTAATTATCAATTATTTTCTAACAACATTAACATTTTCTGTTTTAGATGGACGACGCCACATTTCGTGAGTTGGCGGATGCTGACCTGCCTTTCGACGCGGATGAGTTGCTGGCAGATGACCCTCAGCCTGCAGGCGCTCCAGGGAGTACGCGGAGGGGGCGCGGTCTTGCACGATTGATGATTCCTGACCCTATCCCCGAGCGACGTCCACGTCTTGGGTTTGATCCACGCACACGGAGGTGTGATAACCTGTGTGATAACCTGTGAATTTGACTAAGATTTCATTAATCTATTCACATAATAAATGTTTATTATTTTTACAATTTTCCGCATATAGCAGTCGGACAGGGCAGCGCTATTTTGCGCAACTATTTCTCTCAGCCGTGGACCACATGGGAGCAGATTCCCATTGATGTGCAGCAGGCCATGTTCGGCCATTGGTTGGTACATATGTAAATAAATAATTTTTATTTTGAAAATTATTTCATTTCTAACTTGATATTTTGATTTATTTGTAGGGTTTATGGTATCCGATCGAGGATACCATGCGTGACGCCATCCAAGAGGCATGAGAGGTGGCCATGCGTGATCGCCTTCGTCAGTTTTTGCACAATTTAAGAAAAGCTGCCATGAAGAAAGCAGGAGTGTCAGATTTTGACGAGTCATGTAGAGCACACCGACCAGAGTACATTTCATCCCATGTATGGGATGGATTATGTGCGCACTGGTTGAGTGGTGCCTTTCAGAGGAGATCATCGGTGGGGAGGCAGAATCGGGGGAGACAGGAGGTGACTCATCGAGCTGGGAGTCGTTCTTTCAGTACTCATAGACAACATCTGGTACGTACATTATTTATAAATATTTTATATAACTATAAATATTAACAGTTTATTTTTTATTCTTATAGGCTGTCGAGCACCCCGATATTACAGAGTACGACGTATATCGGAGGATGTATAGTGATCCTGCTACTGGGGAGCTCAGAGGTGATCGTCAACATCACATCGTGGTCAGTATTATTTGTTTTCAAGTTTAAAAATTAACTGTATATAATATATTCACAATTTTAATTTTAAATTGCAACTACAGGAGTCATATGAGGCCGTAGCATCACAGGCCCAGCCTGAGAGTCAGGCCGAGTCATCAGATCAGACCACTGGCCATCAGTTTGATGAGGTGGCATGGATGCAGGCCACCCAGTATGCCTTCGAGAAGGGCCGGGTAGTTGGTATCAGCTCTCGACTGACTCCTGGAGATTATTATGGCAGTGCTGCGATGTCGGCGTCCAGCTTGAGAGGAGCTCGTGCATCTTCTTCTGCTACACAGTATGAAGAGCAGTTGCGATCTCAGACTACACTGATAGAGAGTCTCCGATAGGAGCAGGAGCAGATGCGTCAGCATCATGAGGAGGAGCATCGACACCAACAACAGCTGTACGAGGAGCAGACGAGTCAGTGGCAGCAGCAGCATCAGGAGCAGATGGAGTACATGCGCCGACTCACTCATGCTTTAGGGATGGAGTTTCCTCCACCACCATCTGTAGATCCCCCCCTCCCCCCTCCTTCAGATTAGAGTTTGTTTTTATGTTATAAAATTTGTGAAATCAAAATATGATTTTTTTTTTCTATTCGTAGTTTCTGTCTCATTATAAAATATTAATAATATTATATTTTGAAATAACAATATTAATATGAATAATAATATTATTTATATTTTATAATATTAAATTATATTTATATATTAAAATTTTATAATATTATAATTTAATTATATTTTTTTTGTAATACTTGAATTATTTTAATATTTGAATGTAAAATAATTCTATTATTTTTATATTAATTAAAATAACTTATTAATATTTTTTTTATTTATGAATTATAATTCTAATATTATCATATTAATTAAATCATTTATTAATATTCTATTATTTTTTATTTTTGAATTATAATTCTATTATTATTATATTAATTAAAATAATTTATTAATAATTTATTATTTTTATTTGTGAATTATAATTCTATTATTATATTAATTAAAATCATTTATTAATATTTTATTATTTTTTATTTTTGAATTATAATTGGATTATTATTATATTAATTAAAATAATTTATTAATAATTTTTTTTTTATTTTTTTATAGTATTTGCGACGGGATACTATGCCCGTCGTAAATAGTATTATTATTATATACATTAAAAAAATTTATTGATAGTTTTTTAATTTTTTTTTAAAAATAGTTTTTGCGACGGGACCCGTTGTAAAAACTATTTGCGGCGGGCCCGTCGCAACAGGTATTTGCGATGGGGCCCATCGCCATTACTATTTGAAAAGTTTTTTACAAATATACGGAGTACTATTTGCGATGGGGATTCTCCCCATCGCAAAAAAAGGCTTTAGCGACGGGCCCGTCGCAAATAATTGTTGTTGTGACACCGTTTTCAGCAACGGGCCATTTGCGACGGGCCCCCGTCGCAAATACCTGTTTTTCTAGTAGTGTTTGTAGCTTACAACTCTTTTCAAAGATTTGAATTCTCTTGTAGAGAATTATTAAACTTCATTACATGATCCTCAACTTGATTTGATAGGGAATCTGATGTCCCTTCATCTGGATGTTGTGATTGAACAAATGCTACAATTTCTAGAGATTTTGAAGGAGTTTTTTCCATAGACTTCTCCACTATTTTTCAATTGATTTTTCATTTGAATTAGAAAAACTATCAATAAATTTAGTTTTTTCTTCAGTTGTAGATTGATTTATTTCATCCACATGATCAAAAACAGAGAAACATAAATTCTCAATAATTTTTATAACCACATTTTTATTTACGATCAATTGTTACTCTCCCTAAATAGCCGGTTCTTCCTCCCATACAACTGATAAATCAATATTCTATAGATATCTTATATGGATTTCAACCTGTTGATATTCCTCAAGAAATGTCTCTTCTAGATGTACTGACTTTGTATCCTTACCTAAACCCAACACTAATTCTATAGTAGGTGGATATACTCTTTTTCGTGGTTTTACAACCAATTATGCTTTCACATCCTCATCTTCCTCTTCCTCTTCCTCTTTTTCTTCAAAAAGCCTTAATTTTCTTTGGGTTGGCTTGGAAATTCATTCACCACAGGTTTTACGAATTCCTTCATTCTGAATTGCACTTTTCTCCCTCTAAGCAAAAGATCTTGATTTTCATTGGTTATATGCACCAACTGGTAAGAGTTTTCCTTTGAATATAATCCAGTAAAAACCTAACTTTATCAGGGTTACCTTATTGATAATTTTGCTGTGATGACATTTAATTCGATAAATAATTAATCAAATCATTCATTTCTTAAACAAAATTTGATAAATCAACATTCCATAAGGACAAAAAGTTATCCTAGCATCTGGTTGATAGCAGTAATTTAAATATATGAACATATACCTTGGAAAATTCAGCTTTGTTTCACTCATAAATAGAAACATGATGTACATGTCTGGATATAGAATCTTCTCCATGTCATCTATTCTAGGAGAAATTCATTTTTGAATAAACTTAACTAAGATTTTATGGTCTACCTTGAGATCCTTGAAAATTATTTTTCTAACATTTCTTGAGCCAAAAAAAGACATAATGTATTCAGATTTATAGTCCTTATCTCTGATAGACCTTATATTTAAGTGAAACACACCCTCATGAGGACAATTCAAGATTTGAGAAATTTCAGTCGAAGAAATCAAAAAGTCCTTATCTTCTATTCTTGCAAAAACCATATCATCATTATCACCAAAAATAAACTGAACAATGTTGTAGAAAGACTTCAGTTCTAACTCCTAAAGGAATTATGAGCTCACCTCATTGAATATAGATTCTAATATTTGAAAAGATATAACTTACTTTAGGAGTAATTTTTTTTTGATAAAGCCATTCAAAATCAACTACTTTACCCTGCAGAATCTTTCTTCTAGAATTTTTTTGGCGCTTCAGGTCGCTGGCTTCACCTTCTTCAGTTTTCTTAGTTTTCTTTATTTCTGAGAAATGAAAGCTCTAAGGTTTTCAGATTTTTAGGGTTTAAAATGAAAATAGAGGTAAGTGAAGGTAGACGAGGGTAAATGAAGGTTTTGGATTTGAAAAGGGTTTGAGAGTTGAAAAGGTTTGGTATTCAAAATGTTTCTCACAATCCCTTATTTTATGTGTCATTATGTAAGATAATCATCAAAATTTTTGAAAGCATGTGACATGAATAAATTTAAGATTAAAATAAATTAATTAAAATGTACCATGATAAAAAATTACAAAAAAAAATATTTAAAGTAATCAATAAATAATTTTAATATAAATAAACTGTAATAAATAAATAAATAAAATAAGATAAATATTTAAAATAAAAAAAGATAAAAAATAATAACATTTTAAAAATTAAATAAAATTAACTCCCCCTTAATAAAATAAAAAATTATAGTTGGAAGTGGTTTATAAAAAATATCAGCTAGTTGATATTCAATATTTACAAATTCTAAAGATATATCCCTTTTAAGAACATGATATCTTAGAAAATGGTGCCTAATATCAATATGATCAGTTTTGGAATGAATTATTTGATTTTTTGAAATATTTATAGCACTTATATTGTCACATAAAATAGGTTTACTATTAAAATTTAGTCCAAAGTCCATTAGTTTGTTTTTCATCCACAATAATTGTGCACAACAACTACCTGCAGATACATATTCTACCTCCGCTATTGGTAGGGAAACTAAATATTATTTCTTAGATGACCATGATACTAAATATTTTCCTAAAAAGTGATAGGTTCCTGAGGTACTTTTTCTATCTAATCTATAAACTCTAAAATCAGCATCTGAATATGATATTAAATTAAAATCATAAGTTTTTGGATAAAGAAGACATTAGAAAATAGTTCCCTTTAGATATCTAAAAATCCCTTTGACAAAAATATGATGAGATTCTTTAGGATTTGTTTGAAATATTTCACATAAACATACTGAAAACATAATATTAGGTCTCCTACTAGTAAGATATAATAAACTATCAATCATACTTCTATATAACTTGTTGTCCACTGGTTTTCCAGCTTCATCCAAATGAAGTTTTATATTAGTACACATGGGAGTTGTGTATGTCTTGTTGTTCTCAATACCTAACTTTTTCAAGAAATCAGTAATATATTTACTATGGTTTAAAAAATTTCCATAATATTTTTGATAAATTTGAAGCCCTAAAAAGAAGTTCAATTCTCCCATCATACTCATTACAAAATTCATTTTTCCCAAGTTTTGAAAAATAATTTCAAAGTTTTGTATTGTTTGAACTAAAAATAACACCATCAACATAAATTTGAACTAATAATATATTAGAACAAATGGTTTTATTAAAAAGAGTTGGATCTTCTATTCTAATAGTAAATCCATTTTTCAAAAGAAACGAACTTAATATTTTATACCAAGCTCTAGGTGCTTGTTTAAGACCATAAAGATCTTTAGTAAGTTTAAAAATCGAATCTGGTTTTTTTAGAGTTTTCTAAACTAGGTTGTTGTTCAATATAAACTTCCTATATTAAATAGGCATTTAAAAAGGAAAGTTTAACATCCATATGATATAATTTAATGTTCATATGAGATACATAAGCTACAATAATTCTAATTATTTCTATTTTATCCACTAGGGAAAGGGTTTCATTATAATCTATATCTTATTCTTAATTATATCCTTCAGTTACTAATCTGGCTTTGTTTCTAGTTATAATACCTTGATCATCTTGTTTATTTCTAAAGACCCACTTAGTTCCTATAACTAGATAATTTGATGGTCTTTCAACTAATTCCCAAACTTTATTCCTTTTGAATTGGTTTAGCTCATCTTGCATTGCTAACATCCAACTCTCATCTTCTAAGGCTTCTTCAAAATATTTAGGTTCTAGTTGAGATAGAAAGACAGAGAATTCAACAAGGTTTCCTGTATTTCTTCTAGTTCTTATTCCTTTGTCTGGGTATCCTATTACAGTTTCTAAAGGATGATTATTTAAGCTTCTTGAATTTCTAGGTAAAAAACTTTTAGGTTCATTAGTATCATGTTCTTCTGAACTGAACTGAATTTTATTTATGTTATTATCAAAATCACTTTTTAGGTTTTCAAGTCTCATGTTGTTAGAGGAGTAAGTAGTTTCATTAATTTGATCTTTCTCTTTAATAAAAGGTTCAGTTTCATAAAATTTCACATGAGATAATTCTTCAACAATCCATAACTTTTTATTAAACACTCTATAGGCTTTCGAGGTAGCAGAATATACTAAAAATATTACTTCATTTTCTTTTGGATTAAACATACCATGATTATCATTGGTGTTCAGGATATACACCTTACATCCAAAAAATTTAAAGTACTTTACCTTAGATTTTATGTTATTCCAAAGTTCATAAGATTTATTTTTGAAAATAGGCAGAATTAAATCTCTATTCATGATATAGTAGGATGTACTTACAGCTTATACCCAGAAGTAGGTAAGTAGACTATATTCATTCAGCATAGTTCTATACATTTCTTGAATAGTTCTGTTTTTTTTTCAACAATTCCATTTTATTAAGGTGTTCTTGGTGTAGATAAGGTGTGTTTAATACTCAGATTTGAAAAAAAGGAATTAAATTCCCAATTCTCAAATATCCACCATGATCAATTCTTAATAAAATTATCTTAAAAACTTTTTCATTTTGAACAAATTTACAGAAACTTTCAAAAACAGTAAAAGATTTAATTTTGAGTTTTAGAAAATAAATCCAAGTAAATATAGAGAAATCATCAACCAAAACATATACATATAATTTTCCTTCCAAAATTTCTAATCTTGATGGTCCAAACAGATCCATGTGGATAAGTTCTAGAGGTTTTTATGTATCAATTATATTTATATATTTGAAGAAAGACTTGTGTTGCTTGCTAATTTGGAATGAATAAAGAAATATGTCACTATCAAACTTATGAATAGGTAAATCAGAAGCTAACTGTTTCTTAGATAATTTATGTAAAGCATAAATATTACAATGACTAAGGCTTATATTTCATATCCAAGACCCATTTATCTTAGCAGTTAAATAATTCATTTTTTATTTACACATGAAATTTAAATCCAAAGTATAAACATTATCAGTTCTAGGTGATCTAAACTTAGTAGTTTATCTTTAAACATAGAACATGAATTGTTAGAAAAATCAACATAATATCCATCATCACATACTTGAGAGATACTTATCAGGTTATGCTTCATCCCTTGTACATATAGTACTTTTTTGATTGAGTTTTTTTGGATCTCTAATAGTTACAAGTCCAATTATCTTTCCTTTTGAATTGTCACCATATGTTACTAGAACCCCATCTATTTGAGTCAGTGTATTGAATTTTGAAGAGTTTACACTCATATTACTGGAACAGTCACTGTCCATATACCATATATCTTTCCAATTTCTATGATCTGTTTGTTGGACTCACCTGTTATGATAATCCCAAATCATGTTTCTTTTATATGATAACTGTGTTTCATTAATATTCTTAGTTTTTATCAAGTAATAACTATGTATTTTTTAATCTCAATTCTCTCTCATTTAAATCTTATAGTGAAAAAGTTCTCTAAGTAAAAGGTCACCGATAGAGGTTACCGATAGAGTATACTGATAGAAGGGCACCGATAGAGGTTACCAATAGAGGTTACTAATAGAAGGTCACCGATAGAGGTTACCACTGAGGAAACCCACCGCTGAATTATCAATTCAAGGTCATCACTACGAGTATATCGTTCAAAGGATATTGCTCTAAAGGTACATATAAAAGTTACTACTACAAGGCTACCAATGAAATCTATCGATGAAAGCTACCGATGAAAGCTACCGCTAAAGGCTGCCACTGAAGGTTACCGCTGAAGGCTACCGCTGAAAGCTACCGCTGAAGTCTACCATTGAAGGCTACCAATAAAGGCTACTGTTGAAGGATACCATTACTAGTCTATTAATACCCACTCTTCTACTCCATACCTTTTCAATTTCTTTATGATTATTCTAACGATCATATTTGGTAACTTTAATGCTTCTAAAATTAATTAATGATGATTGTAGACAAATCAAGAGAATGTATCTGGATACAATACGAGGTATAAGGAAGACCGCATGTGGTTTTATAATATCTATTATTGGACCTCAAATATAAAATCGAAGACCAAGGAAGTGAATACAGATGATAATAGAGAGAGAGTCACTACACGCTAGACATGAAGAACAAAAGAAGAACACAAGCACTCACACTGTGAACCCAAGAGCCTCAAGAAGACCATTTTGAGAGAACAAATTTAAGATTGTATTATGTGCATCATCAAATCTCTATCAAACCAAGAACCAGAACACTTATTACCTGGAAGCTATAACCAGGAGTTGCGACAATCTCTTTTGGAGACAACTTCCAAAGAAAGACTCAATCTACAATTTTTTCACTCCTAGGATTCAAGAGCTAAACTGCAAACACATAAAGCCTTTTAAACTCAATATTTATAACATTATATATATTGTGTTTATTATATTACATTTCTTAGAAGTGTGTGTTTTTCTATTACACACACTTTATACTATGCTTGAGCTGGAGGATACTGGAAATCCTCACATCAAACTTTACTTACACTTTTGTTTCCCATGTGCAGTTGTATTAGAGGGTGTGATCCCTAGATAGTTTGTGAAAGTTGTTTTAAAGCCTGATACAGGCTATGTATCAAGTTTATTTTTAATATAAACTTCTTGGTGGTAGGTGATTACCAAGTAGAGAGGATTAAGTATTGGCTTGAGACCGAACCTATGGGTTAATTCTTCTATGTACTATATTTTGTAATACTTTGTTTTTCTAATTTCCGCTGCTCATAATTTCCAAAAAAGAAAACTGTTTTATATTAACTATGATAGTTAGTTCTGGTTAGTGTGTGTATGTGTTTAATTCAGTAAACTTATTTGAAAAGTTGAATGAGTGTTTTAAACTGATTCAACTGAGGACTAATCACCCTTTGAGAAACTTGTTGACCAACTAAACATTTACATCTCTACTTCTTAAATTAATTGGGGTGTTTCCAAATTGGGGGATCTGTTTCATAAAGTTTTTAACTGAAATTTTAAGTAGGAACTCAATTCACCCCCTCTTGAGTTTCCACTCTGACCAACATTTGCTATCAAAGGGATAAATTTCTATTTCTACCATTTTAACTATTGTGAAAGTTTTTGAATTCTTTTCAACTATGTTTTTAGTTGTATCTTAAAGATCTTAAAATTTCTTTCATATGTATATTTTTGGTTCTTTAAATTCTAATTAACTATGTATAACTGAGTTGAGGATACAACTACCAACATGCCATCTTTCTTTAATTGTAATAACTATGCTCAGTGGAAATTAAAAATGAAAATGTATCTAGAAATCATGGGTCCTGAAATCTAGGACACAATTGAAGAACAACATGCATTTCCTGATACTACTAGGTACATATGGTCTCAGTTGACTAAAGCTACATATAACAATAACTATAAAGCAAAGAATGAATTGTACTATTCTCTAGGTGATAAAGAATTTAATAGAATATCTACCTATAAAACTGCATAAGAAATTTGGGATACTTTGCATATTTCCTATGAGGGAACAAGCAATGTTAAATAAATGACATTAAATACTTATACTATTAAATATGATAATTTTAAAATGAAGCCTAATGAACTTATATTTGAAATGTATCTCAGGATCAATGAAATAGTAAATACTATGAGTCTGATTGAGAAACTAGTGGATAACAAGGATCAGATTATGAGGTTGCTTCGATGCCTACCTGATAGATGGAGAGGAACTTCTGTTTCTAAACGAGAATCCTGTGATATAAGAAAGATATCGGTTAAGGAACTAATTAGAAAACTTATGATGTACGGATATAAGCTTAAGTTAAATTGATAATTAGACGAATAACTGAGAAAGAAATCTATAGCATTCAAGACTTCTACCTCAAAGAGAAAAGATAAAGAAAAAGTTCAAGTTCCTGTAGACAGTTCCACCAGTGAAGATTTAGATTTTGACAGTGATGATGAGATGGATCATCATACTAGGAGATTCCAAAAGTTCTACCAAAAGAAGAATTTCTTTAGAAAGTAAAACTATAAAGGAAGGTATGATAGTAAAGAAAAGTGGAAAAAGGATAGAAAATGGAAATACAATACAAATGTGATAGTCTGCTATGAGTGTAAATTAAAATTACATGTGAAGGCTGATTACCCCAAGCTGAAATTTAAGAAGAAATATGAAGAAAAGGGAAAGGTATATAAAAAGGACATGAAAGTTACTTGGAGTGGTTGATATTGAAAAGAACAAACATGAAAACCTGGGTTTCATGATAGAAACATCTAAGGTAATACCTAATTCTCCTATACATAATGCTTTCTATTTTGGGAATGAAAGTGAATCAAATAATGAGGAAGATATGACTAAAGATAAACTATTTGAATACTGTGGAATGATTGAGGATATTTTTAATGAACTTAAGGATAAATATAAATTATTTAAAAGACAACATGATTTAAATTCCAATTATAAGTCTAATTTGGATATTGAGAAAGAAAAAATTTCTCAGCTATTAAAAGAAAATACTGAACTTAAATTATCAAATGAGCAATTAAAAAGAGATCTTGAGAAGATTTGTGCAAGTAGAGATACCTCAACTCAATTTCTAGGGAAATAAATTGCTCTAAAATACATAACTAGTTTAAGATATCAACCATGAAATAGAAGGATTATTAAGAACAAATTTGTTCCAAAATTTGGACTGTTCACTGTTAGTTCAAGTTCTGGACCATATTTTGAAAAAAAAATCTCTAAGGGACCAAACAAAGTGTCCATGTATCAAAACATATATTTTGATTATAGGAAACCTGTAAGAAAAAAATGGGTTCCCAAAGTTTTACTTCCTAACCTCTTTTCACACAATAAAATTTGGGTACCAAAGTTACCCTATACTTAATCTGTTTTGTAGGAAATTTTTTTAAAGAGCTCCTGTAAGACCCTATGGTACTTGGATAGTGGATGTTCAAGACACATGACAAGGTATTATTCATGCTTAAAGAGACTAATTAAAGTTTATGTTGGATATGTTGCATTTGGTGATAATGCTAAAGGGAAGATCGTCAGGTTAGGCCAAATTGGTAACCCTAATACTATATTAATTTCAAAAGTACTTTTTGTTGATGGGTTAAAATACAATATATTGGGTATCTATCAGTTGTGTGATGGTGGTTTTAATGTTAAGTATGAAAATTATTCCTACAAAGTTTTTAATTCTATGAATGGTTTAATATCCACATCTCTTAGAAATGAAAATGTATATGCTATTGATTTAAACTCTCTAGTTGAGCAAAATGTTTCTTGTTTAAATGATCTTCATAAGGAATCTTGGTTATGGAATAGAAGATTAGGACACTGCAATGTGTAATCACTTATGAAATTGAATAGTAATGGTTTAGTTAGAGACTTACTTAAATTGGAATTCCCACTTAACAGAGTTTGTAATCCTTTTCAAAAGGGAAAACAACACAAAGTTTCTTTCAAACCAAAGAAATAAGTTTCCACTTCTCAACCACTTGAGTTAGTTCACATGGATTTGTTTGGACCATCAAGAGTTTCAATTTTAAATGGGAAGCACAATGTTTATGTTCTTGTAGATGATTTTTACAGATACACTTGGGTATACTTTCTTGCTCATAAAAGTGAATCATTTTCTTACTTCATTAAATATTCCAAGTCTGTAGAAAATCTTAGTGGACTTAGAATTAAGACCTTAAGAAGTGATCAGGGCCGTGAGTTTGAAAATCAGGAGTTTGAATATTTTTGCTCACATAATAGATATAATCACAATTTTTCTTCCCCTAGAACACCTCAACAAAATGGATTTGTAGAAATAATAAATAATACACTACAAGAGATTTCTCGTACTATGCTAAATGAGTATAACTTGCCTATCTATTTTTTGGCTGAAGCTATTAATAAAACTTATTACATCATCAATAGAGTCTTAATTAGACCCATTCTTAAGAAAACTCCTTACGAGCTATGGAATAATAGGAAGCCTAAGGTTAATTACTTTAGAGTTTTTTGGTTGCAAAGTCTTTATCCTTAACACTAGGGATAATCTTAATAAATTTTCATCCAAGAGTGATGAAGGAATTTTCCAAGGTTACTCAATCTCTATTAAA
Source organism: Viscum album (assembly GCA_963277665.1). Lineage (NCBI taxonomy): Eukaryota > Viridiplantae > Streptophyta > Magnoliopsida > Santalales > Viscaceae > Viscum > Viscum album. The sequence goes on along the minus strand of OY728143.1, from coordinate 1,648,787,138 downwards.
TCTTATAGAGTATTCAATAAGAGAACCAAATGTGTGGATGAATCAGTTCATGTAAAATTTGATGAGAATGATCGACATGAACCCAAAACCTCTCTTTAACATCTTGAGGAAGATATGTCAATTCCAGACCTTAATGATAAAGACAATGAACCCTTAGTGAAAACAACTAGTTCTGGGAATTTACAAAATTAGAGCATGTTGAATCTGAACCTATAGATAACCATGAGGAGTCTAGTTCAACTCTTTCTAGAGGTATTAGAACTCTCAAGAATCATCCTTTAGATGCTGTAGTAGGTGATCTAAATAGAGAGACACAAACTAGAGATTCTCTAAGAAACTAGGTTGAACATCAAGCTTTTCTTTCACAGCTTGAACCCAAAAATATTAATGATGCTATCAATTAATAATTTTGGGTGATATCTATTCAAGAAGAATTAAATTAGTTTGAAAGAAACAAAGTTTGATAATTAGTAGAAACACCTTAAGAAACTTTGACCATAGGCACTAAATGGGTGTTTAGAAATAAAGTTTATGAATATGGAAACATATTTAGAAATAAGGTTAGAATAGTTGCACAAGGATATAGTCAAGAAGAGGGAATAGACTAAGTGGTAACCTGTGTACTTATAGCTAGACTAAAGGCCATTAGGATACTACTTTCCTATGTTGCTCATATAAATTTAAAACTTTATCAAATGAATGTCAAAAGTTTATTTATAAATGGGTACATAGTTGAGGATTTATTTTTTAAACAACCCCCTGGTTTTACAAATCCCCATTTTTCAAATCTTGTCTTTAAACTTTGTAAATCCTTATATGGTTTAAAACAAGCTCCTTGAGCTTAGTATGATAGACTTAATTCTTTTCTTATTTTAAAAGGTTTTTTCTAAAGGAATAGCTAATCCAAATTTTTTTATTAAAAGGATTTCCAAAGATGTTTTAATAGTACAAATTTATATAGATGAAATTATTTTTGGATCCTCTAAAAATTATTTATGTACTAATTTTTCAAAGATGATGCAAGATGAATTTGAAATGAGTTTAATGGGGGAACTTAAAATTTTCCTTGGATTTCAAATTTCTCAAAAAAAATGGTATTGTTTTAAATCAATGTAAATATACTAAGGATATTCTGAAACATTTTGGTTTTGATAGTAATAAAGGTAGTGATACACCTATGGGTACCACTTATAAGTTGTACACTGATGAAACTGGTAAAACAGTGGATAAAACAAATTTCAGAGGTATGATCGGGAGTCTACTCTACCTTACTACTAACCAACCTAATATTATGTTCAATGTATGCATGTGTGCTCAATTTGAATCCAATCCCAAAGAATATCATATAACCACTGTTAAAAGTATTTTTAAATATCTCAAGTATACTACAAACTTAAGACTATTTTATCCAAGTGGACAATCATTTGATTTAATAATTTATTCAGATACTGATTTTTCTGGTTGTAAGTTAGATTGAAAAAGAACCTCTGGAACGTGTCACATTTTGGGAAAGTCACTAGTATCATGGTGTAGTAAGAAATAGAATTCTGTTGCATTATCCACTACCGAAGTTGAATATATAGCTGCTGCTAGTTGTTGTGCTCAAACTCTATGGACAAAACACACTTTACTACACTATGGATATCAATTCAAACATGTCTCTATAAACTGTGATAATAAAAGTGCTATTAACATCTCTAAAAATCTAGTATCTCATGCTATGACACATCATATTGATGTGAGACATCAGTTCTCGATAGATCATTATCAAAGAAGTGATATCACTCTTGAATTCATTGGAAATGAACATCAATTGGTAGATATATTCAGAAAACCTTTGAATTATGAGAGGATAAATTACATCAAACATGAGTTAGGTATGGTAAACTGTTAAGATAATACCTCACTGTTAGATCTCACCAATAATACCTCACTGTTATACCTCACCAACAATACCTCACCGTTAGACCTCACTGATAAGACCTCACCATTAGACATCACCGTTAGACCTCACCAATAAGACCTCACTATTAGACCTCACCAATAAGACCACACCGTTAGAACTCACCGATAATACCTCACCGATAAGACCTCACCATTAGGATCTCATCGTTGGACCTCACCATTGGACCTCACTATTAGCACCTTACTCATAGTCGACCTTACATGGGTCTAGGAATTCGTGTTTTTCTTCCGAAATTTGAAACGTTTTAATCTTATTTATCTCTTTTACTAGATTTTTTTTCTTCGATCCCTATATGATAAAAATAAAGTAAAAATCACATTTAGATCCACTTAAATCCTCTCCCGATCATCTTACTCCCTAATCATGGAACCTAACCTTCTGCTGAAACCCTCGAACAGCTCCAGACTGCAATGGAAATATAACGACCCACACTTTACATACATTGTTAATACTTCAAAATTGAAGCACTCTTATTACAACATATGACAAAACCACAAAGGACCGTATAGGTATAGTGTCTTTAGAAACTGGGGAAACATAAACAACTGATTCATAAATCTTCTACAGTGTCTCCCATTTATTTCATCATATCTAGGGTCCCTTTTAGCATATTCTACTTAATATCCATCTTCCTGACCTGGGGAAAAGAAAACATAAAAGGGTGAGCTCAAATGCTCAGCAAGGGCAAATAAAGGAAATAAAAATCATATCATATCTTTATGAAAATCAAAACCTGCAAAAGAGATCATAATATCTTAACATGGAATAAATCATAGAAGTGAAAATGAGATCCCCATAATCATAACATAAAACTTGAATCTTTGTGGCATGCACACATAATCATGGAAAATCATTTCTTGTTAGTCATGACTCATTGCCAAGACTATCTTAGTGGACAAAGTCCCTTTCTGAACCGAGTTCACTCCTCGTTTCAGTCCTGTATCACTGAACCGAAATAACCTTCCGTTCCAGCCATGTCTATCTCATGAGATATAAAATCATTACCCAATGCATTGGAGGGAGATATAGGTCCCACCCATCTTATAATGAATCCTTTCTTATGTGTGCCACATAATCATAAAAACATACATCATCGCATAAAACATATAACAAAAATGGGATTCTTGAAACATCATGACATCATAAATCAATTCATATATGATAAAGGAATTCATAAACATAATTCCATCACAACATAGTCAAACCAATGTAAAAAAAATATGGATAGAAACAGAACCCTTTATTATCTTAGATGGAAAATAATTTTGATAAAACACTTGAATTGAATTCTTGAGGAAAATATCCTTTCTTCTTCAAAAACATTTTTCCTTTCATAACATGTCATACAACTTTAAAATAAAAGAAGTTGATTAAAAATAAACTTGAAAACTTGTAAAGGAAGCTTCTTTGAAGTAATGTTTTAAAAATCCATTCATGCCGTATAAGTTAAAAAAAAACATTCTTCGTACTTTTGTCGGAAAAGTCAAAAAGTACCTCGTACGGAAAAACGACAAAAGATTCCTTTCATATTCTTTACTAAAAACTCACCTAAGGGTAAAATTGGATTTAAACTATTTCAAGTGCATGGAAACAATATTAAATATTGAGGGAACATGGATGTGGATGATAAAATACACCCCAGTAAATACTTACGAATAAACAATCTCGGATAAAAATGAGATTGTGATATTTCCCTTACCTTAGGTCCGATTTGCTTTGTTCGTGTCCGAAGCTCCTGTATAATGGTTTAAATAATGTTATTGACTTATTCCAGAATCAAACATATTGATATGAGATCATATATGGTCATATTATTAGCTTCTTGTTAGTAATATTTCATTGTTACTTGTTACTCGGGTCTTTATAACTTTTTGTTCTTATGCGTGTTTTGTCGAATAAATTCTTATTCTTATCTTTAGGTTATAGATAATTCATTTCCAGAATGGTATTAGTGTAGTATATACCATATTCATTCATTCAATTCATTTATACAATCATTATGAAATGAAGATCATGTAGAACGAGTCGCATCACATCGTGGAGACGGTATTCCGTACGTACGCACGAGTGATGATATCGTTCCTATGATCGTGGAATTGTATTGGAGTATATATATATATTATTTCAGTATCAATATTACTTAATAATAATCATATATAGTTACTCATTACACCATTATACCCATCCTTGTAAGGTGATGGTGGAAAATAGATTACACCACGGCGTGGAGACGGTATTCCGTACGTACGCACGCGCGGTGATTTCATTTTTCCGTAGGATGGATAGAAGGTGAATTAGGGTTGTTTCATATTTATAATAACATATCAGTATGTAAGTAATACTGATGTTATTACTTTATCATGAAACAACTAAAGAAGAAGAAGTTGAAGAAGAAAGAAATTGAAAAGATCGGTAATGGATATTACCTCTTCTTTGGAACGCCTCTTTGAATCCTCCACTTAAGGAACTAAGATTGGTCTTTGGAGAAGACCAGGACCTCTAGGATTATTCTAGGGAAGTGGAGAGGAGAAAATGGCAGGGGTTAGCCGAGATTGAGTGCTCAATTTGGTGTGAGGAGGAGGGGGAGGAGGTGCCCTTTTATAAGGGAGGAGAGGGGCACCTTAGGAATATCTCACAATATTATTTTATATTAAAGTCAAAATCGGTTTATAATGGTTCCAAAGGGTCTTATTTAGAAGCTAAAGTGGGGATGGGTCTAAATCCTATCAACCAATAGGATTTAGACAAGTTTAGGGTATTATTTTAACCTTATCAATTAGATTTAACTCTAAGTTAATTAATTTAACTTTTACCGTGTCTTTTTGTTTTCTTTCACTATATGGTTAATACACTTACTATAACATGCCAAACGAACCCCAAATTGTTTATTATTAATATATATATTCTTATCTAAGTCATTTGGCCGAACCTTAGATTTTTAGGAATAAAATAACAATTAATAATATAATATTTGATTTAAAAACTATTTTGTGTCAATTTTGACACTATTTGATATATGATTTGTTTGAAAGTCATAACAGAATTATATGTTCGAACCAAGTTGATTAAATCAACACTAATATATCATATTAACCTAGAAAATTAGTGGAATTCATAAAAAGTCTCAAATTACATTTATTTTTGTGTTTATAACATCAATTATGTCAATATTTCATTAATAAGATAATTACTGCATCATCTTTGTGTCATAAATAAATTATATTATTTGATGTCTAAAAATTACAAATAAAATACCATCATGTAGGAAATCTTTTTAGCTTTCTAATGAATATTTACAATCGAATTTATCTTATGTATAACCCCATATTAAAAATGATTTACTTATTAAACATTGATTTTAACTATTTTAACCCTTCTTTAAATAAATTAATAATAAATGTCCTAATCTAATCCAAGTGGGCCTAAATGGTCATATTTTATTCCTAAGTTTGTTTTTGGTCGAATTACACTTGTACAATAGAATTAGGACATGTGTTAGGGTAATATTAATATCATATTTACCCTTAGTTACCCTATTTACTATTAACCGCGGTAAAAATAGTAAAAAGTTACTATTCACCAAAAAATTATTTTCATCTCATTGAACCACATTTTAGTCCTTGATATTAACCGTGTCTCTCGGATTTTTGAAATTCCATTCACAGAAGCGGTAAAATTAAGTTTTATGCAAAATTCAGTTTTTAACCTACCACTTAGTGGTTTCACTATTCATCAAAAATTGAAAGTTTTCAGAAAAATACCAAAATTTCACCCTAGGCTAATTTCGATATTCTGAGTCCAAAAATGAAGTCCATTTTGAAAAATAAAATTTATAAAATTTCAAAAAGTGGTTATTACTATTCATAACGGCTAGTTTTAATAGCATATTGTTGTTTAGTGAAACTCGGTATTGCGTACGACGCAAGCTATCGAGGAAGGTCGCGATTGCGTGTAAAGCAAGCCAAGCAAGTGTTGTATAGAAAAAGATTCCTTTGATGATTTATATAACATAAAAGTCTCGGGTGTTACAGGAAAGGCAGAAGATATCGATGGTTGGTGATGAGGTAGATGTGATGAACCCTAAGATACCTCAATTTGGGTCTAGTAGTGGAAGAAAAGTTGTGGTGAAACTGATCAATACACATTTTTTGAAGAAGGAAATCATGGCAGAAAAGGAATTAAGTTCAGAATGGCTACTGTCTTGTAGGTCTCTGGTGCTGAAGACACTTAAAGCCCAGGATTGGGTAGAATGTCTTAAAAATAACAATGAACCATACTACCCGATTCTAGTGAATGAATTTTATGAATCTTTGAAGTTCGAGCAGTCTGAGGATGACAACTGAATGTCTTCAAAGGTAAATGGTGTAAGTTTGAGCTTCTCCTTTATTGAATAGGATGAATGGTTAGGAGTCCCACATGAAGGCATTTTTTATTACTACTCTAGAGTGGTGCCTCCCACCAGTGAGTATTTCTGCTAGGAAGAGGCTTTGGATGAGTTGATAGGGAATGGAATCCCTAGAAAAGTGATTGCTGCTGAAATGGAAGGAAGAAATAGGTTACTTTTTAAATTTTTTCAACATGTTTTAAGTCCCAAGGGAGGGGAATTTTCCACCTTGAGGTATCAAGACATAGTTCTATTGTATCTGTTGAAGCATGGAAAGAGGATAAATATTTGTAGATTGTTGGTGATTCAGTTAGAGGATATGACTAGGCTAAGTTCAAAATAAAATGCTTTATTTCATTCCAAGTTGATATCATTGATGTTGAGAGTGAAAGGTGTTTCTGGAAATAAAGAGGAAATGGTAGTTGTACAGGACAACTTTTTCATTGCCAAAGTGATTTGAAAATTTATGAAGATAAGATAGAACCCTTGAAAAAAATGGGTGAATGATGAGGCTAAGATATATGAAGAATTCAACCCTGTTACCAATCCTACTAGGACAAAGAATAAAAGAGATCCAGGTTTAAAACATGATGAAGTGGAACCAGTTTATTCAGATGAAGAAGTGGAGGCTGTTGGTGTACAAGAAAGAGAGGATTCTCCTGTAGATAACAGGAGTGATTCTGAACTTTCCTCAAGTCCTCATGCCAATGGTGTATCCTTTGGTGAGCCTAGCCCACCAAAGAGATTTCCCAGAAGAGAGGATGTCTTAAGGGATAGTGATGATGAATATATAGTATTTACAATGACACACTATTCTCCTGGCTCACCTCTCTCCTCTCAGTGCCGCTTCTCCTCCTAGGGTTTCCGTGGCCCTCCTCGATGGTGATTCATATTCATCTTCTCTTCTACTTATTCAGATTTCCTCCTCTCTGATTCACTTCTTCTCTTTCATTTTCTCCTCTTCCTGGTGGTTCTCTCTTCCTTGGGTTTTATTTTTCCTCTGTTGCACGCTTTGCAGGGTTTCTTCCATGGCTCTTTCAGTCCCGTTGAAGGATGCTTGCTGTCTAAGCCCTCAACCTCTCAAAACCTGCTCTACCCTCACATTCCTATGTGCCTCTCCTGGTCGGAGTCAGAGCGATGGTAATAAGGAGGGTTTGGGATATGTGTTTTGGTGGTCAATGGGTTTCCAGGTGCTCCCGAAGTCAGATTTCTTTTGTTATGTCAGTTACTAGTGTTCCTCTTCATCGATGATGCCTGTGCTCAAATCCCTTAGCCGCCCAATACCTTACTCTAGCCTCACGTTCTTCTGCGCCCTTCCAAGTTGGGTCTGGAGTGGTGGAACTACGAGGTTTTGGGATGTGGGTCGGCGGCCGATGGTTCTCTATGCGCAACATGCGTTTGTGTTCTATTGTGAGGGCGATTTCTTATTTTGTCAAATCTGTTTGATGTTTCTTACTCATAGAAATTGACGAAGGTTTTTTTGGTTGTTCTTAGATATCTTGATCTGTTATTCTTGCTCGATAAAATTTTCGATTTGTGTTCTAGATTCTGTTATTTTCAGTTCTGGTGTGGTGTCAAATGTTGACGTTGATGGTGGCGATGAGGGTGAAGCGACGATGATGTGGGTGATTTCCGCGATGGATGCTGTGTGATGAATCAGTAACAATGATGAAGTGGTGTTTTTTAGGCGACGATGAAAGCGGGTACGGCGATGATGATGGATGGAGATCAAGACTGTGAATTCGATGATGCGAGCATATCCCAAAAGTGATCTCCTTGTTTGGTGTGTCTGGATTTTGAATTTCACTCTCATCTTTGAATCCCGCTAGCTGTGTTTTTTATGTTCTGGTTACCGCTCACCTCAAAGCGGTATTTTTGAAAATCAAATAAAAATTTATTTGGCCGTATGGATAGTGATGATGATGAAAACAGTGAAGAAGAAAGAGAAGATAATGTCTTAAGAGACAATATTGTTAGAGAGACCTCATAGGAGTATGAAGCTGACACTGATCTTGAGGAATTTGAAGCAGCTATTGCTGAAAGTGAAGAAGAATGCATATGTATCAGTCCCTTGATAGGATATACAGAATTGGTAGAGAGTGAAGAGAAAGAGAATATTGAATCTATTGGAGCTAAAATTTCTATGGTTGTGGTTGAATATTCTGTAGAAGAAGTATCCATGGACTCTCCTATTGCTGTAGTTGATCAAGGAGGAATGGCAGAGTTAAATATCATTGACTAGAAGAATGCTCCAAGTGAGGAGGAGGAACGTATTTCCATAGGTTCAATTTTTGTTTCTCATGGAATAGAGGATTGGTAAGAAGATCCTGTATTCTTGGTCTTGGGATTAGACTATGGAGACTCTAAAGATGACAAGACTATCTGAATCCCTCTAATTCCTTCTATTTAAAAAACCACTATTGTACGGCCAGTGGTTCTTATACCTCGAGATTATGTGAATAAGGATTATTTAGAATCATTAAAACCAGATTTGAAGAGACACTTTTATGAGTGATCTATTGAGATTGAGAGACCAGTGGCTCTCAATCAAGAAGTTGTGGCATATTCCTTAGAAAGAGTAATCTCCACCTCTCACTCAAACATTCTATATGAAGTGAAGGAATGTCAGAATCAAGTCAGAACCATGGAAGAATCTATGGAATCTGTAAAACAGTCTATTTTGAGTTTGGACTCATATATGGATACAAGGGTTCAAGTGGAAAAAGACCTTAAGTTTGTTAAGAGTGTTGTTTAGCAGATAGTCATTGTGTTTGAGGAATTTAAAAAGTCTATGGAGGCACATGTGAGTGGACAAGATGACGATATGAAAATATTGATCAGTGGTTTGACCAAGACTTTTTAAGGAGATAATAGCTTTTACAATGGCACATATGTGTGCATATACTTCCTCTTCCGCCTCTCCTCCTGTTAATCTATAATCTTTTAGGTCAGTTGTTTTAGAATAAGTGGAGAAGTTCTCTGGTGAAAGTACCTTAGACCCTCAGTCCATGACTCAGATCGTTTCCACTACCAGAGACATTGATAATCTTGTGGGAGATTACTTAAGGGAGACTACTCAAGATCATAAGGCCATCAAAGAGAAATTTTATTTCTATTACAAAATGGTGTACACTAAACATTAAGTGGATGTTCACTTCAATAATCTGTTAGAAAACTTAAAGATCCCACCTGTCACTCGGGATTTTAAGGATCAAGTTAGCAGTATTAGACAATTGACTCCTGCCTTGGATAAATTCATGGAGAATATGGATGATTTATCTCAACTATGGAAAGAGGAGGAAGCATAATTATGGATTTCAGGAATCTCCTTTTACCCTTCCTCCATGTGGACTGCACTCCCATTATTATTCCCCCAACATTACCTTCTTCCTTAGCTGCCTCAGGCTCTCCGAGTGTTGTACCTTTGATGACTCCTGCATAGGCCATCAGAATCTTGACTCCAATGATTCTTCATAGATCTACTCATTATCGGTTGACTAATGCCTATGTAGCATCTCCTCTTACCTTGTTCACTACCATCCCTAGGGTTGTCCCTCTATCTTTTGAACTTGTCGCCTCATCTTCCAAAGACAAATCTACATTGGACATTTTTGATGTGGATTGAATGTGGGGTGTCTTAGATGATAGGGATTTTGTAATATTTTTTTTATATTGTCCTCTTGTATCATTAATAAAAAATCTTTGATTGTATCCTTCTTAACATTACATATTTTTGCTAATCACAAAGGGGGTGCATCTTAAGCCTATATATATATTCAAAAATAAATGTGGTTCAAATTTATGCTCTTTCAAGTCCAGATACATAATATATGTATACTATCATGAAAAATATGATTAACCCTGATTCACTAATACTTTAATCTAAAATTTAATTAACATAATTTTTGATTATAAATAAGGGGCAGACTATTGGAATCACCTGTTTTGATAATCCCAAATCATGTTTATTTTATATGATAATCATGTTTCATTAATATTCTTAGTTTTTATCAAGTAATAAGTATGTATTTTTTAATCTCACTGCTCTGTTGTTTAAAGCTTACAGTGAAAAATTTCTCTAAGTAAAAGGTCACCGATAGAGGTTACCGATAGAGGTTACTCATAGAAGGTCATCGATAGAGGTTACTGATAGAAGGTCACCGATAGAGGTTGCGGCTAAGGAACCTCACTGCAGAATTATCAATGCAAGGTCATCACTATGAGTATACCATTCAAAGGTTATTGATGTAAAGGTACCAATAAAATTTCAACTATACGATTACCGATGAAAGCTACTGATGAAAGATATAGATGAAAGATACTATTAAAATCTACCACTGAAGGCTACCGCTGAAAGCTACCGCTGAAGGCTACCACTGAAGGCTCCCGCTGAAGGCTACTGCTGAAGGCTACCATTGAAGGATACCGTTGAGAAGGATACCATTACCAGTCTAATGATACCCACTATTCTACTCTATAATTTTTCAATTTCTTTAATATTATTCTAAAGGTCATATTTGGAAACTTTAATGCTTTTGACATTAATTAATGATGATTGTAGACATATCAATAGATTGTATCTGGAGATAGTACGAGGTACGAGGAAGACTGCATGTGGTTTTACTATTCCTATTGCCAGACATCAAATATAAAATAGAAGACCAAGGAAGTGAAGAAAGACAACACTTGAGAGAGAGTCACTACATGCTAGATCTGAAGAACAAAAGAAGAACACTTTTACTCACACTGTGAACCCAAGAGCCTCAAGAAGATCATTTTGGGAGAAAAAATTCAAGACTGTCTTATGTGTATCATCAAATCTCTGTCAAACCAAGAAGAAGAACACTCATTACCTAGGATCTAGAACTTGGAGTTACGAAACTTTGGTTTGGAGACAACTTCCAGAGAAAGACTCAATCTACAATTTCATCACTATAAAGAGTCAAGAGCTGAACTGCAAACACATAAATCCTTCTAAAATCAATCTTTATAATATTATCATTATTGTGTTTATTATATTACATTTCTAAGAAATGTGTGTTTTTATATTACACACACTGTCTCCTATGCTTAAACTAGAGGATACTAAAAATCCTCACATAAAACTTTACTTACACTTTTTTCCCACGTGTAATTGTGGTAGAGGGTTTAAGCCCTGGACAATTTGTAAAAACTGTTATAAATCCCAATAGAGGCTATATATCAAGTTTATTTTTAATATAAACTACTTGGTGGTAGGTGATCACCAAGTGGAGAGGATTAAGTCTCAGCTTGAGACTGAAACTCTTGGTTAATTCTTCTATGTACTATATTTTGTAATACTTTGTTTTCCTAATTTCCGCTGCTCATAATTTCAAAAACAGAAAACTATTTTACATTAACTTTGATAGTTAGTTCTGGTTAGTGTGTGTATGTGTTTAATTTAGTAAAACTATTTTAAAAGTCAAATGAGTGTTTTACACTAATTCAACTGAGGACTAATCACCCTTTGAGAAACTTATTGACTAACTAAACATTTATATCTCTACTACCTCAATTAACTGGGGTGTTTCCAAATTGGGGGATCTTTTTCATAAAACTTTTAATAGAAATTTTAAGTAGGAACTCAATTCACCCCCTCTTGAGTTTCCACTTCAACTAAAACTATTTCCTACAAAGGAAATTTAAAAAAGAGTTTTTTTGTACCCATATTCTTTTGTGTCCAGTAGTGATAGCTAGAAAAGATCTGGGAATCCATATTTTCTTTGTTTTTCCATAACTCATATTTACTTTAGATAATTTATTTGAAATAAAAGCCTTTTTTAATTCACTTATTTGAGGATTTCTTAAATAATAATTTTTTTAGATGCCCTTCTATTATACAAAAATGATAGGTAATATTTTTTGAGTTGAGAACAAAATAATTTTTATATAGTTAATATTTTTCATATTTACTTATTATACCAAATATTTTCTTTTTAATGAAATTTTTACCAAGAATTTCATACAGAATATTTTCTCTTTTTGTAAAGAATAGAGCATCAATTTTGTAAGTTTATAATTCATCTTGTAATTATTTAATCTTATTTTCACGATCAATACAGTTTGTGGTAGATGAGTTAAATTTTTCAATTAACTATTGATGTTGCTTAAGTAAGGCATCTATTTCTCCTAAAATAGCATTGTGAATGTTTTTTAAAGATTTTTTTCTTTAATAAGGAGTCATATTTTCCTTCTAGATTTTTTGTAGACAACGAATTTATTATTTGAATAATTTGAATCATAATCAGAATTAGATGAATAATAGGTTTGTACCTTATATTCTTCTACCATGAATCACATATTTGCTTTCAGATTTGATTCTTCCTTTTCTGAATTAGATTTTATTAAGATTTTGGAGTATTCATATACACTCCATGTTGCCTTAATGACTCTTTTTTCCTTGATATTCATGATTTACTTTTTTCTAATATGTTTTTTCTTTCATTCTCTTTTCACCTATTAGCTGGGGAAAATCAGGTCTTATATGACCTAATTTCTTACATTCATAGCATCTGACTTCCCTAGAGTATTTCTCATCCCTTTTGAAAGGATTTCTGAATCCTATTTTCTTATTATAAAACTTGATAATCTTTATAGCTAATTGATCCAATTCCATTTCAGAATCAGATGCATCTGAATTCATTTATTCTATGAATTATTTTTTTATTATTTTTCCTTGCTTTTGAGATGTTACCTTTAGATAAGTATTAACCTTTTTCACTAAGACTTATGTTATTCATATTCATCTTGCATTTAATCTTCATATACCGTTAGTGTCCCAATCAGTTCTCTCATTGTCTGATTTTTGACAGGTGATGATTGTTTAATTGCCACTGATATACCATGTCATTTAATAGATAATACTCTTATCACTTTCCAAGCTTGATATTATTATTTGATAGGATCACCTAAGGTTATAATATTATTTAAAATATTTTTAAACCTTATATTCATCTGAATGATACTTTCTCTATGAAGCATTCTGAATTTATCAAATTTTAGTTTTGTTGTTGTGTACCTCATTTGTCTTATATTGTATGCTCCTTCATATGAAACTACAACAGTTTTCCACATTTCATAAGTAGTAGGACATTGTGAGACACAGTTTAATTCATCTGGTCCAAGACCACAGATAATATCATTCATATATTTATAATTCGTGTCATAGTTAGCCCCTGTAGCAGCAGTCCAAGAGTAATGATCATAGAGTAGAATTTTAATGAAAGATTCTTCAAATATATAATCAAATGTGATTTCCAACATCCATAGTTTTCACCGTTGAAATAATGAGCACAAACTATTGAAATTATTTCTCTTTAACCAATCATTTCCATATTTGTATAGACCTTATACTTTTAGATTGTTATAGACTTTTTCCAAAATATCTCCTCTAATACCAATTGTTAGGTCAGAATATAAAACTATACACAAGAGAGGGTTGAATTTTGTCTTTTCAAATTCTTTTACAATTATGCCTCTTCATGTTGACTGATGATTATATAGATAAGTAGTGTTTATCTTCTGTATGAAATTATGAGCAGTAGATAAAAACTGAAATATTGAACACATATATTTATTTTGGTTAGTGCATAAATATCCCCTAGTCCACTACACTAGTTACTCTATCTATGAGTTTGCTGAATTTCACTAGTCATGTCCTCATATCATAAGACCAATCTATAACTGAGTGCAGGAAGTTAACAACTTTATAAGAAGGACTAAAAATAGAGTATTCTATTTCTATAACATAGAACTAATAAACTACAACTTAGATCGAGTATATGACACTCCAACACAACTGAGTACGAGTATTTGAAACTCTCAATAAAAAGATATTTATTATAAAGGGTTCTGGTTGAACTTTACAGTTGAACAACTGATGGTAGATGAATTTTCCTCTTTAGAAAATAGTTTTTTCAGGAAAGAACAGTTTTGAAGTTATCTGATTATAATAGATCTTTGAAATAACAATTGCAATGAATAATATTAGTTGATTTACAATAAATACAAAATTTTGAATATGTATATTTCCACTGTATCCTCTTCTTTAGAAAAATAGAGTCTGGTTGATTGTTGCAGTAGATTTATATAAGATCTTCATAAGAATGCGGTTTCAATCATGAACCTGTGTCGAAATATATGGCTTAATATATATCTCAATATTTTTTTTCTTTGAATCACACACACATATATATAATAAATACACTGATATAATAAGTAATGTAGAGATCCTGTCTTTTTTAATTCAGATCTAAGAAATTTTCCTTGATTAAATGTAAGAATTAAAATTCCTAAGACATCTCTAGGTAGTCGAATATTTCCTTAAGAATAGGTTAGAATTTATCAAATTAATACGATTCTTTGAATTAATCACAATAACCTTTGAATTATTCAAAAAAAATATTTAAATCGGCCTAATATTATGTAAAGACCATTTCATGAAACTCTGATAAAATCGTAAATTCAAATCTTCAGTGATGAAAAGTCAAACATAAAGTTCCTTTATAAAACAAAAAAACACCAAATGTAGGGTTCAACTACGTAGCGTTCATTCTTAGAATATAAGTTTGACAACATAAGGTTGATCAAAAAATTAAGGTTGATGATCTACACATTTGATTCTCAAACGTATGGTTCCATACTTAAGTAGGGTTCTTTAACCATACTTTTCCTCTTTGTCAAATGTAAGGTTTCATTGAAACGTAAGGTTCTTTATGTATACGTTTATATCAATGTAGGGTTGATTAACCATATGTCCTTATCTTTCTACATAAGGTATAATAAAAACATTGGGTTTGTTCCTTATGTTACATTTATTTAATGTATGGTATGAACCGTGTTTCCAGAATATGGTTAGAAGTATTCCTAACACTTTGATGAATATTCCATGAAAACAATAAGCTTGCATATATTTCCAAAATAAGGAATATAGTGAATATTAATTTCATGAAATACACTTAAAGTAATATCATTAGTAAAACCAACAAGAGTATTTGTGAACATCAAAATCAATATGATTTATAGAGTATTGTTGATACAATACATTCCTAACAATCTTCCCCTTTTTGATGATAAAAAAACCCGTAAAATTAATAATAGAATTTAGAATTTTGAAATCAATTGAAAAGAAAATAATTCGATATTCAATTTCATAGAATTATTTTGATAAACAGAAATGAAAATAAATGTTTGTGTTATCTAAATTTTTCTCCATTTCTACAATATAAAAAATAAAGTATAGAAATGAATAAAATACATTTAATTTTGCACAGATCTGTAAGTGAATGTTATAATAATATGTTTAAATAAATAAGGTTGGATTTTTTGCTTCTAGACATATACATAAAATAATATTAAATATTATACACAAAAATAAGAAATAAAGAGATTTTATTGATAAAAAATTGTATAAATAAAATAATTAGTTTGATTGGGAAATAGGTTTAGTCAAATGAAATGGTTTGGGTACAAAATATTGGGTAGGAGTTGGCTTGGTTAAGGTTCTAAATATTTTGAGTAGCTTCAATGATATCTTTCAACTCATCCATCTATAACCACAACTTCTTCATTAGACTATCCCCCAATTGTATAATTAAAACTCTGGAATCTTGATTGATATGAAAATTCTCAACAAGACTGACTTTCAAAAAGTCCTAGAAACTCTATTTTTTCTGCATAAACTTATCTAACTTTTCTATGAATTTGTTCAGTAGAAATTTGATACATTTTTAATTATGAGTCATTTGGTCAACTAGAAATTTCTAATTTTCAAACAGAACTAACAAAGGGGAACTATTTCACTGAGGATTTTGAAGACAATCATTCATATCGACCATGACATAGGTGATTTACTGAAACCTTAGAATCAGATCTGGACTGGTAATAGAAGCAGAGGTATATGTATTGGTATGACCAAAATTACTTTTGATTAATTCAAACTAACTCCCTAAATACCACTTTAGATCATTAAAACCTGTCTAAGAAACAACTTCTAGTTTTATCTTTCCAACTTCATTCAACATGTCTCTCTTGAAATCATCAAACTCCTTCTTGGAAAAAGAATTTTATTAAAGATCCGGTATCTTTTTATTTTCAACTTCCATCTCTTTTTGAAGATTGTAATACTATTCTTGAGACTTATTAAACTTTATTACAATCTCTATAACCCGATTTGATAGGGAATATGATGTCCCTTCTTCTAGATGTTGTGACTGACCAACTGCCACCATTTCTGGAGATTTTGAAGGAGATTTTTTCATAGAATTCTCCACTGGTTTTTAAATTGATTCTTCACTTAAATAAGACAAACTATAAATAATTTAAGTTTTTTATTTAGTTGTAGATTTATTTATTTCATCCACATGATCAAAAATAGAGAATAATAAATTCTCAACAATTTCTGTAGCCACATTTTTAGTTCTGATCAACTATTTCTCTCGCTGAACAACTAGTTCTTCATCCTAGAAAACTAGTAAATCAATAGTCTACAGATCTATTATCTGGATTTCAACATGTTGATCTTCCTCAAGAAAAGTCTCTTCTAGATGTACTGATTTGGTACCCTCACCTGAACCCAACACTGGTTCTACAACAAGTGTATCTACTCTTTTTCACGGTTTTACAACCAATTCTTCTTACACAACCACTTCTTCCTCATCCTATTTTTATTCTCCAAAAAGCCTTAATTTTATTTGGGTTGTCTTGGAATGTCCTTCACCATGAGTTTCACCAATTACTTCATTCATAATTTCACTTTTCTCCCCCTAAGAAAAAGATCACGATCTTTGCTGGTCATCTGCACTAATTGGTAAGAGTTTTCCATTAATTGTTCTCCAATAAAAACCTAACTTCCTCAAGGTTCCCGCATTGAGAACATTGTTGTGATAAAATTTAATTTTAGTATCTATTAATCAAATCATTCCTTTATTAAACAAAATTTGAGAAATTATCCTTCCAAAAGGATAAAAAAGTCATCCTAGCATCTGGTTGAAAACAATAATTTAAATATATGAACATATACCTTAGAAAATTCTTCTTAATTTCACTCATAATCAGAAACATGATGTACATGTCTGGATATGGAATATTCTCCATCTCATCCATTCTAGGAGTAATTCCTGTTTGAATAAATTTAACTGAGATTTTATAGTCTTCCTTGATATCCTTGAAAAACATTTTTCTAACATTTTTGGAGAAAAAAATAAATAGATAATGTCTTCAGATTTATAGTTCTTATCTCCGATAGACCTTATATTGAAATGAAACACTCCCTCATGAGGATAGTTCAAGAGTTGAGAAAGTTCAGTTGAAGAAACCAAAAAGTCCTTATCTTCTATTATTACAAAAACTATATCTTCAATATCACCAAAACTAAACTGAACACTATTATAGAAATACTTGAGTTATAACTCATAAAGGAATTCTGATTTCACCTCATTGAACATAGATTCAAATCCCTAAAAATCTAGTGCTTGCTTCAGGAGTAAATTTGTTTGATAAATACATTCATAGTCAACTAATTTTCCTTATAGAATATTTCTTCCATAATTTTTCTGATGCTTTAGGTTGCTGGCTTCAAATTATTCAGTTCTCTTAGTTTTTATATTTTATGAGAAATGAAATCTCTGAGGTTTTTGGGTTTTTAGGTTTTTGAAGGAAAAAAAGGTAAGCAAAGGTAGATGAGGTTAAATGAGGGTTTGAGTATTCGAATAGGGTTTGAGAGTTGAAAAGGTTTGGTATTCGAAACATTTCTGATAATCCCTTATTTCCCATGTCATTACATAAGATAATCATTAAAATTCTTGAAAGCACGCAGTGAGAATAAATTTAAGATTAAAATAAATTAATTAAAATGTATAATAAAAATAAAATATTAAAACAAATTAGATTTAAATTAATCAGAAAATAATTTTAATATAAAAAACTAGAATAAATAAATAAATAAAATAAGATAAATATTTAAAATTAAAAAGATTAAAAATATTAAGAATTTAAAAATTAAATAAACCTAACTCAACCTTAATAAAATCAAAAACTTATAGATCGAAGTGGTTTAGTAAAAATATCAGCTAGTTGATATTCAGTATTTACAAATTCTATAGATATATCCTTTTTAATAACATGATCTCTTAGAAAATGATTCCTAATATCAATATTCTTAATTCTTGAATGACTTATTTTATTTTTTGAAATATTTATAGCACTTGTATTATCACATAAAACAGTTTTACTATTAATATTTAGTCTAAAGTCCATTACTGTGTTTTCATATACAATACTTGTGTATAGAAACTTCCTGTAGATATATATTTTTCCTCTGCGATGGACAAGGAAACTGAGTATTGTTTCTTTATTGACTATGATACTAAGGATTTTTCTAAAATGTGACAGGTTTCTAAGGTAATTTTTCTCTCTAATCTACAACCTTCAAAATCAACATCTGAATATGATATTAAATTAAAATCTGATTTTTTTGGATAAAGAAGAGATTGTAAAATAGTACCCTTTAAATATCTAAAAATCATTTTGACAACAATAAGATGAGATTCTTTAGGATTTTTTCAAAATTTATCACTTAAACATAATGAAAACATAATATTAGGTCTTCTAGTAGAAAGATATAATAAACTATCAATCATACCACTATATAACTTATTTTCATTGGTTTTCCAACTTCATCTAAATAAATTTTTATACCTGTACACATAGGAGTTGTATATGTCTTGCTGTTATCAAGGCTAAATTTTTTCAATAAATTAGTAATATATTCACTTTGGTTTAAAAAATTTCCATAATATTTTTGATAAATTTGATTTCCTAAAAAAAGTTCAATTTCCCCATCATAATCATTTCAAATTCTTTTTGGATAGGTTTTGAAAAATCGTTACAAATTTTTATATTGGTTGAACAAAAAATAACATCATCAACATAGATTTAAACTAATAATATATTAGAACATTTTTTTTCTTAAAAAGAGATGGATCTGAAATTCTAACAGTAAATCCATTTTTTAGAAGAAAAGAACTTAATCTTTCATACCAAGATCTAGGTGATTGTTTAAGTCCATAGAGATCTTTAGTAATTTTTAAAACAGAATCGGATTTTTGAGAGTTTTCAAAACCAAGAGGCTGTTAAACATAAACTTCCTCCATTAAATAGCCATTTAAAAAGGAAGATTTAACATCCATATGATATAATTTAAAGTTCATATGAGATGCATAAGATAAAATAATTCTAATTGATTCTATTTTATCTATAGGAGAAAATGTTTCATCATAATCTATACCTTCTTCCTAATTATATCCTTTAGCTACTAATCTAGATTTGTTTCTAGTTACAATCCCTTGATCATCTTGTTTATTTCTAAAGACCCACTTAGTTCCTATAGCTGGATAATTTTATGGTCTTTCAACTAATTCCCAAACATCATTTATTTTTAATTGGTTTAGCTCATCCTGTGTTTCTAACATCCAACTCTCATCTTCCAAGGCTTATTCAAAAGATTTAGATTCTAGTTGAGATAAAAAGGAAAGGAATTCAACAAGTTTTCATGTATTTCTTCTAGTTCTTATTCCTATGTCTCAATCACCAATTACAGTTTCTAAAGGATGATTATTTAAGGTTCTTGAATGTCTAAGGATATCATTTTTAGGTTCATCAGTATCATGTTCTTCTGAACTAGACTGAATTTTATTTATGTTATTTTCATAATCATTTTCAGGTTTTCAGGTCTCATGTTGTTAGATGATTCAATAGTTTCATCAGTTTGATCTTTCTCTTTAATAAAATGGTTATTTCCGTCAAACATCACATGAACTGAATCTTCAACAATCCTTGACTTTTTATTAAACACTCTATAGGTTTTGGAGGTAGTAAAATATTATAAAAATATTCCTTCATCCTCTTTTGGATCGAACTTACCAATATTATCCTTGGTGTTCAGGATATACACCTTACATCCAAAAACATTAAAGTACTTTACCTTAGGTTTTCTATTATTCCAAATTTCATAAGGTGTCTTTTTGAAAATATGCCAAATTAAAATTCTTTTCATGATACCATAGGATGTGCTTACAACTTATTACCAAAAGTAGTTAGGTATTCTGTATTCATTCAGCATAGTCTTAGCCATTTCTTGAATAGTTATATTTATTCTTTCAATAATTCCATTTTTTTGAGGTGTTCTTGGTTTAGAGAAAGTGTGTTTAATACCCAAATTTTAACAAATAGAATTAAATTCATGATTCTAAAATTCTCCACCATGATCACTTCTTAATGAAATTATATTAAAACCTTTTTCATTTTGAATAAATTTATAGAAACTTTCAAAAACAGTAAAAACTTCACTTTTGAGTTTTTGAAAATAAATTCAAGTAAATCTAGAGTAATAATCAACCAAAACATATACATATAATTTTCCATCCAAACATTCTACTCTATATGGTCTAAACAGATCTATGTGGATAAGTTCTAGAGGTTTTTATGTAGTAATTTTGTTTATATATTTGAAGGAAGATTTGTGTTTCTTTCCAATTTGGCATGCACCAAAAAATCTGTCACTATCAAACTTAATACTAGGTAAATCAGAAACTAATTGTTTCTTAGATAATTTATATAAAGCATAAATATTACAATGAAAAAGACTTATATTACATATCCAATACTCATTTATCTTAGTAGTTAAACAATTATCTTTCTATTTACACAAATAATTTAAACCTAAATTATAAACATTATCAGTTCTAGGTGCTCTAAACATAAGCAATTTATCTTTAAACATAGAATATGAATTGTTAGAAAAATAAAAATAATATCCATCATCATAGAGTTGATAGATACTTATCAGGTTATGATTTAGCCCTTTTACATATAGTACTTTTTTGATTGAGATCGTTTTTAGATCTCCAACAGTTCCAAGTCCAATTATCTTTCCTTTGGCATTATCACCAAAATTTACTATATCGCCATCTATTTGAGTCTGTGTATTGATTTTTTTTGAGTTTCCACTTATATTCCTGGAGTATCCACTATCCCTATACTATATATATTTTCTTGTTCTATGACCTATTTCCTGCAAATTCAATTTAAACAAGAGTTTGTTTTGGTACCCATATTCTTTTTGGTCCAGCAGTGTTAGCTAACAAAGATCTAGGAATCTAGACCTAATTTGTTTTTTAATAACTCATATTTACATTAGATAAGATATTTGAAATAAAATCCTTTTTAATTCCACTTATTTTATGATTTATTAAATAATAATTTTTTGTTATATGCCCTTCTATTCCACAAAAATGACTGGTAACTATTTTTGATTTGGGAACAAAATAATTCTTATATAGTTTCGATTTTTCACCTTTACTTCCTATACCAAATATTTTCTTTCAAATGAAATTTTTACCAATAATTTCATTCATAATATTATCTCCTTTTTTAAAGAATAGCGTATCACTTTTGTAAGTTTCTACTTCATATTGTAATTATTTAATCTTATTTTCACGATCAACATAGTTTTTGGTAGATGAGTTAAAATTTTCAATTAACTCTTGATATTGTTTAAGAAAGGAATATATTTCTCCTAAAATAGCATTGTGAATATTTTTTAAAGATTTGTGTTTCTTTAATAAGGAGTCATATTTTCCTTATAGAATTTTACAGTAGGAATCCAATTTATTATTTGAATAATTTGAATCAGAATTAGAATTAGATGAATAATAGGTTTGTACCTTATCTTCTTCTTCTATAAAGCATATATTTTATTTTAGATTTGATTATTACTTTTCTAAATCATATTTTTTTGAGCTATTGGAGTCTTCCAAGACACTCTAAGTTTCCTTAATTGCTCTTTTTTCCTTTATGTTCAAGATCAACATTTTTCTAATATGCCTTTCCTATCTTTCTCTTTGTACCATTTAGCTGGAGAAAATCAGGTCTTAGCTGACCTAATTTCTTTCATTCATAGCATCTGACTTCCCTAGAGTATTTTTCATCCCTTTTGAAAGGATTTCTATATCCTATTTTCTTATTATATAACTTGATAAACTTTCTAGCTAATTGAGCCAATTCTATTTCATAATTAGATGTATCTGAATTACTTTATTCTTTGACTTCTTACTTTATTATTTTTCTTTGCTTCCGAGATGTTACCTTTAGATAAGTATTATTCTTTTTCACTAGGACTTTATGTTCTTCAGATTCATCTTACATTTCAGCTTCATACATTATTAGTTTCCTAATCAGTTATCTCATTATAATATTTTTGATAGGTGATGATTGTCAAATTTTAGCTCATATACCATTCCATTTAGTAGGTAGTACTCACAGTACTTTCAATGTTTGATATGCTTGTTTGATAGGATCAACTAAGGCTGTAATATTATTTATAATCTCTGTAAGCCTTCCATTAATCTGAGTGATACTTTATCCATCAAGAATTATGAATGTATCAAATTTTAGTTTTGCTGTTGCATACCTCATTTGTATCACATTGTCTATTCCTTTATAAGAAAACACAATAGTTTTCCACATTTCATAAGCAATAGGACATTGTGAGACATGGTTGAATTCATCTGGTCCAAGACCACAGATAATAGCATTCATAACTTTATAATTTATGTCATAGTCATCCTCTATAGCAACAGTCCAAGTTATAGTATTTTCAAGAATTATATAGGGAGTAATGATCGTAGAGTAGAATTTGAATCACAGATTATTCAAATATATAATCCTCTATGATTTCTTGTATCCATAGTTTTAACCATTGAAATAAGAAGCACAAACCATTGACATTATTTCTCTCTGACCAATTATTTCCATATTTTCATAGACCTTGTACTTTTATCTTGTTATAGCCTTTTCCAAAATCTCTCATATGATACCAATTATTAGGTTAGAATATAAAAATATACACAAGAGGGGGGGGGGTGTGAATTTTGTCTTTTCAAAATCTTTTAAAATTCTACACCTTGATGTCGACTGATGATTATGTATATAATAATTGTTTATATTCTATATGAAATTATGAACAGTGGATAAAAACAGAAATATAGAACACAACTATTTAGAGTGGTTTTGGGTATAAAGATCCCCTAGTCCACTCCACTAATTACCCTCTCTGTGAGTTTGGTGAATCTCACTAGTCAGGTCCTCATATCATAAGACCAATCCATAACTGAGTGCTGGCAGTTGACACCTTTACAAACAAAACTAAAAACATTGTCTTCTAGTTATATAATAGACAACCAATAAACCACATCTTAGATCAAGAAGCTGACACTCCACCACTACTAAGTATGAGCAGTTGAAACTCTCAATAAAAAGATATGTATTATAAAGGGTTCCAGTTGCACTTTACAGTTAAACAATAACTGATGGTAGATGAATGTTATTCTTAATAAAATTGTTTCTTCAGGAAAGACCAGTTTTGAAGTGATCCAGTTTCAATAGATTTATTAAATAAAAACAGAAATGACTAGCAACAGTAGACTGGTATCATATAAAAAATTTTCAATACATATATTTCCACTGTAGCCTATTCTTTAAAAAAACACAGTCTGATCAATTTTTGTAGTAGAACTATAAAAGATCATCACAATAATGCAGTTTCATTTGTGAATACATGTCAAAATATATATCTTAATATCTATCTCAATATTTTTTTATTTTAATCACACACACATATATATAGAACAAATACATCGATAGAATAAGTAAATTAGAGAGCTTGTGTTTTTTAATTCTGATCCAAGAAAATCTCCGGATTAAACTTAAGAATTAAAATTACTAAGACAACTTAGAGAAGTCATATCTTTACTTAATAATAGGAGATAATTTATCCACTTAATATGATTAATTTAATTAATTATAATTATATTTTAATTGTTTGAAAAAAATATTTAAATCAGCCTAATATTCCATAAAGACTGTTTCCCAAAACACTGATAAAATTGTAAATTCAAATCTCCGGTGATGAAAATTCAAACATAAGATTCCTTCAAAAAATGAAAATATACCAAACGTAGGGTTCAAATACATAGAATTCATTCTCTAAACATAAGTTTGACAATGTATGGTTGATCAAAAAATTATAGTTGATGATCCCTATGTTTTCATCTCAAATGTAAGTTTCAATACTTACATAGGACTCTTTAACCATACTTTTTCTAATTGTTAAACGTAAGGTTTCATCCTGATGTAAGTTTCTTTCCCCATAAATTTCTGTCAATTTAGGGTTGATTAACCATACATGCTGATATTTCAGCATAAGGTATAATAAAAACGTAGGGTTTGTTCCTTACGTTACATTTCTTCAACATACGGTATGAAGAGTGTTTCTAGAATATGGTTAGAAGTGTTCCAAACACTTTGAAGAATATTCCATGAAAATAATAATCTTGAATATATTTCCAAAATAATAAATATAAAGCATATTAATTTCCTTAAACAAACTTAATTTAATTTCATTAGTAAAAAAACAAGGGTATTTGTTAGCATCAAAATCAATAATATTTATAGATTATTGTTGAGAAAATACATGCCCAAAAAGAAGTGTCTTGCATGATACTACTATATTAGGTATTTTTTGGAGATAATTCCATCCCTCAATAGAAAGAAAGTGTGGCCAAGTGAAAGTGATGAAATCACCCTCAAATTTTACAACTATTACTCACCACAAAAAATCTTCAATTTGTAACAAAGTTCGAAACCTAGTGAGGGATGTAATGAAAAATACCATTACGTGAGCATAGAAGGATGAACATGATTTTTAATCCTTAAGTCCTGAAAATTATCATTGGGTAATGCCTTGGTAAATATATATTTCAGTTGATCCTCAGTACAAAAAAAATAAAGTCTTATATAACAATTTCCCAACTTTTCTTTGATTAAATGATACACGATATATATGTGTATAGACCTCATGTGATGAATAAGATTCATAGAAATTATTATTAAAATTTTATTTTCATAATAAATTCCAAATCATCTAGAAACATCAAATATCAAATAAGCAAGTTGGTCTTGCATGAAATTCATCTGTGTAGAGGCCTTTTTGCTATAATATACTCTACTTTAGCTATGATTAAGGTCACTAAACTCTTCTTATTATTGTGACTTACTAAATATATTTCACCAAGGAAGAATGTGAAACCAAAGATGAAATTACTATCAACATATTCATCAACCCAATCAACATTAGTAAATCCTTTGAAGGTTTATTTTGAACTAGATATATATAAAAAACCAAAATTCAATATAATAATGATGTATGTGAGTATGTGCTTCATTTCCAAGAGGTGGGATTCCTTGGGATCACTCTAAAATAGGGAAATTTTTTTTACACTGAATATATTCTTTTTTTTGGATACTATATGATAGAGAATACTTCTGATCAATTTTCTAATGTCCCTTTGATTAACATTAGTGCCAACCTCATTTTTAGTTAGTTCAATTCCAACAGCCTTAGGATTTGATATCCCCATACACCCTTCCATTCGAAACCACTTTAGTAATTCTATAGAGTACTTTTATTGATATAGAAAAATATTCCTAGACCCTTATATAAATTGTAACCCCTAAAAATAGTGCTTCTCACCAATAAAGAACAATTCAAAATTTATTTTAATCTTCTAAAAAAATTATCATAGAAAGGATCTCTATCACCAACAAAGATGATGTCTTCAAAATATATTTTGATGATAAGAGTACTTATGGAATCCTTCATTACATAAAGTTACTATAAAATATTAGTTATGTAAATTAGATGCCTCTATTTTCCACTCAATGTGGATGGTCATGAATGGAAGATGACATGAACTTATATCTCAGAGGTATGCTACTTCAGGAAAATGGGTCCACTGGAAACCTCCTAGTATTGGGTTCAACCTCAACATTGATTCCCCCTATAATATTGGTATTATGATAGGGGAAGGTGTAGTATATGACTCCAAATTCTTAGTGGTTTTCACTTTCAACAGCTTCTATAGATGCGCTAAAACTCTTATGGAAGTGGTCAATGCTTTTCATAAAGGGATGGAGATTTGTACTTCCACCAATATCAACATCACAGATATTGAAACTCATTCCTCATCTATTTTTGACTATCTCCAAGGAAGGTATGATAACCCCAAGTCTATTGTTTATCACATCCAAATATGAAATAGACACATTGGTTGATTGAGTTTGAATCACTCCTGGTGAAAAGGTAATTATGTTGTAGAATGAGTTGCTTCAAAGAGTAACCAGAGTAGCACTCTTATGATTTTTTTCATTTTGGGTTCACTTCCCCCCCGAGTGTGTGGATTTTTTATGAGCTAATTCTCTTGGGATTCGTTACTTTAGGCCTCATTGACCATGTTGTTGTCCTTATTTCTCTTATAATTTAATCAAGTTTCTTAATTTTGATGAAATCCATGCCTCTCAAGTATCTCTGAATGTTGGAATACTGGGCTCATGTGGCTTGATTAAACCCATATATTTCCTTTTTGAGTTTTTATACCATGTTTCCATTGTTTTTAAGGAAAGATCCTCAATGTCGATCAATTAACACACTTGTGTGCCACCAATAAAAACATTTGTATGGATTAAATCATTTACAAGGGTTCATAGGTTTATTAAAATTCAACTCATTATATTTGAGAATAACCATTACACACTAGTCATGATTTTTTTCATGTGACTTGAGCTTTCTCATTTTCTTGTTGTGGAACACCCAATTGGTACCAATGAAATTATTATCATCATTTCTTAGTACAAGATTTAAAGAAGTTTTTTTCTCTATTAGATCATGATATTTATTCATGAAAGTAATCCACTCAACATAATCAACTACTTCTGCAATTGTGTGAGGCTTAATATGAAAAATGAGTGCAATTTGATTCCCTATATTTAGTTTTATTTGGATCTAGACAGGTGCATCCTGCTAGACCGTAATATTTTTATAGTCAACCTGTTTAATTATCCTATGATTATTATACCCCTAGTTATTAGTCCCTACTTCCTCACTGATAATACTTGAGTCAATATCAATCATGACCCACTACACTATAGTGTCCTCAAAAATATATTTTTTAGAATTATGAATGATTCCAAGACTAGTGGATTCATCATCAGTATCAATAGCCACATTTTATTTTGTGATTGTTTTAAATTGTTTTAACATATAGTAATTCTATCACCTTATGTTAGTTTTTGATCCAATATTTGTAACATAACCCATTTAAGAGATACCCTAGAAAGGTTTCTACTTCCACCTTCCCTATATTTTTGTTCTTGATTTTCAAGTAACATTGAATTCTAATGACTTTGAAGTATCTTACGATTGGTTTTTGGGGACACCAAAACTCATATAAAGTATTATGGGTTTAAAGTATTAGAAAGAACATATTATGAATATTTATATACATGAAGAAAACTTATCTCTAAAATAACATTAGAAGTTTGTGCTCGGCTAGAATAGTTTGACCCATTTTCATAGTCCTTATATTCTTTCTTTCAACCACACCATTCTGCTGAGGGATGTATAGTGTATTGTATTTATGTTTAATTATATGTTTTCCTAAATAGATCTCAAAGGAATATAGTGTGTATTATTTCCCATTATCCGATCTGATCCTTATTATGAAAACACATCATTCTATCTCAACTCACCTTCTAAAGATTTTGAACATTTGGGGAGCTTTTTTACTTATGACTCATAAATAGAATATTTCACATTTGGGTGAAATCATCTATGAATCTAATTAAATAAATATCACCCTTAGTTTATTTATTCCTCATGGGTCCACAAACATCTATGTCTATTAGTTCTAATGGCTTGGTGTATTTTATATCCCTATCCTTATGTGTTTGTTAAGTCATCTTCCCCTTCTAACATATATCACATAAAACTTATCTTTATCTCTTAAGTATTGGAAGGACTCTCACTAATTTGTATTTTTAATGTTGTATAATTTTTCCTTAGATGATATGACCAAGTCTAGTATGACATAGAACATTTTAATCTTTGGAACTTTTGTATAATGAGTTAGATGAGTCACTAATTTGAAACAAGATTCCACTTTTTCTTTCAACACTTGTAATAATTCTTCAATATTTGTATTTTTTGAAAAAAAAAACGAATCATTTTTAAATAAAAATTCATTTCCCTCATCAAAAATTTGGCTAACACAAATAAAATTGTTTTTCATCACTTTTACAAATACGAAATCTTTTCACTTGAGTCCTTTAGACTCAATATTGATGGATCCAATACCTTTAATATTCAATGAGTGTTCATTTACAAAAGTAATTTATAATTATTAATGTTTCTAAATACCATTTATAATTTTAGTTTCACCAGTAATATAGAAAGATCACCCACTATCAAGTATCCAAGGCATTCGTATAAGGCCCCAGCCTTAAACCTTACTTAATCTTGAGTTATTACAAGATTACACATTGAGGATCTTTTCAGGTTTAGAGTTTTAGAGAATTAGATCATAACACTTGCATTACATTCCACATTTAAACAAAGTGGTTACATAAAGATAGTATTCATTTTTTCCCATCAATGGAACATATTTAAAATAAAACATGGATTATTTCTTGACACTTCCTTGACACTATCATCATATCATGTACCTTTCCCTTGACCTGTGAAAGACATTTCAAAAAAGACTTGGGATGAGCATAAAAAGCTCAGTATGGGTTATATAAAAAAAATATGGAAAGGAAACATGAGTTCATATATACATAAGAATGAAATCATACTTTACCCATAAAACATAAGAACTTTAACATACCTCATAAAATCATGAATAAATCATAGAAATCATAAGACATAAAGGTAACTTGAGGCATTCATAACATTCTTACGTAGGGAGTAACCCTCTTGGTTACGTTTGGAATACCCGTCACAGTATATTCCCTAAATCTCTTCGGAGAAACCTTAATGTTTCACTCCTTCACGTTACCCAATGCATTGGAGAGCTATATCAGGCTCACCCGCCCTTAGTTTATCACGGAACCACCCGTCTTCATAATAATGCCCAAGAACCTCAACATAATCGTATCACATAAAACATGCATAAAGGAAACATAACATTTCCAAATTTCAATCACAAGATATCAATACAACACATTGATATAAAAACATTATGAAAACCATTTTCAATACCAAAATAAAAGAAAAGTAAAACATGGTATTTATTTTTCTTTTAAAAAGAAGGTATGACTTGTAGAGGAAGCCGAAACTCAAATAATGGTCACGGTGGCAGAGAAGTCGTTGTCGCCGCATACGTACGACAAAAACATTCCCTTTTGTCATTTAGTAAATGCTTCGTATAAAAAAGATTACTTTTGAATAAACATAAAATTCAAAGGGTTTTATACACCGTATAAAAGAAAGTTGTGTATAAAACAAAATATGCCTCAATGAAAGGAGATTGAGACGAAGTCCCATACCTCGGTTCCGACTTGACTTGGTCATTATTCAAGCTCCTGAATAATAAACTTGAGTTAATTTCTACTTGTTTAATAACCTTTTTCAAGTTCATTATTCCTTTTATATCACTTATTTACTTGTCATGAACACTATGTAATTATTTAAGTTAATAACGGTCGTTTTAACGATCATTGGTACTTGAGTCAAAAATAAACCCTTTATAATTACAAGTTGTTCATGTATCCATTATATCCAGAATTATAATCATGATGTATATATCATATATATCATATATATCCAGTATATACATGCATTTATAATATTACATATTCATTTAGAGGTAAGAAATAAAATGCACCGTTCATGGAGACGGTAAGCCGTACGTACGCATGAACGCTACTTTTATTTCTATTTCGTATTTTATAGAATGGAATCATAATGATATAAAGGTATATTATAATTACAGTATAATATAATATATAATATCATAGTTCCATCCTTTATACGTCCCACATATGGTATTTAACGAATCAAATCACTTTGAGGGGGCGGTAGTCTGCACTTCCTTAAATGAAGATATCGCGTTTACCCATAATGGAAACCATAAAGGTATGCCCAAAATGAAAAATACAGAAGATTAGAGAAAAAATAAACATATTATATATCATATATAAATATAGTGACATCTTAATGACCACCTTTGAAGGTGTTAAAATAATGTTGAACAATCATCGTTTCGTTAGGCAGAAATTCACCATCCACAGAAATAGTATGTCCTTTAACCATTAGATGTAGGTGTGTGTAAGTGTTGCTCGAATACTTCTTATAAAAACATCCTAGTATATTTAATATACTGGATTTGTTACAAAAGAAATGAATAAAAAGGGTTTAGGGGGTTGGAGAAGCAAAATAAAAAAAAGGACTCAAGTGAATACATTACCTTAAAATCGGGTAACTCCCTTTGGTTTGAGCTCAAAGGATTCCTTGGGAAGACTTCTGCCCAAAGTGAGGCTTCAAGGAGTAAGAGAGGGATGTGGATAGACCAAATGGGTAGGGGTTGGCCGAGCCAAAGGCTTTAGAAGTGTGGGTAAGGAGGTAGAGGTGGGGGCCTTTTATAAGAGGAGAGGAGGGGCACTCTTGGAAAGTAAAGAAATGTTACTTTATTTGAAAATGATTTTCGGATTCAAAAGGTCCCACATTGATATAATTCAACGGTAAGGTGATAAGGGTTCTAAATCCACCCATCCAATAGGTTTTGGGCATGTGTAGGTCATAGATTTTACATTATCATTTAATTTTATTTAAATCCTTTATTAATGAGGTAATCGCTGCATCATCATGATGTCATAAATAATTTAATTTATTTAAAGTATAAAAATTATGAAAAAAATACTATGATGTAGGAAATCGTTTTATATTTCCAATGAATATATATAGTCTAAAATATCATCTATGTAGACAAAATTAAAAATGTTTTAATCAGGTGATACATTCTTGTTATATTTACGTTCTTTAAAAAAAATAAAAATAAAAAGATAACAAGTCACTTTCCACAAAAGTGATTCCATGGGGTCCCCAAGTTTGGCACAAGACATCCCATGGTCGGCCATGAGACAACTTGTAGAATTAGGACACATGTTGGTGTCATTTTTTTATTATTATGATATTATTTTATTATCCTTAACTACCCGATTACTCATTAATCAAGATAATTAAAGATAATTACCGTCATTACTATTCATAATGTCCAAAAACAAAAGAGTCTTGATTACATAATTTGGACCTTCTGATTCCAATTATGTAATCCATTTTACCAAATTCCAAACACAGAAATTGCAATAATTGATTTAAAAATAATTCCCGTTGTCAAAACAAATGGTGGGTTTTTTGAAACAATATATATGAAAAGTTTGGCATTAGTTTATGCCCAATTAAAAAGTGAAATTAATCCTAATGACCACCATTGGATTAAATGGTAAAATTATATTCTAATTTAACTTTAAAACCAATTCAAAAGATAATCTAATAATATAAATAAATTAAATGAAAAAGCAGTTTTGATGTAAAATGCAATATTTTTCACTATTCATTAAAAAATGAACATTGTCAGAAAAATACCAAAAATTTATCCAATGTAAATTTCAATGTCCCAATCATAATGAATATGTTTATTTTGAAAAATATAGATTATAAAATTGTCAAAATTTTGATTTAAAAAGGGTTTTCCATCAAAAGGCAGTAAAACAATCTTTTAAGAATATTGGTGTATTCCATGCTTAAGATTGGATTTATTTTCATTTTAAGCCTCTAAAACACTATCTAATTAATTAATAGACATAGATAAAAATATCTATTATTCATTACTTACTTGGGATTTTACATCCTTCCCCCCTTTATAAAATTGCGTCCCCGCAATTTATTTACTTATCAAATAAATGGGGGTACTTATCCCTCATTGCATTTTCAGATTCCCATGTTGCCTCTTCCATCATGTGGTTTTTCCACAAAACCTTTACCTGATTAATCAACTTATTCCGTAACACTTTCTCCCTGTGGTCAAGAATCTGGACCGGTTGTTCCTCATAAGATAGGTTCTCTTCCAGCTGAACTACCTCTGGACTCAAAACATGAGATGGATCTGGCATGTACTTTCTCAGCATCGAAACATGAAAAATATTGTGTACCTGAGATAAACACGGAGGTAAAGCCACCCGGTATGCAAATGATCCAACTCTCTCCAGAATATCATATGGTCCAATGAACCTTGGACTCAGATTTCCTTTCTTACCAAATCTCATCACACTTTTCCATGGTGAGACTTTGAGAAAAACATGATCACCTACCTCAAAAGTTAGATCCCTCCTCCTGTTGTCTGCATAACCCTTCTGCCTACTCTGAGCCATTCTCATGTGTTTCTGAATCAGCTGAACTTTTTCTGCCATCTCTTCTACCAATTATGGTCCCATCAACTTCCTTTCACCCACTTCATCCCAGAAAGCTGGAGTTCAACACCACTTCCCATATAATGCCTGAAATGGTGCCATCTGTATACTGGAATGAAAACTGTTATTATATGAAAATTCAACCAAAGAAGGATGTTGGTCCCAACTTCCCTGATAATTCATCAAACAAGCTCGTAGCATATCCTCCAAGGTCTGAATTGTTTGTTCTGACTACCCATCTGATTGAGGATGAAAAGCTCTACTAAAATTTAATTCAGTACCCAACGAATTCTGAAGGCCCTTCCAAAAGTTAGAAGTGAACCTGGGATCCCAGTCAGATACAATGGAGAGGGGAACTCCATGTAACCTGACTATCTCTTTGAGATACAAACGGAAAAGTTGATCTAGGGAAAAAGTATCTCGTATAGCAAGGAAATGATCAGACTTGGTCAAGTGATCAACAATAACCCAGATTGCATTATTACCTCGAGGGGTCTTCGGCAATCCCACAACGAAGTCCATAGATATATTCTCCAATTTCCACTCTGGCACTGGTAATGGCTGAAGCATCCCTTTCGGTAACTGCCGCTCTGCTTTAACCTGTTGACAAGTCAAACACGTCACAGTAAAATCAGCAATATCTCTTTTCATTCCATCCCACCAGTAATACTCCCGCAGATATCTGTACATCTTAGTACTGCCAGGATGAACTGAAAATGGATAACTATGAGCTTCACATAACAACTCTCTCTTCAACTGTGAATCACAAGGCACACACAATCTCTTCCCAAATCTCAAAACACAATCACTATCAATGTTGAATTCATGCAACTTACCTTTCTGAACCAGCTCTACCTTTTTCTACAACTCACTGTCTTGCTTCTATGCTTGCTTGATTCTGTCTGATAGAGAATATTTCACTGATACCTGAAACAAAACAGAAGAAATTCCTACACCAACAACTTCTATGCCAAAGTTCATCAAATCCTTAACCAAAGGATCTCGTTCCAAACTCAACATTGTTAATGAAGCATTGCTTTTTCGACTCAAAGCATCAGCCACTTTATTTACTTTTCCCGGATGGTAATGAATTGTACAATCATAATTCTTGATTAATTCTAGACATCTCCTCTGTCTCATGTTTAACTCTTTCTGAGTGAATATATACTTTAAACTTTTGTGATCAGTATATATTTCACACTTTACTCCATACAAATGATGCCTCCAAATTTTTAAAGCAAAAACAACAGCAGCTAATTCCAAATCATGTGTAGGGTAATTTACCTCATGAGTTTTCAACTGACGTGAAGCATAAGCAATTACCTGATCATTCTGCATTAGGACACAACCAAGTCCTTTCAATGAAGCATAACTATATATAACAAACTCACCATTCCTGGAAGGTAGTGCCAAAACTAGAGAATTCACCAATCTTCTTTTAAATTCCTGAAAACAATCATCACATTCTTTTGTCCAGATAAACTTAACACCCTTCCGAGTTAGCTTAGTCATTGGACTAGATAACCGTGAAGAATTTCTAACAAACCTTCAGTAATAGCCTGCCAAACCAAGGAAGCTACGAATCTCAGTTACATTTGTGGGTCTTGGCCAGTCTTCCACAACTTTTGTTTTTGCAGGTTCAACAGTTATCCCATCTTTAGAAACAATGTGACCAAGGAAAGAAATTTGTTGCAACCAAAACTCACACTTGCTGAATTTTCCATACAGTTTCTTTTCTTTTAAGGTTTACAAGATAAACCTTAAATGTATTTCATGCTCCTCTTTACTTTTATAAAACACCAAAATATCATTAATGAAAAACACCACAAACTTATCCAAGAACTCATGGAAAATTATATTCATTAAGTCCATGAATACAGCATGTGCATTGGTAATCCCAAAAGGAATTACTAAAAATTCATAATGGCCATATCTTGTACAGAACGCGGTCTTCGGAACATCTGTTTCCTTTACCTTCAGCTGATGGTACCCCGATCTCAAGTCAATCTTTGAAAAATACTGAGCTCCCTGGAGATGATCAAACAAATCATCTATATGAGGCAAAGGATATTTGTTCTTAACAGTGATGTTATTCAAGGCTCTATAATCAACGCAAAGTCTCATTGAACCATCTTTCTTTTTATCAAATAAAACAGGAGCACCCCATGGTGATGTGCTAGGTCGAATGAAACCTTTCTCTAATAAATCTTGCAATTGCTCCTTTAACTCTAAAAGTTCAATTTGAGCCATTCGATAAGGGGGT
Source organism: Viscum album (assembly GCA_963277665.1). NCBI lineage: Eukaryota > Viridiplantae > Streptophyta > Magnoliopsida > Santalales > Viscaceae > Viscum > Viscum album. The sequence continues at coordinate 1,648,752,146 of OY728143.1, read as the reverse complement.
TTTGAAATTGGCTTAGCATCAGGAACTAAGTCAACAGTAAACTCAACTTCCCGATCTGGTATTATTCCAGGAAACTCATCAGAAAAAACATCAGGATACTCATTTGCCATTGGCACATCATTAATCTGAACAGTTCCATTATTTTCAACGATGTGTGCAAGGTAACATTCATTTCCATATTTTACAAGTTTCTTGGCCTCTTGATAAGTTATCAACAGTAAGGGTTCATTCTTGTACACAAAATGAAAGTCTTTCTGAAAAGAAACTTCTTTATCTCTACAGTCAATCTTAGCACGGTAAATAGAGAGACAATCCATACCCAGGATAACATCAAACTCTACTAGAGGTAGAACAATAAGGTTTTCAAGTAGGTTCTTTCCACAGATAAGGATAGGAAGATTCTTATAAATTCTTTTTGCCTCAACATTTCCCCCAGGTGTTTTTACAAAAAGTTTTAGGAGTCATTTCTTGAGATGGTATTCCCATTTTACTAGAAAAGTTTTCAGAGATGAAAGAATGTGTAGACCCCGAATCAAACAACACACTGGCATAATCTGAAAAAATAAACAAAGTACCTGATACAACTTCATTTGATGGCCTGATATCTGCTGAAGTAGTTGCAAAGGATTTCACCACCCCTTTCTGCTTGTAGTCTAACTGCTTCCCATCACTCAAGATCTTTGTCGGACACTCATTTTCATAGTGACCCATCTCATTGCACTTAAAACATTTCACTAACTGTAAATCAAATTTGGTCTTACCTTCACCTTGATCTTTTTCAGTGCAATCACGAGCCTTATGTCCCATCTTACCACATCAGTAGCACTTCCCAAAATTCAGAAGATATTCCCCAGCATGCCTTTTTCCAAATTTATCACAAACTGGAAACTTAGTTTTCTTACCATCAGACTTTTTTGAAGAATTCGTCCCTTTCTCCTGCCACCTTGGTCTCTTCTTCTACTGGTTGTTATAGAACACTTGATCATCGACAAACTCCATTTCCACCTTCTCAGTACATCGAACAAGCTTTTCATAACTTTTAAACTCACGAGAAGCTAATGCCCTTCGATATTTTGGCTTTAATCCTGAGTAAAAACGATTGATTTTACTATCAAGGTCTCAGATAAAATTTGGAGCATACCTTGCCAATCGAGTGAACCTTTATTCATAGGTAGCCACTGAGTCTTCCTCTTGCCTCAATTCCAAGAATTGTTTTTCCATCCTAATTCGAACAACCTTAGGAAAATACTTATCAAGAAACATACCTTTGAATTCATCCCAGTCAAGAGCATCAATCTCATCAGCATCCCTGATATTTTTAACCATCGACCACCACTGATCTGCTTCACCCTCCAAATGGTAAATAGCAAGATTAACCTTTTGATTGTCTGAACACCCCATGACATCAAAAATCTTCTCCAGTGCTTTAATCCACCCTTCAGCTAGCACAGGGTTAGATGATCCTCTGAATGATGGGGGATGTTGCCTCATGAAATGTTTAACCACTGACATGTTCCTCTGCGGTTGATCTGGCTGGTCTCGTGCATGGATACCACCACCATTTATCGCTTGAGTTAACTGCGCCATTACTGTAACAAACTGTTCAGTTCCAATTCCAACCATCTCAGGATGCTGATTCGGAAGGTTATTTCCTTCTGCATGCCTTCCTCGCACTGCTTCCCTGTTTCATCTGTAGAAAACCATTCTGAACAAACATGTCTTATATGAAGCAACATGGTAATCTTCAAATACTATATCACATCAATTTGACCATAAAAAAAATATTTTTGGATAATCATTTAATAGAATTATAACTCCTAAAGTTATCTAAACTGACCTCTGATACCAACTATAAGGCCCCAGCCTTAAACCTTACTTAATCTTGAGTTATTACAATATTACACATTGAGGATATTTTCAGGTTTAGAGTTTTAGAGAATTAGATCATAAAACTTGCATTACATTCCACATTTAAACAAAGTGGTTACATAAAGATAGTATTCATTTTTTCCCATCAATGGAACATATTTAAAATAAAACATGGATTCTTTCTTGACACTTCCTTGACACTATCATCATATCATGTACCTTTCGCTTGACCTGTGAAAGACATTTCAAAAAAGACTTGGGATGAGCATAAAAAGCTCAGTATGGGTTATATAAAAAAAATATGGAAAGGAAACATGAGTTCATATATATATAAGAATGAAATCATACTTTACCCATAAAACATAAGCACTTTAACATACCTCATCAAATCATGAATAAATCATAGAAATCATAAGACATAAAGGTAACTTGAGGCATTCATAACATTCTTATGTAGGGAGTAACCCTCTTGGTTACGTTTAAAATACCCATCATAGTATATTCCCTAAATCACTTCAGAGAAACCTTAATGTTTCACTCCTTCGCGTTACCCAATGCATTGGAGAGATATCGGGATCACCCGCCCTTAGTTTATCACGGAACCACCCGTCTTCATAATAATGCCCAAGAACCTCAACATAATCATATCACATAAAACATGCATAAAGGAAACATAACATTTCCACCTTTCAATCATAAGATATCAATACAAACAATTGATATAAAAACATTATGAAAACCATTTTCAATACCAAAATAAAAGAAAAGTAAAACATGGTATTTATTTTTCTTTTAAAAAGAAGGTATGGCTTGTAGAGGAAGCGGAAACTCAAATAATGGTCACGGCGGCGGAGAAGTCGTTGTCGCCGCATACGTACGACAAAAACATTCCCTTTTTTCGTTTAGTAAATGCTTCGTATAAAAAAAATTCCTTTTGAATAAACATAAAATTCAAAGGGTTTTATACACCGTATAAAATAAAGTTGTGTATAAAACAAAATATACCTCAATGAAAGGAGATTGAGACGAAGTCCCATACCTCGGTTCCGACTAGACTCGGTCATTCTTTAAGCTCTTGAATAATAAACTTGAGTTAAATTCTACTCGTTTAAGAACCTTTTTCAAGTTAATTATTCCTTTTATATCACTTATTTCCATGTCATGAACACTATGTAATTATTTAAGTTAATAACGGTCGTTTTAACGATCATTGGTACTTGAGTAAAAAATAAACCCTTTATAATTACAAGTTGTTCATGTATCCATTATATCCATAATTATAATCATGATGTATATATCATATATATCATATATATCCAGTATATACATGCATTTATAATATTACATATTCATTTAGAGGTAAGAAATGAAATGCACCGTTCATGGAGACGGTAAGCCGTACGTACGCATGGACGCTACTTTCATTTCTATTTCGTATTTTATAGAATGGAATCATAATGATATAAAGGTATATTATAATTCCAGTATAATATCATATATAATATTATAGTTCCATCCTTTATACGTCTCACATATGGTATTTAACAAATCAAATCACTTTGAGGGGGCGGTAGTCCGCACTTCCTTAAATGAAGATATCACGTTTACCCATAATGGAAACCAAAAAGGTATGCCCAAAATGAAAAATACAGAAGCTTAAGGAAAACATAAACATATTATATATCATATATAAATATAGTGACATCTTAATGACCACCTTTTAAGGTGTTAAAATAATGTTGAACAATCATCGTTTCGGGAGGCATAAATTCACCATCCACGGAAACAGTATGTCCTTTAACCATTAGATGTAGGTGTGTGTAATTGTTGCTCGAATAATTCTTATAAAAACATCCTATTATATTTAAGATACTGTATTTTTTACAAAAGAAATTATTAAAAAGAGTTCAGGGGGTTGGAGAAGCAAAATAAAATAAAAGGACTCAAGTGAATACATTACCTTAAAATCGGGTAACTCCCTTTGGTTTGAGCTCAAAGGCTTCCTTGGGAAGACTTCTGCCCAAAGTGAGGCTTCAAGGAGTAAGAGAGGGATGTGGATAGACAAAATGGGCAGGGGTTGGACGAGCCAAAGGCTTTGGAAATGTGGGTAAGGAGGTAGAGGTAGGGGCCTTTTATAAGAGGAGAGGAGGGGCACTCTTGGAAAGTAAAGAAATGTTACTTTATTTGAAAATGATTTTCGGATTCAAAAGGTCTCACATTGATATAATTCGAGGGTAAGGTGATAAGGGTTATAAATCCACCCATCCAATAGGTTTTGGACATGTGTAGGTCATATATTTTACATTATCATTTCATTTTATTTAAATCCTTTATTAATGAGGTAATCGCTGCATCATCATGATGTTATAAATAATTTAATTTATTTAAAGTCTAAAAAGTATGAAAAAAATACTATGATGTAGGAAATATTTTTATCTTTCCAATGAATATTTACAGTCTAAAATATCATCTATTTAGACAAAATTAAAAATGTTTTAACCAGGTGATACATTCTTGTTATATTTACTTTCTTTAAAAAAATAAAAATAAAAAGATAACAAGTCACTTTCGACAAAATTGATTCCATGGGTTCCCCATGTTTGGTAAAAGACATACCATGGTCGGCCATGAGACAACCAGTAGAATTAGGACACATTTTGGTGTCATTTTTTTATTATTATGATATTATTTTATTATCCTTAACTACCTGATTACTCATTAATCAAGATAATTAAAGATAATTACCGTCGTTACTATTTATAATGTCCAAAAACAATAGAGTCTTGATTAAATAATTTGGACCTTATAATTCCAAATATGTAATCCATTTTACCAAATTCCAAACACAGAAATTGCAATAATTGATTTAAAAATAATTCCCGTTGTCAAAACAAATGGCGGGTTTTTTGAAACAATATCTATGAAAAGTTTGGCATTAGTTTATGCCCAATTCCAAAGTGAAATTAATCATAATGACCACCATTGGATTAAATGGTAAAAATATATTCTAATTTAACTTTAAAACCAATTCAAAAGATAATCTAATAATATAAATAAATTAAATGAAAAAGCAGTTTTGATGTAAAATGTAGTATTTTTCACTATTCATTAAAAAAATGAACATTGTCAGAAAAATACCAAAAATTTATCCAATGTAAATTTAAATGTCCCAATAATAATGAATATGTTTAGTTTTACAAATATAGATTATAAAATTGTCAAAAGTTTGATTTAAAAAGGGTTTTCCATCAAAAGGTAGTAAAACAATCTTTTAAGAATATTAGTTTATTCCATGCTTAAGATTGGATTTATTTTCATTTTTAAGCCTCTAAAACACTATATAATTCATTAATAGACATAGATAAAAATATATATTATTCATTACTTACTTGGGATTTTACACTTCGTTTCTTTCCTTCGAAGAAACTTCTAAAAAGAGTGACTACACATATTAATTTTTATTTTTAACTACATTTCCATTTTCTTGCCCTGAAATATATCTAGGTATATTTTTTATACATTTTTACACAAAATGTATTAGTTTTCACATATTTCACACATTTTTCTCAAATAATCAATGTTTTTCTATTTAGAAAGATTTGAGGTAATTTTGTTCATTAATTTTATTTGTATTGACTCACTTATTTTCATCTCAGAACTGCTCCCCATTGTTTCATGCCTTCTTTCATAAAGATACATTTTATGCCTATATGTATAGGTCTTGTTACAATAAATTCCATAACACCAGCTATATCCACCAAATATGAATCTTCTATTGTAACCATATGAATTATTTGAAAACTGCATTTCATAAATTTTCTTTGCTTTCAAAATATCCCCTAAAATTTCTTTTTCTTCAAAGGGATTGATTTTATATATATTATCCTTTATTATATAGATATAGAAGAATATTTTTAATAATATTTTTTAGACCATTATTTCAAATATTTTTAAATGAAACATATAATTTTATATAAATAAGACTGATATTTTAAAGTGGGTTTAGGCACAAGTTTAACATGGAATTATGTACTGGAATTCTAAGCTATTATAGGTGTCTCATCCTTGACTTAAACTAATATCTTGAAGTCATATTTGATTCTTGTAAGATACTTTCTTTGTTGTAAGATATTTTTATTATCACTTTATAACTTCCTCTTCCCTAGAATCAATTTTAGCTTCCATATCATTTTCTATCTTTTCATCTCAACAACTTTTAACATTGAATTCTTATGTTCCCCAATGAGTTAAATTTCATTCCTTATAAACTATTCAGTTTATTCAAACTTATCTCAATCATATTTCTAAAGATATTTAACTTCCCTTTTTTATATTTGTGATTTTCTTATGGTGATCCTATTAATTAGATATGATCTTATGTTCTATATAATGTTCTTCACATATTTCCTCTTTACTCTTGGGGGGGGGGGTTATTCCTTATTTACATGTTTGATAAAGTTTGTATCTTCCCAAAATATTCATCCTTGGATTGACTATAGGATTAAGTATCTTTATCATATTACGTACTCATTAAGGGTTTCTTCTTCTTATCGATGAATTTTAATTAAACTAACCTGATTTATTTTTTGACTTTATGTGCTTACACCACATATTATTCTTGGAGTTTTTATCATTTTTATCTTCCTTATATCCAAGATTCGTTTTTCATTTCATAGTTTACAACAATGTTTCCAATGCCACTACAATTGAATCATTTTAATTACAATTTACCCTTGTATTTACCTTTACCTTTTCTATTTGTTTGGAATTAAGAGACATGATCTCTTTCAATATTCATTGGTATCATCATAATATGATTCAATATATGGTGTATGATCTTTTTATTTAAACTTTAACAGTATCGTGGATTCAAAATCCATGCCATCTTTAATTTTATTCTTAAAAGTATGCATCTTTCTCATTTCATAGGCAATGAGGATATTATGAATCTCATAAAGAGAGAGATTTCCCCTATCTTATAAAGTATATATTTTGGTATCAAATCTATCTAGGAAATTTCTCTTCAGTTTCTTTATAAAGACATCATCATCTAGATTCTCACCAAAAACCTTACATGATACTCACTATTTCATTAACTCTAGTGAAATAGTGGCCAGTGGATTCCTCCTCACCCATCCTTTCCTCTTTTAACATTATTTTATATATTTTTATCATTTCTTCATTAACTTTTAAATTCAATTCATATATTATTTCATGCTTATACCATACTTCCTTGGTTATTTGTAAACCCATCACCTTGGTGAACACTTTCATAAAAACATGCATAAGGATTACGTTCATTGATTTTCCATCAACTTCAATATTTTTCTTTTTAGTGAAATTAATATTCTCACCTCTTTTAGTAGGTGGGAAACCTATTATAGTTATATCAAGAAAATCATTCCTAGGTGACAAAAAACAATGAAATATATTATTTTTCCATCTATGGATTTTTACCCTCAATAATTGGCACACCTATAATATTTACATAGGTGATGTTATCCATCATTCAATTCACTAAGAGAGTTCTGATAGAGGAAACCTTACTCTATGATCACATGTCAAAGGGGAGGGTTGAGTCAATATAGATTTCTCTTTTTTATTATTTATTTATATTCTTTAAATATACCTATTAATATAGTTAGAGAATGACTATCTTAGAGAAAAAAAATCCAATAAACCTTTCATGATAACATGAAAAATACATAGAATAAGTAACATAATAAATTCTACAAGGTTCTGGTATGATCCAACTCCTTGTTTCAACCACCTTTTTCATGGATAAAATTTTTTCAATATAATTCAGTTACTAACTTAAAATGGGTAAAGAGGAATTACCCTACTCCTACAGAAACATAGTATCCCACTACTTCCAATACCCAACATATTTCTTATCATACATATTATCCCACTAGTTACAATGAGTTGAAAGAGATGAGATAAATCTCTTGAAGCTTCATGCTTCTTTGGAAATAGTTGATTATATTCTCCATGAGCCTTCAGAATATTCTGGATAACACTCCCAGTTTCTATAATATCTGATATAGATATACTTCTTAAATTTCAATCTAAACTCTAATTTACTGGATATCTTTGTTTATATAGATGCAGATCATAAAAACTAAACAAAAATCTAGGATTCTCACTTCTCAAAACCTTCTCACACTTTTGATGAATGTGTTTTAGTTTTTAATTATCCATCATATCTCAATCTTCTCAGCATAAGTATTCAATAAAGGAATTATATTATATAATATTAAATATCTTTAATAAAATTCAGTATCTATAAAAATAAAATCTGGGAATAATTTTAAGGCATCCAAAAAAATAAATCATTATTGAATCCCCATTTCTGGTTTCCTACTACATACATTATGTTGCTGATAAATTAACCCACATGGATATTTTTTTCCATTAATTTTTATTTGATATTATAAATAAGCTTACATACATATATTTTATGTAGTATATGTTCCTTAATTATCAAGACATACCAGAAGAAAAACTCATCTTATTTTTTTTCACTTCTTTTACTCAAATAGATAAGTTCTATACTCCATGATCTTTGATATGTTTGTAAAATGATTAAGATATCATATCCCTTTATCTGATTAGCGCATGTTCAAAGAAGTACTTAATCCCCAACCAAACTTATATTTTATCACTATATTATTAGAATTTCATTTATAAACTGTAGGAAAAAAATAAATCATCCAAATAAAATTATAGATTTAATTTCCAAGGATTCTTCAACAATAGACTGATTTTCATTTGGTTAATTTTATATTATATCATGTTTTTCATTATATGCGTACCATGAATAATTTATATATCATGAATCAAAATCGATTTGTGATATTTTAATCATCGAGGAAAAACTTTGGCATTATCAGGTTTAAATTCATCATAAAATTCAATTTCTGGAAACTTGATATTTCACCCACATGAAACTAAATATTTTTCTATGTCTTGAAGAATGACACTCATCATTCAAATCCTTATACCCAATAAAGACTTATTATCATCCCTTCAATGGTTTAACTCACACTCAAAGCCTTATGTTTATGCTTTATGATCAACATAAGATTATAGATGAAGACTTACACTCACTGGTAAAAGCCATTCAAATAGTTCCAAAGACTTACACTCACATACTTAAATCATTATGATCAATGATAGAGTCTAAAATTTAGAGAAAAAATCCATATGGTCTGTTCTCAAATCCTTTTTTTCACTACTTAGTCAAATTTCTCAGACATTGCAAAATTTTTAGATTCTCAAAATAACTTTATGAATTCTGAAAACCATCTCCATTCATCTCACAAAAATTTCAAGAAACCTGAAAAAATATTGGAATCAAATTAAAACCTTCAATAACTTGATAAAATAATCTAAATCCACTTAATGGATCAATAATACCATGGATCATTAATTTTATCTAACTTAGAGTCATAATGTACATAATCCCCATAAATGTGTATTATTCCATATGATATAATATATACAGGGGGATCTCTATCATACAACTCACAATATATGGTTGTATTAGAATGAGTATGTGGAAGACTAGGTAGGAATGCTATAAAATATTTTATTGTCTCATCCTTTCTTAAAACATAGCCTACACAACTGATTTAATTTTATCACCCATTGACTGTATCGGGTCATAGACCTCATCCTTCAAAGAATTCGTTTATTCACACCTCTATGTTTTAATAGGACGACCAAAAACCTTCCAAATACTGACACCCAACTTATATCCTCTTACACTATCAGGGTGTTCTAGATTTCATAAATAAGTAGCTAGAATGTGAATCCTACTCTCAGGGATAAAAGTATCTTGCACCACTTTCTCTTGAAGGGAATAATATATTAAAATGTTATATTAGTTAAATTAATTTAGTAAATACTAATATTCAATAAAAATAAAAATTAATTTCTTATAATTCTATCATCTACTTCTTTAGATTGATATGAAAGAAACGTTCCTTTTTTTCATTCTCTCCCATTTCCATTTTTCATGATGAGTGGGGGGGGTGATGGTGGCCTAAACTGGACATCTTCTGAGTTAGTACTACATTTAGCTATTAATGCATAAAAATTTCCCATAATAATTTTCTCCTCAAGTAAATGATACCCTCCACATGATAAATTGTGAGTATATGCAATCAAAAAATATACCTCTTAGCGATATCACTTAAGGAAAGTTACATAAAAATAAATGAATAAGTCACCAGGTAATATTTTTTTAAAAAAAATTGAATTTATATACAATAATTATCATATATAAATTATTTATCATGTATGCTGAAGATAAATTTATTACATGTATCTATATATAAAAAAATATACTCTAGGCAAGAGTTTTAATTCTATAACTTCCAATAAAACATAATTTTATATCAATTATTTTTTAAAATCTATCTATTTAACTTCTGAAAAAGATAAACACTTTTTCTTAATTAATTTCATTTCATAAAAGTCATATGTCATTTATAATGGAATATATTAAATATTTTTCATTTGAAATATATAACCTTTGAAGAATTGGATAAGAATAAATCAGTTAAGATATTTTACCACTATAGACTCCAAAAGCTACCCTTTCTCCATCCAATCTACAAACCTTCATTCATGATATAAAATATTAATATAAAAACTCTGTGTTCCCAAAAAGCTCTTAAACTTATTTTCATTCAGGCTAGGTGGGTTATTATTATCATAAAATTCAATATATATCATCTACTCTCCATGACTAAGTGAGAGTTTTGGTAAACGTGTAATCCCACATATACCAAATCTAGGAATTATCTTCATTTAAAAAGAATAATACTTTTCCATAGGATTCTCACTATTAGTGATAAAAATAGTTTTAAAAAATAAAAGTTGGCTTTTATTAAATAATTTTATTGTCGGTGATTTATTAAAATTAAAATACATAAAAATACTTCAATACATGTTCCTCTACATATGTGTCTATCATTTAAATTGATGAAAATTATGATATTCTATAAACCTATATATTATTAAAATCAAATTATTGTTATGAATAAAAAAATAAAATTTTAAAAATAAAAATTAAATTATATCTATTATGTTAACTAATATAGTTTATGATAAGTGAATATCTATAAACAAAGAATAAAAAATATCCTAGTAAAAAATGTGTCATTATATGTGTATGTTTCACAAAAAAAATAATGATATCAGGATTATTAACCAAAAAATATGTAACTAAAACTAATAAATATATATATTAATTCAAATAATGGAAGAAATGATCCACATTTATTGAAATCAGTAAATTAGTTACATTTTTTTTATATGTGTAAATTTCACCAAAAACATAATGAGTCTTTTCTTCTTCAATCAAAAAATGTTTCACTAGAACTGAAAAATTAAGAAGTTAAGAAAAATATAAAATAAATGATTAATATTTATTGATATAAATATTAAATTTTTTAAAAATAGAGTTTTTATAAGAATAATTTTTAGAAAAAATGGAAAATATTCACTTACTTAAATAATTAGCAGAGTTATGGAGTCTTTTACCCTATCCCTTAAACATGATCATTTTGTAAAACATGGAATATTTCTACATTGTAGTCATTGTTACAATCAGGAAATCATAAAATAGATGAATAAAATTCACATACTTCTACAACATTGTCATCATCCCCATCACCTAAATGAATTTCCTTCCCCTGAAAAACTATGGACCATCGATCATTCAATGGGTTAGTAACATAAAATATATTCTTTATATATGTTTCCATGATAAAATTTTCTAATTTATAATTAAATATTTTTAGATAAACAAGTGTAAATCCACGATCATTATGTTTCAAAACACTATTAGTATCATCCTAGTTATAGTTAAACAATTCTACTCTAAATTTCTCATAATAAATTAACCATATATCCTCAATATCTCCAAAATATGTTGTTGATACAGAAACTAGGGTTTTATATTTTTCACTAAAAAATTTAGTTATTCAACAATGATCATTTATCAACCACTTTTCATTTTTAGGATATCATACCTTCAATGAAATAATATTTGATGATATATATAGTTAAACCTCATTAGTATTGTTCAAAATGTATAAATGTGTCTGCATCACTTCATTACCTGGAATTAACATTACCTTTAATACACACATACCATTACCATCATTATCAATTATAAAATAAGGAGATATAGGGGGAAAATTTGATCCACCTCATATAAATAATCTGATAAAAAAATTAATCAATTCTTATGATTTATATTTTTGAACAATATAAGCTTCTAGTCGATACAGATTTTTAATATACCCCTTAAATTGTTTCATATATCTTATAAAAGGATACATCCAATGTAAATTATTAGGCCTATATATTCATATCTATCACAACAAATTAATCACCATATAAACCATTATATCAAAAAATATGGAGAAAGATACATTTCATTCTGACAAAATTTGAGGGAAACTCCATTCTCCCACACATCAAAAAATTTGTATCCATGAATTTTCTATAAATGGAATTGAAAAAGTCACATAACCTGATGATATAATTTTTGATAGGTATCAGAAATATTCCAAGTAGTGTGACTGGTATTGGTTGTTACACAAATACATGATAGTCATAATATTTTATACATATTTATTTCAAATCCTCAAACGACACCAAATTTTTCAAATTTTAAGAATTTGAATGAGTTACTTTAATAACATGAATATATGGAAAAAATTTAGAATCTCACTCTTTCTTGATGTGTGAAATGTTGGAGGTAAAATGTTTCTATTTCCTTTGATAGTGGGAGATAACTATAAAGGTATTCCCCTAGATATTAAATAAAATATTACATGAAATCCATCTTTTTTTCTTTCCATTTATATTTAACAAAGTTTCAATAAAACTTTCATATATGTTTTTCTCAACATGAATAACATCAATGTTACTTTTTACTTATAAAGATTAACTATAAGGTTTCTCAAATAATATGAGCTGTTTCTACCATGTCTTTTTTCATGACTAGAACTTCATTTCTTTTTAAATTTGAATTATATATTTTTTACCATGTTATCATATTATTCGCCTAAAAATGGTTATTGGGGGGGGGGGAGATTATACACTTGAAAAATATTAAATTCCTTTTTTAGTCTTTGATATGGATGAGCCATCCACAAAAATATTCAATGAACCACATACACTGTCTTTATTACATTTTGAAATTGATTATAAGAAGTCATTTCTTTTCAAATTATACAAGCTTCATGTTCTTTAACACTATACCTAGATAAGTTTCCATATATAAAAAAATCATTTATATTTAATAGTAACTTAACATGAAAAAGAAAATATTCATTTTTGGATACATCAAAACATTAAAAAATATCTTCCATATAAATTTTAAACCATCATTAAATGATGATAGAGAAACAAAAATATCATTCCTAGGTTCTTTTAGTCCAGAAATCATCAAGATCATCATAAAAAAATTATCTTCATTCATATCCATGGGGACAAGTTGTAAGCTTCCAATATAATAGTTCATGAACTATGTTTCATACTAAAGATATAATATGGATTCATTCCATTAAATAATAGTCCCATTCTGATATTTTTATCTTCATTTTGGAAATTAGGTTTTTTTAAATATCATTCATTATTGTGAATTAGGAGGGTGATGAAACTTTCTATCAGTGACGTGATCATATATATATTCCATATTAACCTCTTTTCATTATTTTAATTTGGATATAAATGCTAAAAATAAAGAATTATTAGAATATACCAATTTTTATTAGTACTAGAATTGGTGCTTGTTCTTGAGAATGAATTAGAGATGAATTTATCATTTATTTTATATCATGTTGTCACACATTTAAGAAATTATGATAAAACTTCATATTACTTCGTATACATAAAATATTCATTGTGGAAATTATTTATCTTTTTATACAATAATACCATTGGTCATAATATTTTCTTTGCATCATAATTGGAATCTGGAAGCACGTTTCCTTTTAGAAGTAACACTTTTAAATATTCAATCAATTTAGTGAAACTTTTATCAATCAACCAATTTATTAAATTCAAGTTGAATAATTTCATAACTATTGATAACACTATAAAATTATCAAAATAGGAAAATAGATGTTTCTCTGTATCCCCAAAAAATTGTTCAATAGTTACTACTTTTCTCAATGGTTTTAATACCTACATCATGAATTAATCTTTAGGAAAATTTCTATATCATGATGAATATTTTCATCAGTTTTAGATCTTGATTTTTTTTGTTATTTCTCTATTCTATATCCTGTTTCTTGGGTTATTATTAAAAAAATTTAAAATCATATGGTCTCTAATTTATCTAGAACATAAATTTCTCAAATTCAGACACTTCACACATAATAAAAAACAGGTATTTATTTTCATGATTTCATTTTGTAAATTCCAAGATATCATGAACTCCTTTTTCATATTCATAACTAGTTCATTTTAAATTTATCAATTATTAACCATTAATTACTTAATATCACATCAAAATAGGTAAATATTTTTAAACATATAAAAATTTAAATATATATATAAACAAATAAATTTAAAACATATAAACATATAATCAAAACAATCTATAAACCATTTCTTTATTACTATTTAAAAAAATTATAAAAATATTAAACAATAAAATATAAAAAATATATGGGTAAAGATTTATTGAAATAGAAAATTATTGTCTATATAAAATATATCTTTTTTTAAAGAATAACGTTTTTTAAATTAGAACAAAATAATAATTCATTCCAACATTTATATAAAATAATATGAAGGTATAATCATAAAATTACCAAATATATCAAAACATGAAACTTTATTCTTCTTCCATCAACTCATAGATAGCTCTAACTAATTTCAAAAAGTCAATTAATAATGAAAAAGGAATCCCAACCTTTACCGTTATAATGATATAAAACATTTTCATTATGAAACCCATTCTCTTTTTTACACATTAATTTTTGATTTATTGCATAATATTACATAGGAAGGTTGAGAAATCTAGTGTATTTGGGAATTAGGAACATTAAATAACAACATAAAATAGGAAAAACATAATATTTATTAAAACTTCCTTAAGTTTCTCCTACTTAAAACTGTATAGGATAACCTGAGGAAATACATAAGAAAGGGGTGAGCTATAAATCTCAATAAGGAAAATAAAAATGGAATGAAATTAGGAAAATAATACATTTTTGAATATATGAATATCAATGTATCATTAAAGGGGTGATAATTATAAACATGAACAATAAGACATGATATATCATAAAGGCAACATGGGAAATGTGGAAACATCTTACAACACTATATCACAAACATAGATCAAGGATAACTTCCAAGAAATCATGATGGAAAATGTCCCATAAAGAAATCAGGTTTACTTCATTTCCCAATATGATGTCTCATGAGACTAAACATTACCCAATGCACTAAAGAGCTATATAATTCTAGGAACACCCTTCACTTTCATTTCATTATTATGCTTAAGTGTTCTATATAGATCATACAATATGGATTCATTCATCATAAGAATTTATTCCATGATCAAGGAGTGTGGAATACATACATGTAAGTCCCAAATAAATAAGTATAAGTGTATAAAGGTGAACACCCTTGATAGGAAATGGGTATGGGTATTCACTACACAATTGTTTGGCATCACTACTAAAAAACATGCCTTTAATAGCACTGATTTTAATCACTTCTAGAAAAAAGAAATGATAAAGGTACCCTTTATTAGCATTAAAACAGGTACTGATAAAGGGTAGCTTTTAATAGTTCTTTTTTTTTCTAGCACTCATAAAATACACCCTTTATCATCCCATTTTTTAGCACTGATAAAAGGAAACCTTTATCAGTGCTTTATGTTTAGTTCTGATAAAGGAAACCCTTTATCAACACTTCATTTTTAGCTCCCATAAAGGAATCCTTTATCAACATTTTTTTTACTGATAAAAGTACGAATAAAATGAAATAATTAAATAAATAAAAAATAAAAATGATTTAATTAAAATAATATTATTTTTTTATTAATTAAATAATTATTGACAAAAATGAATAAATTGATTATACTATATATAAATCATGAATAGTATATTTTAAATATATAGATATATGTAAAATAAAAACTAAACAAATAAAAATTAAAAATAAGTAAATTGAGAAAAATATCAAACATTTTATTAATTAAATAATTGTTGATAATGTTAATAAATAGTATATATTAAAAATATAGATAAATATGAATGAATATAAATATGATTTATATAATAAAAAATATTATTTATGATTTACATTAAATAATAATATATTTATTGAATAATGGTTTATAATTAAAAATTAATATGAATTAAAAATACTGACTAATTACAACAGGTAATGAACATAATTTAATTTTGTTTTATTTTTCAATTTAACATAGATCAAATGTATCATAATGATTTTAAATATACGTAATTAATTCATTTATATATATATATAAACGCACACAAATATTTATTTTGGGGATTTAATAAATTTATATTATTTATTATATATATATATTTATTATGTTTTAATATTCTCAATATTTTTTCATATTTATTTCTTTTATATATCCATTTTGTTAATGATTTTTATTAATCAAACATATCCAAATTTTCAATATTTTACTCATTTTTAATTAATCAATTTTAATCATTTTTATCATACCTTCCCTTAAGATTAAATATTAATTAATAATTTTAAAAATAAATTTATAAAAAAATATTTATAAAAAAATATATTTATAAATGTATATTTACTATTTTTATACATTTATAATTATAAGTAAATAACTAATATTTGTTTAAAAAATACTTATATAATTATAAATAATTAATTATAAAAATTTAATAAATTTATTTAAAAAATGAATATATTTACTATATATTTATAATTATATAAATATATATAATTATATCAATAAATATAATGATATAAATATATATAATGATGTAAATATATATAATGATATAAATATATATAATTATATAAATATTATTTAAAAAAAGTATTTACATAGTTTTAAATAAATAATTATATTTTCAAAGAATTATAAAATTATTATTTTATAAAAAATATTATTATAAGTATTATAACTATATATAATAATTATAATTTTTTTTAAAAATATTATTTAAAAAAGTATTATAAGTATTTATGAGTGCTTTTTTAGTGCTGATAAAAATTTAGAATTATTAGTGCTAAGAAAGAGATGATAAAATTAGTCTTTATCAGCTCTAAAACATTGGCACTAATAAATATTCATTTTATCAGCAGTTATTAACTTAGCATTGATAAAAGGTATCTTTATTGGTGATTTTTGAAAGTAATAATAAAAGTGTCACGATCTATTTTTAGGAACCCTAACCATTGCGAACTAGTTAGCAATATGCAAACCTCTCTATGGAAGAGACCTACTACCAGTTCTCATCATTGTCGAATCCAAGCTTAAATCTAGGCTAGAATCAAGTCTCCAACTATTCTAAGTCTCAAATCCATGGCTCAAGTGATTCATGGGTTGAATGAAACCAAGGCTCGAACAAAATCTAGGTTTTTTGATATCTTTAATTTCTCTTAGTTATCCATTGAACCTTCTAATCTCACATAAGTGCATCCCAACAAGTTTATTTTCACTATCCTATAATAAAACAACACAAAATTCATTTTTTTCTTTTAAATGAGGTCTGAGCTTCTTGAAAAATCATGTTTTCTAGATTAAAACAAAGTAGAAAATATTTAGACTTGCAATCGATATTTTTATCTGGTTTGATATCTATGTCATTTTATTCTTTGTTTATATTCTGTAAATTTAAATGAAAATAAAAAATCCATATAAGTGTACCCAATAACACCTTACTTTGAAAACTACATTCTGAATAAATTAATAAAATATAATCAATTTTCTCGCAATAAGCTATAAATTGAAGTCTTACTCAATGGTTTGACCTACCCTTCCCCATTCGGTTATGTAATTCATGCCCTTCTTTTATCTTACTAGTACACTGAACACAAATATCAGTGAGAGAAAGTGAGTTTTTCCAATGAGTTTTTCTACCTAGAAGAGGAAGAAGAAATATTCTACAATCATGTAAGGGTGATTACCCATTTTTTTATGTTCAAATTTTAATAGTAAGGAAATTTATTTTTATTCTAAGGATTTATTTTTAAGATTATATTTTTTTAGAATTATAATCTTTGAAATAGATTAACTGTTTATTTATTTTAACATGATTTATTTTTTGGAAGGGAATTTATTTTCATTTGTCAAATTTTTATTCTATGATTTTTTCTTATAAAATTTATATTTTATTCGAATTATAATAATTTTCTTCGATTTGTTATTTATTTAGAGTATATTATTTCCAATGATTATCTTTAAATTGTGTAAAGTCTTATATTTTTCAACAAAAATTAAAATATCATGTATATATATATGTATATATATGTATATGAAATTATTTTCAATTTATTCAAATTTTTAAATCATGTTTTATATTCATTTAAGTATTTTCATTTTTGAAATATAATATAAATCAATAACAAAGTCTTTCTTGTTATTGTTAATTGGATTTGATTATATCAAAAGATATGTTTATATTTCAAACAAGAAATGTTATTATTTTATGCTTCTAAAATAAATAAAAGTTATTATCATTTTATTTTTTTTATTTATAAGAAAGTTTTAAATAATTAAAATTATCATGTCATATGTGTAATGTGAATATAAAATCATGAATGTCATTTGTAATATAATATATGGCCATCATCCTAACTTGGGACATAACATGTGTGCACTAGTTTTATTATTCATGTATATGTATGTGTTTTGAATGATTCATCCCTTTATTCCATCATCATATTATGCATGCACTAGTTTTATTATTTTTGTTTTGGTGAGGTATAATAGGCTCCCAATACCTATATTCCATCATATATACCTATTTGGAATCATAAAATTTTGAAAAATTCATCCATATACTATTCTATGTTTTCATTGGTTTGTAATATTCCATTGAAAATCACTTGGTAACCACGTTTTCATATTTTTATTGGGAAATTAATATGCTATGATTTCCTTGATTCACCTATAAACCAAGGAAAATGTTTCACTAATCCTAGAAATCTTGATAATGTACCTCATATGATCCAAAAACAATTAATTTTGCATTGTCCAATCCTAAAATATTATGTCTTTGACATATATGAGTAACAATATCCTTTTATCATGATCCTTCTTGTTGTAAAGGGTGTGATCAACTATACCTTTCTAAAAACCAAGTTTTCTCAAGTACTGATCCAACCTTAAAAACTAGGTCCTCAGTGATTTCTTTATATTATAAAAATAATTCTATAATTGGAATACATTTCTCTCATTTTCATCCATAATAAACCCATATGGTTTCTCAATGTATAATCCACCCTTAAGAAATCTATTGAATAACATAGATTTGAAATCCATCTGGTATACTTTTAACAACATTTTCATTGAGATAGCCAAAAGAAATAAAATAGTTTTCAACCAGGATATGTGAGAGTAAATTTATCAGAAATATAAATTCATTTGATCTAAGAGTTCCCATTTCACATTATCAATTCTTTATTTTTAGCCACTTTTCCAAAGCCAATTAGTTTATTACTAAACACCCACTTTGTTCAGATAACATGTCAATCCTACACCCTTGGAATAATTTCCTATATCATGTTTTTTTATTCGGATCAAGATCCTCATGCATATATTTTATCCAATTATTATACTTATCAGGACTCTCCAAATGATTTATGCCCTACTTGATAAAAAATGATGTTTTTTTAGAGTCTTACTCCTTCAAATTTTTACCAAAGCCATTATACTACCAATGAAATTTTATTCATTGATTTCAGACTTTTTTATATTTCTTGAATTTGATAATATCTATTCGTTTTCCTTACCATAAATGTCTTATTTTGAGTCTACCTTAGCACCATATTGTCCCCATATTCTTCTCAATTAAACATTAATCTCCTCTGATGTTTCATCATTATTTTAATTATTAATAATCTCCCCATTCTAATATGTAAAAAATATCTATTAATTTTATCATTTCATCATAAAAACATCTCAACCCACCCTTTTTTAAGTTAGTATTTAATTTTATCATTATCTAATATGATTAATTTTTCACTACCACAAATAAATTTCCTCTTTCAATAATGTTTTCACAGTAAAATGATTATCTATAGAATTAATGTATAGTTTAATATTTTTATTTAATTTATTTCTTTTTAGTATTACTCATATAATAATTTTTTTCTTGTACAAGTGGATATTTTCTTCAAGTTGGGGTGGTTTTTTTGGATATTCTCATACTCATAAGGGATTGGACTTTAATCCTATAACTGAGATAATCACAATAAGGAAATGCATCGAGAATGCATACAAACATCAGAAAAAGGTGAATTCAAACTACTTATTTAATTAATTTTATCATCATTTTATCTAATTTTTGTAAGATAATTTTCTTATAATTTTTGTACAATAATTATTTCGTTTTTTTCTTAGATTTTTTGGAAGTTAAATTTTTCTTTAAACTATATACAACAAGCTATAAAAGAGATAAAATGATTCTTTCTTTTAATGTTACAACGTTTTCCATTTTCATTGCCTTTATTTTTTGAACTACTAACACCACATATTGATTCAATGTTATTATATTAAAAACCATTATAGTTATTGAAAAATAGAAGAGTAGAGGAAGATCATGTGTCCATTGTGGATACTTCTCGTGATATAATGGGAATATGAGCTTCATCTGCTCTTCTGAATTTCAAAAAAGAGAAAGTTTTTCAGCTAAGAACATCGATTCAATATGCAGTGTTGGTACTTCAACAAAGAAATATAATGGAAACATGGTAACAATAATAGTTAGTATTTTTTTGAGACTTTGGGACATGTAGGAATCATGGAAACCTCAATTTGACACACATTGTGACTGGTATGACTCAAAGCGCTTCTTGTTATTTAAAATTGACATTATTTTTTGTAAAAAGGAAAAATGACATATACAAAATTGAGGAACCATATTCCAATTTTTTTCATAATTTAGGGAAACAATCCATAAGTCATTTGAGATGTGTAGGAATCAACCACACCTCAATTAAAACCATAGTGTGACTATTTTAACTCAATGTGTCCGTTATCAGTTGAAAATCGATAGTTCAGTACAAAAAATTCCACTCACTAAAAATAGAGAAAACACACTTGAATTTTTTTAATAATTTATAACATCAATTCATTATTCATTTGTGACTTTTAGGAATTTTTGTTAAATAAAATTGATACATGATGTGATCGGTATGAGTCAAAGTGTGTGTTTCTAGTTTAAAATGACATTTTAGTAAAAACATAAAGTAACATACGCAAAACTAAGAAAAAAAATTTATATTGTTTTAATACTTTATGAAAATGATTCATAATTCATTTGAGATGTGTAGGAATCATCCAAACCTTAATTTGATACATGATGTGATTGATATTACTCAAAGTGCATATTTCTATTTAAAATTGACATAAATTTTAGTAAAATGGAAAACTAAGCTACACAAAAATGAGAAAATGCATTCATATTTTTTTGATACTTTATAAAAACAATTTATAAGACATTTTTTGACATGTAGGAATCATACTAACCTCAAAATGATACACGATGTCCTCAATATGACTCAATGTG
Organism: Viscum album; assembly: GCA_963277665.1. Classification (NCBI taxonomy): domain Eukaryota; kingdom Viridiplantae; phylum Streptophyta; class Magnoliopsida; order Santalales; family Viscaceae; genus Viscum; species Viscum album. The sequence continues at coordinate 1,648,730,496 of OY728143.1, read as the reverse complement.
CCCGTTATCAGTTTAAAATCTATAGTTTAGTTCAATAAATGTCACTCACTAAAAAACAATAAACATACTTAGATTTTCTTGATAAATTTTTTTAATTTATTAATATGTTATTTGTGACACGTAGGAATTGGTCTCGTATCAAAATGATACATGATGTGATAATTATAAGTCAAAGTGTGTGTTTCCAATTTAAAATGACATTTTAGTAAAAAAGATAAGGGATGCACTCAAAACTGATAAAATACATTCATATTATTTTTATAATTTATTAAAATGATCTATAATCCATTTTGGATGTGTATGAATTATCCTCACTTCAATCTGATGCACGGTATGACCGATATGAATCATAATGTGTCCTTTCATTTAAAATTGAAATCAATTTAGAAAAAAGGACAACTGCCTAGTCAAAACCAAGTAAACACATTTGGTTTATTTTTATACTTTATAAAAATAATCCATAAATTAATTATGACATGTAGGAATCATCCTCACATCAATCTGATATACGATATGTTCGGTATGACTCAATGTGTCTGTTATCAGTTTAAAATTGACTTTTTAGTTAAAAAAATACCACTCACTATAAACCGCGTAAACACTCTCGGGTTGTCTTTATAATTTATGAAAATGATTCCTAAGTCCTTTGTGACATATATGAATCATTATCATATCAAACCGATAGAAGATGTGACCAGTACAAGTCAAAGTGTATATTTCCAGTTTAAAATGACATTTTAGTAAAAAAGACAATAGACATACTCAAAACCAAGAAAACACATCCAGATTGTTTTTATACTTTAGGAAAATGATCCACAAGTCATTTGAGATGTGTAATAATCATCCACACCTCAATCTGATGCACAGTGTGACCAATATGACTTAAACTGCATATTTTCAATATATAAGTATATTCTTAGTTCAAAATTCACATCACATCACCAAAACCGATAAAACGAGCATAGTTTTTTTTATTATCATTCTATCTGATATTACTTAATTAATATCCTTATCATTTTTAACTTATACTTATTTAGTTAATTTTTACAGAGATAATTCTTGAAGACGAATAAGAAATGGTGTGACATGCAATAATCGACCACAACTCAATTCGATACACAGAGTTCCTTTTATGAATCAATGTTTAGTTTAAAATTAAAATTTTATATTAATTAATTTATTTATATTATTACTAACATAATATTTTTTTTGTATACAAGTTCTTTTTTTTCTTGAGCTGGGTTTAGGATCAAAAGACAAAGTAAGACTGATATTTTTGAATGTGTGTAATAATTTGTAATTATATAATTGTATAAAACAATATTTTAAATGTGTATAATATAGTGTTTTTTTATTTGTTTTGTAAATTTTATTTCATTTAGATTATGTATTAATACTTTATTGTGCTGATATTGGGGTGTTTTTTGTGCAGTGGTGTACTGTTAGAGTACACTGTACTGGTGCTGCAGTGTGCTGTTAGAACACACTGTAGTATTCCTCTTTATCAGTGGTTTTTTAGCACTGATAAAATACTATGGATTTTAATCTTGATCAAGTAGTCATCACTTCTCTATATCTTATGAAATACATTTTAGATATGTTAAAGGCCTATTTTTAGTAGTGCATGGAAAATTGTTGTGAAATTTCAACAGCATAATGGGGGCGTATGAATATTCAAATGAGGGCTTGATGAGAGTGAAAGTGGTATCTCAAAATTTAGACATAAATTGGATATTAGGGTGTATATTTAATAACATATCCCATAATAAGTAAATGAAAATAAAAGGTGTACGATAAAGAAGATACTTGAATAAAGAGGAGAAAGAAAAGAAACCTTACCTTGAGAGTGTGAATCCAAATGCTAGAGAGAAGATTCTTAAGAGATTGGGGGCACCTTGGGAGGACTATAGATAGGGTAGGGAAGAGTAATAATGTGATCCAATGATTTTTAGTGAATATAAATGGGGGCTTGGGTGGGTTTATATAGGAAATGAGTGGGGAATTCTTTATCATTTCTCAAACTTAGGTTTTGGACTCTATATAATAAAATAACAAAAACCAAAAACCTTCCCACGATTTTTGCTAATGGTTTCTGCCAAATGGGGTTGGTTTTCATTATTTTATAAATCCATGTTATTAACTTAATAAAGTAATACCCTTGCTGATGTGGAAGTGAGTCATACTCTTAAAGAAACAAATTTAAAAGCTTAGAATATATTAATGGATTTGGAGGATTCAAAAAGGCTTTATAAAATTAATCAAATAGACATAAAATCACATTATTTTAAAAGGAAATATATATTTGGTATTGTGTAACTTTATATTATTTATTACATCATTTTTGGGTCATTTTAATGTCATAATACACACCGTATATTTATATGATATTTATTTTTTACTAGAAAATTTGACTATCTCAGAAAATTTTAAAAAATTCACATTTTGGATAATTTTGATGTTATGATTCAAAAAATTATACTAAGTTTATCTAAATAATTTAATATATAGGTGAATTTACAATTTTTAAATAACATTTGATATTTATTGAGAAATGTTGGGTTTTTTTGATGATAACAGTTTTTGAACCCTTATAAAAATTACATTTGACTTCATAAATATTATATGACAATTTATATTAATAAATTTTATTTAATTAAAATGTTTTAAAATATTATTTATTTAAAAAATCTATTAATTCAGGGAAATAAATTTCTTAATTGAATTTTAATATTACCTGAAAATACATTTTGTGTTTTATTATATCAAAAATAAAAATCGCTCATAAAGTAACAATAATAAGTAAAAATAATTATATTGAAAATAGAATATACATATTAATAATTTTAAGGTCTTGATACATATCCCTCTAATACACTAGAAAACACCATAAGGGTAATGTGCATGATAATGAGACTTCTATGGGGTGGTTCAATGAATATTGTTTGGGTCGTGATCTTGATGAGATTGAAATTCTCCCGTAATTGTTTTTTGTCATGCTTAAGTTGTTGGATCTCAGCTTGGACTTGGTCAAGGGAAAACTCTAGTGATGATATATCCCTCAATAGCTTTGATAAATGGTTTTTATAGGGTATGATTCTACTGGTTGAGGCCATCACTTCCTTTTTATGTGTCAATTAGACTTGTTAAAACCCTATATTTATACTAATCATGTGATCACTTTTCAATGACTATATTATCAATGATAATTATGCTTAATGGTATTTTAAATCCAATAGGATATAATAAAACTAAATAAGTCTATGTGTTTTCTATAACCATATTACATAATAATACATTTAATTAAATAACAAAGGAAATTTTATATAATAGTTCAGGTTGTTACAATATTTCCCCCTTCCAAAATTTCCCCATCTAAATTTTGATTTCCCATACTAAAACAGACGAGGGTAACTCTGTTTCATCACCTCCTCAGGTTCCAATGTTTCTTCTTTAAACTTGTGGGTTTTCCACAACACTTTGACTAAGTTCATTGTTATATTCCATTAAACTTTTTCCCTATGATCTAAGACCTTCACTAGTTTCTCCTCATTGGAAAGATCATTCTACAACGATGCCACCTATAGATTGATTACATGTTAGGGGTCTTATATTTACTTCCTCAAGAGGGATATATATAATAAATCATTTACTTGAGATAAGTTAGGTTGGATTACTAGTCGATATACCACCCATCTAATGAAATAAAGGATCTCAAAGGGGTTAATGTATCTTGGACTAAGATATTTCTTATTCCTAAATATCATCACTTTATTCCTTGTAGATTTCATAGTAATACCATATCTCCAACATCAAACTCTAGGTCCCATTGATGATTTATATAATAACACCTCTTTCGACTATGAGTAGCCTTGACATACTGTTGAATAATCTTAAACTTTTCCACCATTTCATTGAATATTTCAGGACTAAGTAGTTTTCATTACCTAACTTAATCCTAGATTTCAGGTGTTCTACACCTCTTTCCATAAAGGTATTCATAGGGAGACATTTGGATTCTTGAGTGGAAAATATTTTTGTATGAGAAGTTTACCAGAGGAAGATGTTGATCCCATCCTCCTTTGAAGTCAATTGAACATGCTCTCAATATGTTCTGAAGTTTTTGGATAGTCCACTCAGATTGTCCATTAGTGGGTGGGTGATAACTCATGCTAAAGTTCAAATTTTTATTAAGATAATGTTGGGTATTATTCTAAAACATAGAGGTAAATCTTGAATCTCGATCAGATACAATTGATAGTGGTTTTCTATATAGAATTACCACTTCTCTAATGTGTATCTTTACAAGTGGATCAAGTTAGAAGCCCTATCAGACCGTAATGAAGTGTGTATTCTTTATAAACAGGTCCAAAATAACCCATATAGCATTATTTCCTATTGATATATTTGTAAGACTAGTGACAAAGTCCATGGTGATTTTCCCCATTTCCATGTAGGTATGGGTAATTGTCGCATCATCTCCTTATATTCTTTCCCTTATGCCTTCACTTGCTGACATACAAGACATCTTGATGTATACTCTGCAATATCCTTCTTCATATTTTCCTACTAATAGTTCTCTTGGAGATCTTGATACATATTTATGATTCTAGAATGGCCCGAATGACTCGAAGGCCTTCATTTTTATTGATTTTTGATAACCCCCCTTTAAAGGGATGAGGGGGAACCCTTACAAAGCCCGTAGGACCATATATTACTTGGCCCGTAGGCTTAGGAGATTACATGACCCAAAGGTCTTAGGTAATTCAACCAAAATATCTACAAGGAACTGCCCCTCCTCAGTATCTACATCATAATAGTAGCTCTCCACCTTCACATGGTCGTCTAGCTAGGCTTTCCATATAAGCACATGCTGGTCCCGATGGCATAGCCATACCCTCTCATTCTGACAAATCCATTTGGCTCTATTATGGTGAGTGCACCTGCTCAGAATCCTCTTCTGGGCTGCTTCATTTTTGTAGTGTGTCTGGGGAAACTACATGTGGCCCGAAGGCCTTGAGGTGGCCTTAAGGCCTTAAAGGTGGACTGAAAGCCCTACTCACCCGAAGGCCTGGGTGGCCCGAAAGTCTTAAGGACTCCAAGCCCAAAATGGTGGCCCAAGGTGAATAGTTCTAGCTGCTACAGTACCGAACAGTACTAGATACAGTACCCACTACAATACCTACTACAATACCCGCACAGTGTATAGTCTGCTACAGTACCTGGATAGTGTACAATTCTGCTACAGTACCTACACGGTGTATAGTCTGGTATAGTGCCTGCTATAGTGCATGCTATAGTACCTACTACAATACTGCTATATTACCCAGAAATATGCCTCTACCTGGTTTTGAACCCGGGTCTTGTGGATGCACTTAAGGATACCTCACCAACTGGGCAGAGGCTCATGTGCTGATTCTAGGATGGAGAGATAAAGCCGAACTATGTGCATCATCCAAAAAATACTTATTTAATTTAGGATTTTATGGTACACCAAGTCTTGACCTAAATATTACAACTCATTCTTCATTAACATCAAAATCTAAAGACTTCCTTTTTCTTATATTTTCTACTTTCTTCTAAATTTCCACATCATCTCTTTGAGAATTATTTATCATTTCCAAAATATATGGTTTATAAATGTTTTTTGAAAGTATTGATGATTTTAATTTATTTTCAACACTTTCTTCCAGGGTTCATGTCGTTATGGGGATGTGCCAATTATTGCCCCGAATTCCCAATTTCCAAAGATGGGTGGCATTCATCACTTCTTTAGTGATGTTTTCTCCTTGATAGAAATGGGATGACGGAATATCAGTATCTCCTTCCATGGATTCCTCCCCGAAATTTGTTTCCTAGTTCATGTCTTCATTAGAGATTAAGACATTGTTTGTGAATCTCTCCCCTATGACATCTCTTTGTGGATGCTGGTTAATTACACTGCTTTAGTCAAGACATTCTAAAGGGTCAAGTTAGGGCAGTAACCTTTGGTTAGGATAGTAGTCGTTTTGGGCATCGCTGACATGTCTAGTCGCTGGAACATTGGTACACCAAAATTACCACTTATTAGAGGGCTTCTCAAGGTCATGGAAGCATGAGGAATCCCACATCGACTACGAGGTATCCTATGAAGGAGGCACGACTCTGTGTTTTTCCTCAGATTCCCACATTTAACACGGGGTATTCCGCGAGTTTAACATTTTGTAGAGAGGGATAAAACTGATCAAAACACTTATGAAAGTGAATCAGACAGGTATATCCCTAGTGGGGAGGACCTGGAGGTTTACCATATGGATGGATAAGAATTCACAATAAGGATTAGCCCAAGATTGAGTGTCCCATATATAGAATGTTTCACACCATGAAGTATGATTTGGACATCACATAGGATGGATTAGGAAGGTGCACCCCAAAAATGGGAACACCAAGGCTTACCATTGGCTAGGATTCAACCTTATACAGGCTTCCTAAATAACCTAATAGAATATATGGATCAAAACCCATGTAGTTAGAATGGGTTATTTGGGTCTTACACATGGTTAGATTCCCTTATCAAGAGGGTAACTCTTGGTTGGATGGATATGATATGTGGGGCTTATGCATAGTTAGCTTCCCGTGTGGATTACGTGCATTCACTGGGATGTGGTAGCCTGGATAAAATCAAGATGGATATGGAGGAAGTGAAAAAGGATGAGTATCAATGATGTGGAACCAATGTGAAGGTGATAGTGTTGGGCTAGAACTTTAGAGAGGATTCCTACGTACCCCAATGGATGGGAATCAAAGTCAATGTAGTTCAGTGGGGTGATGGGGAACCTAAGTAGGTGGCCTGTGAGAATGTAGAATATGGATGGGGACCTAAAGGAATTATAACCTATGGGTTGGGGCACAATATTTTTGAGACACAAAGGCTTGAAGGATAGATCTGGATAGGAAATGAGTGATGGGCTTGAACCTCATGGAGGCTTCCTATGTGCCCTATTTGAAATGTAGGGATCAAAGTCCATGTAGTTCGGGATGTGGGATAGAATTAGGTCACACACAAATGAAAAATGACTCGACGATGCACTGGGGGCCTATACATGGTTATCACCCCTTATCAAGAGGGGAACTCTTGGTTGGAATGGTATGGTTAAGTGTGGGACTTATGCATGGTTAGCTGCCCATGTGGATCATAACACCTCAGGGAGGCAGATCTGGGAGATGCATCTCAAAAAGGGAAGATGTCACATCAGGAGGGTGCATACCTATAAGGGAGCACCAGAGTTTTCCATTGGTTAGGATTTAACTTCAGAGAGGCCTCCCACATACCCTATTTAGAAGAATGGGATTAAAACCCACATAGTTCAGAATGTGTAGTTTAACGTCATGCATGACAAGTGAACCAATGTGAAATAGTTAGAACAAATGGATTGTAGAGAGTGAGGGAATTGAACCTTGGTGAGGCTTCCTATTTACCCTATTTGAAAGGTATGGATCAAAGTGCAAGTAGTTTGGAAGATGTAGTTTAACATCATGCATGACAAGGGGCATGGGGACAATGCATGAGTAGTGGCTCAAAGTCGTGCTAGATCTTACGTATGGTTAGTGACCCAAATAATATTTAATGTTCACTATCACTCTAATAACATGTGAGCCATTCTTATCATGAGAAACAAGAAGTAACAGTAGACCTGATGGTCATGTCATGAAAGGTGTGACCATGAAGGATGGTGTGGGGCTTACGCATGGATAACAACCTAGGGAGATGGAGATTGGGACTTACTCTTGGAGGGAAGCCCAGAGAGGTGGTTTAGGGATTATGTAGAGACTACCCGAGGCACACATTGTGACAAAAACCAAAGGGAGAGAGAGTGTGGATTAAGAAGGTGGGAAGAAAAAGGTTCCCAGTCCCATACCCTCTATGATATTCTCAAAACTTTTAATGCATGCAATAACTTATAGTTTAACCTCACATGTTGAGGATGTGGGTTCTTGGAAATTTAACTTCCTATAGCTTGGGGGACAAGGACTCACTTCTCATCCACTGTACTTACAAAATTTTTTCCAACCCACACATGGGGATGAGAATGAAAAATAAATGACCAATGAGAGTGGGGTAGAGGAGTGGTAAATTTAGGGCTCCATGTTAGCGTAGCTATGCCAAAAATAAATAGCTGTTAGAGTACCTATGTAAAGAAGCATAAGGCAAAAAAATACAACATGAAACATCGCACATGGGAACCTAAAATCACTTTGCACAAGCCTGTAGAGTTGTGTTGGAAAGGGGTTCGTGAAGCCAAGGGGCTATCCAATAGGAGAATTGCGAAGGGATAAAGCTTCATGAAGGAAGATTGATTCACAAAGGAAGGGTTCTTCACAAAGGAAGAGCTTCAATGGAACAAATCCTATCCTTAGAAAAGAGATTATTATTAGTAGAGTGCTCTATGAAGGCTTATTGTTCATGGATCCTCAAATGAACCAAAGGGGATCACTCCTTTGCGAAGGATGAAGGACTTCATGAAGGGCATCCCTAAAAGTAGGGGTCATGAAGAACATTGGAATGTACAGTTCACGATGCTCAAATAACTTGGGCAATCCATTTTTCTCTCAGGTTCATGATTCTCGGGAGATTCATGAAATGAGAGATCGAAAGGCGAAAGGTTGGGGAAACAATGGTTATGAAGGGGGGTGAGTTAGCTATTTATAGGCAATGGGGGTTTTCAAGGGTCGCGGGGCTGGCCATAAAGAAAAAGGACACTGAAAAAGAAATATGCTTGTGTGAAAGTGGAGGGTGGAACCTTGTGGTTCTCACTATGGAAGAAATGGTACACCATAGAGGACATAAATGCCTACAAGTATGGAAGGAGGATGCGTGCAATGCTCTCCATGGAGAAAATGGGACACCTCATAGGACATACATTCATATGGGTATCGTCAATCTTCTTCACGACCGTGTTGGAATGGGATCCCCATGGAATAGATTATCAAAAACAGTCCCCTTTGATAATATTTGGTGGATTTTGAGGCCATTTGGGTCTAGAAAAACTTTTAACCGGCCATGAATTTGTCTTTGTCTTTTATACATCTTCATTTTCATAGTTTTCAATGCCAACAAATTCCCCCCTCAGAATGGGAGCTAAAGGAAAATAAGGTCTGGATTCTGAGGGTAAATCATTGAAAAACTTGCTGGATTGAAAAGGTGGATTGAGATACTGGATCGCGAATCGTATCAGGTGTGGCATGCCACAGAGCTCTAGTGTGATAAGGTCACTACAAAGTTATTATTGGGAATCGTCTGTAAATAGTATGTGAAGGGCCCATTGATTTTACCAGATCTCCACAAATGATTTCTATGAATCTTTCTTTTTGTGAAGCAATACACCCCACAAACGTGACTCTACGAACCAAGTTTATAGGTCCTTTGCACTATGAATGCTTTCCAAGGAACTGGTGCATCATGATCCACTGCTACTCTACAATGCATGTAGAGGAAAAGGGTTCCCTGTGAACTGATGCTTCATGATAGAGTTTTGTAAAGGATATTTGATACTGACCTCTGTGAACACACTTAGAAAATTATATAAGTCCCACAATGATGGCTGCTTAGGAGGCTTCTCAAGAGGTTCTTGCTGACACCAAAAGGAGGGATGAAATGGTGAACAAAATCCTGACCAGAGAGTTTGTTTGGATTCACTCAGACCATGAATCATTGATGACACTACTATCAAAAAATCAGAAGGACTATACTCTATGAAAGAGGTTTCCACTATACGACTTTGGCTTGTGAGATGACATCTTCATTCCAGAGGAAAGAAGAGGTGATCCATCCTATTGGTTCAGGGGAACACTAGGCCAACATCAGTGGTACCAAGCTGCTAATGGACATATTATGATGGAAAATACCTCTGTCACAGCACACTACCTCTACAATCATCTCAACAACATCAATGGAAAGTTGTTAGAGAAAGAAATATCCCCAACATAGTACAAAACAGTCATCAAGTTAGGGATTGGGAACCTATAGAAGGGGTGGAAAGACGGCTAGGATCTACACCAGGGAAGAAACTTTAAGAAAGAGTGTGCATGGGACTACTGGGTGTGTGTATCTTGTGAAAAATTCGAAATGGTGTTGAGGTGAGTTGGCTTGTATGAAGCAGTATGGGCTTCTCAATTCCATGTCTCTAAACCAAAGGAAATAAAAATGGAGTTGCTAAGATGGTGGTCTCTAGATACCAACAAGTTTCATCTACATCATGGGGAGGTTGGGATCAACCTCTTGGATTTCTATCAGATTTTGGGGATCCCAATCCTGGGAGTGATGTATGACGAGTTACTATCTTGTGAGAATGTCTAGGAGGATATGGAATAGATGTTGCCTCTGGAAAAGGAATTACTAAACCTGGTGCTGTGCTCAAACAATGACAAGAAGAACACTAGGTATGTCCACTTCATGTATTGGTTTGGATATTACCTAAATTTTATTGTACAGAAACTAACAATGAGGCCTCATACCTGTACAAGGGGAGATCAAAGAGGTAGGTATGGATCCTACTGGAGGATCTTTGAGGATATCCAGTGGCAACTATGGGGATATAGTATCAAGGAAGAGTATCAGTCAATAGTCAGGCTGAATGGATTCATATCAACACTAATATATGGATAGATGTTTCTCATAAGAGATGGACACATGGGGGTGCATATGAGCACATTCATCATGGAGGCATATATGTCCTATAGGCAGTGCATCAATATGGGGATACCAGTGCTAGAGAAGTTGTAAAAGTTACTTTGGTACATTATCCATGGGAAGAGGCTGTTGCATGTGTGTAGGCCATTCCATATCCTTTATAGCTAGGTCAAAACACACATGGGGGGTTATGGATAGACCAACCCCATCTCTCCCCATAGGATAAGTTTTCAACCAACAATTCTAAACATTTTAGGGAGTTTTCCAATCAAGATGCGTCCAATGGCCGTGATGAACAAGATAGGGTGAGAGGAATAATTCATCTTCCATCCATTCCACCTTCCAATGGGATAATTCATTGATAATGACACAAAAACCATAGATAATTGGTCATATCTATTTTCCTTTCATGTTGGAGTACTGGTGGAGCGAGTGTACTGTGAACCAATATCTAATCCATATACCCCACATCCATTCGCAAGAAAGTTCAAATGCATGTAGAGGCTGACCCTGAAGGTGTATCTAAGGGTGCATCATGAGGAACACCTGTGTGTGATAAGGAATCATTGGATGTTGTTCACATGGGAGGATGTGAAGATGTAGAATGAGCTACCATAGACCACCGCTGCATTCAAGATAATTCACAAGTATGCACAGAGCATTGGCAGCTACTTATCCGAGTGAGACACTAAAGTAGCCAAAAACCTGGGCTAGTAAATCAGTGGTCCCCACGCATCGAAGTCAAATTCGAGAAACATGGAGGGGATGTTGCGAGGGTAGTGCCGACATGTATCATGGTGATGAGGGTGTGGAAACAAGGGAAACGAACCATGAACCATCACCGATAGAAGGCGAAGAGAGGGATGTAGCAGTTCCAAACCTAGTGGCTTCTATTGGGAGGACCTGAGAGAGATGTGAATTATCAAGTGATTTCCATAAGTCACCCCTTCAATCTCCTAGGAAGAAATTGTGTCAAGTGGCACTTCCATATAATGTTGTTTATCTTGAGGCTTGGAAAGACTGGGACACATGCAGACAGGTCCTTAACATCGATGACCTATGGGAGAACCTGAAGAGGTATGGGATGGAGTTGGGTGAAATCAGCTTCATAAAAGGTGGCTTCAACGGGGCCCTATCCATGGGGAGAAAATCCATGATAGAATTAGAGGAATTGGTGAACTCTCTAGGTACCACATGAACAATGATGAATCGAGTGAGGGTTCTATTGAACATGAATCCCCCCTGATGTTGTCGGTGAATCTGATGGTAGAGCGCTTCCCCATATTTGAAAACTCAGATGGATCCTAGGGTGAAGAGGTTGATGAGGAGAACCCTCAGAAGGATGGTGAGGAGGTATCTTGGAGGGTAGAAATTATGGAAGAAGGCAAAATCATATCCTCAGAAGAAAACTCTCTGGGTTGATTTTCTACAATTCTTGAAGTAAACTCTAAATCATTCCCCCTTATACTATTATATTCCTCACCACTACTAGGATTCTAAAACGAAATCTACCTATATAGACATATATTGTGAAAAGGGTTCCTACTAATGAGGAAAGAGGTGTGGCGATGGATGTTGTGAAACAAGCACCGAGACCTGCATCAAGATAAATAATAACTGTAGAGTCCAACAATGCTGGGGAGGAAAGGGTGGTCTACTAAAAATCCTCAAAACCCACAATAATATATGGGGGGCCACACCCTAGAATCTTAGTGATAATAATCATGAGGAAATAGCATGGGAATACATAACTTAAACATCATAAGTTTCCTACCTCGCAGATCCATACCAGTTGTTTTGTTAATCAAAATTACTGACATAACCCACATCTGAACAGTTCTTAGAGCAGTGGGAATCCTACTGGGATAGATGGTCGAAGGACCTGAGGCCCCTTTCCTAAGAGGAATATCAGTCCATATGGAACCAAGTACGCAAGAAAACCAGGCTATAGTTCCTAATGAATGATCAATTGTGATCGTAGGTGATGCCATTGGCAGGGCATGACCTGGAGTTGGGAGGGCCAGTATTATTGAGATAGAATCAAGTGACAAGGACCTAACAGATGGACTAGATCCCAACTCTTCATTTGCGATGCGAAAAGTGGATCTTGCTATTGAGATCCTAGACACATTCCCTGAGTACAAACTAACTGATCATGAGGAGTTGGATGAGTATGATTCTACCGTAGTTGAGAATAGTCAGAAGGCCCAATACTGAGCAAGAAAACTTATCAAATGATTCCTGGAAAATGTTCCAAAATTTGATTTTATAAGATATATGGTATTGATTCACCTTTTTCTATGTGATCTATTCACTGGAGGGGATGATTCATGAAATTTTCAATTGATGATCTGAGACTACCTCACTAAAAAGATGTGGGTGAGTAGTCATCAATTGGATGCTTCTTGGTGCCAGAAGAAATCCGAGAACATTCAGAAGATCCAAGAGGCCAAAAGTTGATCCAACACCTCTATAAGAATATGATAAATCATTTCACATTCATTGCGAAGCATACCAGGCTTGTTAAATTACTGAAATACCAACTGGCGGAAGCCCAGGAGTAGTAAGTACAGGCAAGACATCAGGTGGTTGAACTCTAAGTTGAACGGGATCACATTCAGATCATGCCTAATGAGCTTCACTCCAAATATATTGATGAGGATAAAGAGCTCATGAGATGACATGAAACTCTAGAAGCTACATGGTAGCTGGTGGCGGAATTGAATCATTCCATTGAATGAGTAGATCCATAAGGGTTGTGTTTTATCCAAACTCATGAAAAAAACTTTCCCTTCTTACCTTATTATTTAAACTGATTTTATGGGTATATTGTTACTTGCCATTATTAATTCATCTCGATCATATCTGTGAAATAATTAACGATCAATCCATAAACTGATGTGGGAGATTCTCGATGTGAGAAACAAGGGCGACCACATAATTATCCACTTTGGATATGAGAGTTCCATCCAATCATTGAACACTTAGGGTATTCTATTTGTTGACTGACCACCCATAGTATTCGAGTTGGGGGGATTTGAATGAAGAATAGGATCCCTGGAACAACAAACTTACCTTTCCCCAGGTGCTCCAGTACATGGGCAAGATAACTCCAGGGGTGTTGGAATCAATCCGAACAAAGGGGAACGAAAAGTGTGAATCAAGATACCCAGAATTTGGAAAACATTGGTGAAATAATCATGATATGAATTTATTGTTGACCATATTCGAAACGCAGTACCTATACCACTATCCTGAAGTGGGGGAAAACAATTGAGGGCCAACTGCTGACCGAATTCAAAAACAAAGGGCCAAACTCAAAATGTCATCCTATATCTACTAGAACATAGGCCCAGAATGGTAGGTGAGCCAAAAAAGCATGGGACCAGGACATTAGGGGGTTATTTCAGATGTGGAAGGGGATGAGGAACGAAATAAAGTTCACACAAAGCGTGGATGTAGAGTGATGGAATATTAGAAGGGATTCCAACATTCTTGAAATTACACCACCATGACAAAAGCACCTTGGTGTGAGAATATTGGTCTAAAAAATGATCAAGCCTATATTCTAGGGGTATTTATATCTAATATGTTAAAAAAACTAAATATATGATCAATTTGGAGGATGAAAAAACTGTGGGGGAGAACCCCTCTAGTGAGGGCCTAGGATGCTTTACAGTTTCACATCATACAAGTCTGGATGATGTATATATAGTTTAATGTTGTACGGTAAGGATGATGTAGACCCTGACCAATAGTTTAAAGTAATTTTTCATGGAATAGAGGCTCCTAGTTTAAGGTCATATATTTTGGACCATAACTGGGGCCAAAGGGCCGACAAGGTTTGTGAACCTGTGGCTGGGCCTGAGACAAAATTCCCGAGCATCGATACGTATCCCATAAAGATGGGAATAAAGTTGTACATAGTTCTAGAAATATAGTGTGGTGAGAGACCAACACTAGTGGGGGAAATATTCTATAGAAAAGAAGAGGAAGCATTCTATAATTACAACAGGGAATCCTGAACTTGTTCAGGGAAGGGTTTTAGTTTAAAGTCGTGCGTTGAGGACATTGGCTCTTAGTTATAGAATAATGTGTAGTTTAACGTCATGCAGTAAAGACGAAGGTGAATCAACATAAAAGGGACAATAATGCTATGAATGGACCTATGATCGATGATCTGGGTGTCACTAAATATCCCATAAGGATGGTAATCTAGCCACATATAGTTCTTGGATAAATAGAATACATTTGATATTTTTTGTTTGACCTTTTGTTGTTGATGTGTGTGTTTTTTCTAGAGTGACTAGGACAAGATGAAAAGTTTGGTGTCACTACGGGAATCAAGCCTTGCATAGGTATTGAAACGTGGCATGGTGGTGACCAGTGCCAAAGGTGATTCACTCTCATGTGATAACACCACAATTCTATGTTGTTTTTCATCGTGTGGCCAGGATGATGATATCACAGTTTAGGGTCATATGATAGGACCAAAGCATGCTTTTTAACATCATACATTAAGGATGAAACATTTTAACATAATAGGGAATGAAGCATTGTAGTTTAACATTATATCACTGAATGAAAGAGATCTTAGTTTAAGGTCTTAGTGATCGTACCACAAAGTTACACATCTTTACATGTGGCTATGACCCTACCAAAACTCCAAAGCCCATGTGATCCATGCTCTGAGTGGGAAACAAGGAGTGATACCAGGATTTCCCTATCACATGAGAGTGTACAAATGTGAAAAGGAAATGCCAACTGGGAAAATAAAACCATGCCTAAATTTCTACTCGATATTTATGGATGCAAAGAGGGAAAACACAAAAGGTATTAAGGATTCACAAGAATAGAAGGGCAGGAAAACATGAATCACGACATCCAATATTTGGGATGCAATGGGGGTGTTATAAAGATAGAGGGTAAATTTTGACCATATTCAGAACGTATTATCTATATCATGTAATCTAGGATGGGAACAAACAAATGGGAGTCAACCACTAACCATATTCAAAACACAGGACCCATATCAAAATGTAGATCGAAATCTTCTGGGATGTTGGCCTCATAAAGTTGGAAATCCATGAGGCAAGGCATCCGTAAAATTAAGGGATCCCTTTAGACATGAAATATAATGGATACCCAAATAAAGGGACATGTGATGTGTGAAAATGATGATGGAATGTATATGCAGGTGGGACTAGGTTCATTCTCAAGGGAGGAACATGGTGTAGTTGTTGAAACCCTAACATGAATGGGGACCAAAGAAGCCTAAAAACCACTACATACCTACAGAAAGAAGCCAGGATAAGAGGTTTTAATGATGAAAGGATTTACGGATAAACCATAGATGAAAGGTCTTGGTGTTCCTATATATCCCATAAGGATGGGAATCAAGCCATACATAGTTCTTGGAGATCAACTGATAAATGTCCAATTTAAAATGGGGGAAACATCCTCTAAAATGAGGAAAATCATGGTTGTTACACATTTTACCATAATATGAACTTAGACACTTTAAATCTTAGTTTAAGGTAATGGAGTTAGAACCATAAGGTGTAGAGTTGTGCAGTTTGGTGCCATAAGGCCGCCTGATGCGAGTGAGGCTAAGGAGATCTCACTACACCACACATTTCTGAGGTGAAAACCTTGACCAAGAAAGGGAAGAAAAGGGTCATGAACCTGCTATTGAACCCAAGGGAAAATGTTTGGGCATCACTACATATCCCATAAGTATGGGAATCAAGCCATATATAGTTCTTGAAGATGGCATGAAAGATGACCAATGCTAAAGGGAAATTTTTTTCTTAAGTGAAGACAACATAGTGCTATATAGTTTATCATAATACAAAATATATGATGAATGTGTAGTTTAACATCATATGATAAGGATGAGGGTTACTATACAGTTTATCTTCATGCAATAAGGATGATGAAGATATTAGTTTATGGTCATATATTCTAAACCATAAATTGAGCTGTCCAAAGTAGGATTTTGTAGTGCGGAACCATGAGGAAACATGACTTGAATGAGGACTAAAGATATCCACACCACATCAAATATTTTCGAGGGAACAAACATACAATTAAATGTCATGATTCATGGAATCATGTAGTATGTAACCACCAAGTTTAAGGTTATAGAGTACGAACCATAGTATGGTATGATTATTCAATGTAGTTATAAAACATACCAAGGCCCCTAAACCCATGTGATCCATGATATTTGTGGGAAACAAGGGGTATAAAATATATCTACGACACATGGAAGCACATTTTAGGGGAACATAGGTGTGGAGTCAAGGATGATCCAACAATGTTGGTCTGCCTACTGAACGTGCAAAGGTGAACAGAGGGATAACACTGAGAGTGTTGAAGTTCTGCCTAGACATAAGGATATGGAAAAGGATGTAAATCACAATGCCTAATATTTGGGACACAATAGGGTTGGAATAAAAATGGAGGATAACTTATGACCATATTCAAGAAACAGTATCCATATCATGTAACCTGGGATGAGAAAAACAATCTTGAGGGTTGGATGCTGAACGTATTCGAAACATGGAACCCGTCTCAAAATATCATTTGAAATCTTCTTGGATGTTGGTCCAGGATGGTAGGTGAGCCATGAGGTCGAGAATCCATACAATTAGGGGGTACCTTTATACCTGAAAGATTATAGAGACCTAATTAAAGAGACACATGAAACATGGAGGCAAAATGAGAAAATATCCATGAAGAATCAAAAAATCTAACTCCCACACCATGAAACACCCAATCAAATCAATGGGGAATAACAGAGCTTGAAGGACTAAATTAAGGGTACATGACTCGAGAGGATGAGTGGAGGAAAGAGAAAAAATTAGTTGATGAACCTGGGGCTAGAATTAAAGAAATCTTTTTCGGGTATTCCTACGTATCCCATAAGGATGGAAATCAATCCATACTTAGTTCTTGAAATTCTATGAATTTTAACGTCATGTTGTAAGGACATGGGTTGTGACATAGTTTATCATCATGTGGATAGAAATATGGTAATGGAATGGTATACTAATGGGGATGTTCATGGTGCGGTAAAATAAACCCAATGTGGATGAGGGCCTTGGAGATCCACACCACACCACACACTCCTAAGAGAGAATTCAAGCCAAGGGGCCGAAAGGACGAAAGAACTTGGGAAACCTAGGACTGGATTTGAAGAAAAAATTTCTTGGAGTTCATATGGATCCTAAGAAGGTAGGAATCATGCCAAACATAGTTCTCGAAGGTCATGCAGTTTAACATCATGTGGTAAGGATGAAGTAATGGTTTAACGTCATGTGGGACAGGGAAATTTAGGTGTCATGTAAGAAAAATGGTAAATTTTCTTAAGTATATACTGAAAGGACCATGAATTTCATTCATTTTAATGTCTTAAATGCATGAAATAATAGTTTAGAATCATGTGGGATGGAATAGATCTTAGTTTAAGGTCGTAGAACTCGAACCATAAGGTGAGGCTCAAAAGGGTTCAGAAAGGTTGAGGAAAATGGGGCTAGACCTGAAGAAAAGATGTCTGGGCAATCCTACATATCCCATAAGGATGAGAATCAAGCCAAACATAGTTCTTGAATACCGTGAAGTTTAACATCATGCGGTAAGGATGAAGTAAAGGGTAATCCCTAAGGGGGTCACATGGTGTGGCTCTTGTAAACCTGATGTAAATGAGGGACAAAGTGGTCTAATATCACACCTCATGATCCAAGGAAAGAACATAGGCCAAGGGGATAAATGGATAGAGGATCCTTGGAAACATAGAACTGGACCCAAAGACAAAATGTCCAGGTATCATCGTTATTACTAGGGCTAATTCTGTGCCACCCTGAAGGAAGGAGCAGAGGTGATATTTCTTATTGAAATCTCTAACTATCTTGTTTTGGTGCCTCTCTAGATTGTGCATGGCTCGAAGCCTGTTATTATTGAGGGCCTTTAGATCATACAGATGGACTTATAATACTCTATATGATGTATTCTGATCATAGATGGGTGTACAGATTAAAAAAAACTGGATTTTGATGGATTTGACTGTTTTTCTTCCATACACCAGGGAATATGGGGTCACTTGGGTGGAATTTTGAATTATCACCCGGTAAGACATGAGAGTGTTGGGGAGATTTTCCGACCAAATCTTCTTATTTAGATCAAACATCTTTTTCAAAAACTTAGATAGGGTCTTGTTGAACACCTCGATCTTCCCATTTTCTTGTGAATTATAGAGAGAATTATGGTTGTACTGGATGATGTACTTGGCATATAATTTCCTCAGTTCAGATTCTCATAAATTGGTTCTATTATTAGTGAGGATGGTTTAAGGGACTCTGAATTGAAGAATTTTGTTGGAGCTCATGAAATAAATGATATAATAGGCCTTGAATTCCTTGAGTGGGATCTATTCTTCCCACTTCGATAAGAAATCAGTTGATTTCATAATAAACCTGAACTGGTGAGCTGTTGTTGGTGGTTATGGTCCCACGACATCGAGTCCCCAGACTGAAAATGGGAAAGAGTATTTGGTACTATGGAGGAGATCTAGAAACCAATGTAAAAAATTGGCATGGATATGACATGCATGGAACCTCTTGGATAACTCGATAGAGTCCTAAAACATGGTGGCCCAAAATTATCCCAACATTTGGATCTATTGGGAGGGTTTCAACCCGACCTGATGTGCTCTGCAAGAACTAGCTTGGACTTCCCACATAACATGGGTATTCTCATCTTCATAAATTAAACAAGGATAACTCTATAAAACCCATGTTTGTAGAAGATATTCTCATGGCTGGGACCACTCTGGAGGATGAACTGTATTACATGCAGATGAATTCCATCATGTTCGACTCTGTATGTTGAGGGATTTCCATGTTCTAGGTACTCGACAAAAGGAGCTATCCAATCAGGGGTTTCTTCTGCTTCAAAAGGGGGGGGGGGGGTGGATGTCCTATTATGGAAGAATCAGTGGTAAGATGGCTTACATACTAGATATAATCATCATCTGGAGTGACTAGAGAGATGAAACATTGATTCGCGACATGGATAATCAAATCGTCCTGGTTAGGCTCTGTGAGAAACACATCAAGACTAGCCAAGGAATCATCTTTATCATTCTATGACAGAGAAACATGAGTGAATTTTGGCCAAGAAGGCTATCGGTCCATTAGATAGAGAGTGTGATCTAACTGGGGCATGAGTTCCGGCTTCCTGAGGACATAGTCATCGTTGATCTGCTTGATGAAAAGCTCAGAGTCCCCCTTCACTTGTAGGTGGGGAACATCAATCTGGAGGGCCAAATCGAGACTAGTGATCAGAGCCTGATACTCTGCCTCATTGTTGGTGTAACCATCTGACAATAAAAAAAAATAGGGTAAAACATTATGTGTAGGCGTGATGAAGACTATACCCAAACATACTCTATTGAGTCTAGGATCATTGAGTCTCCTATCTGTGGGGCTCAATGAGGCACCATCGAAGTTTATCTGCTAGAGTGTTATGGGTTGATCCACTGAGAGGATTTACTCTTCAAGAAAATCAAGATCCAAGGACTACTCTACAGGGGATGTATGGGTGTCCATAAAATCTTCCAGCACCAAACCCTTGACAGCCTTCTTTAGAACAAACATGATGTTCAACTGCTGAATGATCAATTCCCATCGAGCTAGATGGACTATCAACATGTGGTGGTTCATAATAAAATTTAGTTGATAAAAATGGGGCATTATTATTATATAATAATCCTGCAAGTAATGTCGTAACTTATGCACTGCAAAAACTAGTGCGAGGTAGCTCTTCTTGATAGAGGTATATCTGGTCTCGGTGTTGAGGAGAACACAGATGAGATTATACAAAATATTCTCTACCCCTTCATTATTCTTTTGAGTGAGAAGGGTGTCAAGGGATTTTTCTAGTGTGGACCATAGAGGAATAAATAATTTTTGGAGATGGGTGGCATTAGAACTAGAGACTCTAGTAGATACTGCTTGATTTCCTAAAAATCGGTTTAGTATACTTAATCCCATTAATATATGGAAACTTTCTTCATGATTCTGGAAAAGGGATTACAATTGCAGGCCAGATTCGCAATGAATCAGTGTATATAGACTATGTGGCCTTGAAAACCTCACATCCTTTGAAGGTTTCTCAGAGGATACATATGATTGATAACCTTGATCTTCTTTTGATCAATCTCAATACCTCTATATCTGATGAAAAAGTTGAGGAACTTTATAGAGGTAACACCGAAGGCACACCTCAAGGGGTTTACCTTCAGATGGAGGGAGTGGATAAAGATGAAAAATTCCTCAATATCTCTAATATGGTATTGAAACTGGTGGGATTTGACCACCAAATCATCCACATAACATTCTACTAACATCCTGAGGAACAACTTGAATATGGGGCACATAACATGATGATAGGTGGATCCTAAATTCTTCATAACTAAAGGCATTAACTGATAGTATAAGGTTCCATGTGGCACCCTGTAGGTGGTGGATTCTTTATCTTTAGGGTCCATCTAGATTTTATTATATTCATAATATCTATCCATGAATGAGAGAGCATGGAATCTTGCAGTGACATCGATCAACAACTCTGTCACCGGATGAAGAAAATCATCATTTGGACACTGACAGTTCAAATATCAAATGTCGATATAGACTCTAAACTTTCTATTTTTATTTTTTATAGGAACAATATTGGCCAACCATATGGGGTATTAGACTTCCTTGATGAATATTTCTTTGATGAGCTTATCAACTTCAGCCTCAACCTTGGCGCTATGAGAGGGGTGAATCTTTTTGGGAGGATACTTGAACCCTCAATGAATTACTGAGAGGCCAAGATGGTGGAATAATACCTGAGGATCTAGTCCTAGAATCTCATCATAACTCCAAAAAAAATCATCATGACGATGCTTTATAAAATCCACATACAATTTTTGTTCCTCAGCATGCATAGCTGCGCTGATCAGTGTTGGCCTCAGGCCTACCTCAGTAATGAGATTCACCTATACCAACTCATCAAATATAGTGGAGACACCTTCATCAAATGTCAAAGGATAATCTTACAAATTCTATTAATCATCCTAGGTGAGAGGATCATCGATAGCAAGAAATTATTCCGAGTTAGATGACCCTAAAGGAATCTGTTACTGGCCTGAGTAGTGGTGGAACTTTAATCAGGAGACTCCTGTACTATTCACACCATGGCGCTAAAATCTATCGACCCAATTCCATAAAAAATTCAACCCAAGGGGCCACAGTTGATAATATCAAATTATTAGCGGTGCACTGCCTTGAATTAGTTCAACCCATCCCAACAGAACAAGAAGGTATGCCATATTGCTCTTTCCATGGGGTGAACATCCTGATCCCTTATAGGGGTAAGGGGTTCTGGTACCAATTGATCCTGATTCGTGTAGGAGTATAACTTGATCTTCTAGATTTCCTTTCACTTGGGAACACACTTCCTCCTTTTCTCAGAGACAATGAAGTAGTGTCCCAAATATGGGGTTATGGCCTCCAACTAGTGAATCAGAAGGATGAAAGCATCATCCAATTCTATCCACAGGTCTTCCACAATGGTAGTGTGCTCAACCTCATTATTTTGAACCTGCTTGTATTTTCTTTTGAAATAATCAATGTATTAATAGAAGGTTTCACAATAGATAAAGGGAGATTTATCACCTTGTAGCACACCCACTCGACCGTTAAGGGAGTACTTAAAGCATTGGTGATATGAGGAGGCAACTGATGCTTGAAGATAGAGCCAGGGCCTACCCATTAATGCATTTTTGTTGGTGTCCTGTGAGATGACCATAAATTCAGTGCTGTAATTCAGGCCACCAAACTGGGTCTTTAAGCATATCTTGGCACACTGCCTCTGTTCGATCCTATCATAACCATGAATTTTGTGGTTAGAGGGATTCAAATTTTCTTTAGTCTATCATATATTTCAGAGCATCTGGGTTGGGACAAGATTGATCCCAAAACCTGTGTCGACAAGACAGTGGTGTTATTCCATTCCATTAAAATATCTAGTGATGTACATCAGTCATATTTGACCATATACTAGAGAGCCTTCATCTTCTCCTAAGAATGAGATAATGTCTTGTAATTATACAGACTCATATTACTTTGCGTGAAATTATTTTGTGGACACAACATCTATTTAGAACTGGAGGTGGATTTTTAAATATTATGCAAGGGTTTTACCCATAACTTCTAATAGGAAGAGAGCCTCAAGGATTGAGAGCTTCTGAGGAATACTAGTGAGGTTCTTTAGAAAATCATAATTCCATTCAAGGCACACATTTCTGATGGTGATAGGATTCTCTATGTTGGTGGTATGATGAGAGTTATAGATTGAACTAGCAGATTCTAGCTGGTGCTGGGTATATCCCACTACTCACTAGTTTAACCATGTAAAACTACAATTGGCTGACTATCATATGGATAAGGTCCATCCATAGCTGATCATGAAAGGGTATTGTGTGGTTGTGGTGGCTCTGCCTGATCTATTAACACGAATGATGGTGGGAGTGAACCCGAAGAGACATGATGAGAGGGAAACACATGTTGAGATATGTGTTTAGATCACTTTATAGTCTTGTTAGTATATACAACATGGCTAGAATAACTTGTCTGAGTATTCAGATGGCTCAAATATCCATGAATACATCAATTATGACATTTATTGGGGACATTAGGATGACCACCCTAGCATTCATCATCATTGAGAACCATGTAAGGGTCCACAAAATAAATGCTATTCACTAAATAATACTCCTAATCATCACTTGAGGAATCCTCCATCACTAGGTGGATCATGGGGGTGAATCCCATCTCTTGGGGCATGAAGTCACTGAGAGTGTGAGATGGATTTGGCAATGGTGGGGGGATTTTATTCCCCTTATGTCGTCGGTGACTTCTCTTTTGAAAAGGAGAAGGATGATATGTGGATGTAAAAGTGGTAGTGGATGGAATCCCGATGAATTTATAAGGGGCGGGCTGATTCAAATGAGTATGAATGACACCATGGCCAAGAGTGACTTCCCTACGGGCCAACCAGTTGTCATACCTATGAGATCCATGACCAGAAACCCACTTCCATTCACCTTCACTATCACTGTCAGGCTTTGTAGAGACACACACTACCTATTCTAGAGCAGGACCCAACCTGACTACATTGTTGTTGACCTAGTCCAGGAGCTAGTCCTTGAACACATAGAATTGCTTGAGATTATTCCCAAGGAATTGGTGATAGGGGCAGTAGTTGTGGCGATTAGTGAGATCGGCCTGATAGGGCCTCCTATATTATGGAAATTTGAGGATTCCCTAATACAGGGAACATTGGAAATAATAGGGGACCTGAGCTTCTTCAAACGTGTAGGTCAAGTTTCTCTTATATGGGAAATGAACTCTGTGTGTCTGGCCCTAACAAGGGGCTAGATCATGAAGAGGTGGTGAAACCTGATTATCTTTCCTAGGTGGCAGTGATGCATTATGTGGCGGTGCCTTATGATTCTGAGGTGGGTGATGCTGAGCCTGAGGCTGTACTCCTCAATGAGGCTATAGACATGGATTTGTGGTAATAAATATAGTGGCCTGAGGACCACAACCTGTATGATGACAACAATCCCAGACTTGGTAGATCTTCTTGTATGAGATGTGGGAGGAAATTAGCATGCCTGTTTAGCCTACGACAAAGCTTCCTCTATGCATTTATCCTTGTCAAATAAATACTAGAATCCAACTAGGAAGTTCTGAGTGACGAGGGATGGGATCAATCCAATCTTTACATTCCCCATTCACATCTTCAACAACTATTTTTTAGTTAGCAATATATCAAGTGAATATATGAGGACTTTCCACCTATTGAAAAAGTCTATGACTCACTCATTTGGCTGTTTTTTTCTCTTTAAGTGTTTAGTAATACTATTCTTGTGAGTGGTGGTGCTGAACTGATAAAGAAATTTCCTATGTAGATCCTCCCAACTAGGTATGGATCTAATGGGTAACTGGCTATATCAGACAAATACAAGCCCTTACAGTGTCTTTACAAAACACCAAAGTTTGAAGGCTTCCTACTACACTGGAGTTCCTAGCATGGGTTCACATATTGAGATTAAGTGGGATAGATGTTGTAGTAGGTCACCCATCCCATTGCAAGGGGATAAAGTGGGGTTCCTAAAATCCAAGGGTGTCGACGTATAATCTACCAATGCTGAATATAGCTTGGCATCAGGAGAGATCATCACCTATCAGGTTTCAAGAGCCTCGAGGCAGGAAATGAGAGCATCCATCCAATCATCCTAGAGGATATTTCTATCTTGGTAGGTATTCTTGAACACCATTTCATTAGAAGGTATTCCTAACCACCAGTTTGTTGGAAGGCTCTTCAACATGATAGGCAGGCCCAACGACTTGTGGAGTTACTAGATAATCTTGTCGAGCGGTTGGATGAATATGAGGAATCACCAGGGTAATGACCTAAAGATATTCTAGAGGAGAAACCTGAGATGGTTCCTGAGTTCATGTGGGTTTTGTGATGCATACCATAATCATTTTCGATAAACTCTGGCATCTACCCTATTTAGATGTGTAGGGTTATCGAGATTAATAAGGGCACCTAGCTAAGGAGGGACTTCAATTTCCCCTATAGCCCTTGTCTAGAATGGACACGATTTTACCAAGGATCATTGTAATATAGACACTATCTTGCAAGACTCTTGGTCAAGAGATCATAGAGTATCCTTTTCTTTTTGGTAAGCTGATGATGAAAGATAGCCATGGCGTGGTCGATCTTCATCTTCTACACTGAACCAAACAGTTCCGATGGATTAGTAGACCCGGGTGGTCCTTTACCCTTTTTATGGTCTCAATATAAGGGAAATGAATCAGAGGTATCTCCAAGGCCAAGCATCATCCTTTGACGGTGAGTGACACTTCTTGGGGGTCCAGTAGATGTTGTGTTTCCCCAAGGGGCGGGTCATCCTCTTTGAAACTTTATTAGATGTATTTCTCCTTATGCGTGCCGAGTTTTTCCATATTCACCATGACTATGCAAAGTGGCATCTCCTCAACATGACTAGGTAGGTCAGGCTATTGTAGAATCTGGCTGAAGTGGAGAGAAGCATACTACCCCCATTCATAGATCTGCACGTACAAAGATGCCTCTTTGAGGATTCTATAGGGCACAAAGAAGCTCTAAACGCATATCTGATAAAGGGTTCACTGGAAGTCGGGCAATGCAGAATGCTGAACCATAGGAAACAAAACTAAGTCATCCATATGACACTACTGGAAAATTTCATCGAAGTTCTCTCGACTCTTCAGATACACCAACTGATGGTTATGGAGGTAGAAATGCATCACCCAAATGGTCTAGAAAAAGCACATGACTTCATATTGGGTGATAAATTACAAAATATCAAAGTCTGGAATCAATATTAGCTAGAAAATCTTATATAATTGGTTGGATGTGATAATTTCCTATAGAATTATTCACTTATCATCAGGTTTTGGATCATGGTTTCGACATTCTTTCACTAATAGAGGCTGAGGAACTGAAAATTGCACTGATGTGGACTACGGTGGTGGTCGAATGGTTGGTGGAGAGAATGGCGTGTGAGCTGACAAGCCACAACATATTGTGTTATCTCTCAGGGATGGTACATACTACATCATCATGCCCTTTTAGGATAGGGTGTTGAACAACACTTCTTACACGATGATGGTGGCTGTTGGTGGTAGATATGTACAGTTATCAATATCTACCACACCCTAGAACTACTCTATGTGATCTTGTGTTGAGGTATATAATGATCTTGGTGATGATAAATAGGACTACATGATAATACTCTTGAAGAGAGCAAGATGTTCCTACTCATGAATATACAAACAGATGGTTTTGGGGATCTAGTGAATCTCACTTTCTGGGAGGAAAAATCTCTCACACCGGGTTCCTACCCCAGACCCTGATGTAAAGGAACGAGGTGAAGGTTCCATAAATAAATCAAACTTTGCTTCATGACCAAAAAAGCAGACTTGGTTGATGATGATATGACATTTCTCTTATTTCTTTCTCCGATGATGAATATTTTCCCTTATTCCCTAGGATAGTTCTTCAGGGAAGGGTAGATATTTGACACAGGTAGGACCTCTATTTGGTTTGATGCTAGATCAGGGAGGAACTCCACTTGATTTAGTTGTAACATGAGGACTAAGTTCACAATCCATAGTCTTTGAAGTGGGGAGGACCTCCACTTTAGTGAGCTAGAGTGCGAGGAGCACCTAGTCATATGTCAAATAGAACATAGGGAGGACCTTCATTTCTATTGCCTGATGCGCGAGGAGAAACTCCATGATAGGGAGTTCTGGAGTGGGGAGGACCTCTATTGGATATGGCTAAAACATGGAGAGGACCACCATGCTAATGGGTGATGGGATGAGGAGGACCTTTACTCTACTCGATACTATTGTGAGGAGGAAGTCTGTAGGTGATGTTGACGATGTGAGGAGGGCCTTTTCATTGATAACCCGATACATGGGGAAAATTTTCATACCTAGGATCATTTTCACATGGAGGATCTCCATGTTGGGTCTGAGAGTAGGGATGACCTCTGATTTGGTTGAAAATGGTATGAGGAGGAACCCTATATAGAATCTCATCATTTCTAGTCAGGACACAATAGATGTTGTTCACATTAATGACCGAAAGAGTCAGCCCACTCTTCCTATGAGGTGGCTGAGATCTTAATCTTGGTCAGGCATAGAAGTTACCCTACTCTATCATAATAGGGAGATGATAGTATATGTCAGCAGTGGCATGATCCACTAAAGTTGTAGAAGATGACATCCCCTGATGAGTTCCTTCCAAATCCCATGCCTAATGTTGAAATCAAGTCAATTGGATCGGATATAGTGGAATAATTGTGTAATACAACCACTCCTCAGCTTGAAGGGACAACAATTAGTGTCACTGATGAGGCCTAGTGGGATTCATCCTCAGTGTATCCAAGGTAGTATTCATCATCGGGTTGACTCTAACATCCCGTACCTTGTAGGTGTTGGGGGGTGAGTCGTATAAGCATTCTAGGGAGAGACTATCAAAATAACTTGATTTTGGAGTAGGGAGTAGCAGATCCCTATGCGGCCCTTGGGGGTGGTAGTGACAATGAGGCATAAGAGCCTCTAGATCCTAGCATTCCATATCTCTCATGGGAATGACCCCCTCTTTCTCGTATCATTGAACAAGAATGTCCATCACCCTCTTTTGAACAATTTATGAGGGTGAGATAGGGCATGGGCACCCAGTATCCATGGTCATGGATGACGTAATGGCAGAGGTGGTATCTTATGACATTTAATAATTAGCATTTCTCCCACCCCTATATCTATGGGCAGGAGGCAACTGGTTCCCTACAGCTTGGGTCCTATAAAGGAGGAATATTCAGCCATCATTATAGATAATAGGAAATCAGTGCTCAATGCCCCAGTTCCATTAAGTCTTCCATGAATGGATATAGAGATCCACAATGGACGATGTTGCAGACTAGAATAGACAATGATTAACTATCCCAAATTATGGTGAGTTCCACATGTGGCCCACTATTTTCTTGGAAGGACATGGCACCAGATAGCTAGATCTGGCGACATTATTATCTACTAAATCCTCAAATGATACTAATATCTATGATTTTAGGAGAATGTTTTCACATTGGATTCACCATTTTTTGTTTCTGATGCTTTCCAATAGGGCATGAATTGTCATGGGGACGCACTGACTATTTCCCCACATTACTACTTTCCAAAGGTGGGTGACATTCATAACTTCTTTAGTGATGTTTTCTCCTTGGTCAGAATGGGATGATAGGATTTCAATATATCCTTCCATGTATTTCCCCTCTGAATTAATCGATTAGTCTAGGTCTCCCTTTGAGATTAAGACATTGTTAATGAAACTCTCCCTGGTGCCATATCTTTATGGACATCGGTTAATTACACTACTTCTGTCAGGACATTCCAAAGGTTCGAGTAAGGGTAGCAAGCTTCGGTCTGGAGAGTAGTCGTATTGGGCTTCACTAACATGTTTAGTTTCTAGAACATTAGTATACATGAATTATACCTTATTAGAGGGATTATCAAGGGAGCATAATCCATAGGAATCTCACGTCGATTGCGGGGTATCCTTTATCGGAGGCATGTCTCCAAGGTTTTTCTCAGCTTCCCATGTTTAACACGGGGAATTCCATGAGTTTAATGTTTGGAGAAGATGGATCAGAGTGGTTAGAAAACTTATGAAAGTGGACCAGATTGGTACATCTCTAGGGGGAGCACCTACAGGTTTATAATATAGATGGACCAGAACATCCAATAAGGATGGAAAAAAGATAGATTTTCCCAAAAAGGTTATGCTTTACATCATGAAGGCTGATTTAGACATCAAAAAGGATGGATCAGGGAGGCACACCCAAAAAGGGGAACACCAAGGTTTACCATTGATTGGGATTGAACCACGTAGAGGCTTATTATATACCCTATTTATAAGGTAGGTTCAAAACCCACATAGTTTGAATGGGTGATTTGGGGCTTAAACATGGTTATCTTCCCTTAACAAGAGGGGACTCATGGTTGGATGGATATGATAAGCAGGGCTTATGCGTGGTTAGCTTCTAGTGTGGATGATGTGAGTTTACCAGGATGTGGCAGCCCTAATAAAATCAAGATGGATATGGAGGAAGAGTCAAAGTATGAGGATGGATGACATGGAACCGACATGAAGGTGACAATGTTGAGATTGATCCTCAGGGAGGCTTCCTATGTATCCCGATGGTTGGGAATCAAATTCCACACAGTTTGGTGGGTTGATTGGATACCTAAGGAGGAGGCCCATTAGAAAGGAGCATATGGATGGGGACCCAAATGAAGTAGAATCTCTGGTTTGGGGCATAATCTTCTTGATACACAAAGGATTGAAGGAGAGATTATGATGAGAAATGGGTGATGGGCTTGAACATCGAGGAGGGTTCCTACATACCCTATTTGAAAGGCAGAGATCAAAGTACGAATAGTTCAGGACATGGGAATAGAATTACGGGGTACACAAAGAACAACAACTTAGAGATGTTCTAGGAGTTATGTATGGTTATCATCCCTTCACAAGAGGGGAACTCCTGGTTAGAGGAGTATGGTGACATATGAGGCTTATGCATGGTTGGCTACCCATGTGGATCAGAACACCGTAGGGAGGAGGATCTAGGAGATGAATCCCAAAAACAAAATAGGTCACATTGGGAGGGTACACCCCAAGAAGGGAGCACCGGAGTTTACCATTGGTTGGGATTGAACCTCAGAGAGGCCTCTTACATACCCTATTTATAAGATAAGGATTAAAAATCATGTAGTTCAGAATGTTCAATTTAACATCAATTAGGATGATTGAACCGACATTAAATTGTTAGAACAAATGGATTATAATGAGTGAGAGTCTTGAAACTCATAGAGGATTCCTACATACCCTATTTGAAAGGTAGGGATCAAATTACACATAGTTTTGTGGATGTAGTTTAACATCATGTAGGATGAGGGGAATGAGGATTATGCATGGATAGAAGCCCAAAATTTTTCTGTAGCTTACATGTGGTTAGCGGCCCAAATAAGATGTCATGTTCACTGTAACTCTAAACCAACATGATTCTTGATCACTGTGATAAACAAGAGTCAATAGAAGACCTCACTGTCATGTCATGAAAGGTGCGACCATGAAAGATGGTGTGGGGCTTATACTTGGCTAGAAACCCAAGGATATGGATATTGGGACTTACTCTAGGAGGGAATATGGATGAAGCAATTCATGGATTACATGGAGACTGAATGAGGTGCACATGGTGAAAATACCCAAAGGGAGAAAGATGGTGGATCAAGAAAGTGGAAAAAATGGTTCATAGTCCCATCCCCTCTTTGAATTTCTTAGACTTGTCACACACGCAATAAATTATAGTTTAACATCATGTGTTTATGATGTGGGTTCTTAGAAGTTTAATGACCTACAACTTGGATGATGATTACTCACTCCTCACCCCATTGACTTAAATAATTTGTACCAACCCAAAATTGGGGGAGGGAAGGCACAAGAAATGCACGATGGGAGTGAGGTGGGGGAGTGATCAATTGAGGGTTCCATGTTAGCATAGATATGTGAAGAAGTAATAGATGTTATCATACCTATGCAAAGAATCATAAGGTAAGGAAACACAACATTACACACCACACATGGAACTATGAAATCACTTCAAAAAATCCAAGAGGGACATATGGGAAATGGGTTGGTGAAGAAAAGGGGCTCACTGAGAGGAGATTCAAGAAGAAATGGAGATTTGTGAAGGATTAGTTCTTCGTGAAGGAAGTGATCTTCACGAAGGGAGAGCTTTGGCAGAACATGGATTTTCTTTAGTAAAGATATTATTATTTAGAGAGTTCTCTACAAAGGCTTAATGATCACAGATCCTCAAGTGCCCCGAAGGGTCTCCCTCATTTACGAAGGATGAAGGCCTTTTCGAAAGGGAATCTCTACAATTATAGTCCATAAATAACACTAGAAATCATGGTTCATAATTCTCAAATACCTTGGGAAATCCATTTTTCTCTCGGGTTCATGTTGCTCAGGAGCTTTGAAAAATGGGAGTTTGTAAGGAAAAATGATGGGACATGAATGGTTATAAAGGGTGTGAGTCAACTATTTATAGGCAATGGGGGTTTGTGAGGGTCGTAGGGTAGGCCACGAAGAAAAAGGATGCTGCAAAGGACATACGTTCACACAACAGTAGAGGGAGGAACCTATCGATGCTTTCCATAGAGGAAATGGGATGCCATGGAGGAAATAAGTTCACACAGGTACCATTAAACTTCTTTGCGGTCATTCTGGCATGGGATCCCCATGGTAGAGATTTGTAAAGCAGTCCCCTTTGATAAGTTTTGGGGGATTTTGAGTCCATTTAGGTTCATAAGAACTTTTAACGAGCCATGACTTTTTACATGTCTTTTTCAAGTCTTCAGTGGCATAATTTTTAGTGCCAACATCCATTATTTAGGATTCCCATGTACATCCTCTTAAATTATAAGAAGATCATATCCTTCCCAATTCTCATAAATGATAAAATTAATGGATACTTTATACTTATAACATCATCCAATTTATGTTTTTGACCATGATGCTATTGGATTGAGAAGTCATTATCCTTTATTTGATCTAACCATCATCATTGGGGAATAATCATATCTTTCTATGTGAATATATACTTGAGGATTTTATGATTTGTATATATTTCAGACTTCTCCCCAAATAGATAATTCCATGATATTTTTGGAGCTATGATCACTATAGCCAAATCCAGATCATGTGTTGGGTAGTTTCATTCATGAAATTTCAACTTCCTTCAAGTAAAAGATACCAATTTTTCATTTTTCATTAACAAACATCCCCATACCTTCTTTGAGGAATCCCTAAATACCATGAAAATTTCTCCACTTTTGGGTAGCGTGAGTACAGATGTAGTGATAAGACTCATTTTAAACTCCTTGAAGCTCTCTTAAAATTCATCATTCCAAAAAAACTTTAATCCATTCCTAGTTAGCTTGGTTATAATATTTTACAATCATGATAAATTTCTCACAAATCGATGAAAGTAACATTCTAATTCCCGAAAAATATAGGTATATATAATAAATTTTGGCCTCAACCATCATTCAAATGCATATTCCTTTGAGGGTTCCATAGATATCCTACTTCTTATGATGATATTCCCCAAGAACAAGACTTACTTCAACCAGAACACACATTTGATGTATTTGTAATAAATATTCTCCTTTCGTAAGGTATTTAGCACAGTGCTCAGATGCCCCTCATGCTCCTCCTTGATTTTGGGGTATATTAGAATATCATCAATAAAGACTACCAAAATTTTGTGGAGGTAATATCTAAAGACGCTATTCATCAAGTCCATGTAGATTTATAGAGAATTAGTGAGTCTAAATGGCATTAATATGAACTCATAGTGCCAAAATCTTATAAAAAAAGCATTATTGGGGATATCCTCCTTCTTCACCCGAACTTGGTAATATCTCAACCATAGATACACCTTGAATAACTATTGTGATCCACGTAGCTGGTAAAAAAATTCATCAATCCATGGAAGAGGATACTTTTTCTTTATCATTATCTTGTTGATCTCATGATAATCAATGCAAAGGTGCATTGACCCATCATTTTTCTTGATAAAGAGGACTGATGCACCCCATGGTGAAGTACTTGGGAGTATGAAACCTTTTTAAAAATTCTCCTATAGTTTTTTTTCAGATCATTAAGTTCCAAAAAAAAAACATTTTATACGGAGTCTTGAATGATGGTAATTTACTACGTATAATCGTGATTGAAAATTCAACCTATCGGTTAGGAAGAAGACCAGAAAATTCTTCAATAAACACATCATCATATTTATTCACAATGGGAATGTATTCAAGGATTATCTTCTCCTTAGAATAAATAATTTAATCAATATATGATTTCTTATAGGGAAATAATATCCATTCTTGAGATGTTGGTGTGGAAGAATATTCATCCATCTCTGTGTATTTGTATAGAATCAAGGGTCAATTCATGATACAGAGAGAGATTTCATTCATGTGAAAATTTATGTAGGATCTATATAGGGAAAGTGAATTGATACCTATAATTGTAGAAAATTCGACCAATGGAGTTATGAGAAGGTTCTCTAGGAAGTTCAGCCCACAAATTTTTATAGGAGAGGAGTTATATAATTGGGATTAAATAATTTCCTCATTTTCCATTTTCACTGACAACTTCACTTTCATTCTTTGTGGTGGTGTTTGGATAGTTAAACAAATATTTCATGGTATAAAGGAATATGTATAACCAGAATCAAATATATGTTCCCTATTCTTGGATGAATAACTAGTATACCAGTCACCACTTCATTTTCGAGATCCACATTAGTATTTGTGATGGAAAAATCTCACCCTTATTTCCTTGGAGGTTGTTTGTTGTCTCCAAAAATCCATTGATGAGTGCATTGGTTTGAAAAGTGCCACAGTTCCTTGTAGTTGAAGAAATGAACAATGCGTAGAGAGTTTAATGGAGAATTTCCTTCCTCCGTCACATTAGCAGGTTTCTGCCGTTGATAATTGTTAGCTAGGTGTCCTTCCTCCCCACACCTAAAGAATTTCCTCATCTCCCTTATGCAATTTCTAGGGTGCTTATTTCCAAAACTTTGAAAAGTGAGATGTTGACATTTATTAGAATCATTAAATTTATCCATCGCATTCCTAGAATTAAACTCCACTTTCTACTTCTTATCCCCATGATACCCATGAGATTCACTAATCTCCATTTTAACTTTGAGGTCACATCTGACAATTTCCTTATAGCTATAAAAGTATCATATTTCTAGATCATTTTGTATAATAGGAATTATCCCACCAAATAAGTGGTCAACCTTTCATTTATAGGTATTAATAAAGATGAAGGCATATAATTAAAGTCTTGTGATGTTTAACTCATATACCCTAATTGATTCATCATATTTTTTGTTTGAGGGCAAGGAAATAGCTTTCCATTTTATGTCGGAGAGTGCCAGGAAAATATTTATCAAAATTGTTTTTCATAATTCCTTCCACCCTATTTCTTCGTTATCTTCCTTTGGCCTTGTATTTTTGATTTATGTCCACCTATGATCAGCTTCTCCCTACATATGATAAATATCCAGTAGAACCTTCTCTCACTCAAAACATTTAAGGATGAATAATATCTTCTCAATGGAGTTGTTTCATTGTTTCTTGATTAAGGTATAAGATGATCCATTGAAATTAGGAGGCCTTTGTCACATAAAGGTCTCAATCATAGCTTGTTCACTATTAGGGGTATTTCGATGATCCTATTGATCTAGGTTTCTATTCAGAACTCAAGTCAGCTGAGAGACTATGGTCATAAAGTTTATGATTCCCACTCCCATCTGGTTGGTCATCTCATTGGGTCAGTCATCACATTACCCTTCACATTGGTTTTTTTACATGATTCCTTCTATTTATAATATTTGGCTAAAATAAAAGGAAAATTAGGGATGGATATTTTTAAACTATTAAACATATAAAGGGGGAATCCAATGACATTAAAGCAATAACTTATAAATTACATGCATTTACTTAAATTATGAATTTATATTCTTCAATATAGGTTATCCATGATCTATTTCCTATCATAGACACTTATGGGAATTTTTTCCCTTCATAATGGTTCATAATGACCTTATGAATTTACGAAATAATATCCCCAATGAGTGTCCAAATAGGTGTATAGTAAGGCCCATTTTTGTGCACCAATTCTCATCCGAGTCTATCTCAAAATGGTGTTTTCGGGTTTTACCCCTATGTAAATCTGTAGCAGATCCACATCCACTTACAATATCTAGACAAGGAATTATTTTCTTGATAAATAAAAAACTCTATACTTACCAAATTTAGGGATGTTTTCTTATACTTAGTGTTATCACTAAGGATTTTTCTAGAGTTTTCTAATCCTAATCCTCAAAACTAACCGAACTTTTCCTTTGATACCAACTATGAAAACCCATATCTTTTTTACACATTAATTCATGATTTATTACATCAGATTACACATTATACATCCTAGAAGACTGATAAGTGTAGTTTATTTATGTCACAACCCCCTACCCATAAGGCGTACCTGTCCTGAGATCGAAATGTGAGAAGGGAGATAGTGACCCCTGAGTCCCTCCTCTAGTAGGCCCCGAGTTGGAAAATTGAACTAAGGGTATAGTAAATAAAACAATGGGAGGCATTAACCTCTAATAGAACATATGCGGAAGAGAGAGATAAGACATACACCAACCAACACCAACTCAGACTACAATATAAAAGAAATCCCAAGTACACATATGTAATGTCATAAAAAACTACTACAACTAGAAGGGAAATATGTAAGTACAAAGAAAAGTAAAAAAAGTAGCGATCAAGAAGCCCAGATAGCTCCTACAACCCCAAGCCAGTAGTATCCAGCCTGATCTCCAACCTGCTCCAAGTGACCTGAAAAATAGTTTATATATACGTAGAGTGAGTATAAAAATAT
The DNA here is from genome assembly GCA_963277665.1 of Viscum album. NCBI lineage: Eukaryota > Viridiplantae > Streptophyta > Magnoliopsida > Santalales > Viscaceae > Viscum > Viscum album. The sequence continues at coordinate 1,648,694,630 of OY728143.1, read as the reverse complement.
AATCAGTAGGATCCTCCCCGTAGCCTCTTGTGAAAAAGTAATGAAAGAATGCTAAAGCGTATTGAACAATAAGTGAAACTAACGCATCACCTAAACACGTATACTAAGATCCCAACCACACCACAACTACTCTCACCAAGTATCGTATACAAGAGTATATAATATAATCAGGTATATCAAGGGTACCCCGCTACCACTTCCCCAATTGTTTTCTGTTTTTCCCCAACATCACACGTCCAAAGCATCTCTCTCAAAAAAGGCTTGCCTGCAGACACATGGGAGAAGCACCACAACATGAACCTCATGAAACACAACCACCACATCCATGTAACCAAATTAATCAAGTATTTTTTTCAGGATCCACAATAGCTCTTATAACATGTACCATACGTTAGGCCATAAACCTCAATCCATTAATCCCATAAACCGAGTAAGGATCCTCAATCCATCAAAATTTATACATGTTACACCTATAGTAGTCCATATGAAACTATATCCAGAATATATGTGTGTGAATAACCAAAATCCATTACATCCCTCTACACACATATATTGGGAAAACTAACCACTGTGCCTACCAGCACTAGTAACTACCAAGAGAAGAGAGTGGGACCAAAGGGGGTAGTCATCCATCCATCCTCCCACGAGAATGTTGGGGAAACACCCCCCATGGATCAGAATCCCCGAGGTGTCAGTTTCCCTAACTGATGGGGTAGAGTAGCATATAAAAACACAAAAAGTACAAAATATACAATAGCTGACAACCGCACTATGGGCATAACCTAGTCTTAGACTCAATAGAAACTAACATCTCTCAAACTTCTAGATGCCACTACTAAGACTAGGTATCCTATAAGCACACAACCATTTAAAGATCTACATTAGATTAATTTATCCCTTTTTATCATTTTTACTTTAAGTTATTTAATTATTTAACCATTAATTAACCATTATCAATTATTCATTACATTTTATTATCATCACACCCAAAGTCCACTGTCCCTTTAAATTGAAACCTCAAAATTGTATCCCAACAAGCTCCAACCCCATGGGTTAACATCATTTATTCAATCATTTATTAACAATATTATTACTTTCCCATATTTTCAGGCATTTTAGAAAAACATTCTAAGATACTAAACACAAGGGGGATCAACACAGTGAGCAGATGAACTACCCATCAAGTCTTTTCAACCTATATAAGGAGTGTATACCCATCCTCCCTTGAGAAGCTAAACATAGAAAGCACGTGGCATACCCCGTGCGTCTTTGACCCTTTTTGGAAGGAGGGTAAGCAAGACCAACTTACTTGAGCAGTGGGGAAAGTAAAGTAGATAAACAACCAACCTGATTTAGTAAGCATACAATCATTCACATCCAACCTGTTTCATCATCTCCGATGTCCTCCCTGACACCAACATGCATAAACCGATGCATCTCGCCACTCTAGGCGTCAACTGCTATCACAACCAATGGGCGTCTCTGCCCCCACATCTCACAACATCCATCTAGGATCATAACACATCACAAGAAGCAGGAATCAAAACATCATATCAACTGATCTCTTGGCCCTTAAACAAGGAATCCAGCCTTCATACATAATGAGCACTCGTGGCTCTAATGAACAAGGCACTCAGCCTTACAAGAAATAGGGTAACCCAAAAACCCTACGAGGCATTATATTTTATCAAATAGTCAATTCTTTAATCCATCTATATCTAGCCGGTTTATTAATTTTAGGTTCCAACTATGGGAAACCTAAATAGAAAGCTATAAAAAATTAACTAAACAGTTAATTAACATGCCTTTATTTCAATATAAATAAGCATCAATATGCCTATGGATCATCAATTAATTCAATTTAACATGCTTACTACAACAAAAACTAAATTAATTTACATGGATCTTATATCTTCGATAAATAATTAGAATTAATCCCAGTTTATGTTATTTACCAATTTCCATCAAGAACGACATGCTAAAAAAGACAATCATAGATATCACACTATCTCGAAAAATAAGAGGCAATAACATACGACCAATAACAATTTATTTATCCAGTTAAAATATTTAATATGTAAATTCTATTGTGATCTAGTGGGATAAAATAGGATAACTCTACAACATGTAAAAGAATAGAGAGACCCTGAATCCCTAACTTCAAAAGGTTTCCAATGTTATTTGCATGAGAATAGCCCAACAAAATAGATCAAAATAACCTTTCCTGAAGGACTACATTCACCCAAGGATGAAGAGACACTACCACACCATCCAACACCCAAGATAACTCCATTAAGAACATGGCAATAACATTCCATAACTGGGAAAGGAGAAGAAAAAGGAGAGGAACCCAGAAGAAGGATGGTAGATCATACTTTATATCAAATATTGATCGATACTACTTGGTTTCACCAAAACAGGGTGTGCACATGTAGCAGGATGAAACTTCAAGGGGAAATGATCTAAGGATTAAGGTTCGATCACACCACTCCTATGGGAATAAGAAATGGTTTGAGCATCTCACACCAGATAATAAGAAGTTATGACAAGCAATGAAGACATCTCTTCCCTTTAAAAGATTTCATAGAGTGTAGATTTAATATACGATGGATTTTCTATTAAAAGAGGATCGCATTAAACCACATGATTTGACCAAGTAGAGGCATCTCGAGTCTTAGGAAAATTAAAATATGAGTTATGGGATTTTAATCGGCATTAAATCCATTAAAACAAGGCTTTGAATGTATTTTATATCTAAGGAAGTGTCAAATGGGTGAAACTGTAGGAAATATGGAAAAATATAGAAATTTGGAAAAGGAAAATGACTCACTGTTCTGGAAACACTGTAGAATCACCATTTTGGATACAATGTAGACTCATCACTAGATGTCTCACCATTCTGAAAACACTATAGACTCACCGTTCTGGAAACACTGTTCACTCACCATTTTGGAAACACTGTAGAATCACTATTCTGGAAACACTGTAGACCCACTGTTAGATGTCTCACCATTCTGAAAACACTATAGACTCACCGTTTTGGAAACATTATAGACACATTGTTCTCGAAACACTGAAGGATAACTGTTCACATAACTAGAAATTTGGAAAAGTGTTGGGGATGAGTCACCTTGGCCTTCTAGAACACCTTAAACACCAGATTTTAGAAAGGGAATGGGCTAGATAGGTTTAGACCATTAAATCAGATACCTCTCAAAACATTCTTGTCCTCAAGAATCCAAAACCAACCTATATAGTAAGGGGTCCAAACAACCACCCATAAAGATAACTCCCAAAAAGAGAAAGCCATAAAAAGTAATGAAATAAATAAATCTCATAAACATGAAGGGGTATAAACCCAAAAAAACAAACATCATTACAAGAAAAGATCTAAACAAAAAACTACTCAGGGTACTAAGCACGTGTCTGGGAGTCACCTTCCCAGGTACTCTCTTCCATGCCACTGTGCTTCCACAAGAAAAGAACCAAGGGAATAACATGACTACACAACACATTCTCCTTGCGGTCCCAGATCTTCAAAGGATTCTCCTCGAAGGTCCCATAATCTTCAACACTGATATCTCCCCAATAGATGATGTGAGAGTTTTCATGAAGATAATAAATTAGTTGCAACACATGAAAGACATCATGTATCCAGCTCATCTGTGGGGGAAGTGTTACTCAATACGACGCAACTCTAATGCAAGCCAACACCTTGAAAGGCCCAACAAACCAGGGATAAAGCTTACTCCCATGACCAAACCTTTTCTACCTATAATGGGGAGTCACCTTCAGAAACACGTGATCCTCAAAAACAAACTCTAAAGGTCTCATCTTGTGATCAACATATGATTTCTGATGATCCTACGCTACCTTCATCCTCTCATGAATCACCTAAACCATCTCTATTGTATTCTACACTAGTTCTAGTTTGAGAATTTGTGACTCTCCAAACCTAGTCCATCACAATAGAGAACAACATGGTCGACCATAAAAGGATTCAAACGACACCATACTGATAGTGGAGTGAAAACTATTTTTGTAAGAGAACTCCACCAAGGGTAAGTGCCTCATCCAAAAACCTCCAAAATCCAAGACATAAGAGTGTAACAAGTCTTAAAGTGTCTGAATGGTTCACTCTGTCTAATAATCCATCTAAAAATGAAAAATAGTACTAAGGCATAACTGAGAAACAAAATAATGTTGGAGACCTCTCCACACCCTAGAGGTAAAACAAGGATCTTGATCATAAATAATCATCCTTGGAACTTCGGGGAGTCTCACCACCTCCTCCAGATACTGCCTCGATAAAACCTCTACTGAGCTCAATTCCTTGATTGCTATAAAGTGGGATAATTTGGTCAAACTATCCACTAACACCCTTATAGCATCATGGCCTCCCTGAGCTTGAGGTAAACTAGTAACAAAGTCCATTGAGATGTCCTCCCACTTCCACTGAGGAACATCTAAACGCCAGAGCAAGCCACCATGGACACGATTCTTGACCTTCACCTTCTAGAGGACCAAACACCAAGACACAAACTCCGCAACTTCATGCTTCATACCAAACCACAAAAACTCACTCCTCAAGGTTTGGTACATCATTTTCCCACTAGGATGCACCGCTAATGGAGAACTATGGATCTCTATAAGAACCATATCACAAATCACCAAAGGAAAGAAAAGACTTCCCTGATAAACCACTCTTTGTTGTTCATCCTCAGACAAACCATTAGGGGCCTCGCCACAAGTAGCTCTGTCTCTCTAGACCTCCACCTCTAGATCCCCCAATTTGGATTCTTCCACCTACTACACCAGAGATAACTGCACCGTCATCTGAAAAAGGCAACCTCTGTGTCACGACCCGACCCAACGGGGCTCGAGCCGCGACACCCCAAGCCCGCCTCCAATAGGCCAGGGGCTGGCGACCAGCGCCGAGTAGGATATCACACACATGGGAGGCATTAGCCTAAGGTACCTGTACACACGCACCCAAAACACCTCTATGCAACAGTGCAGAGATATAGAAACTGAAAAGTAAATGCATGCATACACTATCCCACAACCAGAGAGCAACAACAAAAGTACAAGGGAAAAACAGGGCCCACCAAAAGAAAACTACAAAGAGCATCCAAACTGCTCTGAAGAAGGGGAACGCTGCCACAAACATCCGTCGGAAAGCTCCCTCAGCACAGCTCCGGTAAACACCCCGGTCAACTCGCTCGCTAAGCTCCGCCTGCTCCGGGTCCTCCTGGGACTCCGTCAAAAGGCTTGTGGTCTGCACAAGACACAAACATGTGCGGGCAAAGCCCGTGCAGGGGTGAGTATAAACATACTCAGTAGGCACCCCAAAAACCCAAAACCCAAGGGAGCAACTGAAAGGCAACAGTCTGCTCAACCCAGCCAGAGGGAACCCAGATGAGTGAGAAACTCCATCTCGTGACCATCCTCAGCTAAACATAACTAGTCAGCTTAGCTCAGCTCAGGTGTATGCCCATACATACACCTTGAACAATCCAGATATACACAGCTCACACCACAAAGCCACAAGAGGTACCAACCTCATCACCAGCAACCGTCCCAACCAGGAGAGTACACCCCATGATCAATGTCATACCAGATGACACTCATCCGAGAGATACACTCCATCGGGATTCTCGCAAACATCTCAGACGCTCACCCGAGAGACCATGCTCATCGGATATCATCACTGAGGAAACGACGCGAAAACAACATAACCACCAAACTCCTCGGATAGGGGATCGCCGCTAGGGTCCGCTAGGGGATACCAAGACCCACTCCGGTATATGTAACTCACAGATAGGGGATCACTCCCAGGGTCCACTGGGGGATACCACGACCCGATCTGGCATACGTAGTTCTCACAGATAGGGGATCACACCCAGGATCCGCTGAGGGATACCACAACCCAATCTGGCGCTCGACAGAAGCTCAACACTCAGATAGAGGATCATCGTCCATATAAAGATGGTCACGACGATACCGGAACCCTATCTAGTATAACTCGCGATGTAGGGGATCGAACCAACGATGCCGCAACCCTACCGAAACCATGCGCTGAGTAGGGGATCACATAACCAACGATACCGCAACCCTACCGACACCAAGCGCTGAGTAGGGGATCGTATAACCAACGATACCGCAACCCTACTATAAACTTCATGATGAGTAGGGGATCGTAAACCCGACGATGCCACAACCCTACTGTGCACGACCCACTGCGTAGGGGATCATATTCCAGATGATGCCACAAACCCTACGGGGTTAACCTGCTAGATAGGGGATCGCCGCCCGTAAATAAGCGGTCACAACGATACCAAGAACCCGATCTTGGGTAAAGATGCTAGAGGATCTACTCTGGGGCCACCAGAGGGATACCACAACTCTAACAGTTTAAACATCCCATCGAGAGGATCACAAACCCATATGAAGGTTGCGATACCACACGAACCCTCATAGGAACGAACCAAGGGAGAACCCTCAACCACTGCTGGTCCAAACGTCGCTAACCCGAGCGACCCGCCACAATGCCACACTGCACACCTCTGAATCCAAAACCGAGGCCACCATCGCGTTCCACGCGGAAAAACACACAGGATAGGCTGTTTACTCGCCCGAAAAGGAGCACCGGTGAAAAAGGCACTATTCACCGTAGCTAGCACGTGCGGGGCCCACACAATGATCCCGTAACCCATCGAGCGGATCACACCACGACGATCCCCTCAGAAAAACAAGCGGAATCGACTACTCGCTCGTCAAAAAACGGACACCTAGTGAAAAAGGTATTATTCACCGAAGGCCAGCTCAGGTGGGGCCCACGCCTGGATTCCGAAACTCATCGAACGGAACACACCATTGCGATCCTCTCGGAAAAACACACAGGATCGACTATTCATCCGCCAAAATCGGACTCCTGGTGCAAAAGTTGCGTTTCTCCGCAAACGCCAAAACCCGGCCTCGTGGGGCCCGCACCCCGTTCTCAGTCCCAACACCCGGAAACCATCTCAAAAACTCCGTCGTACCATCAGGGTCTCAACGCCACTGACGACACGTCAATCGGACGCTCCGGGTAGATGTTACAACGACCCGAAGTCGTAAAATAATAAAATAATATTATTTTTTTACGACGTTTCTAACTCCCGGGCCACGATCCCGAACCATAAAATTCTCAAAGGTAGTTCAAGAGGTCCGTCTCGACGTAAGGAACACGTCGCCGTAAACGGCTCGCAAATCGGAGTTACGGTTTGCGAGTTACGGGGGTTTAAAGAACCCCCAAAACAAACTAACCGGACCACCGCAGGGTCGCCGGAAACCACCGCGCCGCCGCCGGACTCCGCCGCGCCGCCGCCGCCATCGCCGGATTCCGCCGCGCCGCCGCCAGAATCCGGGTTTTCCGCAGGAAAACTTCCGGGGACCCCCAGGAGCACCCCAGTGCTCCAAAATTAGATCCGAAACATGTTTCGGAAACCTCGGGACCCAAACTATACAACCCTTATAACGATTTGAAGAAAAACAACAAATAAACGGGGTCCAGGATTTCAAAACTCAAACCGCCTACCTCGCGGGAGAAACGCCGATGTTCTGCCTTAGATCCGCGCTCCAGAGCTTCCGCTGCACGCTCCTGGAACGTTCGCCGTCGAATTCCATGCTCGTGGGCGCTTCGTTTGCTCGATTCGGCGGAGCGGCGGCAAAGAACGGCGAATAACGCCAAGAGGAACAGTAAAGGGGGGGGGGGGGGGGGGGGGTGCTGATATTTATATCAGCCGCCCGCCGGCGCCAAACCCGCCTCGGACCCGACGCCCGATGCGAACAAAAGTAAGGTCATCCCTAGGGTAAACGCGCCGTTCTGAACGCAACGGCGGTCTCATATTTTCCATCCGAGACTCCGTTTAGAAGTTATTTGAGCCGACGCTCGCACACTAACTTGCTACTTATTTACGAAAACGCCTCTGGTGGCGTTTCTCACCGCAGGCCCGCGCCCGCAAAGTTTACACCCCGCCTAGGGTAAACGGAACGTTCCGGACGCAACTGTGCCCTCATATTCTAGTTCTGACTACCGTTTAGGAGATATCACACCCCCGCCACATGCATAGTATAAAAATACTTATTATTTTTATAAAATTAATTCCAGGCACACCGGGCCTCAGAATCGCACGCCGTCTTCGCGCCTAGATCTGGAATTATTCGTAGATATATTCCAAAGTATGATAGGGCCAAAAACCCGAGTCGCTACATCCTCCCCCCCTTATAACTTTTCATCCTCGAAAAGCTCTAAGCACAAGGAAAGTGACCGGACTCTCAACTGGGTCTCACACACCAGCGAGCTCACCAAAAAACACCCACACAGGGTCTTACCAACGCCCTGAACAAAACTCGAGCAAGCAACAAAAGGAAAGAGTACCGCTAAACAGTGTCTGACAAACTACTGGAGTAAGTAGAAAGGACACAAGGCGTACCTCTATCCATCCGCGGTGCCTCTGGGTCGACTGCCTCTAGGGAATGCAGCTGTCCTCACCCTCGACCACCAGCTCCCTGAGCTTGGCGTGGACCACCTGGGGGTGGGGGCAGTGGCAACTGGTACTGCCTACCACCACCTCCCGCTGCACCAGCTCCGCCGCCACGTCCGCCGCCCTGCGGACCTCCTTGATCGAGACGCTGCCTCTGCCAAGGCAGTCCATCGACCGGATCCCTCACAGCAGCATGTCGGGTCGGAAAATCTCTAGCACGATGTCCCCGACCATCGCAAGCGTAACACCGCCTCTCCTACGGCTGACCAAAACTGGCCTGCGAGCCCTGTGAGCCCTGAGGCTCAGATCCTCCATCCTGGGGTCACCTCCTGAAACGTCGGCCACATCCAGACCCCTGAGTCTGACGTCGACTACCGGATTCCGATCCGACCGTCGAAGTCTTAGCTCTCGAGTGCCCAGCACTAACAGGGGGAATCTGCTCAGCCAGAAAACTCTCCACCACCAATGCGCGCTCCAACACTCCAGCATAGGTGGGCAGGCACAAGGAAACCACACCTGCTCGGATGTCCCTGCATAAGCCCTACTCGAAGGTCCGAGCCCTAAAGAACGGGTCTCGAACCATATCCATGGAGTAGCACGACAGGTCTGTAAACCTCGCTGAGTACTCCGACACAGTCATGCTCTCCTGTCGAAGCTGCAGAAGCTCCTGGATCCGCACTGACCTCAGCGTCACCGGATAGAACTCCTCCCTGAAGAGCCGCTCAAACTCTGCCCACGTGAGAGTCTCCTCGTCATGGGACTGCGTCACCAAACTCCACCATCGCCCGGCCGAACCATGCAGAAGGCTCACCGCTAGGACCACCATCTGATCAGGAGGAGTCCTCACTAGGCGGAAAACTCGGGTGACTGCCTCAAGCCAGTCATCAGCTGCCTGGGGGTCTGGATCACCCCAGAACCTCAGAGTTCGCTGCCTCTAGAACTCGTGCAGTGCACTCAGCCTACGTGAAACCCCATCCTGCACCGCCGGCACAACCAGTTGCTCGATAGGTGGTGGCTCAACTGGCAGACCACCTGGAGGTGCAACCTCAGAACCTGCGCCCTGCTCCACAACCACTACATGGGGCGGGTCATCAGCACAATCCTGCTGCGGAACCCTCGCTGGCTGTCGTCGTGGAGGCATCCTGAAATACATTCAAGATGCACCACATTCAAAAAGTATATCTGGAGAGCTAACTCAAGAAGGATAAGGAAAAAAAAAACCAAAAACCCAGTCCTATATGATGCATGTACCATTATGTCCCCGCGACCAGTGTACGAATGTCCCGAGTTGAAAGGCAGGTTATCAGAGTCCTGGTGTATGGATACGTCGGCCGCCGCACCAACACTGGAGTCCCTGGCCTGAAAGCCGAACTCGAAACATCCTAACACTACCGCTATGCAACCCAAACCAAGCTCACAGCTAGACCAGCTACGCTCTGAGATCCCAAAGGTGGAACCTCCTCCAATACCACTCTGTCACGACCCGACCCAACGGGGCTCGAGCCGCGACACCCCAAGCCCGCCTCCAATAGGCCAGGGGCTGGAGACCAGTGCCGAGTAGGCTATCACACACATGGGAGGCATTAGCCTAAGGTACCTGTACACACGCACCCACAACACCTCCACGCAACAGTGCAGAGATATAGAAACTGAAAAGTAAATGCATGCAGTACACTATCCCACAACCAGAGAGCAACAACAAAAGTACAAGGAAAAAACAGGGCCCACCAAAAGAAAACTACAAAGTGCGTCCAACCTGTTCTGAAGAAGGGGAACGCTGCCACAAACACCCGTCGGAAAGCTCCCTCAGCACAGATCCGGTAAACACCCCGGTCAACTCGCTCGCTAAGCTACGCCTGCTCCGGGTCCTCCTGAGACTCCGTCAAAAGGCCTGTGGTCTGCACAAGACACAAACATGTGCGGGCAAAGCCCGTGCAGGGGTGAGTATAAACATACTCAGTAGGCACCCCAAAAACCCAAAACCCAAGGGAGCAACTGAAAGGCAACAGTCTGCTCAACCCATCCAGAGGGAACCCAGACGAGAGAGAAACTCCATCTCGTGACCATCCTCATCTAAACACAACTAGTCAGCTCAGCTCAGCTCAGGTGTATGCCCATACATACACCTTGAACAATCCAGATATACACAGCTCACGCCACAAAGCCACAAGAGGTACCGACCTCATCACCAGCAACCGTCCCAACCAGGAGAGTACACCCCATGATCACTATCATACCAGATGACACTCATCCGAGAGATACACTCCATCGGGATTCTCGCAAACATCTCAGACGCTCACCCGAGAGACCACGCTCGTCGGATATCATCACTGAGGAAACGACGCTGAAACAACATAACCACCAAACTCCTCGGATAGGGGATCACCGCTAGGGTCCACTAGGGGATACCAAGACCCACTCCGGTATACGTAGCTCACAGAGGGGATCACTCCCAGGGTCCGCTGGGGGATACCATGACCCGATCTGGCATACGTAGTTCTCACAGATAGGGGATCACACTCAGGATCCGCTAGGGGATACCATAACCCAATCTGGCGCTCGACAGAAGCTCAAAACTCAGATAGAGGATCATCGTCCATATAAAGATGGTCACGACGATACCGGAACCCTATCTGGTATAACTCGCGATGTAGGGGATCGAACCAACGATGCCACAACCCTACCGAAACCACGCGCTGAGTAGGGGATCGCATAACCAATGATACCGCAACCCTACCGACACCAAGCGCTGAGTAGGGGATCATATAACCAACGATACCGCAACCCTACTATAAACATCATGATGAGTAGGGGATCGTAAACCCGACGATGCCACAACCCTACTGTGCACGACCCACTGCGTAGGGGATCATATTCCTGATGATGCCACAAACCCTACGAGGTTAACCTGCTAGATAGGGGATCGCCGCCCGTAAATAAGCGGTCACAGCGATACCAAGAACCCGATCTAGGGTAAAGATGCTAGAGGATCCACTCCAGGGCCACCAGAGGGATACCACAACTCTAACAGTTTAAACATCCCATCGAGAGGATCACAAACTCATACGAAGGTTGCGATACAACACAAACCCTCGTAGGAACGAACCAAGGGAGAACCCTCAACCACTGCTGGTCCAAATGTCGCTAACCCGAGCGACCCGCCACAACGCCACACTGCGCACCTCTGAAGCCAAAACCGAGGCCACCATCACGTTCCACACGAAAAAACACGCAGGATAGGCTATTTACTCGCCCGAAACGGAGCACCAGTGAAAAAGGAACTATTCACCGTAGCTAGCACGTGCGAGGCCCACACAACGATCCCGTAACCCATCGAGCAGATCACACCACGATGATCCCCTCGGAAAAACAAGCGGAATCGACTACTCGCTCGTCCAAAACGGACACCTGGTGAAAAAGGTACTATTCACTGAAGGCCAGCTTGGGTGGGGCCCACGCCTGGATTCCGAAACTCATTGAACGGAACGCACCATTGCGATCCTCTCGGAAAAACACACAGGATCGACTATTCATCTGCCAAAATCGGACTCCTGGTGCAAAAGTTGTGTTTCTCCGCAAACGCCAAAACCCGGCCTCATGGGGCCCGCACCCCGTTCTCAGTCCCAACACCCGGAAACCATCTCAAAAAGTCCGTCGTACCGTCAGGGTCTCAACGCCACTGACGACACGTCAATCGGACGCTCCGGGTAGAAGTTAAAACGACCCAAAGTCGTAAAATAATAAAATAATATTATTTTTTTACGACGTTTCTAACTCCCGGGCCATGATCCCGAACCATAAAATTCTCAAAGGTAGTTTAAAAGGTCCGTCTCGACGTAAGGAACACGTCGCCGCAAACGGCTCGCAAATCGGAGTTACGGTTTGCGAGTTACGAGGGTTTAAAGAACCCCCGAAACAAACTGGCCGGACCACCGCAGGGTCGCCGGAAACCACCGCGCCGCCGCCGCCATCGCCGGATTCCGCCGCGCCGCCGCCGCGCCGCCGCCCTGCCTCGCCGGATTCCGCCATGGCCGCCGCCGGAATCCAGGTTTTCCGCCAAAAAACTTCCGGGGACCCCCGGGAGCACCCCGGTGCTCCAAAATCAGATCCGAAACATGTTTCCGAAACCTCGGGACCCAAACTATACAACCCTTATAACGATTTGAAGAAAAACAACAAATAAAAGGGGTCCGGGATTTCAAAACTCAAACCGCCTACCTCACGGGCGAAACGTCGACGTTCTGCCTTAGATCCGCGCTCCAGAGCTTCCGCTGCACGCTCCTGGAACGTTCGCCGTCAAATTCCAAGCTCGTGGGCGCTTCGTTTGCTCGATTCGGCGGAGCGGCAGCGAAGAACGGCGAAGAATGCCAAGAGGAACGGTAAAGGGGGGGGGGGGGCACTGATATTTATATCAGCCGCCCGCCGGCGCCAAACCCGCCTCGGACCCGACGCCCGATGCGAACAAAAGTAAGGTCACCCCTAGGGTAAACGCGCCGTTCTGAACGCAACGGCGGTCTCAGATTTTCCATCCGAGACTCCGTTCAGAAGTTATTTGAGCTGACGCTCGCACACTGACTTGCTACTTATTTACAAAAACGCCCCTGGTGGTGTTTCTCACCGCAGGCCCGCGCCCACAAAGTTTACACCCCGCCTAGGGTAAATGGAATGTTCCAGACGCAACCGTGCCCTCATATTCTAGTTCTGAGCTACCGTTTAGGATATATCACACCCCCGCCACGTGCATAGTATAAAAATACTTATTATTTTTATAAAATTAATTCCGGGCACACCGGGGCTCGGAATCGCACGCCGTCTTCACGCCTAGCTCTGGAATTATTCGTAGATATATTCCAAAGTATGACAGGGCCAAAAACCCGAGTCGCTACATCCTCCCCCCCTTAGAACTTTTCATCCCCGAAAAGCTCTAAGCACAAGGAAAGCGACCGGACTTTCAGCTGGGTCTCACACACCAGCGGGATCACCAACAAACACCCACACATGGTCTTACCAACACCCTGAACAAAACTCGAGCAAGCAACAAAAGGAAAGAGTACCGCTAAACAGTGTCTGACAAACTACTGCAGTAAGTAGAAAGGACACAAGGCGTACCTCTATCCATCCGCGGTGCCTCTCGGTCGACTGCCTCTAAGGCATGCAGCTGTCCTCGCCCTCGACCACCAGCTCCCTGAGATTGGCGTGGACCACCTGGGGGTGGGGGCAGTGGAAACTGATACTGCCTACCACCGTCTCCCGCTGCACCAGCTCTACCGCCACGTCCGCCGCCCTGCGGACCTCCTTGCTCGAGACGCTGCCTCTGCCAAGGCGGTCCATCGACCGGATCCCTCACAGCAGCACGTCGGGTCAGACAATCTCTAGCAAGATGTCCCCGACCATCGCAAGCGTAACACCGCCTCTTCTGCGGCTGACCAAAACTGGCCTGTGAGCCCTGTGAGCCCTGAGGCTCAGATCCTCCATCCTGGGGTCGCCTCCAGAAACGTCGGCCACGTCCAGACCCTTGAGTTTGACGTCGGCTACCGGATGCCGATCCCACCGTCGAAGTCTCAGCTCTCGAGTGCCCAACACTAACAAGGGGCATCTGCTCAGCCAGGAAACTCTCCACCACTAACGCGCGATCCAGCACTCCAGCATAGGTGGGCAGGCACAAGGAAACCACACCTGCTCGGATGTCCCTGCGTAAGCCCTGCTCGAAGGTCCGAGCCCTAAAGAACGGGTCTCGAACCATATCCAGGGAGTAGCGCGACAGGTCTGTAAACCTCGCTGAGTACTCCGACACAGTCATGCTCTCCTGTCGAAGCTGCAGAAGCTCCTGGATCCGCACTGACCTCAGCGTCACCGGATAGAACTCCTCCCTAAAGAGCCGCTCAAACTCTGCCCACGTGAGCGTCTCCTCGTCATGGGACTGCGTCACCAAACTCCACCATCGCCCGGCCGAACCATGCAGAAGGCTTGCCGCTAGGACCACCATCTGATCAAGAGGTGTCCTCACTAGGTGGAAAACTCGGGTGACTGCCTCAAACCAGTCATCAGCTGCCTGGGGGTCTGGATCACCCCGGAACCTCAGAGGTCGCTGCCTCTGGAACTCGTGCAGTGCACTCAGCCTACGTGCAACCTCGTCCTGCACCACCGGCACAACCAGCTGCTCGACAGGTGGTGGCTCAAATGGCAGACCACCTGGAGGTGCAACCTCAGAACCTGCGCCCTGCTCCACAGCCACTACACGAGGCAGGTCATCAGCACAATCCTGCTGCGGAACCCTCACTGGCTGTCATCGTGGAGGCATCCTGAAATACATTCAAGACGCACCACAGTCAAAGAGTATATCTGGAGAGCTAACTCAAGAAGGATAAGGAAGAAAAACCAAAAACCCAGTCCTATATGATGCATGTACCATTATGTCCCCGCGACCAGTGTACGAATGTCCCGAGTCGAAAGGCAGGTTATCAGAGTCCTGATGTATGGATACGTCGGCCGCCGCACCAACACTGGAGTCCCTGGCCTGAAAGCCGAACTTGAAACATCCTAACACTACCGCTATGCAACCCAAACCAAGCTCACAGCTAGACCAGCTACGCTCTGAGATCCCAAAGGTGGAACCTCCTCTGATACCACTCTGTCACGACCCGACCCAACGGGGCTCGAGCCACGACACCCCAAGCCCGCCTCCAATAGGCCAGGGGCTGGCGACCAATGCCGAGTAAGCTATCACACACATGGGAGGCATTAGCCTAAGGTACCTGTACACACGCACCCACAACACCTCCATGCAATAGTGCAGAGATATAGAAACTGAAAAGTAAATGCATGCATACACTATCCCACAACCAGAGAGCAACAACAAAAGTACCAGGGCAAAACAAGGCCCACCAAAAGAAAACTACAAAGCGTGTCCAACCTGCTCTGAAGAAGGGGAACACTGCCACAAACACCCGTCAGAAAGCTCCCTCAAGACAGCTCCGGTAAACACCCCGGTCAACTCGCTCGCTAAGCTCCGCCTGCTCCGGGTCCTCCTGGGACTCCGTCAAAAGGCCTGTGGTCTGCACAGGACACAAACATGTGCGGGAAAAGCCCGTGCAGGGGTGAGTATAAACATACTCAGTAGGCACCCCAAAAACCCAAAACCCAAGGGAGCAACTGAAAGGCAACAGTCTGTTCAACCCAGCCAGAGGGAACCCAGATGAGAGAGAAACTCCATCTCGTGACCATCCTCAGCTAAACACAACTAGTCAGCTCAGCTCAGCTCAGGTGTATGCCCATACATACACCTTGAACAATCCAGATATACACAGATCACACCACAAAGCCACAAGAGGTACCGACCTCATCACCAGCAACCGTCCCAACCAGGAGAGTACACCTCATGATCACTCTCATACTAGATGAAACTCATCCTATAGATACACTCCATCGGGATTCTCGCAAACATCTCAGACGCTCAACCGAGAGACCACGCTCGTCGGATATCATCACTGAGGAAACGACGCTGAAACAACATAACCACCAAACTCCTCGGATAGGGGATCGCCGCTAGGGTCCGCTAGGGGATACCAAGACCCACTCCGGTATACGTAGCTCACAGATAGGGGATCACTCCCAGGGTCCGCTGGGGGATACCACGAACCGATCTGGCATACGTAGTTCTCACAGATAGGGGATCACACCCAGGATCCTTTGGGGGATACCACAACCCAATCTGGCGCTCGACAGAAGCTCAACACTCAGATAGAGGATCATCGTCCATATAAAGATGGTCATGACGATACCAGAACCCTATCTGGTATAACTCGCGATGTAGGGGATCGAACCAACGATGCCGCAACCCTACCGAAACCACGCGCTGAGTAGGGGATCGCATAACCAACGATACCGCAACCCTACCGACACCAAGCGCTGAGTAGGGGATCGTATAACCAACGATACCGCAACCCTACTATAAACATCATGATGAGTAGGGGATCGTAAACCCGACAATGCCACAACCCTACTGTGCACGACCCACTGCGTAGGGGATCATATTCCTGATGATGCCACAAACCCTACGGGGTTAACCTACTAGATAGGGGATCACCACCCGTAAATAAGCGGTCACAGCGATACCAAGAACCCGATCTAGGGTAAAGATGCTAGAGGATCCACTCCGGGGCCACCGGAGGGATACCACAACTCTAACAGTTTAAACATCCCATTGAGAGGATCACAAACCCATACGAAGGTTGCGATACCACGCGAACCCTCGTAGGAACGAACCAAGGGAGAACCCTCAACCACTGCTAGTCCAAACGTCGCTAACCCGAGCGACCCGCCACAATGCCACACTGCGCACCTCTGAAGCCAAAACCAAGGCCACCATCACGTTTTACGCGAAAAAACACGCAGGATAGGCTGTTTAATCGCCCGAAACGAAGCACCGGTGAAAAAGGCACTATTCACCATAGCTAGCACGTGCGGGGCCCACATAACGATCCCGTAACCCATCGAGCGGATCACACCACGACGATCCCCTCGGAAAAACAAGCGGAATCGACTACTCGCTCGTCCAAAACGGACACCTGGTGAAAAATGCACTATTCACCGAAGGCCAGCTCGGGTGGGGCCCACGCCTGGATTCCAAAACTCATCGAACGGAACACACCATTGCGATCCTCTCGGAAAAACACACAGGATCGACAATTCATCCGCCAAAATCGGACTCCTGGTGCAAAAGTTGCGTTTCTCCGCAAACGCCAAAACCCGGCCTCGTGGGGCCCGCACCCCGTTCTCAGTCCCAACACCTGGAAACCATCTCAAAAATTTCTTCATACCATCAGGGTCTCAACGCCACTGAAGGCACATCAATCGGACGCTCAGGGTAGAAGTTACAACGGCCCGAAGTCGTAAAATAATAAAATAATATTATTTTTTTACGACGTTTCTAACTCCCGGTCCACGATCCCGAACCATAAAATTCTCAAAGGTAGTTCAAAAGGTCCGTCTCGATGTAAGGAACACGTCGCCGCAAACGGCTCGCAAATCGGAGTTACGGTTTGCGAGTTACGGGGGTTTAAAGAACCCATGAAACAAACTGGCCGGACCACCGCAGGGTCGCCGGAAACCACCGCGCCACCGCCGGACTCCGCCGCGCTGCCGCTGCCATCGCCGGATTCTGCCACGCCGCCGCCGCGCCGCCGCCCTGCCTCGCCGGATTCCGCCCTGGCCGCCGCCGGAATCCGGGTTTTCCGCCGGAAAACTTCCGGGGACCCCCTGGAGCACCCCGGTGCTCCAAAATCAGATCCGAAACATATTTCGGAAACCTCGGGACCCAAAATATACAACCCTTATAAAAATTTGAAGAAAAACAACAAATAAACGGGGTCCGGGATTTCAAAACTCAAACCGCCTACCTCGCGGGCAAAACGCCGACGTTCTGCCTTAGATCCGCGCTCCAGAGCTTCTGCTGCACGCTCCTGGAACGTTCGCCGTCGAATTCCAAGCTCGTGGGCGCTTCGTTTGCTCGATTCGGCGGAGCGGCGGCGAAGAACGCCAAGAGGAACGGTAAAGGGGGGGGGGCACTGATATTTATATCAGCCGCCCGCCGTCGCCAAACCCGCCTCGGACCCGACGCCCGATGCGAACAAAAGTAAGGTCACCCCTAGGGTAAACGCGCCGTTCTAAACACAACGGCGGTCTCAGATTTTCCATCTGAGACTCCGTTCAGAAGTTATTTGAGCCGACGCTCACACACTGACTTGCTACTTATTTATGAAAACGCCCCTGGTGGCGTTTCTCATCGTAGGCCCGCGCCCGCAAAGTTTACACCCCGCCTAGGGTAAACGGAACGTTCCGGACGCAACCGTGCCCTCATATTCTAGTTCTGAGCTACCGTTTAGGGGATATCACACCCCCGCCACGTGCATAGTATAAAAATACTTATTATTTTTATAAAATTAATTCCGGGCACACCGGGCCTCGGAATCGCACACCGTCTTCACGCCTAGCTCTGGAATTATTCGTAGATATATTCTAAAGTATGACAGGGCCAAGAACCTGAGTCGCTACACTCTGCCCCCAACTTCTCCCATATCAAGATGTAATGCTGAAAGTTCTTCCTTCACTCTCCAGGAATCACCAGATTCACGCACTATATCACTATGTGACTTCCTGCTCAGCACATTTGCTATAACATTCCCCTTTATAGGTGTATTTGAGATTTCAAATTCTTATTCCTATAATAACTCCATCCAATGATGCGGCTGCAAGTTCAAATCACGCTGGGATAAAAAATACCTTAGGATCTTATGATTGACGAAAACCACAAAGCACTTTCAAATGAAGTAATGTCTCAACAACTTTAGAGAAAACATTCATGGGGGAACAACTACCGAGACCCATAAGAAATGACCAATCTATACTGCATTAGAACACAACCTAACCCCATATGCGAAGCATCACATGAAAATATCAAACTGAACTCCCTCTATTGGCAGACAAAGAACTGGACCACTTACCAAATTCTCCTTCAGATACTCAAAAGCTTCCTGACACTGATAATCCCACACAAACACCTGATCCTTCTTGGTCAATGCTATTAGTAGAGTCGCAACTCGAGATAAATCAACTACGAACCTCCTGTAGTAGCCTATGATACCAAGGAAACTTTTCACCTTTGCCACTATCTTGGGGGATGACCAAGAAAAAACTACTTCTATCTTTGATGGATCCACAACTAATCCCTGTTGGGATACAACATGCCCCAAGAAACGGACTTCTCAAGACTAAAACACACACATTGACAACTTCCCAATCATCTGATATTGACAAAGAACTCTCAAAATGGTGTGCAGATGTTCTGAATGCTCCTCCTCAGACGTAGAATACACAAGGATGTTGTCGATAAAAACCACTACAAACTTATCCAAGACCTCATGAAACACTGTGTTCATTAACCCCATGAACACATCTAGATAATTCATCACATGGAATGGAATTATAATGAAATCGTAATTCACATGATGACAACAGAAAGTATTATTCAGGATATCCACATCCTTTACACGCATCTGATGATATCCTGAACGCAAATAGATCTTCAATAACAAACTTTCACCCTTTAGTTGATCAAATAAATCATCAATCCATAGAAGAGGATGGTGATTCTTCACTATCACTTTGTTTAATCGATGATAATCGATACACAACCGCAAACGGTCATCAACCTTATTCACGAACAAAACTGGTGCACCCCACAGTGAGGCACTTGGCCAAACAAAACCACACTATAATAGACCATCAATCTATATACGCAACTCTTATAACTTAGAAGGGGCCATCCTATATAGAGACATAGAGATATGATATTCTCCATGCTGTAGCTTGAACCCAAAATCTGTCTCTCATCGAGGGGTAATGCTACAACCTCTTTTGGAAAGACATTAGGGTACTATTATACAAACCTAGGAAACACCAATTACTAAACCTCTGAAGAATGTGGTATCATCTTAGCCATCAACGATGACAAGGATGGAACATGCCTCAGACCCATCCATGGGTCTCTCTCACTAACAAACACTACTGGCTCCCCATCAGCATCGAAGAACACCACCTTCCTCTTAAAGAAATCCATGATAGCCTCCAGCAAATAAAACCAATCCATGATGAGGATGAAATCATATAGTTGTCTCCATAAACATAGAAAATCTCCCTAAGATTGGTTCTTCCCCAACACTAGCTCATAGTCTATATACTTCAAACATGTCATCTCAACCTCCAACTGGAGTAGTCAATGCCAAGGGAAGTGGAATCCTCTCTACCTCAAGTCCCAAAGAATGGACAAGGAATGTTGATATGAAGGAGTATGTCACTCCTGAATCAAACAAGGAATACACCCAAGTAGAGAACAATCAGAGGGTACCTTGAATGATGTATGGATCACCTGGAACAGGAAATACAAATGCATGAAGCTGACCAAAACCTACTCCATGACCTCTCTGACCCTGATAATGACTACCACCATGTCCACACTCTTCTCTCTGAGGATAGGGAGTGTGATAGGGATTTACTCTGGCTCTCATATTTGCTCTTTACTGATCCAAATATGGTACAACCTGCTGCCACTGCCTCGGATGGAACTTACTCAATAGAGGAACCTGGAGCGGAACACTTGGTGCATGATGACCAATCTGAAAGGCTGGGCACTCTCACTACTGATGACCTCAACCAACATAAGAAAAAGGCACCTGATCCCTTATCACAGGCCTGAGAGCTTCCACCCCTAGAGAAATGAGATGCTGAGGGCTGGGACCCACCCCTGAAAAAAAAAGAAACTCTTCTACCCTAAAAACCGGGAATCCCATACCATAGTTTTGCTTTGTGAGGAATCCTAACGACTCCCCTCTCATGGAGATCTGGTTTTGGATAACATCCTCTCAATGACCTCTGCCCTCTACAGCACCTTAATGTATGTCATCAGCATAAATGGGGTGACCTGGAGCAGGATATTTGGATACAAATCCTACTCGAAATGCCTCACCCTGGGATCCACATCTAGAAATAGATCCGAAGAATATTATAAAAGGTTATGGAAACAGATTCCAAATAGTCGCACACTAGATCTCCCCTGTCAAAGGGTAAGTAGCTCCGGCCGAATGGATGCCTTTGTGGTCGAAGAAAGAAACTTGAATCTAAACTTGTCTCAGAACTACTCCCACAAGATCACTGACTCCTCTCGATCCTTGAGGAACATGAACGACCACCGACTTACTTCCCCCCATAGAATCATCACTAACACTCATAATGCTCATTCTGAGCACTGATTGAACTGAAGGATATCTCAACCTCCTCCAACCATTCTTATTTGACTACATTTGAAACGGAGCCCTCATACTTCTATAGACTCTAGTGCTGAAACTCTCAGAGTTTCCTCCTCCAAATGTCATCGTCGTCATCCTCTACCCTATGAAAAACTTCTGGCATAGCCTACTGGACATCTTCTGTGAAAACCTAGATCCATACCTACAAAATAAGAAAGAGTTAGATCCCCTAACCCTAGAATATGGAATAGTAAACATTAATTAATTAATTTGTTCTTTTATT
The DNA here is from genome assembly GCA_963277665.1 of Viscum album. Classification (NCBI taxonomy): domain Eukaryota; kingdom Viridiplantae; phylum Streptophyta; class Magnoliopsida; order Santalales; family Viscaceae; genus Viscum; species Viscum album. The sequence goes on along the minus strand of OY728143.1, from coordinate 1,648,673,016 downwards.
CATTATAGGTTAACCTATCCCAAGTTCTACCCATTGAAACACAGGAAAAAAGAAGAATAATGCATGATCCTTTCCTAGGTTTCTACCCTGCAACCAATATCACCTCATTTAGTAGCCACTTTAACCATAATGGTTTGTGCATCAGATCACCGGGGGCCCTAAAAGCCTATGTCTCAGCCGGTCTCTAATGTTTACATCACTTTATAAACATAAATGACACTGTTTCCCTACCAAACCATGAAACCTTACTTGTGCTGAACACCAAGTACATATTATCCCTCAAAGAAAACTCTGATACCACTCTGTCACAGCCCCCTGCCCACAAGGTGTGCCCCTCCTGGGCCAGAAATGTGAGAAGGGAGATAGTGACCCCCCGATTCCTGCCTCCAGTAGGCACTGGGTTGGTGACTAGCATTGAGGGTTTAATAACCACACAAATGGGAGGCGTTACCCTCTAAGAGAACACATGCAGAAGAGAAAGATAAGAAAAACACCAACCAACTCCAACTAAGACTGAAATATAAAAGAAATCCTAAGTACACATATGTAATGTCAGGAAAAACTACTAAAATTGGAAGGGAAAACTACAAGTACCAAATAAAAGTAAAAACAACAGTAATCACAAAGACCAATCATCTCCTGATACCCCAAGCTAGTAGTAACTATCCTGATCTCCAACCTACTCCAAGTGACCTGAAAAAAAGTTTATATATATGTAGGGTTAGTATAACAGTATACTCAGTAAGTTCCTCCCCACAGCCTCTCATGAAAAAGTAATGAAGGCATACTAAAGCACAGTGAACAACAAGTGAAACTAACTCATCACCTAAATAGGTATACTAAGTTACTAGCCTCACCATGGATGCTGTCACCAAGTATTGAAGAGAAGAGTATATAATATAATAATTCATATTAAGGTTACCTTGCTACCACTTCCCTACTAGGTTCCCACTTTTCCCCAATGTCGCACATTCTAAGAATATATCTCCAAAAATGCTTGCCTGTAGACACCTAGGCTAAGTACCACAACATGCACCTCATGTAACACAACCACCACATCCATGTAACCAAAGTAAACATGTATTTTTTTTTTCAGGAGACACCAAAACCTATATAACATGTATCATACATCAGTAATTAAACCTCAAGACATTATAAACCATAAAATGAGTAAGGATCTTCAATCCATCACAACCTATACACATTACACATATAATATTCTAGAGGAAACTATATACAGAATATATGTTTGTGAATAACCACAAGCCATTACAGCCCTATATGCACATATATGGGGAAAACTAACCATTTTTCCTTCTGACACTATTAACTACCTAGAGAAGAGAGCGGGGCCAAAGGGGGTAGTCAGCCATCCATCCTCCCACCAGAATGTTGGAAAAACACTCCCCGGGGCTCAGAATCCTTGGAGGTGTCAGTTTCACTAACTGATGGGGTGGAATAGTGTATAAAAACATAAAAATTATAGAATATACAATAGCTCACAACCACACTACGGTAATAACCTAGTAGTAGAATCAACTACAGCTAACATATCACTGACTCCTCGCTACGACTGCTAAGACTAGGTATCCTATAATCACACAACCATTTAAAGAGATACATTAGATTAATTTATCCCATTTTATCAGTTTCACTTTATGTTAATTAATTATTTAACCATTATCAATTCCACATTACATTTCATTAGCATTACACCCAAAGTTTACTGTCCCTTTATATTGCAACCTCGACATTGCATCCCAACAAGTTCCAACCCCATGGGTTAACATCATTTATTCAATAATTTATTAACAGCATTATTAATTTCCCATATTCCTAGAAATTCTAGAAAAATATTCTAAGCTACTAAACACAAGGGGGATCAACACGATGAGAAGATGAACTATCCGTCAAGTCTTTTCCACCTATAGAAAGAGCGTAGACCCATCCTCACTTGAGAAGCTAAACACAAAAATCATGTGGCATACCCCGCTCATCTTTACCTATTTTTGGAAGGAAGGTAAGAAAGACCAGATAACTTGAGTAGTGGGGAAAGTAAAGTAGATAAAAAACCAACAAGATTTAGTAAGCATTTGATAATTCACATCCAACCCATTTCATCATCTCTGGTGTCCTCCCCTACACCCATGTGCAAAAAGAAATGCATATCGCCACTCTAGGCATCAATTGCTTCCACAACCAATGGGACTCCCTGCCCCCACATCTCACAACATGCATCCAGGTTCATAAAACATCACAAGAAGCTGGAAACCAAAAATCATATAAACTAGGCTCTTGGCCCTTAAACAAGGCATCCAACCTACATACATAATGAGCACTCATGGCTCTAAAGCATAAGGAACCTGACCTTACAAACAAGAGGGTAACTCAGAAACCTACCAGGCATTATCTTTTATCAAACAGTAAGTTATTTAATACATCTGGATTTAGCTAGTTTATTAATTGTAGGTTCTAACTAAGGGAAACCTAAATAAGAATATATCACAAATTAACTAAATAGTTAATTGAGATGCATTTAATTCAATATCAATAAGCATCAACATGCCTCTGACCCATTTATTAATTTAATTTATAATGATTACTACAACAACAACCAAATTCATTTACATGCCTATTTTATCTTTGAAAAATAATTAAAATTAATCCCAGTTTACATTATTCAAAAATTTCCACCCGGAACGACATGCTAAAAAGGAAATTGTAGATATCACACTATCTAGAAAAACAAGAGGCAATAACATACGATCGATACCAATTTATTTATGTGGTTTAAATATTTATTATGTCAATTACATTGTTATCTAGTGCGATAAAACATGATAACTCTATAGTTCCATATAAAAGAATAAAGATACCACAAATTTTGTACCTTAAAAGGTTTCTGATGCTCTTTGCATGAGAATAGTTCAAAAAAACTGATCACAATCTCTTTTCCTGAAGGACTGCATTCACTCGAGGATGCAGAGACACCACCACACTAGCCAACACCCAAGAAAATTCCATTAGGAACATGGAGATAACATGCCGTAACAGGTCACAGAGAAACAAAAGGAGAGAAAAATAGAAGAACGATGGTAGATTATACCTTATATCAAATATTGATCGATATTGATTGGTTTCACAAAAATAGGGAGTGCGCATGCAGTAGGAAGAAACATCAAGGGGAAACAATCTAAGTATTAAGGTTAAATCACACCAATCCTATGGGAAAGAGGAAAGGTTCGAGCTTCTAGAACTAGAGAACAAGAAGTTAGAACAATGGAGAAAGATATCTCGTCCCTTTAGAATATTTAACAGAGAAACAATTTAAGATACGCTGGATTTTCCATTAAAAGAGGATCACATTAAATCATGTAGTTTGACTAAGTAATGGCATCTTAAGTCTTAAGAAAATCAATATTGGAGTTATGGGCTTTGAGTTGGCCTTAAATACCTTAAAAAAAAGATTTGAATGCATTTTAGGTCAAAGGAAATGTCAAATGGAAAAAACTATAGGAAATATGTAAAAATATGGAAATTTGGAAAAGGAAAATGACTCACCGCTCTGGAAACATTGTAGACTCACTATTATGGAAACACTATAGACTCACTGTTAGATGTCTCACCATTATGGGAACACCATAGACTCATTGTTTTTTAAAAAATGTAGACTCACCGTCCTAGAAACACTATAGACTCACCATTCTGGAAACACTATAGAACCACTATTTGATGTCTCACTATTTTGGAAACACTGTAGACTCACCATTCTGGAAACACTATTCACAGAACTGGAAATTTGGCAAAGTGTTGGGGATGAGTCACCTTGACCTCCCAGAACACATAAAACACCAGATTATAGTAAGGGAATAGACCAAATAGGTTCAAGCCATTTAAATTTTGAAATTATTCACATTACATAACAACTTAAAATTGGAAAACATCATATTTTTTGTAAACTTCCTTATTATGATCGTACTTAAAACTAAATGGGATAACCCAAGGACATACATAAGAAATAGGTGAGGTATAAAGACCATAAAGGGAAATAAATATGGAATAAATTGATGAAATTAATAAATATTAGATAATATGAATATAAATGAAGCATAAAAGGGGTGATAATCATAAACATGAATAATAAGACATGATATAACATGATAACATAAAGGCAACATGGGAAATGTTACAACATCTTAAAACACCGCATCATAAACATAGGTCAAGGATAATTGAAAAGAAATCATGATATAAAAAGTCCCATAAATGAACCAGGTTTACTAAATTTCCCAACATGATGCCTCATGAGGATAAATATTACCCAATTCATTGGAGTGCTATATAATTCCAGGTGCACTTGTCACTTTCATTTTATTCTCATGCTTAAGTGTTCTACATAGATCATACAATAAAGATTCATTAATCATCATAATATATTACAAGGTATAAGAGTGTTGAATAAATACATGAAATTCCACAACCAATAATTACAAGTTTATAAAGGTGAACACCCTTGATATGAAATTGGTATGGGTATTCACTACATAATAGTTTGTCATGGAAAATCTTGGTGAAGTTTCAGCAACATAAGGAGGGAATATGAATGTTCATAGGAGGGATTGATTTGAGTTAAAGAGGTATATAATCATTTAGACATAAATTTTATAGTAAGGGGGATTCTTAATAACATATCCCATCATAAGAAAATGAATATAAAAGACGTAAGATAAAAAAGATACATAAACAAATAAGAGAAAGAAAAGAATCCTTACCTTGAGATTGTAACTCCAAATTCTTGAGAGGATCTTATTGAGATGTTGAGGTCACATTGGGAGGACAATATAGAGGTAAGATAAGATCAAGGAATTGGTAAAAATATTTTTAGTGAAGATAAATGGGATCCTGGGTGGTTTTATATAGAAAATAAGTGGGGAATTCTTTATCATTTCTCAAACTTAGGTTTTAGACTCTATATAATAAAATAATAAAAATAAAAAACCTTACCATGGGGTTTTCACTTGGATTCTACCAGATGAGAGTATTTTTCATTATTTTATAAGGCCAATGGATAAAAATAATAAAATAATACCCATGCTGATGTGGTAGTGGGTCATACTATTAAAGAAATGACTTTAAAACCATAAAATATATTAATGATTTTGGAGGATTAAAAAATGATTTATAGAATTAATAAAATAAAAATAAAATCAAATTATTATAAAGGTAAAACATAAATTTGGTCATGGATACCCTTTATATTATTTATTACATCATGTTTGAGTTATTATGATGTTATAATACACACCGTATATTTATACAATATTTAATTTTTTCCAAAAATTCAACTCTCTCAAAAAATTATGAAAAATTAACCATTGGATAATTTTGATGTTATGACTCCAAAAATAATATTAATTTTATCCAAATAATTTTATAAATATGTTAATTTACACTTTTAAAATAATAATCAACATTTATTGAGAAATGTCTTTTTAACAATAATAGTTTTTGAACCCTTATAAAAAATTACATTTGACTACATAAAAATTATATGATAATTTAAATTTAATAAAAATTATTTAATAATACAATTTTAAAATATTTTTATTTTAAAAATCCATTAATCAATGAAAATAAATGTCTTAATTTAATTTGAATATTACATGAAAATACAATTTATGTTTTATTGTATCAGAAATCAAAAAATCATTTATAAAGTAACAATAAGAAGTAAATATAACCATTATTCAATTTAAAATTTAGTATACATACTCATATTATTAATGTATTGATACACATCACTTTAATACACTAGAAAGCACCATAAGGGTAAGGTGTGTGATTGTGAGACTTTCATGGGGTGGTTCGGTGAACATGGTTTGGGTTGTGACCTCGACGAGCTTAAAATTCTCCCATAAATGATTTCCATCATTCATAAGTTGTTGGATATAAGATTAGAACTGGTAAAGGGGAAATACTAGTGATTATATTTCCCTCAAAGGATCTGATAAATAGGATTCATAGGGAAAAATCCTATTAGTTGAGGCTATAACTACCTTTGTCTATGTCAATTGGATTTGTTTAAACCCTATTTTTATACTAATCACATGATCACTATTCAACAACTATATTATCAATAGTAATGATGATTAATAGTCATATAAATCTGATATGGTATAATGAAACTAAATAAGTTCATGTGTTTTCTATAACAATATTACATAAAAAACATTTAATTAAATCACAAGGGGAATTTTAATTATAAAAATTTAGGTCGTTACATTCATGCACACCATGGTATATGCATAAGGGATGGGTAAATATACTCTATAAAATATCCAAAAAATAGTCTATAAGTTTCTCACTCATTATTAATCAAATCATGTCAAAGTCAATTAAATTATAAATAAAATTACAAACCACACAAACATATATATTTTAGAAAACAATTTTATTCCAAAAAATTATGTGATAATTAAACAAATATATATCTAAAAAAATATAACCAAATAGTTTTATTTAAAATCAATAAAGTTTTTCTTTTTAAAATAATAAACTCCATGATTAAATTCATTTTTGAAAAAAATGTAATCTTTATCCAAGAAATAAATTTGTTATAAAGATTACACTCTTTGTAAATCCATGATCAGTTATTAATTAATGATTTACCAACAAACAATTAAACATCAATTGAAAAAATAATTTAGAATAATATCATTATCTATAAATAGTGTATAAATTAAACATATAATATCATCATCCATAATAGAAAATGTTTAGATATTCCTACCAAATTTGAGATTTTGAAAGAAAAAGGATTGATAAAAAATGACCACAACTATCAATATGATCTACCAATCCATAATATTAAAACATCTAAATGAATCTCAAGATATACATTCTCCATTATATGAATATTTAAAATATTATCTATAAAAAAATTTAATGGAAAAAACTATAAATATAAAAAATTGTAAATAAAACACAATTCCAACAACAAACATATTATATCACAATAATAAATAATTTATAATCAAAAATAAATTACACTATTAAATATTTTTTAAAAAAATGATAACCAGTAAATATGTATATATAAAAAACAAAAAAATTAATGAAATTTATAACTAAAAATACTCAATAATTTTTTAAAAATAAAAAATGAATATTTAACTTACAAAATATGGATATTTTTGCTGACAATCCAAGACAAAGAGAGAAAAAAGACAATTTATGAACTTCAAATTGAAAGTAATGAAATAATATTCATAAAAAAGATATCCCAATATAATAATTGTGAGACTCAAATGAAATAAATGGAATGCAGATCAGTGGGATGAATATGGCTAATGACGAGGTTGATCGGTGAAACTATGATAAGGCATGATAAAAATAAAGTAAAAAGAATATCAAAAAAGGAAGATTGAGGCTGATGAAGTGTCATCAAAGAGTTTCAAATTTCAAATTTTAGAGTTTCTAGAAAAAAATGGAATTGACAAAATGAGGGTAACTGTTTTTTAATAAGATTTTAATGCATTTAACATTTTTACTTAGTAAAAATGATGTTAAAAGTTTATTTAATTTTATTTCAATTTTTTATAAAAATAGAAATTAATTTAAACTCCATATATTTTTAACATTATTTTTATGAAAAACTGAAATTAAAAGTTTCTTATGGTTTATTTTAATATAACTCATGTAAAACCAAAACGAAAAATCAAAAATGAATTCATATATTTCTATAAGTGCATGTAATTTTTAAGTGTTTAAATGTGATTTTTTAGTCAATTATACATGATTTTTAAAGTTTGGCAGTTTTTAGGACTTTACCAGCAACAATTTAGAATGCATATTGGTTAAGAGGATGGGAGGTTGGCTCATATCACCCTTTGCGGGTAATTATGGCCTACTTTGGGAATCTGTTACATATTTAAGATACGTTTATGAATCCTTACCAAATCATAGTGTCGAACTAGTTTCCTCCATGAAAGTAATTAACCATTGACATGAGATGATGAGAATCATTTGTATATATAAAACAATCCCATTATTTTATATCATTTCTGATTATTCTATGGTTTAAAGTTTCAAAACTGGCTTCTCAGTAATTTATCACCATTCAAGAAGGATATAAATGGTGTGTAGTTGGGATTAGTACCATAATAGGGGATTAAAACATATCCCTATGAAGGGAATCAGAGGCTGGATAATTTAGTGCCCCTAAATGGGACACATCATACCTTTTAAGGTCTTGTGAAAAGGACCGATGTGGTTCCTTTTAAGGTTTTTCATCCATGACCAATTGATGTTCATTTTAAGGTTATGTGTGTAGGACCTCTAGGGTTTTAGTATTGAATATCGGTGTAGTATCCTTCATATCCTAGTTAATAGGAATCAAATACCATTTGGTTTAGGTTCCTCATTTTAATGTTAGGTGATAGTAACTATCATTATAGTTTAATGTCTTGTGGAAAATAAGTTTTTATTTTCAATTTAAATCTACACAGCTAGGACTATTAGGTGAAAAGTTCATAGAAAGGGTTGGTGTACTACTTATGTAGAATTAACCAATTCTAGTTCATCCTTTTTCAGTAATGAATAGGAGAGGTTGTGACTTATCATAGAGATTATCTACCTTTTAGGAAGGTTATGATCATAGGGAATATTGACCTTTGAAGATATTTTAATCAATGGGAATATAGATCATTGAAAAATGTTGGATCACTAAGAATATTTCCTATTAAGGATGGTTAATTCACCAGAAATAAGACCCATTGAGGATGGTTGAATCATGAGGAATATATCCCATTGAAGAAGTTTTAATCACTCATAATATATCCCTTTGAGGAAGGATATCTCTTAGGGAATATGTCATATTAATTAAGGACCACTTATGAGGAATGTGTCCCTTTAATAAAGAATATCTTGATAGGAATATGGGATGTTAAGTAAGGATTAATCATGGATAATGTTACCCTTTCATAAAGAATTAATAGTGGTGAATATGACCTTTTGATTAAGAATAGATCATAGGGAATATGTCTCTTTTAGGAATGTTTACTCATGAGGAATATTTCCCTTTTAGAAAGAATTACTATTGGAGAATATGAATCATTAATAAATATTGACTCACCAAGATTGTTACCCATTAAAGTAGGTTTTCTTTTTGGGAAAATATACTTTTTAGGAAGAAAATATTTCTGGGAATATGATCCATTGCGGAAGGATCGCTGATGAGAAATATGGTCCTTTGAGAAAGATCGACTCATGGGGAATATGGACCATTGAGTAATAATTAATCATGAGGAATATAGTCCTTTAAGAAATAATTAATCAAGGTAAATATGGTTCTTTAAAGAAGTGTTACTCATAGAGAATATGACCCTTATAGGAAATAAAACTCTTTGGAAATATAGACCATTTTGGAAGGTTCAATCAGGGGAAATATATCCATTTGAGTAATATTATCTCACAAGCAATATAGTGTGTTGGAGAAGGATTACTCAATGGTGATATGACCCTTTAAGGAAGTAAAACTCATAGGGAATATAGACCATTGAGTAAGTTTTCATCATTAGGAATATGTACCATTGAGGAAGGTTACCTCATAGAGAATATCTCCCATTAAGTAAGGTCTCATGGGGGATATGTCCCTATAAAGATGTGTTAGGGATTACACATGACCATCTTAAATGATATGACCACATCCCACCCATCTGAAACTATACAAATAATGGTGACAAGACACATATGGAATATTGAATCATGAGAAATCATTAGGGATTACACTTGGTAGGAATTCCATACCTATATCTCTAGAATATTGATTAATCATAGTGATGGAATCATCAATTGGAACATGGTAGAGGATTACAACTAGGGAGGAGGCCCAAACATGAATATATCATTGAGTTTACCATGGTTTCTAACTCAACACTTTGGCTTCCAGGATGAGCATCTAGATTCAGAAGTGGTTTCACTAGTATCCTGATGACAAGGATCCTCCTTATCAAGGGAATACATGATTGGTGGGGTGAATGCTGATGTGATCAACCGATCATACATTTTATGAGGTCATGGAGGGGTCCTAGGTTGGTGGGCACCCAGTTAGGTGACATGAGTGAAGGTAGCACCCAGGTAAATAGATTTGGTGGGGATAGTGTCCAGGTAGAATACTTGGGAGAAAGGTGTTCATATGTATAAGGACATAAATTAATTAGAACCACAATGAGGATATATGAGGAAGGAACCATAAAGTGAAAATGAGGGTGATGTGTCACCCTAGCTATAGTGAATATAGTATATAATGCCCTAATAGTTGATATGGGTGTTGGTTCTACCATGTATAAAGGATCAGGTAAAACCTCATCCTGGTACATGGTAGGGTGAAGTGGTCACCCAAATATAGGCCCGAGATAAGTGGTCTCCCAAGTAAAAATACATCATTGATAGTCCGTCCTTATATAGAGGTATAGGTGATATTTCACCTTTTATGGATGCTTTGGTATGCATTGGGAACGAAGTGATTTAGTATATCCTCTAGGTTGGGGTCCTTTAACCTATTTTTGGATAACTATGGGTGATGTGGTATCTCAAAAATGTATTGATGTATTAAACCTTTGGTTATCTCTATTACACTAAAACTATGGATATTTACCTTTGGATTCAACTTAATAATATACTTGAATAATGAAGGGAAGGATTGAGCATAGAGAAATTTGAGCGTCCATTCCTCTTATAAAATTCATTCATGTGGAATACAATGTGGTATTGTTGTAAAATGAGGGAGACTAGGGTAAGAAGACTTATATATGTCAACCAAGGTAATAAATGGGGATTGCATAGTTAGTTCACATGAAGGGGAACTAAGCGCCTGACCTATGAATTCTAGTGGTTTTTATAAACAAGAGATCATTGTTCAAGGCATATTAAAGGAAAATTTACTTTTTAAAATATATAGAGATTCATGAAAAGTGACCCAGTAATGTATCTTAATTTTGACATAATTGATAACCCCCTTTAGTCACAATTTCCCTTGCCCGATCAAAGCCTATATCCATTGCTAAAAAGAGTGTTAAAAAATTCCCCCTCTTAGAATTAGGTCTGATCAACATGAAGAGGATCAAGTTGTGAGGTTAACATAACTCTATAATGAACACTTCTTTAATAGAGGGCTCTTGTACTCATGTTATGACATGGGGTAATGACATGTGTACTCTAACCCATGTGTAGATGTGAGTAATCTAGCCTGAGAATGTAATATGTTATATTATATAAATATTGGGGGACTATCCCACGTACACTCACTTAAATGACATGATTTACACCAAAAGATCTATTATCTCTATCTGCTAAAGTCCCCCATTGATGATCATTGTCACACAAACTCTCAAAAATATTTTTAATTTTACTAAGTGCAACACATTGGCAGACCTAGTTCATTATCTCAAGGAGGAATAAAATTAAACAAATCTTAATAGGCTTGAATAGAATAAGAAAGTAAGTGAAAACAAATGACACACAAGTTGGGGGGGAGTGGTTTAGTGACTTTCAGAAAATATACTAAATAACAAACAAGATGGAACAATTTAAGACATAATTTCTTTAAAAAAACTTATATGAGAATACATAGTAGATCTAATCCACCCCCTTGATCATTCATTTATCATTATACCATATGATTATAATTCATTCAGTTATGACCCCCGGACCTTGTCAACCCCTGAACCCTACGGAAATTAACGCGACCACAAATATTGGAAAAATGATCCTTATGTCAACTTTAGGACTTCCAATCGCAGCACCCTGCTTTTATTATGATTGAAAAGACAACTTATGGTCAATTTTAAGTTAGGGAAGATTATCCTACCTATATTTGAGAATTAATTATGTTTTTAAATGTGACTTAAACCCTACAATTCTATCCTAAGATGATTAGATTTTGCGATTGAGGTTTCACTCACACAATTTACAAAAACCCGACCACACAGTCAAGTGCTAGTCGATAGAGTATCTTTGAAATTAAAAATCAATTAATTGATCAAAATTTATGAATTATAGTATGTTTATAGATTCAAAATAAATAAACTAATAGATTATGGATTAGATCAACTATGAACGAAGTCACTCTTACATGGGTGGAGTTGTCGTCGTGGTGATGTTTTGGAAAAGAAATGGATTGAAAGTGAAAAACCCAATCTCACCTCCACTATTATATTCTAGAACAAAGAATTAAAATAAAAAGATGAAAATATAGGGACAAAAAAGATTAATTTAAGAAAAATTCAAGTTACAAGCATTATAAACAAAGAAATACAATGTTGGGATGGGATAGGAGATCCTTCTTGGAAGAGATGTTTTTACAAGGCCTTACTTCTTCAAAGTGTTGTTAGGTGTTCCCAAGATCCACCCTTAGGTCAAAAACTTTCCAAATCATCTAAAAATCCTCTCAAAGAGTGAAAAATCTCTTTAAATATGGTTTGAGAGGGATAGGGTTACATATATTTTTTAGTGTGAAATAGAAATTCGGCCAAATATTTTACTACATGTTTCACAGCATTGGTTACCTCCAAAACACCTAAATTGGATGGCCTTATAGAATAATTATTTGTTAGGAATCAGTTCTGCAATATTTCCATCAATTTTGGGAACTATCCAAGCCTCGATGAATAAGATACGACTCAAATAGTGAAGTGATGTCCCATATGGATAGTTCAGTCCATATTTGTCTTCATGGACCATTCACCCCACTCAAATGCACGATCCTTCTATACTTTTCTAAATTAATGTTGTAACCAATATAGTAAGGAAAACATTTTCAAAATTAAGAGTTAAAATAATTTATATAAAAATATCTATGTTTGAAATACTATAATGAATTTTAAAAGAGTAAAACTAGAATTTTCATCAAATTTGCAAATGAATGATCTAATCCCAAATATTCTATAAATAAACATATTTAGCATAATTTGAAAAAATTATTTCATTTATTATAAATAAAATATTCAATAAAATTTCATTTTATCAACTCCACTATACTTACCCTTTTGAACTCCTGGGAAAAACATCATATCATGTATTCGAAAAAATTGTGAAAAGATATGCATGTTCATATTTCTCAATCCACAGTAGAAATATAAGCAAAGTAAGAATCCCATCAAGAGTCAATATTAATAAATTTTGATGTCAGTGTCTCATAAATTGTGTCAAAACAAAATCTAGTGATATTTATAACACTAATCATAGCAAAACAAGTCATGGGTCTACTATGACACTAATTCTCCATGTGTTTGTGTGCCAAACATTTAAAGCTCATAAATCCACCCTTTATTCACTATATTTAGGTCAAGTAAAACAATTATTCTTAACTGGTTTAATTCAATAAACCTATTCCATATTCCCTTGAAATATACTTTCAATACCCTCTCACTTAAGCATTCCCAAAAGTCAAACCTTAAGCTCTTTACCTAGATATCCCCATATGTTGTACATTTAATCACCCCCCACATTTATTATTATTTTTTTAGAGCATAAAAAAGTCAAATAATAGGTACAAACAATTAGGTAAATTTTGTATTGTAATGAAACTGATCAAAATAGAAATGATGTTATGGATCAAACAATGATTTTTTTTACTTAACTTGACTATACCTTCAATTGAGTCGGAAAAATTTCACCAGTCATGGTTGAGTGAAAAGTCATGTGGAGAAATAAATGACACAATTTACCATAAAAAAATATGACAAATAATTATGTCAAAACCTAAAAGGTTTAATAATTACACAACCAATCACATCATTGAAAACATTAATTTTTATAAAAATCAACCCCTGATGATGAAATCTTACTTATTATTATCATTATACCGATGAATTTTGAAAACATTCATTTTCCATTCATTCCATATCTAAATGATCATGTTACATGATATGTTTATTTAGGTTCTCTTTGTATTGTTTTTGTATTTTTTAAATATATAACAAAAAACTTAACAGAAAACACACACAAAATACAAAAATAAAATTTCTAAATAACTAACCCAAAATGTTGTCCCCCCCACACTTAAAATATTGCATTTTCTTCAATTTAAACCCATTAGATGATATGTTCACATGAAATGTATAATTTTAAATAGGAAAAATAATATAAAATTGAAAGGGTTAGGAAAAACCTAATATGCTCAAGTGATGATGGGGTCATGAAGTGTGATGAAATCCACTACATCTATTGGAAGTCTCTCAATGTATTTCTTCAAACGTTTCCCATTGAATATAAACCTTTTTCCCATGTCCTCCTGTGTGATCTCCATTCCACGATAAGGAAAAAAATTAGATACAATATGAGGACCTAACTATCTGAAATACAACTCATCAGGCATCAACTTCAATCATGAATCCTAGAGTAGGACTTTCTCTCTAACATGAAACTCCCTTTGTTGGATCATTATGTCAGGAGATGCTATTGATATTTTCTTATAGAGTCTTGAGTTCTCATATGACAATAATTTAATCTCCTTAAGCTCTTTAATTTGTAGCTTCCGTTGAATTCCATCTTGGGCAAAATCCATGTTGCATTTCTTTATTTCCCAATATGCCCAATGATCAACTTCCATCGGGAGATGAAAAGATTTTCCAAAAACAATCTGAAATGGGGACATACCAATGGGGGTATTGTATGTTATCCTATAATCCCACAATGAATCATCTAAGAACTTTATCCAATCCTTCATATTTGGCTTCATAGTTTTCTCAAAAATTTGTTTCAACTCTCTATTTGAAACCTCACCCTGGCCATTTGTTTAGGTGTGGTACGGTTTTGATGTTGTGTGTGTCACCCTATACCTCTAAAGCAGGGAATCCAAATTCTAACTACAAAAGTGTATCCCCTGATCACTGATGATATCCTTTGGTACTCCAAACTTGCAAAAAATTTGTGCCTTGAAAAAGTCGACTACAACATGAGATTCATCAGTCCTAGTGTCCTTGGCCTCAACCCATTTACTCACATAATCAACAAAAAAAATACAAAAAACCAAATGAACTAGGAAAAGGAATCATAAAATAGATTCCCCACACAAAAAAAATCTCATAGAATAATATGGGATATTGAGGCATCTCATGTGTCCTAGAAATTTTTCCCATGTGTTGGCAACATGAGCATGATTTACAAAATAGAAGAGCATAATGGAATGATCTATGACAATATAATCCAGAGTCTAAAAATTTTCTAGCTATCCATTGGGGTCCAAAGTGACCTCCACATGAAAGTGTATAGAAAAAATGCAGAATAGACTCAAACTCATGATCAGGAACACACCCCCTAATTAATTGATCACTACACATGCGCCAAAGGTAGTGATCATCCCACACATAATACATATACTCAATTTTTAATTTTTGGACTTGATGTTTCTCTAACTTTGCATGTATTTCAGATGCAACAAGGAAGTTCACTAAATCAGCATACCAAGGATGTGTACTTGAGATGGATTAAAGATGATCATTGGGGAAAGTGTCCCAAAGGGTTACCTGGTCTAAGCTATCAACCTCTAGTGTGTGAGTAAGCCCACTCATGTGTTCCGCCACCAGGTTTTCTAACCCCTTATTTTCTTTTATTTCAATATCAAATTCTTAAAGAAGAAGCATCCATCAGATAATTATAGGATTTGTCTCTAGATTCTTTAAAAGGTACCTCAAATCTACATGGTTATAAAATAAAACTACTTTATATCCCAATAAATTTGAACGAAATTTATCTAAAGCAAATATGATGGAAAGAAACTACTTTTCTGTGGTGGTGTAGTTTTATTGGGCTGAATCCAATATCCTCGATGCATAGGCAATCACATGTGAACATTCATCCACCCACTGTGATAAGACGGATCCAACCACAAAGTTGGATGTGTCACTCATATGCTCAAAATTAATGTCCCATTATGGGGGATGTATGATCAGTGGAGTGGTTATAAACTTCTTTAGCTCATCAAATGCAACCCTGCATGAATCATCAAACATAAAAATCAGAATCGTTTTAAAGTAATCACGACAAAGGAAGATAAATCTTACTAAAATCTTTGATAAAGCACTTATAAAAGCGTACATTTCTTAGGAAAGATCTAATATCACGCACACATGAAGGATAGGGTAAGGATGAAATAATTTCTATCTTAGATATATCAACCACTATCCCATGTTTTGACACTACATGCCCTAATACAATACCATGATCTACCATAAAACAACACTTTTCCAAGTTCAAGAACAAATTCTTCTCAATACCACTATTTAACACATTCCCCAAACTACTTAGACATTCATCAAATGGGGATCCATACACTAAAAATCATCCATAAATACCTCCATGTAGGTCTCAATAAAATTAGAAAAAAAATACTCACCATGCATCTCTGGAAAGTATATGGGGAATTGAAAAGTCTAAATGGAATCCTTCGGTAGGAAAATGTACCGAATGGGAATGTTAATGTTGTCTTCTCTAAATCATTTAGAGCTATAGGAATATAAAAATATCCAGAAAATCCATCCAAGAAACAATAATGTGTCTTCCCAGCTAGTCTCTCAAGCATTTGATCAATATATAGAAGGGGTAAATGGTCTTTGTGATTGGATTGATTTAGTTTCTTATAATCAATACACACTCACCAACTATTCTTCACCCTCATTGGAACTAAATCCTCTTAATCATTTTTACAAATATAACACCACATTTATTAGGCACAAACTGAATAGGACTTACACACAGTGAATCTGAAATTGGATAAATTATACCTACCTCAAGCAATTTTGTACTTTTGTTTTTACAAATTCTAGAAGAATTAGATTCAGTATCCTTTGTGGCTGCCACACTAGTTTAGCCACATCCTCTAAAATAATCCTATTCATGGAAATAGAGGGGATAATACCTGATATGTCAGCCAAGGTCCGCCCAATTTCCCCAGTGTTCTCCCTAATTCAAAAGTTTTTTTTCATGTTCAAAAGGGAGATTGTTAGCAATTATAACGGGCAATTTCTCAACACTTAACAAGTATGAGTATTTGAGATTAGTTTTCAATGGCTTAAGTTCCAATTTAAGGGGATCCAATATGGATGGAGATATTTAAAGAACTGAAATATGTGCACAATGAAGATTGGTACTAGAATAATCATCATCAAAATCAGAGAATAGTGCATCAAAACCATTAGCACATTCAATATCCAAGTCATAATTAGAGTGAACATGATCGAAATCAGAATATGAATCCATTTAAAAATCAAATTTATTTTAGTTTTGTGCATTATAAATAGGTGTGGAAGTGATCTTAAACATCAAACTAGAACAAATACTCATAATCTCCCCAAGTATAAGACAATAAAATTCCATGAGATTTTTATTTGGTGGTTCAAAATGAGAGATAAAAAAATAAGAATGGTCCTCTAAGGGGTACTTCATTGAATCCATAATATTAAACATCACTACTTCATCTCCAAACTCCATGGAAATTATACCCTCATGGACATTTATGGTTGTTTTTTCTATTTTGAGGAAGGGCCTACCAAAGACAATCGGATCATGAGAACATACCTGATCATCCTCCATTTTAAGAATGTGGAAATATCATGGAAATATCATATATCTTACCCAAACAAGTATATCCTCTAGGACTCCCACTATATATGTTGTATCTCTATTTGACAACTGCACCACTAATCTTGTTAGCTTCAACTCACTAACCTGTAAATAAGAGAATACAGAGTGAGGAATCACATTTATAGAATACCCTAAATCACATAAAGCATATGAAAAGTGTAACTCCCCTATGGTTCATGGGATATGGAATGTCCCTGGATCCTTGTACTTTGTTGGAATTGCAAGAGCTGGTGTAATGATTGCTAACAAATTCCTTCCAATATTAATACTATCATTTCCCTTGATCCCTCTTCAATTGGTAAAAGGTTATTTTAAGAATTTCTCATACCTTGGGATTTTCTTGATGTCTTCAAGTAGAGGGATGCTGATCTCCACACACTTGAATGTGTCCAAAAACTCATTTTTTTCATCTCCTCCTCAGCCATCTTCTTTGTTTGTTCATCCCTATTTTAAAATGGAAGGGGTTTAAGCAGAACTTCATTGTTATTTTTCTTACGTTTTTATTTCTCCATGGGATGCTCATAAGTTGTTCTTGAATGGGGCTTCTATAAAGATGAGGCGAATCTCAATGGAATGGTAGGTGTATAAGCATTAGTTGTTTGGTTCCCACTTCTCAATGTGATGGAACAGAAATTACCTTTTGGATTTAGAGTAGGTTGGGTAGGTATATTT
The DNA here is from genome assembly GCA_963277665.1 of Viscum album. Classification (NCBI taxonomy): domain Eukaryota; kingdom Viridiplantae; phylum Streptophyta; class Magnoliopsida; order Santalales; family Viscaceae; genus Viscum; species Viscum album. The sequence continues at coordinate 1,648,654,701 of OY728143.1, read as the reverse complement.
TCATAATTATTACTTACTAATTCAAGGAGGGAATTTGAAATATAGCTGATTTGAGTCTTCAACTCTCTCAACTCTAAACCTTGAATCTTTAGCACATTCTATTGATTAACAACAATTTGTTTCAAAATGTCATCAGTGTTATAATCTACCTTGGTTAGGGGATTCCCTTGTTGTTGGATTTTTGATTCTTGGGCTTCAAATCTCCTTTGGGGTTGTTGGAAACCCTGCTGGTAAGGTGGAGGATGTTGTAAGTTTTGTTGAAAAGGGGTATTTGTTGTTTTCTATAGCCATAACTCATGTATAATTGACCCTTCCACCCTTGGTTGTATGTTATAGAAAAGGAATATAACTTATTTGAGGATATGGTTGTTGTTGCTACTAATATGGTCTCCCAGGAAACAATGCTACATAATATTTTTTTTCTTATAGTTGGGGGCAATAAACAATTGGGAGGCATGTCTCAGTGAAAATTCCATAAGGCCTTAAAGGAGGGGGTTGGGATGTCTTTTGTGCCAAAGAAATCTGTCTCACCACAGTTGTCAATTATTCCAACTTGGTATCGATAAAATGAATTTCAAGAGAATATGGACTTACTTGATGTACTCCTCTAACATGTGGGGTACCTCGATCAAAGAATTTTTGAGATTTATATGCCATCTTTTCAATCAATGAACATGAAACTGGTGGTGTTTTGCCAACCAATGCCCTGTCAGCTATGACATCCACCATGCTTCTCTCCATAGGTGTGAGACCTTCATAAAAGTATTGGATGAGGAGTAGCTCACTGATTTGGTGATGTGGATAGCTTGCACCCAAATTCTAGAATCTCTCCCAATACTCATAAATTGACTCCCCATGTACCTGCTTGATCCTTGAGATCTTCTTTTGAAAAGAAGTGGTTCTTGATCTAGAAAAAATCTATACAAGAGAAGACATTTAAAATCATTCCAACATGTTAAATCTTTAGGTTGTAAATAATACATCAAATCCTTATATGTTCCATCAAGTGAGAATGGTAATGCTATAAGTTTTAATTGAACTTTAGATACATTTCTTGGTTTCATTGTTGAGCATACCACATTGAATTCATTTAAATTTTTGTTTGGATCCTCACCAGATAATCCATTAAATTTTGGAAGAAGGTGAATTAAACCAGATTTTAGTTCAAAGTATGATTTGAGAGTTGAATATGTAATGAATATAGGTTGATAATTAATATCAGGTGTATCCAACTCTCGAATTGTCCTATTGAGTTAATTTTTGTTATTTTAATCCATGTTATTTAGTTTAATATTTGTTTTAGAATAGTTTCCAATTACAAAATTCCTAGATTGGAGGAATTCTTAAATTGGGTAAATGTTGACACTTCCCATAGACCGAGATTGTATAATTCAACCCCTAAGTCTATGCTCAATCTATGGGTCCATATCAAGGATATCCTGAGGATGATATCCTGTCATAAATCACAGAAAATAGAGAAACAAAAATTAGCATACACCAATATCATTAAACGAGGTTTCAATTGATGGTCCAAAAAAAATGGGGTAGAAATAACTAAAAATAAAAGGGAGTAGAAGAGAAGAAACAAAATAACAAATAAGAATAAGGTACTTTCCTAAAATTGGTTTAATAACAAACTTTTGTCCCCAGAAATGGTTCCAATTTGACGAGCGTTGTCACACATGCTCTCAAAAATATTTTTGATTTTACTAAGTGCAGCATAGTGGCTGACCTAGGTCATTCTCTCAAGGAGTAATTGAATTAAAAAACTTATAATAGGCTTGAATGAAACAAGAAAATAAGTCAAAACAAATGACAACGAAGTTGGGGGGGGGGGTTGGTTTAGTGACTTTCAGACAATAGACTAAACAACAAACGAGAAGGAACGATTAAAGAGACAATTTCTTGAAAAACACTTATATGAGAAGACATAGTCGATCTAATACACCCCCTTCATCATTCATTTATCATTATCCCATATGATTATAATTATTTCACTTATGACCCACTAACATTGTCAAATATCAAACCCTATGAAAATTAACGCAACCACATATATTGAAAAAATGAGCTTTAGGCCAACTTTGGGACTTCCAATTGCAGCACCGTGCTTTGAATATGATCCAAAAGCTAACTGATGGTCAATTTTTAGTTAGATAATCTTCTCCTCCCAATATTTTAGAATTAATTGTGTTTTTGGATTATAATTAAACCCTATAATTCTATCACAAATTGATTATATTTTGTAATTGATGTTTCACTCACATGATTTACACAAGCTTGAACACACGGTCAAGTGAAAGTCGATCGAGTAACTTAGAAATTAAAACTCAATTAATTGATCACAATTATTTGAATTATAGTATGTTTATGGATTAAAAATAAATAAATTAAGGGATTAGGGATTAGATCAACTATGAATAAAATCACTCTTCAATGGGAAAAATTGTCATCATGGTGACATTCTTCATAAACAATGGATTGAAAGGGGAAAACCCAATCTCGTATCCACTCTTATATTATAGAACTAAGAAGAAAAATAAAAAGTTAAAAATAGAAGGATACCTAAGATTAATTTAAGTAAAATTCAAGCTACAAGCATTAAAAACAAATAAATAAAAAGAAGAGGTGGGAGAGGAGAGCCTTCTTAGAAGATATATTTTCACAAGGCCTTACTTCTTCCAAGAGTCGTGAGGTGTTACAAAGATCCACCATTTCAGAAACACCTTCCCAAAGCCTCGACCAACCCTCCGAAAGAGTGAAAACCCCCTTTAAATAGAGTTTGTGAGGGCTAGGGTTACATATCTTTTTTAAGTGTGAAATGGATATTCGGCCAAATATTTTACTCTAAGTTTCACCACATAGTTTACCCCCAAAATACGTGAATTAGCTTTCCTTATAGAAGTATTATTTGTGAGTAATCATGTCCATATGCTTTCCTCAATATTTGGGATCAATCAAATCTCGAATGAAGAAGATACGACCCAAATGGTTAAGTGATGTCCTATCTGGATTGTTTAGTCCATATTTATCTTCATGGCCCATTTATCCCACTCAAATACACGATAATGCTCTGATTTCCTCAATTAAAGTTGTTGAAAATCAAGTAAAGTACATAGTAACAAAATTGAAAGTTAAAATAATTCATATAATTTTTTTTCGAAATACTACAATGAATTTTAAAAGGGTAAAACTAGAATTTTCATAAAATTTGAAAATGAATGATCTAATCCCAAACATTATATAAATAAACATATTTAGCACAATGTGTGGAAATTATTTCATTTATTATCAATAAAATATTCAATAAAATTGTGTTTTATCAACTCTTCCACACTTACCCTTTTGCACTAATGGAAGAACCCCACATCATGTATTCGAAAAAATTGTGACAAGACTTGTAAGTTCACATTTCTCAATCCATAGTAGAAATATAAGTAAAGTAATGATCCCATAAAGATTAAATATCAATTAATCAGTGTCTCATAAATTGTTTCAAAACAAAATCCATTGAGATTCATAACACTAATCATAGTGAAACAAGTCATGGGTCTACCATGACACTAATTCTCTACGTGTGTGTGTGCCAACCAATCCAAGCTCATAAATACACCCTTTATTTAGTATATTCAGGCCCTGTAAAACTATTTATCTTACCTGGTTTAATTCACTGAATCTATTCCACATTCCTTTGCAATTTAATTTCAAGACCCACTCACATAAGCATTCCTGAAATTCAAAACTTAAGCTCCTAACATAGATATCCCCATATGTTGTACATTTAATCACTCCCCTCATTTATTATTATTTTTTGTTTTTTTGAGGGTGCACAACAATCGGATAACTGGTACACACACATAGGTCAATTTGTTACAGTAATGAAACTGATCAAAATAGAAATGAACATATGGATCAACCAATGATTTTTACCTAACTTGACTATACCTTAAATTGAGTAGGAAAAATTTCCCCATTCATGGTTAAGTAAAAAGTTGTGTGGAGAAATCAATGAAACTATTTACCATAAACAAATATCACAAAGAATTATGTCAAAATCTAAAAGATTTTATAATGACACAACCAATCATATCATTGAAGAATTTAATTTTTTTACAAATCTACCCATGATGATGAAATCTTACTCATGATTATCATTTTACCAATAAATTTTGAAAACATGCACTTTCCATATATTCTATATCTAAATGAGCGTGTTATATGATATGTTTTTTTTGTTTTGTTTTTGTTTTTTTGACATTTATAACAAAAAACATAATAGAAAACACACACAAAACACACAAATGAAAATCCTAAATAACTACCCCAAAATGTTGTCCCCTCCCCCACACTTAATATATTGCATTATCCTCAACGTGAACACATTTGATGATACGTGCAAATGAAATGCATAATTTTATATAGGAAAAATAATTTAAAAGTGAAAGGGTTTGCAATAGCCTAATATGATCTAGTGATGAGGGGGTCTTACAGTGTGATAAAATCCAATGCATCAGTAGGGAGTCCCTCAATGTATTTCTTCAAACGTTTCCCATTTACTATAAATCTCCTTCCGATGTCCTCCATTATGATATCCACTTCACCATAAGAAAAAACATTAGATAAAATATAAGGACCTAACCATATGGAATGAAACTTACCATGCATTAGCTTCAGTCGTGAACTGTAGAGTAGGACTTTCTCTCTAACTTGAAACTCTATTTGTTGGATCATTCTATCAAGAGATGATTTTGATATTTCCATATAGAGCCTTGAGTTCTCATATGATGACAATAAAATCTCCTTAAGCTCTTGAATTTTCAACTTTTGTTGAATTACATCTTGGGATAAATCCATGTTGAATTTATTTATTACCCAATATGAATGATGCTCAAATTACACGGGGAGATGAAAAGATTTTCCAAAAACAATATGAAATGGGGACATACCAATGGGGGTATTGTATGTTGTCCTATAAGCCCACAATGCATCACCTATGCACTTTCTCCAATCATTCATATTTGGCTGCACGATTTTATCCAAAAGTTTTTTGAACTTCTTATTTTAAACGTCATCCTGACCATTTTTTGGGGAGGTATTATGTTGATGTTTTTTGTGTCACCCCATACCTCCAAAAGAGGGAAGAAAATTTTTGAATGAAAAAGTGTGACCCTTGATCACTGATGATAGCCTTTGGTACTCCAAAACTGAAAAACAATTTGTGCATTGAAAAAGATGACTACAACGTGAGAGTCATTAGTCCTGGTGGCCTTGTCCTCAAAACATTTACTCACATAACCAAAAGCAACCAAAATATACAAAAAAACAAATGAAATAAGAAAAGGACCCATAAAATCAATTCCCCACACATAAAAAACCTCACAAAATAATATGGGTTGTTGAGGCATGTCATGTATCCTAGAAATGTTTCCTGTGTGTTAGCAACGTGAGAAAAAATTACAAAACAAATGAGCATCAAGGAATAAGATAGTAAAATGTAATATAGAGTCTAAAAAATTCCCAACTATCCGTTGGGGTCCAAAGTGTCATCCACATGAAAGTGTATGAAAAATGAATAAAATACTCAAACTCATTATCAGTAACACACCTCCTAATGACTTGATAACTACAAAAGTTCTAAAGGTAAGGATCACCCTACACATAATACCGAGAATCACTTTTTAATTTTTGTACTTTATGTTTCTTTAAATTTACATGGATTTCAGATGTAACAAGTTAGTTCAATAAATCAGCATACCAAGAATGCGTACCTAAGATGGAATAAAGATGATCATCAGGTAATGTGTCCCAAAGGTATACTTGGTCCAAGGTGTCAGCCTCTAGTGTGTGAGTAATCCTACTCATGTGGTCCTCCACTTGGTTTTCTAATCCCTTCTTTTCCTTTATTTCATTATCAAATTATTGAAGTAGAAGAATTCATTGGATAAGTATAGGCTTTGTGTCTAGATTATTCAAAAGGTACCTCAAAGATTTATGGTCATAAAAAAACTACTTTAGAGCCCAATAAATAAGAACGAAATTTATTTAAATTAAATATGAAGACAAGAAAATCCTTTTCTATGGTAGTGTAGTTTGATTGGTCTGAATCCAATGTCCTCGATGCACAGAAAATCACATGTGAACATCTCTCCACTCTATGTGATAAGAAAATCCAACTGAAACGTTGGATGCATCACACATAAGCTCAAAAGGAATGTCCCATTGTGGGGGATGTATGATTAGTGGAGTGGTCAGACACTTCTTAAACTCATCAAATTCTACCCTTCATGAATCATCAAACACAAAATCATAATCCTTTTAAAATAATCGCAACAAAGGATGAGAAATATTACTAAAATATTTGATTTAGCACCGATAAAATCCTGAATTCCCTAGGAAAAATCTAATACCACACACAGATGAAGGATAGGGTAAGGATGAAATAATTTCTATCTTAGATCTGTCAACCTCTATCCCATGTTTTGAAACTAAATTCCCCAAGGCAATGCCATGATCTATCATGAAATGAAAATTTTCCATGTTCCAGACTAGATTCTTCTCAACATAAAGATTCACCACCTTTCCCAAACTACTTAGTGATTCATAAAATGGGGATCCATACACTATAAAATCATCTATAAATACCTCCATGCAGGTCTCAATAAAATTATAAAAAATACTCACCATGCATATCTGGAAGGTACCTGGGGCATTGCAAAGTCCAAATGGCATCCTCCGGTAACCAAATGTACTGAATGGACAAGTGAATGTTGTCTTATCATGATCCTCCCAAGCTATAGGAATCTGAAAATATCCAGAAAATCCATCCACGAAATAATAATGTGTCTTCCCAGCTAGTCTCTCAAGAATTTGATCAATAATTGGGACGAGGAAATGGTCCTTATGAGTGGATTAATTTAGTTTCCTATAATCAATACACAATCTCCATCTGTTTTGCACCCTCATTGGAACTAACCCCTCTTTATAATTTTTTACAATTGTAACACCACTTTTCTTAGGCACAACCCGAATAGGACTTACCCATTTTGGATTTGAAATTAGATAAATTATACCTTCCTCGATAAAATTTTCAACTTCTTTTTTTACAACTTCCTAAAGAGTTGGATCCAGTCTCCTTTTTGGATGCCTCAGTAGTTTAGCCCATCCTCTAAAAGAATCACATGCCTACATATATAGGGGATAATACTTGATATGTCATCCAAGGTCCAACCAATTACCCTAATGTTCTCCCTCAAAATATTCAAAAGTTTTTCTTCATGTTCAAAAGGGAGATTTTTAGCAATTATAACAGGTAATTTATCACCACAAAACAAGTATGATTATTTGAGGTTAGTTGGAAATAGATTGATTTCCAATGAGGGGGGGGGGGGGGGGTCCAGTATGGATGGTGACATTGAAGGAACTAAAATAAGTGCATAATGAACATTATTACCATAATAATAATCATCAAAATCAGAGAATAATACATAAAAACCATCAATATATTCAACATCCAAGTCATAATCAGAGTTAACATGATCAAAATCAGAATATGAATCGATTTCAAAATCCAATATAAGAGTGTTCTATTCATTAGAAATAGGTGTAGAGGTTATCTTAGACATCAAACTAGAACCATACTCATATTATTCCTAAGAACAGGACAACCAAATTCCATGTGATTTTTATTTGGTGGTTCAAAATGGGAGATAACAAAAGCAGAATAGTATTACGAGGGGTACTTCATGGAATCCATAATATTAAATATCACAACTTCATATGAAAACTCCATGGAAAGTGTACCCTTATGGACATTTATGATTGTTTTTTTAGTTTTGAGGAAGGGATACTTAAGATAATTTGAGCATGAGAACACACCTGATCATCCATCATGTTAAGAATGTAAAATATTTCTAGAAAGGTCATGTATTTTACCCAAACAAGTACATTTTAAAGGACTCCCATTAGATATATTGTAGCTCTATTCGCTAACTGAACCACTACTATTTTCATCTTTATGTCACCAACCTGTAAATAAGATAATACAGAGTGGGGCATCACATTTATATAATCTTCTAAATCACATAAATCATCAGAAAAGTGTAACTCCCCTATTGTGCATGGGATGGTGAATATCCCTGGATCCTTGTACTTTGTTGGAATTTCTAGAGTTTGTGTAATGATTGTTGACAAAATCCTTCCAAGATTTATCCTCTCATTTCCCTTGAGCCCTTTTTGAATGGTACAATTTTTTTTAAGAATTTATCATACCTTGGTATTTTCTTGAAGGCTTCAAGTAGAGGGATGGTGATCTCCACGCACTTGAATGTGTCCAAAACCTCATTTTTCATCACCTCCTCAGCCATATTATTGGTTTGTACTACCCTATTGGAAAGGGAAGGGGTTTAGGAGGAACATCATCAATATTTTTATTACCTGTTTCTTTCTCTATGGGATTCTCATCAGTTGTTCTTGAATGGGGATTCTCTAAAGTAGATGTGAATCCCAATGGAATGGTAGGTAGAGAAGCATAAGTTGTTTGTTTACTTCTTCTCAATGTGATGGAACTGAAATTACCCTTTGGATTTAGAGTAGGTTGGGTAGGTAGATTTACATAATTATTACTTACCAATTCATGGAGGTAAGTGGAAATCTAGCTCATTTGAGTCTTCAACTCTCTCAACTCCAAACCTTGACTCTTCAACTCATTCTGTTGATTGAGAAAAATTTGTTTCAAAGGGTCATCGATGTTAGAATCTAACTTAATTAGGGGATTCAATTATTTATGTATTTTTGATTCTTGGGCTTCAAATCTCTTTTGGGGTTGTTGGAAACCCTACTAATAAGGTGGAGGCTGCTGGAAGTTTTATTGAAAAGGGGGACTTTGTTGTTTTCCAGAGCCATTCCTCATGCCTGATTGATCCTTCCTCCCCTGGTTGTATGTTGTAGAAAAGGAATCAAACTTGTTTTGGGGATATGGTTGTTGTTGCTACTGATATGGTCTCTTAGGAAACACTACTGCACAATCTTTTGTTTCTTTTAGTTGGGGGAAATAGTCAGTTGGGTGGCTTGTCTCCGTACAAATGCCACAAGTCCTTGAAGGAGGGGGTTGGGATGTCTTTTTTCCAAAGTAATCTGTCTCACCATAGTTTTCAATTATTCCAACTTTGTATCAATAATATTACTTTCAAGAGATGAAGGACTTTCCTGATGTACTCCTCAAACATGTGGGGTACCTCGATCGCCAAATTGTTGAGAGTTTTGTTCCATTTTGTCAATCAATGCATGTGTGGCTACTGGTGTTTTGTCAACCAATGACCCTCTAGCCGTGACATCCACCATGCTTCTCTCCACTGGTGTGATTACTTCATATAAGTATTGTATGAGGAGTTTCTCATTGATTTGGTGATGCAGGAATCTTGCACAAAACTTCTTGAATCTCTCCAAATACTCATACATTGAATCCCTATGTTTTGAATTTATCCCTAAGATCTCCTTTTGAATGGAAGTGGTCCTTGATGTGTGAAAAATCTCTATATGAAAATATGTTTCAAATCATTCCAACATGTTACACCTTCAGGTTATAAATAATACATCCAATCCTTAGCAGTTCCATCAAGTGAGAATGGAAATTCTCTAAGTTTTATTTGATATTAAGATAAATTTATTGGTTTTATTGTTGAGAATACCAAATTTAATTATTTTAAATGTTTGTTTGGATCTTCACCAGATAAGACAAGAAATTTTGGAAGAAGGTGAATTAACCAAGATTTTAGTTCAATGTCTGATTCAAGAGATGGATATGCAATAAAAGTAGGTTGATAATTAATATCAGGTGTAACCAACTCTCAAATATTCCTATTGAGTTCATTGTTGTTATTTTCAGTAATTGTATTTAGTTTAATATTTGTTTTAGAAGAGTTTCCAGTTTTAAAATTCATAGAGTGGAGGAATTCCCTAGTGGGTAAATGGAAACACTTCCCATAGACTGAGATTGTATGATTCAAGCCCAAAGTCTATGCTCAATCTCAGGGTCTTGATCGAGTAGATCCTCAAGATGAGATTGTGTCATAAATTATTGAAAAGAGAGAAACAAAAAGCAGCAGACAATAATATCATTAAATGAGGTTTTGATTGATGGTATGAAAAAATTAGGGAAGACAGAACTAAAAATAAAATTAAAATGACTATAAGAAACAAAATAATAAATAAGAATAAAAAATTTCAATTTTTTTGAATAACAAACTTTCCTTCTTGGCAATGATGCCAATTTGATGAGCATTGTTGCACACGTTCTCAAAAATATGTTTGATTTTACTAAGTGCATCACTGTGGCTGACCTAGGTCATTATCTTAAGAAAGAAGTGAATTAAAAAAATCTTAATAGGCTTGAATGAAACAAGCAAATAATTTAAAACTAATGACACACAAGTTGGGGGGGGTTGGTTTAATGACTTTCAGACAATAGACTAAACCACAAATGAGAAGGAACAATTGAAGACACAATTTCATTAAAAACACTTATATGAGAAGACATAGAATATATAATCCACCCCCCATCATCATTAATTTAACATTATACCATATGATTATAATTCCTTTAATTATGACTCCCTATCCTTTTCAACCCGTAGACCCTACTAAATTTAACGCGACCACAAATATTGGAAAAAAGAGACTTAGGTAAACTTTGGGACTTCCAATCACAACACCCATCTTTGATTATGATCTGAAATCCAACTTATGGTCAACAGTATGTTAGGTAGGCCTCTCATCTTGATATTTTAGAATTAATTGTGTTTTGTAATGAGACTTGAACCCTAAAATTCTATCTCAAGTTGAATATATTTTGCGATTGGGGTTTCACTCACACGATTTACACAAGCCCGACCACGCGATCAAGTGAAAGTCGATCAAGTAACATAGACATTAAAACTCAATTAATTGATAAAAATTTATGAATTAAAGTATGTTTATGGATTAAAAATAAATAAAATTAATGGAGTAGGGAATAGACCGACTATGAACGAAATCACTCTTCTACGGGTGGAGTTGTCATCGTGGAGACATTTTGCTTAAACAATGGATTGAAATGGGAAAACCCAATATCATATCTACTCTTATATTCCAGAACCAGGAATGAATATAAAAATATGAAAATAAAAGGATATAGAATATCAATTTAAGAAAAATTCAAGTTACAAGCATTAAAAACAAAGAAATACAAAGTGGAGGTGAGAGAGGAGATCCTTCTTAGAAGAGATGTTTTCACAAGACCTTACTTATTACAAGAGTTGTGAGGTGTTACCAAGATCCACCCATTCGGCCAAAACTTCCCAAATCCTCTATTAAGCCTACCAAAAAGTGAAAACACCCATTAAAAAGAGTTGTGAGGGCTAGGGTTACATATCCTTTTTAAGTGTGAAATAGAAATTATGAAAAATATTTTACTCCACATTTCACTGCATAGTTGACCTCCAAAATGCGTGAATTGGCTGTCCTTCTAGAATTATTATTTGTGAGGAATCATATACCTGATATTTCTTTCAATTTTGGGCCCAATACAATCTTTTATGAAGAAGATATGACCCAAATGGTGAAGTAATATCCAATATGGATAGTTCAGTCCATCTTTGTCTTCATGGCCCATTTACCCCACTCAAATGCGTAATCCTTATCTGATTTCACAAAGGAAAGTTGTATCCATTATAGTTAGGAACATAGTTATAAAATTTAAAGTTATAATAATTTATATAAAAATATTTATGTTCGAAATAGTACAATGAATTTTAAAAGGGAAAAACATGAATTTTCATCAAATTTGAAAATGAATGATCTAATCCCAAATATTCTATAAGTAAAAATATTTATCACAATGTGAGAAAATTATTTAATTTATTATCAATAAAATATTAAATAAAAATTTTATTTATCCCCCATTCTACTCAAGGTAAGTGCTTGATTACTCTCATCGCTTTTACCTCAGCACAGAAACATAGGTTCGTTGAACTGAGCACATTACCTCCACATGGGAAAAGTGGTTAAGGTAAAGGGGTGGAGTTAAACTATCTATGTAAAGTTTTCTGAGAAAATATTATCTTGACGAATTCCCTTGAGTAATAACCCCAAGAAAATAAACCTATAAAGGTCTTAGTTGGGTGAAACAACTTATGTTAAAATGTATCCTTAAGAAAATTTTCATCTCGTGAACTTCATGTTCAGAAAATCACCTTTCTTTAATGTGATTCTTTTATTATATCATTTAATAATTAAATTAATAATATTGGAATTTATTTTGTTTTATAAAAACAATAGAATACAGTTACATGGTTATTTGGTAAGATGGAGTCATTTTTCATATTGTCTTGATGAACAAAAATGTCAACCACTAATATTCTTATGAGTGAAGACCATACTCGTCAGATCTATCAAAAGTTATGTAAAAACATCACTAAGGGTATCTAACATAAAACATTTTTTCAATATACAATCATGACAGGCTGATAGATGTGGATGTCCCAATTCCTGACACTAACCTTCTAGGAACATGGTTTGCATAATACAACAACTTGGGGAATAAAAACATATCTTATAAGGGGTATATATAAATAAGGGTGAGGTCAAACACTTTCACAATATTAATCAATCCAAATACTCCATATATAATTATGCATACATATGATAACTCGAGATGCACTTCTACTCTTAATTATTTTTTCTATCAGCCACATAACAACTTAGGGAGTGGGAGAGTACTGGGATTTGTTCCTCGAGGATAGTGTAAATCCTAAGTTGATATGGGCCTACTAGGTCTGCTAGAAACATGACAAGATTAATATATAATTCTAGGATGAGGTGATTTATGACAATATTTTGATATCAAATACCAACATTTATAGGAATTAAAAACTCCTTCCCAAAACACTTAGATGTCGGATCCCACAAACAAAAACATTCTGCCCAGTCCATCGAGAGGTGGAGATCAAATTTTGGGAAATCTATATGGTTTATATGGATCCTATTCTCAGAGACATGTATGAGGAATCCATCCCCCCCAAACTCTTACAAGGGATATCTTAGGAGAACACTCTTTTTATAAAAATAATTGCTGAGGGAATCAAACAATTCTACAAGGAAGGATCCTCTCCCATGAATGGATAATGGATTTAAGGCTTGGTTGAAAATCTTCTTGGTCTCTAATATATATAGACTATCTTGAAAATGACCAATTATGTGTTCCTTAACATAAAAAAGGGGAGCTCTAGGCACATACAGGGTAAAGCTTGAGTGGTACCTACTGGTGGGATCCTGGTATTTTTTAAGGTGGAAAAGGGAAAATTACCCCCTCCACCCCTTTATTATTTTTTTCCTTTTCCATATAAATCTATTCTATAATTAATATAGTTTATTCCATATTTTTAGTGGATTTGTCTAGCTATTTGTTTTATCTCATTTCTGCACGATTTATAAGATTAAATTAGATGAGTAGGCTACCATGAGCTTAAGTTATGTTGTCCCAAAATTGTACTCACAATAGTGACATTATTTTCAAGTTTGTGTGTTATGCAGTCATGGAAACTTTTCCACCTGTTGAGAAAGTTTAAATGGAATAATTTAATATTTCTTTCACATATTAGATAAAAATTCCCTAAACGTGTGTTGATATTTAGAATAAGAGTGACCCTATTATAATTCCTTAGTTTTAAAATTTACCTTGGAATTATCCTATAAAATAGTAAGCAATAATTTATAAGAATTAATTATAGAATTTTAAAAAGTAAATGTGATTGATAGTGGTGATTGTGAAATGAAATTTTACTATCACTAATGTTATAATGGTAATTGATGTCTTAATGATTATTTATGAAAATTAAAGTGATCCTATGGTGATTCTCTAGGCTTGGACTCAACCATTAAATTTTTATAAGGCTTAGAGACCTTGAAGTAGACCATTAAGATATGTAAATGATTTGATAAGATTGTTTGGGATGAAAAAAATTTGTAATTATTTGTGTAAAATAAAAAGAAATAATTCATCGATTGATATTAAAAGGTAAATAATATCTCTTGGCAGGGGATTAAAATGGTCAAACCTTAAATAGTTAATTGGGAAGATATATGATGAATGTTGATTTTAAATGGATAAAGTGTTATTAATTGATATCATAATATTATGAGGCTCTGTTGTATTATTTTTGGAAAATGTTGAATGGTGTAAATATAATGACTTTATTTATAGTGTTATACAAAAAGACCTTGGTTTGGATGTTTTATGATTGTTATGGATATTCCCTTATGGTCAGGTTTTGATAAATTTAATGAAGAAAAACAATAAGGTGTGATATATGATAAACTTGTGAGAAAATACCCTATAAGGTGGTTCGTTATAACTAAATAAAACTCCCCATAAAGGGAGAGGTCTACAAGAACAATTAAAACACCCCAAGGGGTAGTATGTGATGGATATTGTATACTCCATACATGATGATCTAGGATAATTAAGAATACTCCTTGAGTAGTCATCCATGATAACTAAGAATACCTCTAAGTGGAGTTCTGTGACACTAAAAGGAAAAAGTTGTAAGGGTAGTTTATGATACTATGGTTGGAAAAAACCATATGAAATGCCTAGAGACACCTTAGCACTGGATGAAGCAGGTATGGACCAATCTTGGGTGTCACTATAGAGTATGAGTTTTTGTGATTCTTTACAAATTTTCTTTAAATTTTTTAATTATTAAACTATTAAATTATAGCCTTGTATGAACATGATTATTATCAGATTGGTGTATTTAGGTAATCCATTGGCCTATTTAGTTTCACTCACACCATGATCAGGCCATCATGAAAATCAGGAAACTGATAAGATACAACATAAATGTAGGTTAAAATATATATCGTAAGGCCTACTACATGATGTTTGATTAGGATGCTAAAATGGTATAGATTATGAGACCCGACAAGACTCATGGGCAGTTGAGGATGAGTTTTTAGCCTATTTTTTTTCATTTTAGTATCATTTGTATATGATCCGCCCATGTGGGAACTAGTTATGTATTTATGTGTCACGAACCAACCCAGGTCGACCCTGAACCGGTTACCCAAGCCGATTCGCGGCAAGACCCGAGAGGCGTTCCTGATCCTCCACGACTGGTGACAAGTTCCAGGGCATCGATAGAGTGACGATGGAAATGATTTTAGACAATATAAATAAATAAAAGTAGTGTAAATAATAATAAATAGTATCTCAAAATAAATAAGCCAAACAGAATGACTAATCAAGAATTGAAGAAAATAAAACTAACCAAATGGGACACCCACTATCTCCATGTGACCCCACAGGTCACTCTCCAACTCCTCCAAATTAACTTTTTTATTTTCAAACACTTTTAAGGGGAAAGTGAAAACCCTCACATTTAAAATAGATCAAGTATAAAAAGAGACAACTTACTTATTTAAGACAAGTATAAGACAGTTGGAATCACATTCCCTAAACAATTTCCAAGGAAGGAAATTTACCTGGCTATCTAGATCATCCTTTAAGATATCTTTATAATGATACCATAGATAGTCCCAATATTGAATGTACTCTTCTTTACTAATCTTCCACATGTTGAATCCTCTAACCAATATGAGATATTTATTTTCAATCCACTCACATTGATACTTTGTAGTAAACATTCCCATCGTTTGATCAACATATTCTTTTATTGCCATAATCGTCAAAACAGACTCCACTTCTTCACCAAAGTGCATGAGTAGATCCATATTATGTTCTAGATCTGCGACCTTCTGTCGCTATGAGCCATTGGGATTCCCTACCTCACACTATTTTCTAGGTTGAAGAGAATCCTATTTCACCATCATCACCCCCTCAGATTATAAATGTATATCCCCTTGCTGATCCTCTAACATCTTTTCGACATCCCCATGAGGGGTCGCCAAAGCTACTGAGGCACCATCTGCCTTTGAGGCCTCATTGTCGTTCTCTTGAGACCCGATGTCTCTAACATTATGAACCTCCTCACCTTCCACTATCTAGAACTCATGTTCATTGAGTTTAATGTATTTTTTGTATGACCGAGTCTCCATCATCCTAGGAAGGTAGGAGTAGTCTTTGCGCCCCTTTGGTTTTATCTTTTTGGAATTAATGTAACTCCCCAGGTCCCTATTTTCCGTATTTCCATTCCTCCTTCTTGGATTTACCGGCCCCTCCTATATCATAATCATCCAAGGGTTGTCCCTATACATTAGACTACAGAACAAATGGAGTTTCTTTCAATCCCTCCCTCGTTACTCAAACAATCAAATTAGTTGTTTAAGTTGAGACTGGCCAAAGTCCTCCACATATTGGCCAGCCTGCTTACACCACGAGATGTCTGCTCCCACACCTGGCCATCTATAGACTTATTCCCAACATTCAAATGGATCACCCTTTTAGAGTTGTTACTACTTCTTACACACACAACGATCAAACATCAACAAAGGTGAATGTACCCAAGATAGAACCTAAAGAAGGACTAAAAAAAGAAAAGAACTATAGGTGTTAGTATTAAAACTCAATAGGCTTGCACGATATTCTATTCCCCAATGCACTACCTTTAAAACTAAAGAAACATCAATTCTAAGTTTGAACTACAATATATTAAACTATGCATTTATATAGTTTTTACTCAAAATCAAAGTAAAATCCATTGTCCTTAATCATTTTAAAAACTAGATTCTAACCTTAAGTGTTACCATGCTATTTCAAGGGGGAATCAATGATTTCATTTAAAACTGGCACTAAAGAGTTTGAAACCCATTTTATTTTGAAAGAAATTTTTATAGGATTTAGGAAAAGAAATCATCACTCTTCATGAAAAACACCACAAAAGAGTTCCAAGGCATTCAAATATAAAGGGAAATGTAAATAGGTATAAAAGTATCACAACAACAGTTCAAACAACTAAAAGACACCAGACATAGGCAAACCTGGGAGATCAAGAATAATCCAAAAGACATTAATACATGGGACCCCATCTAGAGTAGCCTACCACATATGATGAAATCTAACTCTATATATGCTTAGCCACCCTTTCTCAGGAAAAGCTGAGGGAAAATACCATAGAAATGAAACCAGTATATCTACCTACTATGGACTGCTAGTCAGTACCATAACCTACCAGTGAAGTACTCATCTCAGACAATTCTCTCAATATGCCAGGTTCCAATGTCTCAAGTATTAAAGGGCGTGAGTCATCAGATGCTACTGAGCGTCAAATCACAACCTATATTTATAATAATAACCACAACAGGTCTCACCCCGATTCTCCCCAAGGAATACACTCATGTCTTAAATTCAATAGATTATCATGGGTTCCCAACCGAGGAACCTATATAATGGAACCCAAGGATTCCATATTGAGGACATCCCAACCATTCCATTTCAACATGGCATGAGGAACATCCAATGGGGGTTTTATGACAAACAATTTTCATCCTTTTTCAAAGTGGCTAAACAAGCCCTTAAAAACTATTCACAAAACCCACTTTTATCAAAAGTACAATTTCCACATTTTGAAGAGAGATGTAAACACACCATTTCTCACATCAAAACATTGATAAAATCTTTTTAATATACTCAGATTACATACTCAGGACATGATTTTTTTAATAAAAATGAAAAAACATGCTAAAACACAATATACACTTTTTGTAAAAGCAAAACCACTTTGGAAACCGCATAAATAACCCAAAGAATTGTTTCACATACTGCAGATACATTTGTAAACCCCAACAATTCGTTTTACATCACATTTTACTACTAAAAGCCAATTGGGAATTTTATAAGTAATAAAAGGCATGAAATGTTTAATAAAAAAATTTCAGTTTAACACTCAACAAATTTTGAACACAAATTTTCATACCATAATTTTATTTAACTCACTAAACCTTGTTTTAAACTTTACAAACCATGTGTGTAAAACCTCCAGTGTTCACAACTCGAAAAAACAGACCACACATTACAAATATATTTTTAAAATAAAACGCAGCCCAGAAACACTACTTTTCACGTTTCTCACTACCCAAAGATTTTAATAAAGGTATGAGAAATATATAAAACATCAAAAAGAGACACAAAAAGGTTCTATACCAAAACACACCTATTTTTTCACAAAAATACTATTTTAAAATTAACTACCCAATAAGACCATATAAAACAAGACATAAACCATAGAATTCATACCAAGAAACTAACCAATAAGGCTGCACAAAAATATTAACATGTATACAAAGTGAGAAAAACATAAAATTATTGTTTCTTAAATTAAAAGGGAATGTGCATGGGGAGAGCCTACCTCAAGACCAAGATGAAATGGAAAGGTACACATCTGAAACCACATGGTAATGTCCAAAACCCTACAAAATAAATAATAACAGCTCAAAACACATAAATATTTCCAATTAGAGTATGTGAAACCAAGTGGCAAGGAGAAAACCCTCACCACGAATGGTGGAGACAACCCAGGATGATTTGAAACACCTCACCTTCGACAACAAACACTAAAACTCACCTCAAGGGGTTCTGAGAGACATGTCGCACACCCCCTTCAAAGAAGAAACACCAAAAATGGATTAACCTTTTCCTAGGTTTTGGTCAAACCAAAACCTCACCAAGGGAGAACCCCAAAACAAGAGGAGGAAGAGGAAAATCAACGGAAGTGGTTCGTCAAAGGCGGTCAGTGGATGGGATCTCTCCGGAAGGGGTGCTGGCCAAAGGAGGACCGTGTGACTGGAGGTGGGTCAGCCGAGGGGGGGGGGGTGTGGGATCTATGCCTCTGGTGAGCAGGAGGTCCGGGGGGGGGGGGGGGGGTCATACCGGGACACCGCACTGGGAAGAGTAGGATGCCAGGGCGGCGCCGACTGTGGCAGCCAGAGGTGGCAGTCATAACGGGGGAGGTCAGATTGGAGAGAGAGGTGTTCTGTTGAGGAGAGGGGGGGGGGGGAACTGGCCGTGATAAGGATGGAACACCGGGTGAGATGGGTCACGAACAGAAAGGGAAAGGAGAGGGGATTTGGGGGGGGGGGGGTTGTAGGAATCCCTAAAAAAGTTAAAAGAAATCTAAAAAAACTAATTAAAAATAGTAAAATAATAATAATAATTGTACCTTAATGATAATAATAATAATAATAATAGTATTAATAATAATGCATAATAATAAGATTAAAAATTTTAGTTTTCATCTAAAATAAAAATAATATAATTCTTAATCAATAATAGAGAACATTTGTTTTAATTAAAAAATTTCTCATTTTAATTTTTCAAAGAGGGATAGGTCGCACAGTTTCTTGGGAGAAGCTGCATGGGGTTTCCAAATCATGATCCTCTCGTGCAACCAATGAAGTCAACAAAAAAACACATTTTTAACGTAAATGCAAAAAAATCATCCGGGACTGATCTTGAACCCCCAAAAAATATTTAAAGGGAATAAAATAATTAATTAAACCAAACACATGGGTTGAGGTGTGACAATTATCCCAACCATAATGATTTGCACCCCCATAATGCCACAACACTGTCCATCCGATTGATCAACACCTAAGGATTCCACCTCAACATGATCCAACCTCTCACTCTGAGGACATTTCATCAACCACCAATGAGACTTAACCCTATTTCCGAAAACAGATCACCAACATAGGGGATTCCTGAATGGACTCACCACCATTAGAATTCAACTAGAATCTAACGTCTTAAGAGAAAACTCAAAGAGACCCACGATGGGTCTCCTCGCCATTAAGAACCAACCTAAAAACGGCCAAACGGAAAATTCAACTTGAACCCTAATCCAGGACTTTCCCAAGATCAAGGAACACAACATGATCATTTAAACCACTCACTACCATACGAAAGGGACAAGAGATGAACCAAAACCTCCCACATGGACCAAAAACCATCACCAAAAGGGCATAAAAGGAAGGGTTCAAAGATTGGATCAATAAAACTACGACTGACAACTACTCATGACTCATCACATCGGGATGGCAAAAAACCAAAGACGAAACTGATTCACATTGGTGGTCCATGCAAGGATACTGATCAGAAACTCAAATCCAAAAAGGAACAGTTACTGACTTTATGTAAGGGATAAATCCATCACGCTCTTTGTAACAAGAGGAAAGTTACAATGATCAAGAAACCACAATAGAAATGCTAAAACTGTTTCACTGCAATGATAAAGGCACCACCTTAACCAAACTCTTTAAACCTCCAGGGTTCCTGACTACACGTCTGCTTCACTATGAGGCCTTTTGGCTGGAGATATGATGGATGAAGCATCTCCTACCTCACAGTCATGTTTTTTATAATCCCAATAAGAAATATACATTTTTTGATCAGAAAAAATATTGGATAGAAATTTGGAATGAAAACCACACTTTCATTGAAAACCGGAGTTCATTAAATGACCCACGACATTCCCATACATTTCAAAACCCAAAGAACCATTAGTAGAACCACCACTATATAAGATCTATTACATTGGAAGGAAAATTACACAAGAAACTTTGAACCAAAAACCAATGAAAAATCAGTTCTGAGAATTTCCCCCATGACGCTTTGTAGAGACAACCCGATAGAATCTCCACAAGTGACCCAAGTGTCCACAAGCCTGGAATAGCTTCATAGAATTTGTACACGATAGTTTTTTTGTGACCCATATTTCCACACTGATAACACACGAGGATATATCACTCATAAGAGGTTGATGAAAGATCCCAAGGCCTTTTGTTTCCAGAACTTTCTCCATCAACATTCAATCATTTCCTCACCTTCTTTCCAGAATCCTCACCACTACTCATAGGAATTGAAAGGGGGGGGACTACTTAAAGCACTCCCACCGTCACAAATGCAACATGAAAATCTTGTATCACCACATAGAAAAACAGAGTTAGGTTGGAATTTTATACCTTTGACTACAGATTGGGACATAGACCTACCTCAAAACACTTCACCTTCATGGAGTCATCTATGACCTACCCTGAATTATAAGGGACTATCTCCACAAAGAATTGGAAATAAACAACACTAATCCACCACCATGATGTAGAAAAGTCATCTCCATCCCCCTTCTCATACTTTCTTTCATGATGAAATACTGATGAATGAAAAAATCCTTGAAAAACTCTCATGTAAGCTCTTGACGAGGCTTGTTCTGAGACACTAACTTCCACCACACCCACAGTGAGCCTTCAAGAATGAAGTTTGAAAACATTACCTTCAATGACTCAGGAAACTTAACAAAGTTAAAGTCCCTTTAGATCTTTCTTATCCACTCCTCTGATATAGAAGGGTTTGTCTGACCATAAAAGAGAAGTGGATCGAGCTTCTAGAATAAGCATAAAACCCTTAGGTTGATCAACCGCACTATGACCACGCATCGAAGCTTCACGGGGAAAACCGCTGGACAAGAAAAGGTCAAGAACCCAATAAAGGCCAACAAAATAATAAAAAACCTAAAAATTGAACACCACATAAGTGGAAAACTTTAAATATAAGAAAGAAAACCATTATTACAAAAAACAACTCATTTTTGAAAACATTTTGATTTCAAAAACAAACATAGGGGACTTTCACCCTCACCAATGGTGTTTCATCAAGATTCACTCACATGATATTTTCATGCCACCCTAGGAACCCATTAAACATTATGTACTGGGAATCCATCCCCATTTCCATATAAAACCATGCATGCGAGCACCCATGAAAACCCTGAAGGCTAAAACAAATCAACTTCAATTTTTGGAAACAAAACAATCATCCCATTTAAAAAATAATGTACCTTCTAAAGGCACACTAACCACCAAGTAAAACTTAATTTGGTTTAAAATCTATCCCATTTCATTTAAAAAAATTCTTGAATCAAACAATCCATTTTAGACAAAATGTTTTCAAAACCAATTTTCCCTATTCAAACACCTTTCAGAATTCAAAGGAGATAAAAAAAACTCAAAAAGGGAACTAGTGTCAGTGGGTAACTTGGACATATAGTTCAAGGACATGAACCAAATGTGTCATTGACATAGAGAGCCTTATAGAACCATGCCCCTAGCTCCACATGGCTTTCAAGGCCATGTGAGCTCACAAGACCTATTATCCCAACTCCCTTTGTCATATCCCAATTGAATAAAATTCCCTAAATACCAAATAAACTAATTAAACTGAACTTCCTATGGAAACCCAAGGATTAGAACAAGAAAGAGTTTGAGACCCTCTTCCCAAACCTAAACCTCATGTTTCGAAAATCCTGCTCCATCTACCTTGATATCACCAAATAAAAAAGGGAACTATGAATGGAAAGGTATGCTAAGCTTCGACCTACTCTGAAACCATTTTTTCACGAACTAACCTGGGTCGACCCTGAACCGGTCAACCGGGACAATCCGCGACAAGACCCAAGAGGCGTTCCCGATCCTCCTGGGATAGCGGCAAGCTTCATGGGATTGAAAATGTGATGATGGGAAGAATTTCACCCAATATAAATAAATAAAAACAGTGGAAATAATAATAAATAGAAGCTCAAAATAAATAATCTAAATAGAATGAATAATCAAGAACTAAAGGAAATAAATCTAACCGAATGAGACATCCATAATCACCGCATGACCCCGCTATTCACTCTCCAACTCAATTATAAAACATCACCCAAGGTGAACACACCCAAGCTGGAACCTGCAGAAGAACTAAAAATAGAAAATAACTATAGGCGTGAGTATTAAAACTCATTAGGCTAGCCCGGATATTCTATTCCCCAATGAAATACATTTAAAATTAAAGAAACATCAATTCTAAGTTTGAACTGTAATATATTAAATTATGTATTTCTACAGTTTTACTTAAAATCAATGTACAATACATTTCCCTTAATCATTTTCAAAACCAGATTCCAACCTTAAGTGTTACCATGATATTTTAAGGGGAAAGTGATGATTTCATTTAAAACCTGCACTAAAGAGTTTGAAACACATTTTCTTTTATAAAAAATTTTCTTAGGAGTTAGGAAACCAAAACAGCACACTCCAGGAAAAACACCACACAAGAGTACCAAGGCAGTCATATAGCTTGGGAAATGTAAATTGGTATATAAGTATCTAAAAAATGGTTCAAATAGCTAAAATCCACTAAACATAGGTGAACCCGAGAGATCATGAATAATCTAAAAGACACTAATACCTACGACCCCATCTATAGTAGCATTCCATAGTGATGAAATCTAACACTCTATATGCTCATCCACCCTTTCTTAGAACATGCTGAGGGAAAATCCCATAGCAATGATCCCATTATATTTGCCTAATATGGGCCACTGGTCAGTACCATAACCTACCATTTCAATACTAATATCATACAATTTTCTCAATATTCTAGGTTCCAATGTATCATGTATTAAAGGGGTGATCCATCAGATGCTACCGAGTATCAAATCACAACCTATATTTATAATAATAACCACAACAAGTCTCACCTTGATTCTCCCCAAGGAATAATATCATTCCTTAAAGTCAATAAATTATCAAGGGTTCCTAACTAA
Organism: Viscum album; assembly: GCA_963277665.1. Lineage (NCBI taxonomy): Eukaryota > Viridiplantae > Streptophyta > Magnoliopsida > Santalales > Viscaceae > Viscum > Viscum album. The sequence continues at coordinate 1,648,631,131 of OY728143.1, read as the reverse complement.
GTCACCCTTATAATGGAACCCAGAGATTCCATACCAAGGAAATACCAACAATTCCATGTCAACAAAGAATGAAAAATATCCAACGAGGGTTTTATGACAAATTTTTTTCATCCTTTTCCAAAGTGGCCAAACGGGACCTTAAAAGCTATTCACAAAACCAAATTTTATCAAAGGTAAAATTTACACATTTTCAAGAGAGGTGTAATCACACCATTTATCAAATCAAAAAATTGATAAACACTTTTTAAAATACTCAGATTACACACTCAAGACACGAGCATTTTTAATTAAAATGCCAAAACATGCTAAAACACAATACACGCTTTTTATAAAATTGAAAATACTTGGGAAATGAGGTAAAGAGACCAAAATATTATTTCACATGCTTTAGATACATTTTTAAACCCCAAAAATTAATTTTACATCACATTTTACTCCTAAAATCCAATCATACATTTCATAAAGAACCTAAGGCATGCAATGTTCAATAAAACAATTTCAGTTTAACACTTAACAAATTATAAACACCAATTTGCATGCCATAATTTTATTTAACTTGATATACCTTGTTTTAAACTTTACAAACCATGTGATTAAAACACCCAATGTTCACAACTTGACAAAACACACTAAACATTAACAATATATTTTTAAAATAAAACGCACCCCAAAAACACTACTTTTCACATTTCTCACTACCAAATTAATTTAATAAATTTTTGAGTAATTTTTAAAACATCAACAAGAGGCACAAAAAGGTTCTACACCAAAATACACCCAATTTTACACAAAAATACTATTTTAAAATTAACTTCACAAGAAGAACATATCAAAAAATACTTCAAAAATCGACCGCATAGCAAGAAACTAACCAAGAAGTTTTCACAAAAATATTTAACAAGTATTCAAAGTGAGAAATAAAATAAAATTATAGTTTCTTAAATTAAAAGGGAAAGTGTGTGCGGAGAGCCTACGTCAATACCAAGATGAAACAAAAAGACTCACATCTGAAACCACATGGTAAGGTCCAATGCCCTACCAAATAAATACAATGGACTCAAAACACACAAACATCCCTAATTTGAGTATGTGAAACCAAGTGACGGGGAGAAAACCCTCACCTCGAATGGCCAAAAAATCTCAGGATGATTCGAAACACCACACCTTCGACGAAGAACACCGAAACGCACTTAAAGGGGTATCGAGGGACAAGTCACACACCCCCTTCAAAGAAGAAACACCAAAAACGGATTAACCCCATCTATGGTTTGGTCAAACCAAAACCTCACCAAGGGATAATCCCAAAATAGGAGGAGAAAGGGGGAACTCACTAGAAGTGGGTCATCAGAGGCGGTCAGTGGATGAGATCTTTATATAAGGGGTGATGGCTGGAGGAGGGCCGCATGGCCAGAGGTAGGTCGACTGAGGGGTGGCTGCACCGCTGGTGAGCAGGAGGGCCGAGGGGGGGGGGGGGGTGGGGTCACGCCAGGTCGCCATACTGGGAGGAGTAGGAGGTTGGGGTGGCACCAGATGGGGCGGACAGAGGCGGCGATCATGACAGGGGTAACCAGATAGGAGAGGGAGGCATGCCACTGAGCAAGGAGGGGGAGCTGACCATGATAAGGAGGGCAGATCGGGTGAGGTGGGTCGCACACAGAAAGTGGAAGGGAGAGGGGATTTGAGAGAGGGTGGTTTCTACACAGGAAACCCTAAAAAAGGTAATACAAATCTAAAATAAAATAATTATAAAGTTAGAAAAATAATATTAATAATAGTACCTTAATAATAATAATAATTATTATTATAATAACAATAATGCATAATAATAATATTAACAATTTTAGTTTTCATCTAAAATAAAAATAATAAAATTCTTAATCAATAATAGCTAACATTTCTTTAATTACAAAATTTAATCATTTTAATTTTTCAAAGATGGGCAGGTCGTGCAGTTTCCTGGGTGAAGCTACATGGGATTTACAAATCATGCTCCACCCGTGCATCCAACATCAACAAAAAAACACACTTTTTAACATAAATGAAAAAATTTCATCTAGGACTGTGCCCGAACCCCAAAAAAACTTTAAAGGAAAGTAAATAATTAAATAAACCAAATATATGGGTTGGGGTGTGATGGTATGAAACATTTATTTATTATTGAATGTGATATTTTTTTATATACTTATCAGTACCTGGCCCGATAGTGATGTTTATTTGGATTTAATCTATTTCATTTTATTTACTTTTTCATTAAACTCTAATATGAGGCTATAGTATTCCCATGGTGTTTTCATAAGTACTCATCTCTAATCGATAACCTATAGTGTATGTGGAGGGATGCCTAAGTCCATGACCTTCTAGGATAACAAATGTTCATAGAGATTTGGGTAGGGTTGTTACAAGTGGGGATATGATATAAACTCCAAAATATATCCTCAAACTCAATTGGTTATATTTCTTGTGATGTGGCTGAGCAGTTTCCTTCTCCTTGTCTGGGACTCACATAATGGGGTATGACAGAACACATTTTTTGTAGCATAATATCTTGTAGAATTAAATCTTCTAGGTTTAGTATTACTAGTGCTGGGAATGATACGCAAATTCCTACTTTACATCTACAAGGGGAAGGCTCCATTCCATATCTCATGGATATTCCAAGTAATATGGGGCTAGATAGTTGGACACATAAATTTATACAATATCCTTGGTGATGTGTATATCATGCGATCTAGATTCATTCCACTCATTCATGACATATATGGTATCATTACGTTATCATTGATTGGTGGAAAAGTGGATCATCTTCTTCCTTTTATAGCCCATTTTTGAGTAGGGTTCCTAAGCGAGAAACTATGAGAAATATCTTTTTAATTTGTGATCCCAACATATAGTGAAATTCTTCCTCTCTATAGACATATGGATTATTTGAGAACCACATAATTCTTTGTGTTATCATTCAGTTTTTTTCCTTTTACTCTTTTCCAAAATCGTTTCTTTCTATCATTACGACTCTCGACATTTCCCCATCAATTAAGATTCCCATGTTTGCACTCAAAGTACTACTCTTCTTGTATAATGACCCTCCAAACCTAATAATTATGGATAACAGATACTATTACTATGAAAAACATTGTAGAAGATATCTATGCATGACTCTGTTTTAGTATCTTGGATTTATTGTGACATCATTTACAAAGATTATAAGTTATAAAAATTTTTCGTACAATTCTAATGCATCTAGAATAAAGTAGTGGAACTTCTGAAAAATAGGGTGGAGCAACAAAAATTCATGGAAAGGAAAACTTGGGTAATTATGGCATAGAAAAATACGTAGGTTAAGATTAAGTGGTACTCAAAAGGTGAATCCAACTTATTTACACCCTAACAGGCCTCAACTAGTATCATTAAAAACTAAAAGGATATTATCCACCATCATCCCAAGATTAATAACTTATTTTACTCTTGAGAGATGGAAATGGTCCACCTAAAACTCAAATAAAAAAGGAACTAGTGTAGCCACCAGACCCTATAAACAATCCCACCCGCAAGCTTATTGGTAGCTTCAAATCAAAGAACTGGCACACCCTTAGTCCGAACTGAGGTAGACGAGCCATTTTTAGTAATGTAGTTCCCTATACAAGGATGAGAATCTTGGGATAAACTAAAATTAGAGGAGAATGGGTCCTACAAAAGACCTTAAAAAATAAGCCGATGAATTTGCAAACTATCGGTTCCTAGTGGTTGTCCACTTTGGAGGAATATGGCCCTTGGTTGCAAATATCATGTATGTATGGTCTTCCGTCCAAGAAGGTGTCAATATCTATTAACATGGAAATTTGAAGTTTCTTGGAGACTTAAACATTGAAAATAATATCATCAAGGATAAAAAATACATAAAGGAGTTAGAGATGCAGGTATTTTCTATCGATGATGAGGTCCCCAACACAAAGGAGGTCATAAATATGGAAGATCAAGGCACCACCATAGGGTTCATTAAACAATACAATGATGATTAATGAGATGAAATCTTCAACCCTGATGATGTATGTGTATATATATATATAGATCAATTATCATATATTTTCAAGCTATACCATATTTTCTATTCCCTTTTTGAAGAGTGTAGAGCTAAAATAGGTACCCACAAAGTCTCTAAATCACATGGTAGGTGGTATCGAAATTGGTGTATAGACTTGACCAACCTGAAGGAAGTGGAGATGTCATGAGATCAAAGAGAAAGGTGGGTGTAAATCTTCCATTATAATTCTTTTCCAATTAGTTACCTTCATAATATTTTTATTTTTAAAATTCTAGTTAAAAAAACTTTGTCTGAATAAACTATATCAGGTTGATCCATTAAATAGAGATTATAACTATAACGATGTAAAAATCATATATAGAAATTTTCATTCTTAATATATATGTGTTTAATATTAAGTAATATAGATAATGAAAAATAACATCAATATATCACTGATTTGTAAAATATTATGTTTATAATATCACCTTTTGGATAAAAACAAAACTTTTGGAATATAAATAATATAAATATATTTCATGATTTTAAATGAAATTCCTTTTTTTTGTTTTTTAAATTTTATGAACTTATATCTAAAACTAATTTTTATCACTTATAAATTTAATACTGTAAAATTAATTTCAATTTTTGATTCATCATTTAAAAATAATATTTCGAATATTTTTTAGGACTTTTATAGAAAAAAGGATTTTTAGATGATTTTTAAAAAATACAATTTTTTTACCAAATGGTGAAATTTATCAGTATATAAGAGTGACATAAACTTATATAAAACCTTTTAATTAATAAAATATGTATTTAAGGAAAAATTTTATTCATTATAAGGATATTTTTTATATTAATAAAACTAATGTTTAACCTTATAAAACAAAATAATATTTTAATTCTAATAAAAAAATATTTTTGGCCTATTTAATTTAATTAAATATCATTTTTGTGAAATTATGTTTTTAATTGATTTCAAATCCAAATAACATTTATTTTTTTTATAATACAAAAATTCATGTCTTTTAAATATTAAAAAATTATAATATTATCCCACACTTAAATGTAAAGCAAAAAATTAATTTTTTATAAGAAATGTGTTTTACATGTGATATAAGCTAATACCAAGATTAATTTCTAAAATTAATGAACATTTTATTTTATCAAATTATTTAAATATTCAAAAGAAACATGTTAAAATTATTAAAAAAAAATTATTTTAATTTTTTTCAATAAAATGAGCTTCCAAGGGTGAAAGCAAAGCTACCACAATAAGGGTGAATTAGGGTAAAAGTGGTTTAACATTGTGAAAGTTGATAAGAAATTTGGAAAACATGTGTGATATTGGATTTTAAAGAGAGAATAAACATTATATATCTCACCACACCATTACTGACCATTTTTTGAGCCTTCATCTTGAATAATGGAGTGATAATTTTTTGAAATAATGAGTTTTTACAAATGTTCAATTTTCTTCACATTTAAAAGGAAACCACCTCCTCCCCTTTTCTCCATCCATTTAAAGTCATTATATCATACAAAAAACTCACATAGTATCTACTAAACACCCTCATTATTCCTTTTAATACTTTGTATCACCAAATGACTAAGATAATGAGACTTAAATACTTACCTAAGGGAGGACTTCAAAGGGTGAGGTAATATTATCAACCCAACTTTTCTAGATCTTTTCTTCTTCTAAACCCATAAAATACCCTCTATCCATGAAGGTAAGATAACAAAAGAATTATTATTATGATGAAGTGTTATTATACTAATGTAATATCCTTTTTATACCTTGCTCCAAATTCATTGAGAAATATGAAAATGTCATCGTGCATGTGTGAGGACCACCACCTCCATGAATGAGATATTTTGTTTTCTATGATATACTAATATGGATGTCTTTAAAATTATTTTTTATGTAAAAATTTTATTTTTGAAGTTATTAATATCATGGAATTATAATGTATGACAATATGAAACTAATAAAAATAATAAATGTTTATTGTTACTTTAACTGCCCAAAATGGACATATTAAGGAAAATTTCTTAATTTGGATCATTTTTGGGATAAACATGGAATATATATAATTATTTACATAATGGAATAATAAAAGAAATAAAACTATACAATTTTTTAGATCATGAAGTTATTTTAAAGAACCTTTGACCACTGGCAACAAATCAAAAGTGCTATGAATAAATTAACTAAACAACCATGAGTAACCAACATAAGCGTAAAATATATTAAAAATAAATAACAAAAGATAATAAATATAAATTTGAAAATTAAATTTAGATGAATAAGGTTCTTGGGTATATATTTAATTATGTAAATTTAATCATTGAAGAAGTTAAGTTCTTGTTCAGTTCACTTTCATACACGTACCACCTTCGAGAATTGTCAGTTACACATTCTCTTTATTTTTCTCCCTTTCAGGAAATATTATTCCCATGAAATTATAATATTTTTGTATATAGTTATCTTACAGATATACTTAATTAAATATCAATTTCATTTCTAGGGATATACATGCTTTTAGTTTTCTTTGAAATTTCCACTTTTAGGTAAAGACGATTTATGGTAACTTTTATATTCCTTATCCCTTGTCAAGAATAACCCTAATAATGTGTTTTAAATAGTGAATAGATTCTAAAAACCATTAGTATTTAATGGGAAACCCTATTGGTTCAATTCCAATTTTTTAAAAATCAATAAACCATTTCCTTTTTTCAAAAGATGCTTTACTTATATCACAAAGCACCACTAAAGTGGTTCATTTTTATTCTTTCTTATCCTAGACCATTGTCATGAATTATATACATTGAAGCAACATATTAAATAACTATATTCCTTTTTCAATTATTATTTTTCAAAATTATTTAATTTTTTCCTCTCTTGGGAATCCTTTTTATTTAACCTTTATTTATTCCTTAAAATCAGAATTATGAAACCCACTTCATTCTAATTTGACTAATCATGTCTATGATTTATATATGGTTTATTTTATTCATGTGTAACACATATGTATCATTTTAATTACGTGATAGGTGGCCCTGTAATTATATATCCCTCCATTACATTGGGTAATCTTTATATCTCATGGGATATTATGTAAGGTATTAGTGAGTGAACCTAATACACAATGGGAATTTTTCCACTATGTTTAAGGGAATGAGGAGTGAACCCAATACACCTTGGAACATTATAAAATTTATGATGATGGTATTGGGAGTGAACCTTGAATTATTTTTGTGATTTAGTGTCTTATTTTGTTTGTACATGTTCCATGATTCCATGATCTTATGATTTCATTTCCATATTCTATGTTTTCAAGATTTTTTTAATTATATTTATGTTATCATATTATAATTGTTGACTCTCATGTTATTCTTCATTTCCATTTTCATTCCCTTATAAGAATTTTGAGGTCTCCCTTTTCCTTATGTACTTTCCCTTGAGTATCCTATGTAGTTTTAGAAGATCTATGGGAGTTAGGAGCTCTATGTAGAGTTTTAAATAAAGATGTTGTTTTTTATGTGTAATATGATGTATTTATTTTCATAATCATCCAAATAAACTATACCAATAGATAGTTATATTGTATTATTGGAATGGTATGTTATAAAATTTGGATTAAATTGTGTTTAAGTCTTGCATCAATATAGTTCAAATTAGATAATGGTCTAGTTATTTTTTGGAGATTTTGATGAGAGAACATTATAAAAAACCCTAGGGGGATAATCCTAGGTATAAGATAGCATCCTAAAATCTTGTGAATGTTTTGATTATGTGATTCTCCAAGATATAACATCCCCAATTGGATACTAAAGGTGGATGAAGGTTTTTAATAGATTTACCTATGGGTAATAAACCCAAAATGAGAGGATTTATTATTAACGAATGTTTCTCCAAGTGAATAAATATGAGGCCCAAATACACACCTGGTTTGACACTCTTGAAGGATATAATTTGGTTAATCATATTCTATTATTAATCTATTGTGAAGGATTTAATCATTTTGATTTAGGGAATATATTTTGGTAAGTGAACCAAATAGAAAATTACCATGGATAACATAGATCGGAATTTATAGATTCATAAGTTAGGTTCTGTACATCATATATGAGTTACTTTTTCTAAGATTATAGCTCACCTTTTATAAATGTATTAATCAAAGTACTCGAATCCCTAACTATCCTTTATATTAGAAAATAGTGGCATATAAAAGGAATCATGTTAGTGACATGTGAAATAGGTAATGTAATGATTTACATAATGAAATTACTTGCATGATGGGAGCGGGAGATGATAGCATCATGGTAGTACTAGCACAAATGACACATGTTATGAATAATAACATGAATAATATAGAATTAACTCAAAGTAGGAAAGTTTTAGTTGAATTCATTATACATTAGAGACTTCCAAATTTTAGTGTATCTCCTAATATAATAATTTCTAGACAATATATTTACTCCATTGAGAATATATCATATATCCTTCAATTATTTGAGTAAGAGAAGGTTATTCAAGCTACTTACCACCTTGAGGGATAAGCTAATCAATGATGATCACTAATCAAGAATGAAAATCCCATGGGATACATAGAATCTATGGAGTGTAATGAATTAAATAAGTTTTTCCTTAAATATTTCCCTCGAACTCTCCATCGTAAAATGGATATGATGTTTCTTAAACTCAATAAAAAGTAAGATGAATCAATTAGATCTTATGAGTTAAACTCCACAAGTCTTTTATGACAAAAATTTGGTTTTGTAATCAATAATGAAATTAATATTGACCTCTTGTTTAGTGGGATAATTATGTGTCTATTTATATCTTTGTAAATTTGAGACTATGATAATTATGTAGAAGTTTTCTGATGTTCCATCACAATTGTGACATAAATGGGTGATTCTCAGTGTTATCATGGAACTAGAGATAAGAAATATATAATGGTTTTTAACTATGGGGGAAAACAAGATAAAAGTCCTGGAAGTAATAAAATCAAACACCCAACATGTTAAAAGTGTGGAAAGAAGAAACATAGAATCTATATCATGGGAAACTTGAAATTTTTCAAGTATATAAAAGAGACAAATTAAGCTAACATGTGCAGAAGTGAGAAAAATAAGCATTATAATGTGATTGAATACAATAATTTTAGATTAATCCTCTACATGTTTTCCAATTTTTCAATAGTAAAGAATGTAGACACTATGAAAAAAAATGCACTAAGCTAAGGGTTGTGAAAGATACCCAATAACAATAAACCCAAGGTTAATAAATAAAGGGATGGGTTATGTCATAAATACTATAGAGGTTGATCATGACAATGATGTGGTTTAATGTATGATATTTATTCATTTAGGAATAGAGAAAATACTCTTTGATTTGTGTTCTATATATTCTTTCATTTCTTGAAAGATTAGTAGAACTATTCCAACACAACCACAAATCATGGAGGTTGAATTATTGGCAAAGATGATAAATGGTGAAATACTTGGATCACGAGTATGTAAATCCTAGTCAATAAATATATATGGGATTAATTTTATAGAAACCATTATCATACTCTTGATTGTAAAATTCTATTTTATATGTGGAATGGACTGACTATCTCTTTATAAATCCCATATTATCTATTTGGAGAAAGAAATTGATTTCCATATCCAAGATTACCCTATGACTTTCTACAACTCATTGAGGAGGATGAACCTCCGTTGGAAACTTATTCAGAAGGATGGATATTGATGCATTATTGGAGATTATATCTTACTCAAATGATTGAAACAAAGGAGAATCCCAGTCTTGAAGACATGCCAATTGTAAGGATTCCACTAATATATTCCCTAAATAATTTCCCAGTATTCCTCATGAATGAGAGGTTTATTTGTCAATTAAACTTATACTATGATCCCTACCAATATTCAATACTCTATATAGAATGGACCCCATTTAATTAGATGAATATAAGAATCAATTATAGTAATATCTTGATATGGGTTTCATACACTCGATTTCTTCACCATGTGGTGCATTTGACCTATTTTTTATAAAGAGGGTTGGGTCTATTCATATCTAAATTTATTATCCTAAAATTAATAAGGCCATGGTATAAAAAAGTATCACCTACCTTATATTGATGAATTATTCTATTTGTTATGTGAATCTAAATACTTCTCTAAAGTGGACCTTTAATTAGGGTATCATCAATTAAAGGTGGAGAAGGATGATATTACTAAGACTACATTTCTTATATGTATGGGAATTATGAGTTATTAATAATTCTATTTGGACTAAAAAATGATCTATTGGTATTCACAGACTTAATTAATATAGTCTTAATATATTTTTTTGGTAATTTTTTGGTATTATTTATAGAAGATATTCTAATATACTCTGAAATCAAGGAGGATTGTGAGAATAATTTGAGTTCAGTGTGGAAGAAATTGAGGATGGATAAGTAGTATAGAATGTCTATTAAATATGTGTTTTGGATGGGTGAAAGTAGCAATACTGGGTCTTGTAATCACAAATAAGGGGATATATGCAGACCCTTCAAAGACTAAGGTGATCGAGGAATGGAAAATACCATCATCTATAATGGATATCCATAGTTTCCTTAGATTAATTGGAAACTATGAATGATTCTTGAGAAAGATATCCGGAATTTCAAAACTAATAACCAAGCTAAATCAAAAGATAGTGAAGAATTTCTATATATATGAATTTGATTAGAGCTTTATGGAGATGAAGAAGAGGCTAACCACTTTATTAGTAATAACACTACCCACATGTGGGGAATAATTTTTTATTTTTATTGATTCATCAATGAAGGGTTTAGGATTTTTAATAACATTGACCGATAAAGTGTTATACTACTCCTTAAGATAGTTTAAGGTTTATAATAAAAATTTTCCGATGCACGAGCTAGTGTAGGCTGTGGTAATACTTTCCTTGAAAATATGTATGAATTATCTCTATGTATATAAGTGTGAAATATATATGAACTATAAGATCCTAAAATATATATTCTCCTAGGAGGATCAAAATATGAACCAATGAAGATCGTTTTAGCTAACTATTTATTATGAATGCTCAATCCACCACCATCCTGAGAATGAAAATAAAGTAGCAGGTACACTAAATAGAAATAATCTCAAAACCTTATATATGATGAGGATTGATAAGGACCCAATATTCTTGAACATGAGAAGGGTGATCATAATAGTTTAAACAAAGGAACACTATAATTAATTTCTCAACCATAACTTTCAGAGATAATTATTAAATCACAAAGTAGTGATGTGGAGATATAGAAGAAGGTGGATTCTATAAGGAAGTGATAATCCTCTGAGTACAACATTAATGATAAAGGAGTTGTGAGATTTGAGAAATGACTTTGCATTCTATCAGATTTGAAGATAATATTTATCCCCTTCCTTAAATATTTCTATATCAATACATTTTTAATATATAAATATTGAATATTTATGATCCTCATCAAAGATAATCTAGCATTCCCCTTTCATCTTTGATCATTATCCACCATTTTTACTTTCCCCAGGTGGTGATATATTGAGAAATCAAAATCATTGATCCACTCTAACCATCTTCTCTAGTGAATATTAAACTATTTCTCTATAAGTATTTATATTCAGATTTTATGGTTAATATATGTCAAAACCTTACTATATAGATCATTACTCCAAATATTTAATGCATAAATTACCACAGTTAACTCCAAATCATGAGTTGAGTATTTTTTATCCTAAAACTTCAGTTGGCATGAGGCATAAGCTATAACCATATCATCTTAAATGAGGAAACTTCAGAGTCCATTCATTGATGCATCATTATATATCAAAAACTATCATCCACTGTAGTCTAATGTAAGCATAGGTTCACTGACTAACATTCTCTATAGTATCTTGAAAGTCTCTTCACATTCATCTATCAAAAGGAAACTGGATCCTTTTTTAGTTGACTTAGGGAGTGGATTATATATCCCTGATAAATTCTCAAAAAATCATCAAAAATATACAGTAAACCCAAAAAACTATGGATCTCATTCATAGTGGCGGGTCTAGGCCAATATACACTAATTTACATCTTTTATGGACCCACTGACATACCCTCGCTTGAGATTATATGAACCTATAATGAAACTTTTTGTGGCAAAAATTCACACTCTTTAAATTTCTACAATACTTCTCATTACTTAAGGCCTTCAATACAATCCTCAAGTTATATTCTTTATGTTTCTTTCCCATTGAATAAATAAGAATATTATAAGTCCCCAACACTTAAACATTTCATAATCTTGAATTATGTTAATAATTAATATTATGAATCTTTTCAGGTTTAGAGTTTTATAGAATTAGGACATGACTATTACATTGCATCTCAAATACAACAAAGTACACATTTCTACTTAGTATACATTTTTTTTCAAAAAAATAAAAACTCAAAAAATAAAACAAGAATTTTTTTCTTGATATAGATATTCTTGAATTATTCCTTTCTCTAACCCTACCTTATATCTTGTGAAAAACATTTCAAAAAACATGGGATGAGCATAAAAATATCAGTAAGGGTTATAAAATAAAGAAATAAAACATTAGTATATCATTAAATACAAAAAATAATCTCTTTAACATACCTCTTGAAATCATAATATTTGTGAATAACACATAGTCTTCACAAATCATAAAGGTAACTTGTAGCATCCATAACATACATTGTACCTTTCACAGCTACATAGGGAGTTACATTTGGCTACCTATCATAGTATATTCCCTAAATCTATTAGGAGAAACTTTAGCGTTTACCTCTATCATGCTACCTACTTCATTGGAGAGCTATATCAGGCTCACCCACCTTGGATTTATCACTAAACCACCCGTATACGTAAACAATGCCCGAGAACCATAACATATTCATAATACATAAAACAATCATAAAGGAAAGATAACATTTACAAATTTCAATAACAATTTATCATTTAAATATATTGACATAACCAATCCATTTTCAAAACCATTTTCAATACCAAAATATGTAGAAGAGTATACTGTATTTATTTTCCTTTTAAAAACATTATGGCTTGTTAAGGAAGCCAAATATCAAATAACACTCGTGGCAGTGGAAAGGTCGTTGTCACCACGTACGTTAAAAAGAAACATTTCCTTTTTCATCTAGTAAAATGATACTTATAAAAATATTCCCTTTAATTATTGGAAAAGTAAAAGGGGTTTCTACACCGTATAAAATAAAGTCGTGTATAAATAAAAATATGCCTCAATGAAAGGATAATGAGGCGAAGTCCCTTATCTCGTGTCCGACTTGACTCGTTCGTTCTTTAATATCTTGAATAATAAACTTAAGATAATTTATACTTAATTAAGAATTTTTTTTTCAAGTTTATTATTCATTTTATATTAGTTATTACCACATTATAAACGTTACATAATCATTTAAGTTAATAACGGTCCTTTTGTCAATATTTGGTACATGAGTCAAAAATGAACTTCTTATAATTACAAGTTTTCCATGTGGTAAAAATTCATTTATCTCTATAATTATATTCATGATTTAGATATAATATATATAATATATATCTAGTATATATATGTATTTAAAATAGTACATAGTATTTGGAGATAAGAAATGAAATGCACCGTTCATGGAGACGGTAATCCATACGTGCGCATGAACACTACTTTCATTTATATTTTTTATTTAATGGAAACAAATAATAATGATAAATAGATATATTATAATTCCAGTATAATATCATATATAATTTCATTAATTCCATCATTTATATGTTCCACATATGTAATGAATGAGTCATATCTCTTTGAGGGGGCGGTAGTCCGCACTTACTCAAATGAAATTATCTTATTTACCCATTATGGAAACTATAAAGGTATGATATAAATGAAAAATAAAGAAGCCTAGAGACAATATAAATATAATATATATCACATATAAATACATTTCCATCCTAATGGTCACCATAATATGTGGTAGTAGATAATAGAACAATCATAATTTCGTGAGGTAGTAGTTCACCGTCTACAGAAACAGTATGTTCATATCCATTAGATAGAGGTGCATGGAAGTGTAGTTCAAATAATTCTCATAAAAACAATCTAGTATATTTAAGATAATGGTTTTGTTATAAAATAATGGAATAAAGAGAGTTTATGGGGTTGGATATGGAAAATAAAAGAAAAGAACTTGAGAGAAGATGTTACCTTTTAATTGGGTCACTCCCTTTGTTTGAACCAAAAGGCTCTGTTGAAGTGCCTTATGCATAATTTAAGGATTATAGGTGTAATAGAGGGATTTTGGGAGATTATGTGGACAGAGTTTGGATGAGATAAGGGGCTTGAGAGGTGTGAGTAATGAGTTAGAGTTGATGACTTTTTATAAGGGGGAGGAGGGGCTCTCTAGGAAATTTTGAATATATTATTTTATTACAAACTGAATTTCGATTTTAAAAAGTCCCCAACTCATTTAATTCAAATATAATGTGCTTATTTTTCAAAATACTCCTAGAAAATGGGTTTTAGTCATTTTTAGTGCATAAAATGTACCTTATCTTTTAGCTTTAACCTTTACTTAACTAATTTAACTTTTACCATGTCCTCTTGTATATTCATACTATATGGTTAATATATTTACTATGAAATTCCAATAGACCCAAAATGGAACATTAATGACATTATTAACATAATATATGTCATTTTTTATAATATTATATTTTTATGACTATTTTATCATTTTATAAAATATTGATTGATTTCAAAACTCTTTTATGTCAATTTTAATACTAATCCTATCATGACTTTTTAAAAAATAAAAACCAAGTTGATTATTTATAAAAACCTTCATTAATTCAAGGATAACAAGTTATAATTATATCTAAAATTATTTAATTGCATAAATAGATTCAAAATAAATTTATTTTAATATTTATAATCTCATTTATTTAAATATTTCATTAATAAGGTAAACCCTACATCACCATTGTTTCATATATAAATTTATTTATATGATGTCTAAAAATAATAAATAAAATACCATGATGTAGGAAATCTTTTTAGATTTATAATTAATACTTATAGTAGAAAATATCACTTATATAACCCATTAGAATTTTTTTACTAAGATATATATGTTTATGTTATATTTTCTTTAACTTTAAATTAATTTTTATAAAGTGCCATTTTCACTTACAAGTGGCTCTATGGGGTCCCAAAATCAGCTCAAGGATTCCCATGGTAGGAAATGTATCATAAAATAGGATTAAGACCCGTGTTATGGTAATTTAATATTATTATAATATTATTTTTTACCCTTATTTACCAGATTTACCTTTTAACCACGGTAAATAAAAATATTTACTGAAGTTAATATTCATAATGTCTAAAAATAAAAGTTACCTATTTAAAAAATTTGGACCTAATAATTAAAAATATTTTATCCATTTTTTCAAATTCAAAATACATAAGTCGCAGAAATTAATTTAAAATTAATTCCCATTGTCAAAACCAAAAAGCCTGTTTTTTAGAAACAATAACTATCAAAAGATTGACACTTGTTTATGTTCAATTTCAAAGTGGAATTACTTCCAATGACCAAAATTGTATTAAATGGTAAAAATATAATCTAATTAAATTTTAAAACCAATCAAAAAGATAACATATCCATATAAATAAATTATATTAAAAGGCAGTTTTGAATTAAAATGCAGTATTTTTCACTATTCAATAAAAAAATGAACATTATCAAAGAAATACCAAAATTTGATCCAAAGTAAATTTTTAGGTCAAAATTATAAATAACAATTTTATTTTGTAAAATAGAACATATAAAAGTGACAAAAACTATATTTAAAAAGGGTTCGCCATCAAAAGGTGGAAAATCGACCTTTTAATGTATATTAGAGTATTTATGCTTAAAATTGGATTCATTCACATTTTAACCCTCTAAGTATTATTGGATAAATTTAAATTTTTTTAACAAACATGAATAATCATATTGTAGTTAGTTCTATTCATTCTCACCAATACAGTAGCTAGGTGTTAACTACTATTTAAAATAATATTATATTATTATTTTTCAGTATGACTCAGCCTTGTGTGCAACATGAGATTTATGAGAAACCCATTTTTGCGTGTCGGGTATGCCGTAAAACATAGCATACTATTTAAAGAAAAATAAATATTTAATCCACAAATATTAATAAATATTAAAATATCATATCCTTTATTTACTTGGGATGTTACATCCTTACCCCATTTTAGAAATTGCATCCTAGAAATTTTATTCAATTATCAAATAAATGGGGGTATTTATCCCTCATAACATTCTCAGATTCCCACGTTGCCTCTTCAACCATATGGTTTTTCCAAAAAACTTTTACCTGATGGATTACTTTATTCTGCAACACTTTCTCTCTACGGTCAAGAATTTGGACTGGTTGTTCCTCATAAGAAATATTCTCTTCCAACTGAACTACCTCTGGACTCAAAACCGGAGATGGATCTGGCATATAATTTTTCAACATTGAAACATGAAAAACATTGTGTACCTGAGATAAACTTGGGGCTAAATCCACTCTGCAGAAAACTGATCTAACTTTCTCTAGGATTTCATAGGGTCCAATGAACATTGGACTAAACTTTCACTTCTTACCAAAATGCATCACACTTTTCAATGGAGAAACTTTGAGAAAGTCATTATCACCTGCCTCAAAAGAAATATCCTTCCTTCGATTATCCGCATAACTTTTCTACCTGCTCTGTGATGTTCTCATGTACTTCTGAATCTATTGAACTTTTTCTACCATCTCTTATACTAATTCTGGTCCCATCAGTTTCCTTTCACCTACTTCATCCCAAAAAGCTAGAGTTCGACACCACTTTCCATATAATTACTCAAATGGTTCCATCTGTATACTGGAATGAAAACTGTTATTATAAGAAAATTCAGCCAAAGAAAGATGTTGGTCCCAACTTTCCTAGTAATCCATTGAGCAAGCACCTAGAATATCATCCAATATCTGTTTTTTTCGTTCTGACTGCCCATCTGATTGAGGATGAAAATATTTACTAAAATTTAATTCTTTACCCAATGACTTTTGAAGACCTTTCCAAAAGATTGAAGTGAACCTCAAATCATGATAAAATAAAATGGATAGGGGATCTCCATGAAAAATGACTATCTGTTTAACATACAATCAAGAAAGTCTATCTAGAGACAAAGTATCTCAAATAGAATGGAAATGAGAAGATTTAGTCAGTTGACCAATAATAACCCAGATTGCATTATTACATCATGAAGTCTTTTGTAGTCCCACAACGAAATCCATGGACACATTTCCCATTTCCACTCTGGAATTGGTAAAAGCTGAAGCATCCCTTTTGGTAACTGTCGCTCTACTTTAACCTATTGACAAGTGAAACACTTCACAGTAAAGTCAACAATATATCTTTTCATTCCATCCCACCAGAAATACTCCCGAAGATCTCTTTACATCTTAGTACTGCTGGGATGAATTGAAAACGAAGAACTATGAGCTTCAAATAAAAACTAATTCTTCAATTGTGAATCAAAAAGAACACATAATATTTTCCCAAATATCAAAACAAAATCTTTATCAATGTTAAATTTAGGAAACTTACCCTTCTGAACCAACTCTACCTTTTTCTACAACTCACTGTCTTCCTTCTGTGCTTTCTTAATTCTGTCTGATAGAGATGATTTCAAAAACACCTGAAACAAAATAGATGAATCTTCTGCACCAAAAACTTCTATTCCAAAGTTCAAAAAATATTTAATCAAAGGATCTTGTTCCAAATATAACGTGGTTAATGTATCATTACTCTTTTGACTCAAAGAATTAGCCACTTTATTCTTCTTTATTAGATGGTAATGAATTGTGAAATCACAATCCTTGGTTAATTACAACCATCTCCTCTATCTCATGTTCAATAATTTCTGAGTAAATATATACTTAAAACTTTTGTGGTCAGTATACTTTTCGAATTTTACTCCACACAGATGATGCATAATTTTTTTAAAGAAATAAAATAGTAGCTAATTCCATATCATGTGTATGGTAATTTAACTCAGGAGGTTTCAACTAACGTGAAGCATAAGAAATTATCTGATCATTCTATATTAGAAAACAACCAAGTATTTTCAACAAAGCATTATTGTAGAAAAAAACTCACCATTTCTTGAAGGCAGTGCCAAAACTGGATCATTAACCAATCTTATTTTCAATTCCTAAAAATAATCATCACAATCGTTTGTCCATATGGACTTAACACCTTTTCTAGTTACTTTAATCAGTGGGATAGATAACCGTGATAAATGTTCAACAATCCTATGGTAATAAACTTCCAAACCAAGAAAACTATGGATCACAGTTATATTTCAGGGTCTTGGACATTATTCAACAACTTTTATTTTAGTAAGATCAAAAATTATGTTATTTTTTTAAACAATGTGACCAAGGAATGAATTTTTTTGTAACCAAAACTCACACTTTCTAAATTTACCATACAGTTTATTTTCTTTTATAGTTTTCAAGACAACCCTTAAATTAATTTCACGGTCCTCTTTACCTTTGGAATAAAATAAAATATCATCAATAAATGAAACTAAAAACTTATCCAAGAACTCACAAAAATTATATTCTTAAGATCAATGAATACAACAGGTTAATTTGTTAACCCAAAAGGCATAACTACAAATTCATAATGGCCATATATAGTTTGAAATGAGGTCTTAGGAATGTCTTATTCCTTTAATTTCAACTGATGGAACCCCAAACTCAAGTCAATATTTGAAAAATACTGAGCTCCCTAGAGCTGATCAAAAAAATCATCGATATGAGGGAAAGGATACTTATTCTTAACAGTGATGTTATTAAATGCTCTATAATAAATGAAAAGTCTCATTAAACCATATTTCTTTATAATAAAAAAGGAAGGGGCACCCAATGGTGATGTGATTGGTCGATTGAAACCTTTATCTAATAACTCCTGTAATAGCTTCTATAAATCCAAAAGTTCAATTAGAGCCATTATATAAGGGGGTTTTGAAATTAGCTTAGCATATGGAACTAATTAAATAGTAAATTCAACTTCCCGATCATGTATTATACCAGGAAACAAATTAGGAAAAACATCAAGATACTCATTTACCACTGGAACATCATTAATCTGAATATTTCATTTGTTATCAACAATATGTGCAAGGTAAAATTTATTTCCATCTTTTACTAGTTTCTCATCTTCTTGATATGTTATAAAAAGTAAGGGTTCATGTTTGTACTCAAACTGAAATTATTTCTAAAAAGAAACCTCTTTAGCTCTACAGTTAATCTTAGACTGATAAATGAAAAGCCAATCCATTCCCAAAATAACATTAAACTCTACTAGAGGTAAAACAATAAGGTTTGCATGGAGATTCTTTCCGCACACAAGGACACAAAGGTTTTTATAATTTCTCTTTTTTTTTTCTCAAAATTTCCTCCCAATGTTTTTAACATAAGTTCAGGATTCATATCTTGATATGGAATTCCCAATTTACTAGAAACCTTATTAGAAATGAAAGAATGTGTAGACCCTGAATCGAACAACACATTGGTATAATCTGAATAAAAATATAGTGTACCTGATACTACTTCATTCGATGACCCAACATCTTCTGAAGTAGTTACAAAGGATTTCATCATCTCTTTCTTCTTTTAGTCCGGATTATTTCCCTCACTTGAGTTATTCGTTGGACACTCATTTACATAATGACCCATTTCATTCCACTTAAAACCTTTTACTGACTGTAAATAAGATTTTTTCATACCATTACCCTGATCATTTTCAGTGCAATTACAATCCTTATGTACCATTTTACCACATCAATATCACTTACCAGTATTCAAAATACATTCCCAGTATGATTTTTACCAAAATTTTCACAAACTATAAACTTATGTTTCTTATCATCAGACTTTTTTGAAGAGTTCTTCCATTTCATATGCCACCTTGACCTCTTATTATATTATTTATCAAAGAACACCTGATCATTAACAAACTCCATTTCCACCTTATCCGCACATCAAAAAAGTATTTCATATCTTTTGAACTCACGAGAATCTAAATCCCTTCGATAATTTGTCTTTAATCCTGATTAAAAAAAATTGATTTTACTATCAAGATCTTGTATGAAATTTGGATCATACCATGCCAGTAGAGTGAGTGTTTCTTTATAAGCAGCAACTAAGTCATCCTCCTACCTCAATTCAAGAAATTATTTTTCCATATTAAGACGAACCACCTTAGGAAAATATTTTTTTTCTCAAGAAAAATACCTTTGAGTTCATTAAAATCAAGAGCATAAATCTCATCACCATCCCTAATATTTTTTCGCCATCGACCACCACTGATAGACTTCACATTCAATACGATAAACAACAATACTAACCTTTTGATGTTTTGAACACCCCATGACATCAAAAATCTTCTCCAGTGCTTTAATCCACCCTTAAACTAGCACATGGTCAGATGATTGTAACACCCTGATATTTTATGAGAAGTATATTGTTTTATGTATTATGTTAGACGCAAAGGAATATTTCAATGCACACAACACTAGCTTGGCTTGCGTTACACGCAATCGCGACCTTCCTCGATAGCGTGTGTAGTACGCAATACCGAGTTTAACTAAACAATGATATATTATTATATTATAAACTAGACGTTATGAATAGTATTAAATGAATTTTGAATTTTATAACATTATAATTCATCTTACACATTTTCTAGAATGAGGTATGAAAACAAAATCAGTTTTTTGTATAAAAGAAGTATTTTTCAAAAAATGCAGTTTTACCGCCTTTTGATGGCGCACCAATTTTAAATCTAGTTTTTTGACATGTTTATAAGTTTAATTTGACAAAATAAAATTCTTTTTTTGAATCAGGATATAAAAATTTACTTTGGATAAATTTTTCATATTATTCTGGTAACTTTCATATTTTGATGAATAGTAAAAACACGCTATATTTTAACTAAAAACAACTTTTTTCACCGCAATAATTTATATGGTTAAATTATAATATTGAATGATTTTAAAGTATAAATAGAATATATTTTTAACATTTAATATAATTTATGTAATTATCATTAATTTTACATTGAGTTCATAGGTAAAAACATTTCAATCTTTGGCAATGTTTTAACTTTTAAAACCCGTTTTCTTAACAACGAGATTAATTTTAAATTAATTAATACAACTTCTGTGTTTTGAATTTTGAAAAAATTGATTCCATATTTGGAATCAGTGGGTCCAAATTATGTTAATAGGTTACTTTTATTTATTTTTTGATATCATGAATAGTAACCATGGTAATTTTTATTTACTACGGTTAAAGGTAAATAGGGTAATTCAAGGTTAAAGGAATATTATAATAATTCAAAATTAACTTTACACTTTTCCTAACCTTATTTTATGAGTATTGGCCAACCATGGGCATCCTTGGGCGATTTTGGGACCCCATTGAGCTACTTGGTAGTGATAATGACAATTTGGATTAATTAATTTAATGTAAAGACAAAATTGACATTAACAAAAATATTTTAGTAATTAATTTTTATAATGGGTTATATAAATTATATTTTCTACTATAAATATTAATTGGAAAGATAAATAAATTTCCTACATGATGATATTTTTTATAATTTTTAGACACCAAATAAACTAAATTATTTATGACACAATAATGATGAAGTATTTACCTCTTTAATAAATGATTTAAATAAATAAGATTATAATGATTAAAATATTTTCCAAAACATGTCCAATTCTTATTGGATGATTTTATTTCTACCATGAGTCATCTTATCTTCATCTTTAATTATTTCTGGACCTTTTTAAACCGTAGATAAGTTTATAATAAAATAATATTTTTCACACTTTCCAAAGGTACCGCCCTCCTCCCTTATAAAAGGGCACCTCCTCCCTCTCCTCCTCACACCACTTTGAGCCTTCAAGCTCGGAGAAAACCTTCCAATTTATCTTCTTCACTTCCCTAGAAACATCCTAGAGGTCCTAGTCTACTTCAACGACCAATCTTAGTGCCCTAAGAGGAGGTTTTAAAGAGGCGTGTCGAAGAAGAGGTAATATCCGTTACCAATTATTTCAAATTTATTTCTTCTTCTACTTCTTCTTATTTAGTTGTTTCAGTATGAAGTAATAACATAAGTATCACTGATATAATGATATGTTATTATAAATATTAAACAACCCTATTTCACCTTCTATCCATCCTACGAAAAATGAAATCACCGCGCGTGCGTACGTACGGAATACCGTCTCCACGCCGTGGTGTAATCTGTTTTCCACCACCACCTTACTTGGATGGGTATAATGGTGTAAAAAATAACTATATATGATTATTTTAAAGTGATATTGACTCTGAAATAGTATACATACACTTCAATACAATTCCACGATCATGGGAATGATATCATCGCTCGTGCGTACGTACGACCTACCGTCTCCACGATGTGATGCGACTCATTCTACATGATATTCATTGCATAATGATTATATAAATGAATTTAATGAATAAATATGATATATATTACACTAATACCATTCTGAAAATGAGATATCTATAATCTAAAAAGAAGAATAAGAATTTATTCGACAAAACCCACATAAGAACATAAAGTAATAAACACCAGAATAACAAGTAGCAATGAAATATTACTAATAAGAAGATAAGAATATGGCCATATATGATATCATAAAAATGAGTATGATTCTATAATAAGTAAATGAAATTATTTAAATCATTATACAGGAGGTTTGGACATGTACAAAGCATATCAGACCTAAGGTAAGGGAAAATCTCGCAATCTCATTTTTATCCGAGATTGTTTATACTTCAGAATTTACTGGGGAATATTTATCATCCACATCAATGTTTCCTCAAAATTTAATATTATTTCTATCCTACTACAATTTTTTAAATCCAATTTTACCTTTCAGTGAGTTTTTAGTAAAAGATATGAAAGTAATATTTTGTCGTTTTTCGTACGAGGTACTTTTTGACTTTTCCGGACAAAGTACGAGAAGAATGTTCTTTTTTTTTAACTTATACAGCCTGAATGGATTTTTAGAAAATTATTTCCATGAAGATTCCTTTACAAATTTTCAAGTTTATTTTTAATCAACTTCCTGTATTTTAAAATTGTATGACATGTTAAGAAAGGAAAAATGTTTTTGAAGTAGAAATGATATTTTCCTCAAGAATGGAGTTCAAGTGTTTTATCAAAATTATTTTCCATTTAAGATAATACAGGGTTCTGTTTCTATCCCTATTTTTACATTGATTTGATTTTTTTATGATGGAATTATTTTTATGATGTCCTTTTATCTTATATAGATTATGTTATGAGGGCATGATGTTTAAGATTCCCATTTTTATTACATGGGTTATGCTATGATGTATGATTTATGATTTTGTGGCACACATAAGAATGGTTTCATTATGAGATGGGTGGGACCTATATCTCCCTCCAATGCATTGGGTAATGATTTATATCTCACGAGGTAGACATGACTGGAACAGAAAGTTAAACCGGTTCAGTGATACAGGACTGGAACGAGGAGTGAACTCGGTTCAGTAATGGAATTTGTCCTCTATGATGGTCTTAGAAATGAGACTTGACTAATATGAAATGATTTTCTATGATTATGTGTGTATTCCACAAAGTTTCATGTTTTACGTTATGATTATTTGGGATTACTTTTTATTACTATGATTTATCACATGACATGATATTATGACCTCTTTTGCAGGTTAAGATTTTCAAAATGTTATGTTCTTACGAATATGATATGACTGAAATTTCTTTTTTTACCCTTACTGAGCATTTGAGCTCACCCTTTTGTATGTTTTCTTTTCCCCAAGTCAGGAAGAAGGATATTAAGTAGGATATGCCAAAAAGGGAATCTAGATATTATGAAATAAACAGGAGACAATGTAGTTGATTTTATGAACCAGTTGTTTATGTTTTCCTATTTCTAAAGACACTATACCTATACGGTCCTTTTATGGTTTTTTATATGTTGTAATAAGTATTCTTCAACTCTGAAGTAATAAAAACGTATGTAAATTATGGGTCGTTATAGTTGGTATCAGAGGGAAGTTATAGTCAACCTTTGGAAACTAGGATGTGAAAGCCTTAGTAAGAACTCTAAGGATATGTCAAGGCATAGAACACAATACTAGTGTTTTATAAATGGCCATGAATAACCTATGATAAGACCTAAAGTGTGAAATTTTATTACTGATTATGTTATATTCCTGTTATAATTAGTGTTGCTCACACTATTCTTCTTGGTTTTAGTCAATGGCTGGAACCCAAAGGAACCGTGTTAATGCGGAATGCAATGGGAAATGAAATTATTGTCCCCTTGAGAAGCCAAATGTTATGGGGGATGGAATAAAAAATCTTGTAGCCATGATCACACAACTTTCTCAAGCTATGAACCATGCAGGACTTCTAAACGAGCAAAGGAAGGAGAAACATTCTGTTGAATCCTTCATGAGGCAGCATCCAATTTCATTCAGCGGGTCTTTTGATCCATTAGTGGATGAACAATGGATTAGTACCACTGAAAAGATATTTTCAGTTCTACAATGTTCTAAACATGTAAAAGTCATCTTAGCAGTGTATCATTTGGAAGGTGATGCTGATCAATGGTGGAATCTTATCAAGAATACAAGGCAGAGATATGAAATTGAGTCCATGGAATGGGATGAGTTCAAGAACTTATTTTTCAATAAGTACTTCCCTCATATTCTTTGAACAAAGATGGAGAAGGAGTTTCTTTAACTGAAGCAAAAGGATGATGAATCATTTGGTACCTATGAAGCTAATTTTACAAGACTTACAAGGTACTCTTCCGGAATTGTTACCCAACCTAAGAGTAAAATCGATCGATTCTTTAGTGGCTTAAAACCAAGTCTTCGAATGGTGTTAGCCATACGGTACATCAATAGCTACGAGGAAATTGTTCGATGCGCTCTCAAGGTTGAGATAGAGATTGGAGTAACCCATCAGTCATATGGGTTTGATAAGA
Organism: Viscum album; assembly: GCA_963277665.1. NCBI lineage: Eukaryota > Viridiplantae > Streptophyta > Magnoliopsida > Santalales > Viscaceae > Viscum > Viscum album. The sequence continues at coordinate 1,648,605,920 of OY728143.1, read as the reverse complement.
AGAGGAAAATGGAATTCAAAGGAAAATCTAAAGACCAAACTGAAAAGAATATGAGTTTTCCTTTATGATCAAATTGTGGAAAGAAACATGGAGGAAATTTTCTTAAAGGGACAAGAAAATGTTTTAAGTGTGGAAAAGAAGGTCATCGTGCAGTTGAATGTCGAAATAATGGGAAGAAGATGTCTATTGATGCGAACAAAGAAAGGGATACCCAGAATCCACCTCCTACACTTCAATGTTTTAAGTGAAAGGAGATGGGGCATTATTCCAATCAATGCCCAAATCCAAGGGTTGTTGATGACGATCGACGTCAAAAAACTCTTAAGGCCAAAGACAAAGGAAAGTCACATGCAATTACTATCGACGATGTGGAGTACGATAACGAAGTGGTGAAAGTTACACTTACCATCCACTCTAAAGTAGAAAATGTTTTATTTGATTCTGGATCCACCCACTCTTTTATTTCTGAAGAATTTTCTAAGGGTATCACCGTATTACCTCAACAATTAGATGTTGAGTTAGCTATGACAACTCCTAATGGCACAATGGTCGCATCAAATGTTTATAATTCTTCTCTGATTAAAGTTTGTGGGAAAGTTATTCCTGCAAATCTTGTGATCCTTCCTATAGTGGAATTTTATGTGATTATTGGCATGGATTGGATTTCTTTATATGGAGCTCATATCAATTTCCAAATAAGGGAAATCACATTTAATATTCTAGTTCAATCTATGATCGTCTATCGATGGAAGGATGAATATAACCTTACAGAGGAAAATTCATCCATCTTATGGGTCTTGATTCTAATAAATGAAGGTTATTTATCTCAAATATTTGGAGAGAAACTCATGATTAAGAATAAACCCATTGTATGGGAGTTTGATGATGTCTTTCCGAAGGAATTTCCAGGTCTTCCACCAAATCGTGAAGTTGTGTTTTCAATAGAACTCATACCGGGTGCTATGCCCATTTCAAAGACACCTTATAGAATGGACCCAATTGAGTTGCATGAATTAAAGAAGAAACTCCAAGAGAATCTTGATAAAGGATTTATATTCCCTAGTGCGTCACCTTGGGGAGAACCTGTTCTATTTGTTAAGAATAAAGATAGATCAATGAGACTCTGCATTTATTATTGAGAACTTAACAAGATCACTATCAAGAAAAAATATCCTCTCCCACACATTGATGAATTATTTGACCAACTACGCGGAGCTCAATACATTTCCAAGATTGATCCTCATTCAGGGTATCATCAATTAAGGGTCAAAAGGGAGGATATACCAAAGACGATATTCCGTAAAATGTATGGAAACTATGAATTTATAGTGATGCCATTTGGTCTTACTAATGCCCCTGCTATCTTCATGGATCTAATGAATAGAGTATTTAGGGACTATCTTGATCAGTTTGTGGTAGTATTTTAGATGATATTCTTGTCTATTCAAAGAGCAAGGAAGAACATGAAGATCACTTGAGAATTGTATTGAAGACCCTAAGAAAGGAGAACCTTTATGCAAAATTTTCCAAGTGTGAATTTTGGCTTGAAAAAGTTGAATTTTTGGGTCACATAATCTCAAAAGAGGGGATATATATGGATCCAACAAAAACAGAGGTTATCAAAATATGGTCGAGACCAATAACAATAACTGAGATCCAAAGTTTTCTTGGTTTGACTGGATATTATCGATGTTTTGTGAAAGATTTTTCATGATTATCTAATCCACTCACCAGGTTGACTCGAAAAGGAGTTAAGTTCATGTGGACGGAGGAGTTTGAAGAGAATTTCAAGGATTTGAAAAAAAGGTTATCCAGTGCACCTGTGCTGACACTGCCTTGTAGTGGAGAAAAGATTGTGATCTACAGTGATGCATCCACGAAGGGATTGGGGTGTGTTCTCATGCAAAACGATATGGTGATAGCTTATGCCTCACGACAGTTTAAAATCCATGAGCAAAATTACCCAACTCATGATTTAGAGTTAGCTATGGCAATCTTTGCATTAAATATTTGGAGGCATTATCTTTATGGAAAAAGGTGTGATATTTATACTGATCATAAAAGTTTAAAGTATATTTTCACACAAAAGGAGCTGAATATGTTCCAAAGAAGATGGTTGGATCTGATTAAGGATTACGACTACTCAATTTATTATCACACTGGGAAAGAAAACAAGGTGGCATACACATTAAGACGACAAGACCATGCTAGCTTATCCATGATGAGGATCACAAAAGATCCAATATTTATGGATTTACAAAGGATGGATCTTGGAATTATAATGGAAGGGGAAAAATATTATCTTTCTCAAATGAATGTTCAACCATATATACATGTGAAGATTAAAGAGACACAAAAAGAAGATGTAGAGTTACAAAATAAGGTGAGAAATGTTCCTGAATTCAATCCTGATTGTGATGGGATAATAAGGTTCAGGAATCGGGTTTGTGTTCCTCCCATCCTAGAATTAAAGAAGGAGCTAATGGATGAGGCTCATAGTTCTTCATTATTTATTCATCCTGGAAGCACAAAGATGTATAGAGACCTGAAAAAGTACTTATGGTGGGATGACACGAAAAGAGATGTTGCTGAATATGTCTCTCGATGCTTGGTTTGTCAGCAAGTTAAAGCTGAGGGACATAAGTCTAAAGGGATGTTACAACCATTACCCATACCAGAATGGAAATGGGAAAACATCACTATGGACTTTGTCACTGGACTTCCTAAAAAATCCAAAATCAATAATGCTATCTGGGTTATAGTTGATTGTCTTACGAAGTCAGCACACTTTATTGCTATTAGGGAAGATTTCACTCTAGATCAGCTTGCCAGGATATATGTAAAGGAAGTGGTAAGATTTCATGGAGTACCACTTTATATTTTATCTGACTCGGATCCTAGGTTTACCTCAAAGTTCTGGCGAAGTCTTCAGCATACTCTAGATACAGAGTTGAGTTTCAGTGCTACTTATCATCCTCAAACAGACGGTCAGTCTGAGAGAACAATTCAAACTCTAGAAGATATGTTAAGATCTTTCTCTATGGATTTCAAAGGTGGTTGGGATCAACACCTACCTTTGGTGGAATTTTCTTATAATAATAGATTTCAATCTAGTATTCAAATGGATCCTTATGAAGCTCTCTATGGAAAGAAATGTGGGACTCCAACTTGCTGGGATGAAGTTGGGGAAAGAAAGCTATTAGGACCTGATCTTGTTGATGAGATGGAAAAAAAGGTCAAATCTATTCAACAACAAATAATAGAATCTCAGAGTCGACAAAAAAGTTATGCCGACAACTGAATAAAAGACTTAGAGTTTGAAGTGGGTGATAAAGTGTTCTTACGAATATCTCCTTGGAAGAGAGTAATGAGATTTGGAAAGAAGGGAAAGCCGAGACCTAGGTATATTGGTCCTTTTGAAATACTGGATCATGTTGGGAAGGTAGATTAATGATTTGCGCTTCCACCGAATCTCTCTCAAGTTCACGATGTGTTCCATGTATCTCTCCTGAGAAAGTACATACCCGATCCTTCACATGTACTCAGCTCAAAAGTCGTACCGCTGGAGCAAGATCTTTCTTATGAAGAACAACCGATAGAGATTCTGGATCGTAGAAAAAAAGTCCTACGGAACAAGACAACTCACTTGGTGAAAGTTTTATGGAGGAACCACCAATTAGACGAAGCTACATGAGAGCTTGAGGATATGATGAGGGAGAGGTATCCTCATCTGTTTTTTACGAAGTGAAGAATTTCGAGGGAAAAATTCATTCTAAGGGGGGTAGAATGTAACAACCTAATATTTTTTGAGAAGTATATTTTTTATGTGTTATTTTATATGCAAAGGAATCTTTCACTGCACACAACACTAGCTTGGCTTGCGTTACACGCAATCATGACCTTCCTCGATAGAGTGTGTAGTACGCAATACCGAGTTTCACTAAAAAATGATATATTATTATATTATAAACTAGCTATTATGAATAGTATTAACTGAATTTTGAATTTTATAACATTATAATTCAACTTTCACATTTTCTAGAATGAGGTATGAATACAAAATCAGTTTTTCGGATAAAAGAAGTATTTTTCAAAAAATGCAGTTTTACCGCCTTTTGATGGATCACCCATTTTAAATCTAGTTTTTTGACATGTTTATAAGTTCAATTTGACAAAAATAAAATTCTTATTTGGAATCACGATATAAAAATTTACTTTGGATAAATTTTTCATATTATTCTGGTAACTTTCATATTTTGATGAATAGTAAAAACACGCTATATTTTAATTAAAAACAACTTTTTTCAGCGCAATAATTTATATGGTTAAATTATAATATTTAATGGTTTTAAAATATAAATAGAATATATTTTTACCATTTAATACAATTTATGTCATTATCATTAATTTTACATTGAATTCATAGTTAAAAACATTTCAATCTTTGGCAATGTTTTAACTTTTAAAACCCGTTTTCTTAACAATGAGATTAATTTTAAATTAATTTCTGCAACTTCTGTTTTTTGAATTTTGAAAAACGGATTCCATATTTGGAATCAGTGGGTCCAAATTATGTTAATAGGTTTTATTTTTTTTGATATTATGAATAGTAACTACAGTAATTTTTATTTACTGCAGTTAAAGGTAAATAGGGTAATTCAAGGTTAAAAGAATACTATAATAATTCAAAATTACCTTGAAACTTTTCCTAACCTTATTGTATGAGTATTGGCCGACCGTGGGAATCCTTGGGTTGAATTTGGGACCCCATTGAGCCACTTGGTAGAGATAATGACTATTTGGATTAATTAATTTAATGTAAAGACAAAATTGACATTAACAAAATTCTTTTAGTAATTAATTTTTACAAGGGGTTATATAAATTATATTGTCGACTATAAATATTCATTGGAAATCTAAAACGATTTCCTATATGATGATATTTTTTTATAATTTTTAGACATCAAATAAATTAAATTATTTATGACACAATAATGATGAAGTATTTACCTCATTAATAAATGATTTAAATAAATAAGATTATAATGATTAAAATATTTTTCAAAACATGTCCAATTATGATTGGATGATTTTATTTCGACCATGAGTCATCTTATCTTCATCTTTAATTATTTTTAGACCTTTTGAAACTGAGAATAAGTTTATAATAAAATAATATTTTCACACTTTCCAAAGGTACCCCTCTCCCCCCTTATAAAAGGGCACATCCTCCCTCTCCTCCTCACACCACTTTGAGCCTTCAAGATCAGCAAAACCCTGCCAATTTATCTTCTTCACTTCCCTAGAAGCATCCTAGAGGTCCTTGTCTACTTTAAAGACCAATCTTAGTGCCCTAAGAGGAGGTTTCAAAGAGGCGTGTCGAAGAAGAGGTAATATCCGTTACCAATTCTTTCAAATTTATTTCTTCTTCTACTTCTTATTATTTAGTTGTTTCATTATGAAGTAATAACATTAGTATCACTCATATACTAATATGTTATTATAAATATTAAACAATCCTATTTCACCTTCTATCCATTCTACGAAAAATGAAATCACTACGTGTGAGTACGTACGGAATATCGTCTCCACGCCGTGGTGTAATCTGTTTTCCACCACCACCTTAATTGGATGGGTATAATGGTGTAAAAATTAACCATATATGATTATTATAAAGTTATATTGATTCTTAAATTGTATAAATACACTTTAATACAATTACATGATCATGGGAACGATATCATCGCTCATGCGTACGTACGGCCTACCGTCTCCACGATGTGATACGACTCGTTCTATATGATCTTCATTGCATAATGATTATATAAATGAATTGAATGAATAAATATGATATATATTACACTAATACCATTCTGGAAATGAGTTATCTATAACCTAAAAATAAGAATAAGAATTTATTCGACAAAACACACATAAGAACATAAAGCAATAAACACCCGAATAACAAGTATCAATGAAATACTACTAATAAGAAGATAAGAATATGGCCATATATGATATCATAACAATGAGTATGATTTTGGAATAAGTCAATGACATTATTTAAATCATTATACAGGAGGTTTAGACACGTACAAAGCATATCAGACCTAAGGTAAGGGAAAATCTCGCAATCTCATTTTTATCCGAGATTCTTTATACTTCAGAATTTACTGGGGAATATTTCTCATCCACATAAATTTTTATTCAATATTTAATATTATTTCTATCCTAATACAATTTTATAAATCCAATTTTACCCTTCGGTGAGTTTTTAGTAAAAGATATGAAAGGAATCTTTTGTTGTTTTTCGTACGAGGTACTTTTTGACTTTTTCGGCCAAATTACGAGAAGAATGTTTTTTTTAACTTATACGGCATGAATGGATTTTTAGAAAATTATTTACATGAAGCTTACTTTACAATTTTTCAAGTTTTTTTAATAAAATTATTTTAGTTTAAAATTGTATGATATGTTAAGAAAGGATAAATGTTTTTGAAGTAGAAAGAATATTTTCCTCAAGAATGGAATTCAATTGTTTTATCAAAATTATTTTCCATATAGGATTATATAGGGTTCTTTTTATATCCCTATTTTTACATTGATTTGATTTTGTTATGATGGAATTATTTTTATGATGTCCTTTTATCTTATATAGATTATTTTATGATGGCATGATGTTTAAGATTCCCATTTTTATTACATGGGTTATGCTATGATGTATGATTTATGATTTTGTGGCACACAAAAGAATGGTTTCATTATGAGATGGGTGGGACCTATATCTCCCTCCAATTCATTGGGTAAAGATTTATATCTCATGAGGTAGACATGGCTGGAACGACAAGTTAAACCGGTTCAGTGATACAGGACTGGAACGAGGAGTGAACTCGGTTCAGTAATGGACTTTGTCCTTTATGATGGTCTTGGAAATGAGCCTTGAATAATATGAAATTATTTCCTATGATTATGTGTGTATGACACAAAGTTTCATGTTTTAAGTTATGATTATTTGGGATTACTTTTCATTACAATGATTTATCCCATGACATGATATTATGACCTCTTTTGCAGGTTAAGATTTTCAAAATGTTATGTTCTTACGAATATGATATGACTTATATTTCTTTTGTTTACCCTTACTGAGCATTTGAGCTCACCCTTTTGTATGTTTTATTTTCCATAGGTCAGGAAGAGGGATATTAAGTATGATATGCCAAAAAGGGACTCTAGATATGATGAAATAAATGGGAGACAATGTAGTTGATTTTATAAACCAGTTGTTTATGTTTCCCAGTTTATAAAGACACTATACCTATAAGGTCCTTTCATGGTTTTTTTATATGTTGTAATAAGTATGCTTCAACTCTAAAGTAATAACAATGTATGTAAATTATGGGTCGTTATAATGATCCTCTGAATGATGGGGGATGTCACCTCATGAAATGCTCCACTACTGACATGTTCCTCTATGGTTGATCTTGATAATCTCGTGCATGGATACCGTAGCCATTTATAGACTGAGTCAACTATTCCATCACTACAACAAACTACTCAATTATAATTTTGGCCATATCGGGATGCTGATTTTGAAGGTTGTTTTCCTCCTGATGTCATCCCATCATAGCTGCCCTATTTCCTCTACAGAAAACCATTCTGAACACAGAAATATCTCTGATGAAGCAACATGGTAATCTTTAAATGATATATCATTTCAATATTACCATAATTTAATTTATGGACATTAATTTAACAATATCATAACTCTGAAAGTTATCTAAACCAAACTTTGATACCAAATATAAGGCCCCAATCCTTAAACATTTTGTAATCTTGAATTAAGTTAATAATTCACATTGGGGATAGTTTCAAGTTTAGAGTTTTATAGAATTAGGCTGTAATTATTATATTAAATGTCAAATACCAAAAAGTAGACATTTCTACTCAGTATCTATTTTTTTCATAAAATAAAAACTCTTCAAAGAAAACAATAATTCTTTTCTTGATACAAATATTCTTGAATTTTTCCTTTCACTTACCCTGCCTTATATCCTGTGAAAAAATTTCAAAAACATGGGATGAGCATAAAACGTTTAGTATGGGTTATAAAATAAAGAAAGAAAACATTAGTATATCATTAAATATAAAACATAATCTCTAACAAACCATAGAAAATCATGAGATTTATGAATAACACATTGTAATCCCAAATCATAATGGTAACTTATGGCATCCATAACATACTTACGTTGTATCTTTCATAGCTACGTAGGGAGTTACATTTGGAATACCCATCAAAGTAAATCCCCTAAATATATTAAGAGAAACATTAACATTTACCTCTGTCATGTTACCTAATGCAATGGAGATCTACCTCAGGCTCACCTACCCTAGGTTTATCATATAACCACTCGTATACATAAACAATTCCAAATAATCATAACATATTCATAACAAATAAAACAAACAAAAAGTAAAGATAACATTTCCAAATTTCAATCACAATATATCATTTAAATATATTAACATAATCAATCCATTATCAAAACTATTTTCTATACCGAAATATGTAAGATAGTATATGGTATTTATTTTCATTTTAAAAACATTACGACTTGTTAAGGAAGACAAATATCAAATAACGCTTGCAGCGGTAGAAATGTCATTGTCACCGCATATGTTAAAAAGACAAATTCCCTTTGTCATTTGGTAAAATTATACATATAAAAAAATTACATTTGAATGAAATGAAAATTCAAAGAGGTTCATACACCATATAAAATAATGTCATGTATAAATAAAAATATACCTCAATGAAAGTAGATTGAGATGAAGTCCCTTAACTCGTGTCCGACTTGACTTGTTCATTATCTAATCTCTTAAATAATAAACTAATGTTAATTTATACATGATTAAGAACCTTTATCAAGTTTATTATTCCTATTATATTACTTATTACCACTTTATAAACATTATATAATCATTTAAGTTATTAAGAGTCATTTTTTGTCAATATTTGGTTCTTGAGTCCAAAATGAACTTCTTATAATTACAAGTTGTCCATGTAGTAAAAATTACATTATATCCAAAATTATATTCATGATTTAGATATCATATATATCATATATATCCACAATATATATTTATTTATAATAATATATAACATTTTGAGATAAGAAATGAAATGCACCGTTCATGGAGACGGTAAGCTGTACGTGCGCATGAACGCTAATTTCATTTCTATTTCATATTTAATGGAATGAAAACATATAAATAGGTATATTATAATTCCAGTATAATATCTTATATAATTTCATTAACTCTATCCTTTATACATTCCATGTATGGCATGAATGAGTCATATCACTTTGAGGGGGCGGTAGTCCGCACTTCCTGAAATAAAATTATCGTATTTACCCATTATGGAAACCATAAAGGTATGATATAGATGAAAAATATAGAAGAATAGAGAAAATATTAATTATATATATATCACATATAAATACAATTCCATCTTAACAACCACCATAAGAGGCGGTATGATATAATTGAACAATCATTGTTTTGTGAGGCAGTAGTTCGCCGTCCACAAAAATCGTATGTTCATATCCATTAGATGGAGGTGTGTGGAAGTTTAGTTCAAATAATTCTCATAAAAACATCCTAGTATATTAATGATACTGGTTTTGTTATAAAATAATATAATAAAGAGAGTTTAGGGGGTTATAGAAGGAAAATAAAATAAAAGAACTTGAGAGAAGACATTACCTTTAAATTTGTTAACCCCCTTTAGTTTGAACCAAAATTCTTTCTTAAAGTGCCTTCTTCCTAAGTTAAGGATTATAAGTGGAATAAAGGGATGTTGGGAGATTATTTGGGCAGAGGTTGGATGAGCCAAGGGGCTTGATAGGTGTGAGTAATGGGTTAGAGGTGATTGCTTTTTATAATGGGATGAGGGGCGCTTTAGGAAAGTTTGGAAATATTATTTTATTATAAATTGAATTTTTATTTCAAAAGGTCCCAAACACATTTAATTAAAATATAAAGCGAGTATGGTTCTAAATATTCTCAAAAAGTGAGTTTTAGATATGTTTAGGTCATAAAAGTAACCTCATCTTTTATCTTTAACCTTTAGTTAACTAATTTAACTTTTACCAAATCCTCTTGTGTATTCATAATATTTGGTTAATATATTTACTATAAAATTCCAAGTGACCCAAAATGGATAATTAATAACATTTGTAACATAATATATGTAATTTGGACTAATATTAAATTTTTAGGACAATTATATCATTTAATAAAATATTTATTTGTTTAAAAACTCTTTTATGTCAATTTTAATACTATTCATATCACGACTTTTAAAAAATTCCAAAAAACATGATTATCTAGAAAAAACTTAATTAATTTAAGGATAAAATGTTAAAATTATCTATAAAATTATTTTATGGCATTAATAGTTTCAAAATAAATTTATTTTAATATTTATAGTATCATTTATTTAAATATTTCATTAAAAAGGTAAACACTACATCACCATTATGTCATAAATAAATAAATTTATATAATGTATAAAGATTATAAATAAAATAAAATTATGTAGTAAATTTTATTATGTTTCTAATGACTATTTTTAGTCTAAAATATTACTTATATAATCCATTATAAAAAATTGTTTTACTAAAAGATATATGTTTATGTTATATTTTCCTTAACTTTAAATTAATTTTTATAAAGTGTCATTTTCACATACAAGTGGCTCCATGGGGTCCCAAATCTACCCAAGGATGCCCATGGCCAGAAATGTTTCATAAAATAAGATCAGGAGACATGTTAGGGTAAATTATTATTATAATAATATTATTTTTTACCCTTATTTACCAGATTTACTCTTTTACCATGGTAAATAAAAATATTTACAGACTTTACTATTCATAATGTCTAAAAATAAAACATATATATTTACACAATTTAGACCTCCAGATTCCAAATATAGAATCAATTTTTCCAAATTCAAAATACAAAAGTTGCATAAATTAATTTAAAACTAATTCTCGTTGTCAAAACCAATTAGCATGTTTTTAAGAAATAATAACTATCAAAATATTGACACTTGTTTGTATTAAATTTCAAAATGAAATTACCTTTAATGACCAAAATTGGATTAAATGGTAAAATTATAATCTAGTTACATTTTCACATGAATTAAAATGATAATATAACCATATAAATAAATTATATTAAAAGGCAATTTTGAATTAAAATGCATTATTTTTCACTATTCGTTAAAAAATGAAAATTTTCAAAAAAATACCAAAATTTCATCCAAAGTAAATTTTCATGTCCTAATTATAAATAAGAATTTTATTTTTGTCATATATAACATATAAAAGTGACAAAAACAAGATTTAAAATGGGTTTGACATCAAAAGGCGGTAAATCGACCTTTTAAAGAATATTAAAGTATCAATGCTTAAAATTGGATTTAATCAAATTTTAAGCAACTAACTTTTATTGGATAATGTAAATACATTTAACAAACATGTATAATAATATTTTAGATAGTTTTGTTCATTACCACCAATAAAAAGACTAGGCGTTAGCTACCTTTTCAAATAATATTATATTATTATTTTTCAGTGTGACTCAGCCTTGTGTGCAACATGAGATTTTGGAGAAACCCATTGTTGCGTGTTGGGTATGGCATAGAAAATAGAATCTTATTTAAATAAAAATAAATATTTAATCCAAAAATATTAATAATGTTGAAAATATCATATCCTTTATTTACCTGTGATGTTACAAATATCATTTATATGGACTACTACAAAATGATAAAGGTAATCTCTAAAGAAAATATTTATTAAGTCCATAAGGATAACATGGGGAATTAGTAAGACCAAATTACATCACAATAAAATAATATTTTCCATTCGATTTTTGAAATGATATCTTGGGTATATCCTCTTTATTGACCCTCAATTGATGATATCCAGAATGAAGGCCAATCTTAGAAAAGTACTAAGCTCCGCACAATTGATCAAACAAGTCATCAATACGAGGTAGTAGATAATTTTTCTTGGTATTGATATCATTATGTTCTCAATAATAATTAAATATGCAAATTGATCCGTATTTATTAAAAAAAAAATAGAATCACCCCAAGGTGATGAATTTGGATGAATAAATTCCTTTTCAAGGTTTTCATAGAGATTATTTTTCAATTCCAGAAACTAAATCATGGAAATTCTCTATGGATTCATTAAAATAGGTGAAACACCAGGTATGAGGTCTATCAAGAACTCAACTTAATGATTTAGTGGAAGACTAGAAAACTCCTTTAGACATACATCAAAAAATTTCCGCATAATAGTCACATCTGCATTGTTGATATTATCTCTAACCATCTGTGATAACACCCCTTTTAAAAAGGAATCAAGTCCAACATAATGGATGAAATTTACATTAAAAGTTCATATTTATCATCACACTAATATATGATCATAGTTTGATTCATAATATGGAACATGATATCCCTTAATTGGAAATATTTTTGGGATTTATGTAAAAAAATCCAATCTATTCCTAAGATAACATCAAATATAACTAGACGGAGAATAATTAAATTTTCAGGAAGACCATTATCAAAAACATTAAACAGAGAATAATAATAGATTTAAGATTTGATCATCTTACCATTATAGGTATTCACTAAAATATTAACACATAACCTTACTTTATAGGAATTGACATTCCTAGTGTCTTTTTATGATATAAGGGAAATCATGTAACTAATATCAAATAAGACACATAATTATTTGAGCATACCTATCACTATATCAACTTCATTGTTCAATATTCAATCACTTACTAAAACTAAAATTGTTTTCATGTACATCATGCATTATTAATCATCATTATAAACCATTTATAGAATTTTAAAATTATGAAACTTTCTTTTTATACATAAATAGTATATCTTATTAGATGAATATTTAGTGCATAAAATTTTGATCCATTCCAAAATCATATAGGTCAAGTATCATTGGAAATGTAGATGCATAAAAAATATGTTAATAAGAGATCTATATAATCTCCCACTTAGTTCATCATAACTATATCCCTTATTAGAAACATCTTATCTAAAACCTTTTTTCAAAATATGGAGTAAGGAAACATAATAAATGGTGAGATTAGATGCTTATTAAGGGTAAAAAATAGCGTTATAAATGATAATTTAAATGTAACATGAGAATAATGGGTATCTGAACATGATATTAATCTTTTAAAATCAATCCCACCAATTCTTAGATCATAAATATGAGTCATGACCTAAATAATGGTAATTTAAAAGACACGAGTCATAAATGGATCAAAGATCACAATAAATAAAAATATAATATTTTCAAAAGATCATGTCATAACGGAGTGGTATAAAATGTGGGATAACCATAACCATAGAAATATTATGTCAATTTTACCCACCAAGACATTTATAATATGTTAGGCTTGGGATAACTTCCAGTGTGCCTACTTCAGTCTTGGGATAACCTCTAGTCCACCCTCTTGTTTTGGGCATGGGATAACATCCCATGTACCCTATTGTTTTGAGTTTGGGATTACCACCAGAACACCAGTTTATGTCATAGAAAATTAATATTTACCCAATGAAATTTTGGTATTTAATAGAACCAACCATCACATATTCATAATTCATTCATTTAATTAAAACAAGATCATAAAACATTCATCACAACATCATAACATAACCCTTGGAAAATAAACAGATTTCATAAAAATCTAATAATCATAATAATATATCACATAGACAAGTAATAAGTAGAGTATAATTGGATCACATCCTTAGTAAATCATAATTAACATCAAAGTACGTTATCACAGAAGAAAAATTTCTTTAAAATATCATTGTAATATTTATTGAGGAAAATTCCCTTTTCATTTTAAAATCAATTCTATAAAATACAAATATTTAAAAAATATTACATATGAAATTTTATTCAAAAATAACATTTTAAACTTTTAGAGGAATCTTCATTGAATCTATTGTTCATGAAAGTGGTAAATCACATTCATTCCATGTATGTTAAAACAAATACACCTTTCAAATTTTCAATAAAAAGTAAAAAAGTACCTCATTTGGAAAATGAAAAAAAGATTCCTTTTAAACCATTTTGTAAATAGACAACCATGGGATAAATTGAATTTAAAAAATCATGATTTAATATTAAAAACATTCTTTAAAATATTTTATAAAATATGGATATGTAAGAAAAATTATTTTTGACCAAAAAAAGAAATAAAGTTATTTTTTCTCAAACCCATACATTCAGTATCTTGAATTATTAAAGAGAGGAAACTGGAATTAAAACATTAAATATCATAAAATAAAAATATCATAAGAAAATTAAGGATATTATTTAAAGGTAGATCATGAAATTTTATCATTGAAAACTTAATCACAAATAATCCTGATATACAATGAGACTGTAACAACCCTTACCACTTTGGTATCGTTTGAATCAAAATCCATATGAAAGAATAAAATCAAATGAAACTATATGTATCATTAAAATAAAAAAAATCATGATATAAATTTTCAAATTGGATGTTTATACACCACACAAAAGAAATAACTAGTGAATATGGAATTTTCCTCCCAAAAATAAAAATGAGACAAAAAATCCGTTAGCTCGAGTTTGAATTTCCTTGAAAGTGATCTAACCTCATGTATAATAAATTTTTATGTCTTATAATTCTATAAAAAAATTATTCAAACACTTATAATATCATATATGATCCATTTATAACATTTAAATAATGATATATTAATAATTCCTTACCAAAGCATCGTTTTCAGGTGTTAACGGTTTCATTTTTTTGAGAATTTTGATACGCTAATTTCTATACTTGTACTTTGATCATGGTTCTATCATATCCAGAATTTAATTAATTATAATAATATAATATATAATAATATAATATATAATCATTATATATATATATTTAGATTCATTTATAATAAATAGAAAATGAAATTTTAATTACACCGTTCCTAGAGATAGTAGGACGTACATACAAATGAATGTGGTTTTTACCTTTATCAGAAAAAATAATTGATGGATAAAAAATAATTAACACTTTTTAAATCATTATAATATCATATATATCATATATATTCATTAAATATATGAATATTACCATCCAAGTAAAATAGAAACTAAAAAGAAATCAAATCGCTTCATGGAGGTGGTAATCCTCACGTAAGCACGAGTATCATTATCATTTTCCAAAGGATTGGAAAGAAATAAGGTATATATGAAATTATAATTATAGAAGTTTTGTTGTTTCATAAATAATAGTTTTAAACATATAACATTTTATAATAACAATCCATAAAATATAGTAATGGAAAATAAATTGTATCGCTATGTGGAGGATGTAGTCCACACATATGCACATGTGATACATTTACATCAGATTTAATAGGATAGAAGGTGAATAATGGTGGTTTCATGATCATAATAAAACTTTATTATATTTAAGATACTGAATTTTTTATTTTATAATGAAAACCATATATTTATAGGAAGTATAAGAAGAAATAAATTAAAAGATGTTGGGTAAGATGATTACCTCTCTTTCGGTTGGACTCCGTTAGATTATTTCTTAAGAACCACTGGAAAGACATTTTAAGAAGAATAGATCCTATGTTTTGTTTTTAGGGAAGTTTATAAGATAAATGGGTAGGGTTTAGTTGAGCTAGATGGATCATAGTGGTGTTATGAAAAGAGATAAGTGGAGTCCTTTTATAAAAGTGGGAAAAGAAACTCTTCGAATTACTAAGAATATTGAAATATAATTAAGTAATTATCTATAAAAATGATTCCAAATAAACAAAAAATCGAATAAAAATAGTCAAGGGTAGAAACATCATCATAAAATATAATTTATATAGGTTTTGGTTTCATTTTAGACCATGTCTTTTGGTTTAACCCCTTGGTTGAATGATTTTAATCTTAAATGCAATAAAAACCATTTCAATATTAAAGGGTTATAAATTTACTTATATGGTACAAAATGAATCATTAATGAACATGGGATACAATTTTAGACCATATATTATTCTAATTTTTATCTTTCAAGATCTTATGATTTTAAATAATTTAATAAAATATTTTTTAACATAAGATATCATTAATATCATTGTAAACAATATTTATTTAATTTGACTTTAAAGACAACATGAAGAAAAAGGAATCAAAATAAAATCCTATAAAATATCACAAATATGTTATATTAATATATAAAATTAATGGAACATCAATATTCACCAAAATTTTATTACTTTTAGTATTTTTAAAATCATTTATTTAGTTTTTCTATTAAGTGAATAAATACTGTGTTGGTGATGTGTAATAATTTAAAGTAATTATTCAATCATGAAAAATTAGAAATAAATTAATGTTAAAAAAATAATTTATATTTAAAATAAACACTTAAAACCCAAATTATCTTCTCTTCATCATTTTTAAAATTTTTTATAGATATTAAATTCAAGAGTGTGACATGTTGTATTTATTCTTTTCATAAATTAATATGAAGGAAACATTCATAGGAAAATGGTACTAAGTAGTCATATACTTGATAATTGGATGTAAATAGATAATTTAAACACATATTATAGGATACAATAAAGTTTTAGAGAAATTTGAAAGCCTTATACCAAAGTTTTAACTATATTTTACCCATTTTACCATTGCCATGGTGATTTTTTTGCTTTGGGTACTTTCTATATTGAACAAAAATAAAAGGTAAAAATTTAACAAATTTTATTCTCTTAATGAAAAATATGGAAAAAATTTCAATATTTTATTTCTATAACTGGTATAAATTCATTATAAAATAAGTGTGAAAAATGTGACAAAAATCGTTTTTCGAGAAATACATTTTTATGCATAAAACTATATATATATATATATATATTATCTCTTGATAGGAAAAATATTAGATAAATTTTATATTTATTTTTGAATATATAATATATAAATTTAATTAAAATAATTCACCAATAGTGATCAATTTAATTTATTAAGATAAAAATAAATTTCAAATATAATTTTTTTTTCAGAAAAACATCTCTTTTAATTTAAAATGAAATTTATTTTCATTTCATATCAATTGGTAAAAAAATAATTTATTTTATAAATGTGAAAAGCATAATTTTTTCATAATTTTTTTAGTCTTATTCATAGTCACCAATTCAATGGATAAGTGATAATATTTAGATTAAATAATAATATTTTAATAGTATATCATTGTTCGTTTATACTTGGTGTTGCATGTAAGATAAATTATCAAAGAAATAGAATTTATTTATAGAGAACAATATCATAAATTCTCATCGTGTTAGAAATATGGATAGATGGCCTAATTAAAAAATATCTACAACTATATCTATATCTATAAATATCCTCTTTAGACAACAACACTAAATAAATTTGATTGTTAGAGCCATTGGAATGTTTGACTACACTGAGAGGGGAGGGGTGAATTAGGGTAGAATATTATTTTTTACTATTTATTTTTATTCTTCAAAGAAAATTATTCATCTTGTTATATCATTAATCACTCTCAAAAAAATTATCCTCTCATCCTTTCATGATAATGTACAAAATATATAGAATAATGAACTTGAAACTTTTTACAAGGTTCTACTACTTTGTGTGAGCCTAATCGTTAAGGAAGCCAACTTTTTCCAAGCTACATATTTTACACTATAACTAAGTCACTAAATTATAAAGGGAAGGGAGTAATAAACATTATTATATAGATTAATATCATCACATTGCTACCAGATCATAGTATCTTATAGGTCTTACACACCATACCACTTATCAAAATGAGTTAAAACAAATGAGATAGATCTTTTAA
Organism: Viscum album; assembly: GCA_963277665.1. Taxonomy (NCBI): domain Eukaryota; kingdom Viridiplantae; phylum Streptophyta; class Magnoliopsida; order Santalales; family Viscaceae; genus Viscum; species Viscum album. The sequence goes on along the minus strand of OY728143.1, from coordinate 1,648,587,965 downwards.
AAATTCAGATTGATTTTGAAAAAAATCATCATATTCTCCCTGAGTGTTAAAAATATTCAGGATAACATATATAGTTTTTGTAGTATCTGATTTTAATATACTTATCAAATATCATTTAATAGATGTTTTTTATATGGATGTAGATCATAATAACCGTACACTAGACTTCCTCCTTCTCGATATCTTCCCACACTATTATGGATATACTTCTAGTTTTTCTTCATCCACCATATCTCAATATTATCACCATCAATATTTGCAAAAGGAATTATATTTAATAACATTAAATGGATTAAATATAACTTAGTAACCAAAAATGTAAAATCCAATAATACTTTTAGTGTACCCAATAAGAGTCACTATTATAGAATTACATGTTTTAGTTTACCTCTTCTCCCATTGCACTACCTGATAAAGTAATAAATGGGAAGTTTCTCTTCCTTTTTATTTTTTATAGATGATAGAAATATCCTTTCAGGTATAAATTTCATGCTGGAGGAACTCTTTCCTTCTCAAGAAACACCAACTGAGAAACTCATCTTCTTTAGTTGTAATTACTTTTACTCAAATGGATCATGTCAGTATTCCAATATTTTTGATATTATAATGCTATAATTAATATTTTATCCAAATTTTTCTAAAACAATTATCTTAAAAAATTAATTCATCCTCAATAAAACAAAATTTTCATCAATTCTTGATAAGATGATTAAGAGACTAAATCAACACACAAAATCATGCCAATAACTTCCCAAATTTAATATCCACAGATTCTTTAAGTATAGTATGATTGTCATTTTCATTTAGTTCATCTACTATCATGTCACATTCTTCATCATGTGGGAAACATGGATTATTAATATATCTTGAATCACAACCAATATATGATGTTTTAATTAGTAATGAATAGCATTTTCAATTTCAATTTTAATTTAAAAAAAGAATTTTTTTTGGAAGCATGATAATTCACCCAGAAAAAATTTACAATTTTCCAATGTATTGAAGATTTAAATTAGGAATTAAAATCATTACACTCAAAAAAATAGTTATTATAATACCTTCAATGGTTATCTATTATACTCAAAGACTTAAATTCAGGATATATAATCAACATAATCTAATTGATGAAGAATTATGATCAATAATCAAAGCCTTATGATATGATCTAAAGACTTATTCACATAAAATTAAATAATTAAAATCAAAAATAAATTCTTAAATTTGGTGTTAAAATTATTAAGCATAGTGCTCAAATATTTACCCACAAAATTTGTAGATTAATTCTCGAAGAATTATGCACAGTACTTTATCAATTTTTATGAACATTAGATTTTTCAAAATTTCAGAATGGCATTAGAACTTATCCAAACCATCTCCATTCATATCAAAAATATTTCATCCAACTTAGAAAACTATTGGAAAAAATTAAAACCTTTAATAACTTCATCAAAATATTCAAGGCCACTTTAATCCCCCTTTTTTATTTTTTAGAAACCTTTAAACTGCTTAGGATATACTCTTATCAGGTGGATAACTCATTAATGTCATAAATGTATAGAAGAATAATCACATCAAAACCATTATTAATTTGGAAGTGGATTGCAAGAAACTACCAGCTTAGGTAATGTGTTTGAGAGAATTACATCCCTCAATAGAATGAAAGTGTGGCCAAGTGAAAGTGATGAGATCCCCCTCAAATTATCCCACCATTAATCACAGTTAATAATATCCCATTTGTTAACAAAATCCAAAACCCACTGAGGGAGGTAATGAAAAATATAATTATGTGGGAAGAGAAGGATGAAGATGATGTTTCAGCGTGAAGTCATGAAAAAGATCACTGGGTAATGCCTTGGTAAAAATATATTCCACTTGATCCTTAGTACAAAAAAAATAGAAGTCTTACATATCAGTTTTTCTACTTTTTTTTGATGAAAAGATACATGAGATCAACCATAGGATTAGATACTATATAATAGAGAATAATTATAATCTATTTTCTAATGTACCTTTGATTAAAATTAGTGCCAACCTCATTTTTAGGTAGTTCAGTTCCTACAACCATAGATTAGATATCCATATACACTCTTCCATTCAAAAACACATTAGTAATTCTATGGATTACTTTTACAGAGATAGAAAAATATTCATAGACCCTTTTATAACTTGTAACCCTAAAAAATTTGACTTATCACCTATTAAGGATAATTCAAAATGTATTTTCATCTACTCAAAAAATTTCTCATAGAGGAGCTCTCTATTACTAGAAAAGATGATGTCATCGACATATATTATTACGATAAGAGTACTTATGTAATACCTCTTTAACTAAAGTTACTATCAATTTTTCATTTGTAAATTACATGCCTCTAATGACCACTCGAAGCAGATTGTCATGAATGGAATATGACATGCACATATATCCCAGAGGGTGGCTAATTAAGGTAAATGGGTCCATTAGAACCCTCCTAGTTTCATGCTCAAGATCAATTTTGATGGACCACGTAATCCTGGTATTATAAAAGGGGGAGGTATAGTCTGGAACTTCAATGTTTTAGTGGCTATCACTTTTATCTTCTTCTATGGATGTAATGAATCTCTTATGGAAGAGGTTAATTCCTTTCTTAATGGGTTGGAGATTTTTACTTCCACTAATACCAACCTCACAGAGATTGAAACTGATTCCTCAATTATTTTATACTAACTCCAAGGAAGTCATGATACCCTTGGTCTATTTTTTAATCTCATCCAATGATATAAGAGTCGCATTAGTTGAATGAGTTTGAATCATACCAGGTGAAAAGTTAATTAAGTTGTGGACTACCTTGCTTCATAGGGTAACAATAGTAGCTATATTATGATTTTTTTTCTAATCTGGGTTCCCTTCCCCCCAAGTGTGTGAATTTGTTATGATTTGATTCTATCTTCCTTCATTAATTTAGGCCTCCTTGAACTTTTTGTTTTCTTTACTTTTATATTTATATAATCTAATTTCTTACTTTGATGAAATTTTATACTTCTCAAATAACCCTAAATATTTTCATACTAGGCTCATGTGGCCTAATTCAACCCTTATAATTCATTTTCAAGTTTTTTTACCAAGTTTCTATTGTTTTTAAAGAAAAATCATTCATACCGATCATTGAATACCTCCTATTCTAACTCACCATTAAGAAAGGAATATTTTATACCCATATGATAGATCTCGTACCACTTGTGTGCTACCACCACCAACATTTTTTTAGTTTAAATATTTTACAAGGGTGTATATGTTTATTCAAATTCAAATCCTTATATCATAGAATAACCATTCCACACCAATCAGGCTTTATTTAATATGACTTGAACTCTCTCATTCATCTTATTATAAAACACAAACTTGGTACCAATGAAATTATTTTCATTAGGTATTAGTACAAGATCAAAAGTATAGTTTTTCTCTATATTATATGATATCTAATCATTAATGTAATCCACTCAACAACCCTAACTGCTTCAGCAACTATATGAGGCTTAATATGAAAAATGAGTACAATTTATTCCCTAACTTTAGCTTTCTTTAGGTGTGGATAAGTGTATCCTTCAAGACCATAATACTTATAAAGTCAAACTATTTATTTATCATTTAATTCCTCTACCCCTAGTAATCACATCATACTTCTTCACTGGTAATATTGGAGTCAATATCAATCATGAACCACTCTACTACATTGTCCTCAAAAATCTATTTTTTATAACTATGCAATCTTCCAGGCCTAGTGGATTTATCATCAGTCTCAACATGCTCATTTTATTTTGTGATAATTTTAAATTATTTTAACTTTTAAACATCCCATCACCTTAATTTAGTTCTTGATCCAACATTTATAACCTAACCAATTTAAGAGATTCCCTAGAAAGGCGCCTACTTCCAACTTCCCTAGATTTTTGTTCTTAATTTTCAAGTAACATGGAATTCTAAAGACTTTAAAGTATATTATGATTGGTTTTTGGTACACCACAACTCATATTGAGTCTTATGAGTTTCAAGTCTTAGAAATTACATATTTTGACTTTGTATTTCCATGAAGGTAACTTTTCTCCAAAACAATTTGTGCTCACCTAGCATAGTTCGACCCTTTTTCACAATACATATATTATTATTTCATCCACACCATTCTGTTAAGGTATTTATAGTGTATTTTATAGATGTTTAATTATATGTTTTTTGAAATAGATATCAAAGGAATGTAGTGTGTATTATTTACCATTATTGGATCTAGTCTTTATTTTAAAAACATGAAGTTCCTTCTCAACACATCTTTTAAATATTTTGATCATTTGGGTAGATTTGGACTTGTGACTCAAAAATAAAATATTTCACATCTAGGTGAAATCATCTATGAATCTAATGAAATAAATATCACCATTAGTTGAGTAATTCCTAATGGGCCCGCATACATCTATGTGTGTTAGTTCTAGTGACTTGGTGTATTGTTTGTCCTTATCCTTAGGTGTTTTTTGAGTCATATTCCCCATCTAAAATGTCTCACATAAACTTATCATTTTCTTTGGAGTCTAGGAAGGACTATCACTACATTGTATTTAGATATATTTATCATGTTTCCTTGATCAATATGACCAAGTATGCTATTTTATAGATCATTTTCATTTTTCACTTATGTAACATGGGTTAGATAAGTCAGTAATTTGATTTTTTTTTCACTTTTTCTTTCACCACCTCTAATAATTCTTCAATATTTAGATTTTTTTTATAACACATGAATCCTTTTGAAAGAAAAATTAATTTTCCTTATCAAAAATATTTCTAACACTATGAAAATTTTGTTTCAAAACTTATACAAACAATATATATTTGCACTTGAGTCCTTTAGACTCAATATTTATGGTTACTATAACGTCCCAACCTAGCTTACCATCGAACTCGTAGCTAGACCGGTCACCACATCACCTCAAGTGCGCTTCCCCATACCCTAGAGGAAGCCGACTAGCAGTGAGGGTATATGGATAGTCAGTGGGGAGACTATACCCTCATATCATAGTTTTCACAATAGTATAACAATATATATAAATAGATGACAACATAAAAAGTAGTATAAAGTAATAAATAATGCAGAGAAAGTCGATTTTAATATCAAATCAATAGAGAAAATGAAAAATGCCAATTTATATAATGTATGCACGTCATGGTGGTACATATATGAAAGTAGTAAACAAAACAAAACACTTTACATCTCAGTACAAAAATAATGAAAAGACCCAAATCCCCAAGGGAGATATCCACGAGCATCTCGAGACCCCATTTGGCCCTTTGATACTAACTCAAAGGAACAAGAAAACATCAACAAGAAATGTCAAAGGTCCTGTAAACAAGTAGAGTCTACTCGGGTACTCCAATGTAATGGAAGTCCAAATAGGTTGTGAGATATAAATCTTAGTATGTCGGGACCACTGGTGTCTATCTCAATCTTGATAGTGAAATAAAATTAAATGGATTGAGAGTATATTGAAGCAATAAAAGAATTGAATAAATAACCAACAACCCATACATGTTCCAGAGGGACACCTAGTGTAAATACCTACTTTGACTCATAGCCAGAATAAGAGTATGAACAAGGACAATATATATATATATATAAATAATCTATAATGAACTATTTATCTCATTATTTAATATTATTTGTTTAACCATACAAAATAATTAGCATGTTACCATTCTTATATTTCACCCATTTTAATGATGTTATCCTTCTATACTCACGCACCCATTAATGTCCATGTTACCATTCCATACCAAACACCCATGAATTTCCATGTGACCATTCTATACTCACACACCATGATTGTCAATGTTACCATTCCATACTCAGGCACCCATTAATGTCGATGTTACCATTCTATACTCACGCACCACGAATTCCCATGTGACCATCCCATACTCACACACCCATGAATGTCTATGTTACCATTCCATACTCACGCACCATGAATATCCATGTCACCATTCCATACTCACGCACCCATTAATGTCCATGTTACCATTCTATATTCACGCGTCATGAATGTCCATGTTACCATTCCATATTCACACACCCATGAATATCCATGTTACCATTTCATACTCACGCACCATGAATGTCCATGTTACAATTCTATCACACAAAATTAATTCCTCAATTAATTATTTATCATCAACCCATTACCAATTAAAAAATTAGTTAGAAGCCTCAAATCCATTATTTAACTCAACAAAAAACTAAGTACACAAAACCCATTACTTAAATAATCTATTAATCAATCAAAAATACAATTCACATCTCATAATTAATTTTCCATAATTAATTATCTCATTCAAAATATCATCTTTCCATAATTAATTTCCATAATTAATTATCCAAATCATTACTACAAAATCACTTAATTAATCCACCATTAATTATCTCAATTTAGCCAAAACAAAATTTCACAATTAATTCCCCGATTAATTATCCTAATTAGCCAAAACAAAATATCACAATTAATCCCCTGATTAATTATCTCAATTAGCCAATTCAATATATCATAATTAACCCCCTGATTAAATATTTATATTCTAAACTCAAAGCACATAATTAATTCTCAAATTAAATATCTCATTATATCCCACTCAAAAACTCATAATTAATCCTACGATTAATTATCACAATTTCAATTCTCATGGAACATAATTAATTAATCAGTTAATTATCTAAACTTAGCCAAATCAATACTATCTAGAACCACTTAATCCAAGTGTGTCAATGTATAAAGGAAGAAATACATCTCCTAATTAAACAAACTATATTGAAACAAAATAAACAGATTTCTCTAACTAGGAAAGCATAACAAAACACATGATAATAAGCTAAAACGAACATATCATCCTAAACAGTATGATCCTATCTTGAAGGCAACACACCTCCATTGGAGGGGTTTATCACAAAAACATGAATTTATAATCTAAAAAACCATTTTATACCAATAAAAAATTCATTCAGTATTTGTTGTCAAATTCAGCATCATCAGTAATAAAACAAGTAATGTGTTTTATTAATTAAGAAAAGTTTAGGACCCTACCTCAAGGATTTGTCCGAGAAAACGCTTTCTGACACAAATAAAAATATTCTCATGCAAACTCTCTTCAATAAAAGTGTGTGAAAACATAGAATATATCACTACATCTTATAATAATAACTAGAACCCACAATTGGAGCAACAAGGACCAACACACACCCAAATAATTAACCGCAACACATATATACCATAAGCATTTAATTTAAGCGGCGAAAAACTAGTTAATGGGTATATAGCCTTACCCGAAATGATGACGGTGAAATAAATGGATCCAAACTTCTTCGTATTCAATGGAGGTCATCTAAATATGGACCAATGGGTCCCAAGACATCTTTTTCACCACTTAGAATTTGAAGAATCGATGAAACCAAATTAAACCATAATCTAGGGTTTTAGCCTAACAAAGGCTGGGTGATGGAGAGCCGAAATAGCCGATGCGAAGAATGAAACACATGGAGAAGGACTTACCTCATAGAGATGGAAAAATTCTATAAAGAGACCATCACGATCTAACGTGTAGATAGGGACTCAAAAGATGGGGGTGGCATGCTATAAGGGAGACCCGAGGAGGGGGGGGGGGCACACCTGGTCTATCCTGTGTGCCTCTCCCTCTTTTTCTCTCTCTCTCAAATAAAAGCACAACCCAAAATAGTTATAATAATTAATATAATAATAATAACACCCATATTATTATTATTATTATTATTTAATTAAAACAATTCTTTGATAAACCCAAAACACTCCATTTAACACCATCTAATTAAATTCCTTTCAACTAAAATTAATTAAATAAAATCTCCAGATCAAAATAATTTATTTAAAAACTCTCAATATAATTTAATTAAATTAATACCCTCATTAAATACCATTTAATTAAATTCTATCCAATACAATTTAATTAAATGAATTACCCAGTCTCCATCACATCCTAATTTAATTAAATTCTCTTAACTTTAATTTAACAAATTAAAACCCCCATTTGACTTCATTTAATTAAATTTATTTCAACTAAATTTATTTAAATAAATTCTCTAATTAATCAAAATTTAATTAAATCCTCTCAGCTTTAATTTAATTAAATAAAACCCACGTTTCACTTTATTTAATTATATTATTTTTAACTAAATTTAATTAAACAAATTCTCCAATTAATCATTATTTAATTAAATTATGTCAACATAAAATTTAATTAAAAAAATACCCCATTTCACATCAATTAATTTAATTCCCCTTAACCTAGAATTTAATTAAATAAAACCCCCCAATTCAAATTATTTAATTAAATTACTTTTAATTCTGAATTTAATTAAATAAATTAACGTAAAACATAAAACCCGTTAAGTCACACGGTTTGACTCACACATTCTGACAGACCGCACACAGATTGTGCGTCTTATACTGGACACCCATTTTAACATTCCAGACTGACCCACACAGTTTGAATAACCATCCACAGCCTGTGCTTACACCTCTTCCCGGCCCGGTGCTCCCAAAAACCATCCAGCCATCCGAGAAACTCTCTAGCCTTTACCCAAGCCTAATATAAACACGTTTAAAATATCACAACTCACGAGGCTCTATCCCGATTCTTGGTTTTAAAACTTACCCATCCAGTGAATGAAAAAGGTAAAAAACATTCATGTTTTCACCCAGTTAAAAAACATGAGACATTACAATCTACCCACCTTAAAAACTTCTTATCCCCAAGAAGCCATATAGAACTACTAAAAGATTAACCAATGCACCAAGGTCATGAAGTCTCTTTTGTATAGTTGCGTTGCATTACAAAATTCCAAACACATAGTTATACAAGTAAAAAGAACAACATATTAAGCCTTAAGAAAACCCAAGCCAAAACTCAAAATCTATCCCAAATAATTGAAATGGTGCATGACTGAGCCCATGAAACTAGAGACAAGATCATGTCATCATCTCCTCAACCACTTTCTCATTGGTACTTTCGACCAATGGCCATAGAATTTAACGGTCCAACTCCCAAACCACAACTCTTTCTGTGAAAGACATCACCGACCCATAAAACCCACACTCACCCATAAACTAGTGACATGCCGTTAAAACAATTACAGCACCGACCACAAGTACAAAAAAGTCCTTAATTGTCCTCTGGTGACATTCCCAAGTCAATCAATCACTAGACTATTTTAAAACTATCCTGACCCTGCATGAACAAGTGCATAACCCAAAGAACCACATATCCCACATAAATCCTAGATAACAACCACTGATCAAGCCCAACAACTTTTAGAACTTTAGCACAATGTAATACTGATGCTATATTAGTGTCTCCAGTACGAGGTCAAGATAGGGGACATGATCATCTCATATGGAGGAGCGCACTAAGATTAAACCAAGGTAACCAAAAGAAGTTCAGTCAAATTATTATCAGTCCACTCCTTTCAAAAAGCTTGGATTCATCTACTGACATGCCATCTACCAAACCTCAAGGCCTATATCTCCCAAGGAATCCATGTTCTTTCTAGTATTACCACTAAAACTATTCAAAAAACTAATGGAGATTTCAAAGGTTTAAACACCCAACTAACCTCATTGAAGTCATGTTGCCAGGAATGCACTGACATGTATACCAGAACTGATGTGACACTACCCACCTTAGGAGTGTCCTTGTTATTGAAAGAAAAGGCCAGTCACTCATAAGATCACTAGTTCATAAACACATTTAATGCATGTGTGACATTCCACGAACCACGATTACCACATCAACATCTCGCATGCAAAAAAAAATTTAAATCGACTAGCGTGTCATAACACTCAATACCAAAAATGTCATCCAGAGTAGTTAGATGAGCTTACCTTAATGCCCCAATCACTTTACTGCAATGTTAACTTGATAACATCCTCAACATCACAAGCTTCCATGATCACACTAAAACCAACCAATTAACTACATCACTAAACACTCAATAGTATTGTGTATGCAAACACATACTAACCTAAGTTCATAAAAACCAACAACACATCATCTCAAAAAAATATAACTCAAATAATGACATACCGAGTCATCTAACCTTCTAAACCAAGAATTCCTCAATACTTATTCCCATAAAAAGAGTCAAAGTACCATTACCACCCATCCAAACAATGGTGTATTTTAATAACCAAAATTCCTTCTAGAGACAACAACACCCAAATAGAACCAACGTCAAAAATCTCATAGTGGAAACAAGAAATCTCAAGCTCCAAGGGTGCTACATACCACGGGCTAGTCCCTTATGAAGAATACCCGTCAACCCTATCTCTTAGTCACACAAAAATAATTTCACTAGGCTCAAAAGATCCCCCTTTTTATCTATTTCATAAATTCATTTCAACCTCTAAACATTTGAAAGAATTTTAACAAACCCACAAGTACTATTTCACAACAAGGGACTTTTTTTTCAATTAAAGCCCCATGGAAAAAATAGGAAAGTTATATAAAACTTACTCTTTAACATTTAAAATTTAACATCATTTCATTTTAAACAAGAAATTTAGCGACTAAATTCCTTTTAACTAAAAAGGTGACATCATAGGGTCATATTAATTTATTCTGATTTTATTAAAAAGAAACCTCACAAGTGATATGAGTGGAAATCTACTAATCCATAAAGTCCCCATACACTTTACATGTAAAATTTGGACCCCATTTAACCAAATAAAATTCCATTTAACATTTTAACTTTAGTAGATACTTTTTCAGTTATTTGAATACCTGAGTTACCATTTTTTCTTATACTATTATTTACACATCATAAAATATCTAGTATGTTATCATAAACAGTAACATAGAAACATGATCTAACACAGAAGCATGGCATAAAAAAATATGCTAAAAGCATAAGAAAAATGGAATATAAACACCCAAGAATGTTAAATATATAATTTAAACATGATATGTAATGAGGCATGCTAAATCAGATCAAATCAGAGAATTCCACCCAAGGAACACAATCAAAATTAGCAGAAATACTACTAATGAAACTACATGGCATGTTACATGCATGGCATGTGAATCTATAAGTTCCTAAGATGATGCTTGTATGCAACTTCCTTTCCATATCGGAACAATGAAAACTTTCAAAAATTTAAAAAATAAATAAGAAGTGGAAAATACACTAGTCACTCAAGGTGAAATTATATCAACTATTACCATAAATAATATAAACATCATTTTAATCCCTGGCCACCTGATCATTTCTCATACATGGGATGATCAGTCCCAAGCATGACTATTAATAGAGCACCAAAACTTTCCTTTTCTCCTATATAACAACCCAAAACAGAAATACAAATGAAAAAGAAAGAACACATGTCCTCTGATACAACTTTGTAACATCCCAACCCAGCTTTCCATCGAACCGGTAGTCAGACCGATCACCACATGACCTAAAGTGCACTTCCCCATAGGCCATAGTCTACCAACTTGTAGTGAGGTTATTAGGATAGTCAATGGGGAGACTATACCCTCACATCAGTGTTTTCACAGCAGTATAACAATATATATGAATATATGACAACAATAGAAACAGTATAAAGCATTAAATAATGTAGAGAAAGTAAAATGTAATATCAAATCAATAAATAAAATGGAAAATTATAGTTTATATAATGTATGCACGTCAGGGTGGTACATATCAGAATGAATTAAACAAAACATCATGCCTTACATCTCAGTACAGAAATAATGAAAATACCCAAATCCCCAAGGGCGGTCTCCATGAGCATCCCAAGCTCCCGCTCGGTCCTTTGCTCCTAATTCCCAGGAACAAGTAAACAACAAAAAGCAAGGTCTAAGTTCATGTAAACAAGTAGAGTCTACCCAGGTACCCTAGTGTAATGGTTTTCTGAATTGGTGTTGAGATATTAATATTAGTAGGCCAAGAACCTTAGTGTCTAGCTCAATCTGGACTATGCAATAAAATTAAATAGTGTGCATGTATATCAAAGTAGTAAAAAAATTGAATAAATAACCAACAACCTGTACATGTTCCAAAGGGACACCTGATGGCGATACCTCTGTTAAAACGTAGCCAGAATAAGACTCTAAATAGGGAATATATATATAAATAATGTATAAGGAACTGTTTATCACAATATCTAATATTCTTTGTTTAACCAAAAAACAGAAAGAGCATGCTACCATTCTTATATTTCACCCATTTGAATGATGTTATCCTTCTATACTCATGCACTATGAATTTCCCTATTACCATTCCATACTCATGTAACCATGATTGTCTATGTTACCATTCTATACTCACGCACCATGAATGTCCATGTTACCATTCTCTACTCACACAACCATGAAAGTCCATGTAACCATTCCATACTCATGCACCATGAATGTCTATGTTACAATTCCATAATCACCCACACATTAATATACATGTTACCATTCTGTACTCATTCCCCATGAATTTCCATGTTACCATTCTATACTCACACACCCATTAATTTCCATGTTACCATTCCATACTCACACACCACAAATTTCCATGTCACAATTCGGTCAGAAAAAATTAATTCCTCAATTAATTATTCATCATAAACCCATTAATAATTCAAAAATTAGTTGAACTCATAAAATCCATTAGTTTACTAAAAAAATAACTAAGTACACAAAACCCATTAATTAAACAATCAATTAATTAATCAAAAACACAATTCAAATATCATAATTAAATTTCTATAAGTAATTATCTCATTAACAATCTCATATTTCCATAATTAATTTCCACAATTAATTATCCAAATAATTAATGAAAAATCACATAATTAATTCACCATTAATTATCCCAATTTATCAAAAAAACATATCAAAATTAATTCACCGATTAATTGTCTCAATTAGACCAAAAAACATATCAAAATTAATTCCCTGCTTAATCATCTTAATTATCCAATTCAATATCTCATAATTAATCCCTGATTAATTATCTATATTCAAAACACAAAGCACATAATTAATTAACAATTTAAATATATTAGAATATCCCACTCAAAAACTTATAATTAATCATCCAATTAATTATCTCAATTTTAATTCTCAAGGCACATAATTAATTCACAAGTTAATTTTCTCAACTTAGACAAATCAATACTCTCAAGAACCACTTAACCCAAGTGTGTCAACATATAAAGGTGGAAATACATCTCATAATTAAGAAAAACAATTTCTATAAATTAAACAGCTTCCTCTAACTAGGAAAGCATAGAAAAACACAAAACAACAAGCTAAAATAAACATATCAGTCTAAATAGTATGATCTTATCTTGAAGGAAGCACACCTCCGTTGGAGGGGTTTTATTAAAAAACATGATTTTTCAATCCAACAAATCATTTTATACCAATAAACAATTCATTCAGAATTTTCAGTCAAATTCATCATCATCAGTAATTAAACAACTACCATGTTTTATTAATTAAGAAAAGTTGAGGACCCTACCTCAAGGATTCGGCCGAACGAATGCTTTCTAACAAAAACTGCAATCTTCTCACACACACACTCTTAAAAAAATGTGTGTGCGCACTTGAAATATATCACCACACCATATAACAATACCAATACCCACAATTAGTGCGGTTAGGACCAACACATACCCAAATAATTAACCACAACACATATATACCACAAGAATCTAATTCAGGGGGTGCAAAACCAATTAACAGTTATACAGCCTTACCAAAAATGATGGCGGTGAACCAAATCGATCCAAACCGCTTGACCTTCAGTGGAGTCTGTTGAAATACAGAACAACGGGTCCTGATACATCTTCCACACCACCTAGAATTGGAAGAATCAAAGAAACCAAATTAAACCCTAATCTAGGTTTTCAGCCTAACAGAGACTCGGTGGTGTAGAGCCCAAATAGCCTATGTGAAGAATAAAATGCATGGAGAAGGACTGAACTCGCCTAGATGGACAAATACTATAAAGGGACCACCATGATCCGATGGACAAAGAAGGAGCCGAGAGATGGGGGTGGAATTCTACAAGGGAGACCTAGGGGGGGTGTCGCACCTGGCCTGTCCTGTGCGTCTCTCCCTCCTTTTCACTCTCACTCAAATAAAATATCAACCCTAAAATAATTATAATAATTAATATAATATTAATAATAATTATTATTATAATTATAATAACACCAATCTTATTATTATTATTATTTAATTGAAACACTTCTTTAATAAATTACAAACTCCCCATTTAACACCATCTAATTAAATTCCTTTCAACTGAAATTAAATAAATAAAATATCCAACTCAACCCCATTTAATTAATAGTTTTAAACATAAATTAATTAAATTAATTCCCCCATTAAACACCATTAAATAAAATTCACTCCAACACAATTTAATTAAATGAATTCTAAATTCTCCATCTCACCCTCAATTAATTAAATTCTCTAAGATTTAATTTAATTAAATAAAAACACCATTTAAATTTATTTTATTAAAATTTTTTCAACTAAATCTAATTAAATAAATTCTCCAATTCATCATTATTTAATTAAATTCTCTCAGCTTTAATTTAAATAAATAAAACCCCTATTTATCATTATTTAATTAAATTATTTTCAACTAAATTTAATTAAATAAATTATCCAATTCATCATCATTTAATTAAATTATATAAACCATAATTTAATTAAATAAATCTCTTCTTTCACATAAATAAATTACATTCCACTTAACTATGAATTATGTAACACCCTGAGCTTCCACGATACGCTTCTCTTTCAATAATGCAATAGCTTGCATTGTATGCAAGTTCGAGATTCTAACACACCGCGACCAATCAAAATAGCCATTATGAATAGTAATACCCACTTTTTCAAATTATAAAAATTTTATATTTCAAAATGGACTTCATTTTTGTATTTGTAATATCGAAATTATCCTAAGTTTAATTTTTTGTAATTTTCTGAGAACTTACAATTTTTTATGAATAATGAAAAATACTTAAAACAACTTTTTTAATCAAAATAATTTATAGTGATAAATTATACTATTTAGTGGTTTTAAAGTATATTTATAATATATTTTTACCATTTTATCCAATGGTGTTCATTATAATTAATTTCACTTTGAATTTGGACATAAACAATTGTCAATCTTTTGATATATATTGTTTCTTAAAAACACGCTATTTATTGTGACATCGGGAATTAGTTATAAAATTAATTAATGCAACTTATATGTTTGGAATTTTGTAAAATAGAAATCATTTTTGAATTCGGAATATCAATTATAGCTTAGGGTGAAATTTTGGCATTGTTCTGAAAAACTTCAATTTTTGATGAATAGTGAAACCACTAAGTGGTAGTTAAAAAACTGCTTTTTCATTTAAATGAAACATTACCACTTCTGTGATTTTATTTTCAAAAATCCGACATACATGATTGTCATTATGAATTAAAATGTGGTTCAATGGGATTAAAATATTTTTTTGGTGAATAATAACTTTTAAGTTTAATTAATCGCGATTAAAGGCAATTAGTGAAATTTAAGGTAAAAATGGTATTATAAAAATACTAAAATACCCTTACACTTGTCCTAACCCTATTGGATGAGTCATGGACGACCAAGAAAATCCATGGGTCAACTTGGGGACCCCATAGAGCCACTTTGGTAGGAAAATGACATTAAAAACTTTTTATTTAATGTTAATATAAAAATGTCACAAACATGAGTTGTTTTACTAATACAATTTTTAAATGGGGTGATACAAGTCATATTTTTGACTATAAGTATTAATTTTAAATATAAAACGATTTCCTACAACATGATATTTTTTTTATAATTTTTATACATTAAATAAATTAAATTATTTATGACCCCATGATGATGCAGCGATTACCTCATTAATTAACGATTTTAATAAAATGGAAGGATAATGTAAAATATAAGAATTAAACTAGTCCAAATCCTATTGTATGAGTAGATTTAGAACCCTTATCACCTTATCCTAGAAATATATAAGTGTGGGACCTTTAAAATCCGAAACTCATTATATAATAATGTAACATTTCATTACTTTCCAAGAGTATCCCTCCTCTCCTCTTATAAAAGGCCTCCACCACTACCACCTTACTCACACCTTCAAAGCCTTTTGGATCAGCCAACCTCTGCCCAAATACTCTATCAACTTCCCTATCTTACTCCTATAAGCCTCACTTTGGGCAGAATTCTTCCCAAGGAAGCCTTTGCCTCAAATCAAAAAAGAGTTACCCGATTTTAAGGTAATGTCTTCCCTTATGTTATTTTGTTTTATTTTGCTTCTCCAACCCCTTAAACTCTTTTTATTAAATTATTTTGTAACAAAAAACATATCTTCAATATACTAGGATGTTTTTATGAGAAGGATTTGATTTACACTTACACACACTTTCGTCTAATGGTTAAAGAACATACTGTTTCTGTGGTTGGCGAATTTCTGCCTCACGAAACGATGATTGTTCAACACTCATATAACACCTTCAAAGGTGTCCATTAATATGTAACTATATTTATATATGATATATAATATTTTTATGTTTTACTTAAACTTCTTTATTTTTCATTTATGGAACACCTTTATGATTTCCATTATGGGTAAACGCGATAATTTCTTTTTAGGAAGTGCGGACTACCGCCCCCTCAAAGTGATTTGAATCGTTAATGCCATATTCGGGATGTATAAAGGATGGAGTAAATGGTATTATACATTATATTATACTGTAATTATTGTATAACTTTATATAATTATAATTTCATTCCATTAAATGTGAAATAGAAATGAAAGTAGCGTTCATGCGTACGTACGGCTTACCGTCTCCATGAACGGTGCATTTCATTTCTTACCTCTAAATGTTACATAATATTATGAATGAATGTATATACTGGATATATATTATATATATTATATCTACATCATGAATATAATTCTGGATATAATGGATATTTTACCACATGAACAAATTGTAATTATAAGAAGTTTATTGTTGATTCAAGTACCAAAGATCGACAAAACGACCGTTATTAATTTAAATGACTACATAATTTTCGTAAAATTGTAATAAGTGATATAAAATGGATAATGAACATGAAAAAGGTTCTTAAGCAAGTATATATTAACTCTAGTTTATTATTAAGGAGGTTAAATAGCGGTCGAGTCAAGTCGGACACGAGGTAAGGGAATTTCTTAACCCAATTTCCATTCTTTGGGTTAATCTCCTACTTTCAAATTATGTCATGATATTATTATGTCCTATATTGTATTTGTACATTACTTATGTGTAATTATAGTAAATACACATAATAGATCTATTTTATTTAAAAAATTATTTTTGTAAGGGCTTCGTCTCAATCTCCTTTCATTGAGGCATATTTGGTTTTATACACAACTTTCATTTATACGGTGTATAAACCCCTTTGACTTTTACTTTTATTCAAAAGGAATATTTTTATATGAAGTGTTTTTACTAAACAAAAAAGGATTTTTTTTTTCTTACAGATGCGGTGACAAAGATTTCTCCGCCGCCGTGACTATTATTTGAGTTTCGCCTTCCTCTATAAGCCATAACTTTTTTTTAAAAGAAAAATAAATACCATGTTTTACTTTTCTTTTATTTTGGTATTTAAAATGGTTTTGATGTTGTTTTTATTATATCAATGTGTTGTATTGATATCTCGTTATTGAAGTGTGGAAATATTATGTTTCCTTTATGCATGTTTTATGTGATACAATTATGTTATGGTTTATGATATGTTTAAACCTGTTCATATGAGGAATGCATTGGACTTAATAAGTGATGGGTGGAACCCGCTATAGCTCCTCGATGCATCGGCAGGTCTCATGAGACAAACTAGTGTCTTGACACGAGGCCTTGACAAAATCATATTTGTGGTCTTGGCACGAGGCCTTGGCTACGTGGTTATGATATTCTAACATTATGTATTCCATCATTATGAAAGTGGTTATTGATATTGCATGTGATTATTTGACTAATAGAATATCCATGTGAATAAGTAAATGGAATTATCTCATTTTACTTTGGCTATATTATGTTGAAGTTCAAGTTTAAAAGGATTTTGTTTTAGTCATACATTGCCTTAAATGTTTATGTTTATTTATGAAAGCTTCCGATATATTGTTATCCTTACTGAGCATCTAAGCTCATCCCTTTAAATGTTTTATTTTTCCCAGGATGTGAAGAAATATTTTATGACTGACCTACAGGGATAGTCTAAATGGGATAGAAGTGTGGACTATGGAGACTATGATATTGTGATTTTTCACTTTATGATGTAATGTAACATTTATGAATGTATCTAGTGTTTCCAAGGCTACTAAACTAATCGGTCTTTTGAGACTTGATCTTTTGTGATCATGCCAATGTTACACAATAATGCACCGACTCAGGGTAACTAGGGTTGGGGAATTACAAATTAGTTAAATAAAACTCCTAATTCACATCATTTAATTAAATTTCTTTCAATCCTAAATTTAATTAAATAAATTAACCCGAAACATAAAATTGGGTTAGCCACACGGTTTGACTCCCATGTTCTGATAGACAATGCGCATACCATGCGTATGCTACTTGAAACCTATTTTAACATGTAAAACTGACCCAGACAGTTTGACTAACTGTCTCCAGCCTGTGCATACACCTTTGTCGGACCTGGTGCTCCCAAAACCCATCCATCCATCCAGAAAACTCCTTGAGCCTTTACCAAAACCAAATAAAAACACTTTTAAAAGATCCCAACTCGCAAAACTCCATCCTGATGATTGCTTTTAAAACTGAACCATATAGTAAATTAAAAAGTTAAAAAACATTCGCGTTTTATCCGAGTAAAAAACACAAGACTTTACAGTTACGATAACTTTAATATTCAAGGAGTGTTCATTTCAAGATGTAATTTACCCTTTTTCATGTTTCAAAATTTCTTCTTTAATTTTAGTGTCTCCAGTCATATACAAAGAGCACCCATTGTCAAGTATCCAAGGATTTACTTTCTTGATTTCCTTCAAGGACACTTCTGAAAAGCGTGACTTCCCATCTTGATTTTTCTTTTTAACTACATTACCTTTTTTTACTACGAAATAAATATAGGTATATTTTTTTATAAATTTTTAGAATAATGTATAAGTTTATCAAATCTTACACACATTTCTTTCAAACAATCAAAGTTGTTCTATTTAGAAAGTTTTGAGGGGACTTTGTTCATTATTTTTCTTGTATTGAATTACTTATTTTCATCTCAGAACTAATCCCCATTTATTCATGTTATCTTCTATATAGATACATGTCATGCTTATATTTATAGGTCTTGTGACCATAAATTCTATATCACCATCCATGGATACCAAATCTAAATCTTCTATTGTAACCATAGGAATTATTTGAAAACTAAAGTTTACAATTTTTTTCCTTCCAATATATCCACTAAAATTTATGATTTTTCAAGAGGATTTTTTATCTATATTATCCTATATTCTAAAGACTTAGAATATTATTTTTCATCATATTTTCAATTGCAAAATTTCTCCTATTTCTAATTGAAACCTACATTTTTATGTAAATAAGATTGACCTTTTAAAGTGGTTTTATTCTCATGTTTAACCTGAAACGATGTACTAGCATTCTCAGCTACTATATGTTTCTCATCCTTATCATCAACTAATCCCTTGAAGTCCTCTTGTATTTTTTTATCTCCATTTTAGTTGAAAGATAAATTTATTACCTCATTATTAGTTTTTATTTCCTAGAATCCATTTTAGCTTCCATATAATTTGTTATCTTTTCATATCAACATCTTTTAACGTTGATTTATTAAGTTCCTTAATAAGTTCGATTTCATTATTTAGAAACTCTTCATCTGATTCAGCCTTATCTACATCATATTTATTCATATCTTTAAGTTCCCTCTTTACCTATTTTTTTCTTACATTGATCTTCTTACATATACATGAGTATGTATTCCATATAAGTTTCTTAACAACTTTACTCTTCACTCCTAGGGGGGGTTCCTTATCTCCATGTTTGATAAAGTTTGTAACTTTCCATTCTATTCATCCTTGGATTGACTATAGGAGGATTTATCTTCATCATATTCTTCACTCATTAGGGTTTTCCCTCTTATTCTCAGTGAATTTTTCTTGAACCCGCCCTATTTTTTTTGATCTTAGTGTTATTCCACCACATCTTATTTTGGGAATTTTCATCATTTTCATCTTCCTTATATCCAATAATATTTTTCACTGCATTGTTTAAAAAAAGTGTCCAATTCCTCTATAACTAAATCATTTCAAGTAATTCTTACCGTTGTATTTACCTTTACCTTTTATAACTTTTTTGGAATTAAGAGACATGATCACATTCAATATTCATCTATATAATCATAATATGATTCACTATATAGTGTATGATATTCTTCTTTCAGCTTTAACATTTACATGGATTCAAAATCCATGTAATCTTTAATTTTCTTCCTAAAAGTGGGTATCTTTCTCATTTCATAGGTATTGAGGATATTATGAATCTCATTAAGATAGAGATACCCCCGATATTATAAATTATTAAATTTAGGATGAAATATATCTCGAAAAGTTCTCTTGAGTTCCTTTTCCATGTCATCATCATCTATATTCTCACTAAAACCTCAGATATTACTCACTATTTCATTAACTATGGTGAGACAATGGTTATTGGATTCCTACGCATCCATCCTTATATCTTTAAACTTTCTTTCCTTAGATTTGTAGCTTTTCCTCTTTGAATTTAACATTCTATTCAAATCTTCTTTCATTCTTATACCATACTTCCTTGGTTTTTTATAAACCCATCACCTTGGTGAACACTTTCTTAGAAAGGGACATATGAATAAAATTTATTATTTTTCCATAAACCTTAATATTTTTCTTTTTAGTGAAGTTCATAAGGTCACCTCTTTCAATAGGTGGAAAACATATTGTAGCCGTATCAAGAAAATCATTCCCAAGTGACAAAAATTGATGAAGCATCCTATTTTTCCAGCCCTAATTTTTTACCTAAATCATTAGAACACTAAAAATATTTACATAGGTGATGTTATCCATCATCAAACTCAAAGAGATGTTTCTGATAGATGAATCCTTATTCTGAGATCACGTGTTTGAGGGGAGGGGTGAATCAATATAGATTGTTATTTTATACTATTTATTTATGTTCTTAAAATAAACCTATTAATATACTTATAAAATGAATATGTTATAGAAAAAAATCCACTCAACCATTCATTATTATGTAATAAATAAATATAATAATGCAGATAATAAATTTTAAAATGTTTGGGTGTGATCTTACTCCTTGTTGCAACCAGATTTGTCATGGATACAAAATATTCACTACAAGTCATTCACTAACTTATAATTGGTACGAAGGAATTTCCATTATCTTACAATATCATAGTATCCCACTACTACCAATAGAAAACATATTTCTTATTATACATATTATCCCAATAATGAAAATGAGTTGAAATAGATGAGATAAATCTCTTGAATCTTTAGGGTTCTTTGGAAATAGTTGATATTCTCCACTGGCCTTCAGAATATTTTAGATAACACTCTTACATACTACAATATATAATATAAATATTC
Organism: Viscum album; assembly: GCA_963277665.1. Taxonomy (NCBI): domain Eukaryota; kingdom Viridiplantae; phylum Streptophyta; class Magnoliopsida; order Santalales; family Viscaceae; genus Viscum; species Viscum album. Next base: position 1,648,566,227 of record OY728143.1, on the reverse strand, counting down.
TTCTAAAATCATAATCTAAACTCTCATTTAAAAAATATTTTTTTCATATATATGTATATCCTAAAAATTGTACTACACTCTAGACTTAAAACTTCTGGATACCTTCTCACCCTTTTAATGAATGTGATTTTATTTTTTCATTATCCAACATATCTCAATCTTATCAAAATAATTATTTGAAAAATTAATTATTTAAATAATATTAAATAGATTCAATAAAATTTAGTATCCATAAAAGGAAAATAAAATAAGACTTTTAGGGTGTAAAACAAAATAAATCATTATAGAATCCCCATTTTTGGTTTCTCGGTACTTACATTATATTACCGATAAAGGAACACACATAGAGATTTTTTCCTGTTAATTTTTCTTAGATGATAGAAAATGAATTACATAAAAACATTTTATGAAGAAAATTTTCTTTAATTATCAATAAATACTCTCAGACAAACTCATCTTCTTTAGTTTTTACTTCTTTGACTCAATTGGATTAGTTTTATACTCTATGATCTTTGATATGCTTGTGACATGATAGAGATATCATATAAATTTATCTCATTAGATCATATTAAAATAAGTACTGAATCCTCAACCAAACATATATTGTATCACTATATTATTAGAATATGATTTATGAATTGAAGATTAACACAATATCATAACAATCCAATTCTATATTTAATTATCAAATATTCTTCAACAATAGACTGATTTTCATTTTAAATTGGTTGATTTTATATCATATCTTGTTCTTCATAATATGTGTAACATGGATTATTTATATATATTAAATCACAATGGATTTGTGATGTTTTAATCATTGAGGAAAACTTTGGAATCATTGTGTTTAACTTGATAATAAAATTGGATTTGTGGAAACTCAATATTTCACCCAGTAGAAACCTAAAATTTCCATATTTCATAAAGAATAACACTAAGGATTCAAATTATTATGACCAATAAATACTTAATATCATCCCTTAAATGGTTTATTATAACATTTAAATCCTTACATTTATTATTTATGATCAATCTAAGACTGTAGATAAAGACTTATACTCACAAGTAAAATCCTTATAATAAGTTCCAAAGAATTAGACTCACAGACTTAAATCCTTATGGTCAATAATAAAGTCTTTAATTTAGAGATAAAATCCTTATGATCATTTATGGAATCTTTTTTCTCATTACTTAGTAAAATTTATTAGACATTACAAAATTTCTAGATTCAAAAAATGGATTTATGACTTCTCCAAACCATATTGAGTCATCTCACAAACAGTTCATCTAACCTCATCAACTATTGTAAAGAAATTAAAACCTTCAATAACTTAATCAAAATATTTAATTCCAATTAATGGATCAATAATATCACATACCATTACTTTTTTCTAACCTAGAGTCATAGGATGATGATGTACAATAATCAACCAAAATATGTATTATTCCATATGATATAATATATACTTGGGGATATCCAAAATACAAATCATAGTATATGGTTGGGTTCAAATTAGGAGGTGGAGCATCTAGGCAGGCATGATATAAAATCTTTTAATTTATAATAATTTCTTTAAACATAGCCTCTACAACTGATTTAATTTTATCACCCATTGATTGTCTCAGGTCTTACACATCACCCTTAAAAGAAGTCATTTCTACATCCTTCTATGTTTTACTAGGATGAAAAAAAACTTTCCAAATACTAACACCTAGCTTATATCCTCTTATGTTGTTGGTGTGTTCTTGATTTTTTAATGAAGTAGCCATAATGTGCATCCTACCCACAGGGATAAAAGTCCCTTGCATCAATTTCTTTTGAAGGCTATCTTGGAATGATATATTAAAATTCTATGTTAGTTAAATTAATTTTAGAAATACTAATATTCAATAAAAATAAATATTAATTTATTATAATTCTTAAGTAATTTATTTAGATAGATATGAAATAAAATTTACTTTTTTTTTCATTCTCCCCCTTTTCTATTTTTCACGAGTGGGGGGTGGGTGAAGGAGGCCTGAAATAGACATCTTCTGAGTTGGTATTGGATTAAGTTGTTAATGTATCAAAATTTTCTATAATCATTTTATCCTCTGGTAAATAACACCCTGTATAAGATAAAGTGCAAGTATATACATTCTACAAATACAAATATTAGTGATATCTCTTGGAGGGTAGTTACGTAAAAATAAATGAATAATTCATCAGGTAATATACAAAATATTTTACAAATTGAATTTATATAAAATAATTCTTATAACTGAAATGATTCATCATGTATGTTGAAGATAAATTAAGTCCACTTATCTATATATAAGAAAACATACTTTAGGAATGGAGTTTCATTATATAACTTCTAAAAAACATAATTTTATATCAATTTTGTTATAAAATCTCTCTGTGTAACTTCCAAAAAATATAAACATGTTTTCCTAATTTCGTTTACTGTCAGAAAGTTATATGTCATTTATAATTTAATATATTCAATATTGGTCATATAAAATAAATAATATTTGGATAATTGGATAAAAATAAACTATTTGAGATATTTTACCACCATGTACTCCCAAAGGTACCCATTCTCCATCCTGTCAATGGACCTACATTCAGGATTGAAAATATTAACATGAAAACAACTCTGCATGCCCCAAAACCTCTTAAACAAATTTTTATTTAGGCTAGGTGGGTTATTATTATCATAAAATTCAATATATATCCTCTAATCCCCCTGAGTAAGTGATAATTTTGGTAAAAATGAAATCTTATACCTACCAACTCCAAGAATCATCTTTTTTAGAGAATAATAAGACTTTTCCATAGGAGTCTCACAAGTAGTGCTAAAAAAAATTTTGACAAATAAATGTTTACTTTTATTAAATAATTTAATTATTGGATATTTATTAAAATGAAAATACATTAAAATACCTCAATATATGTTATTATTCATGTGTTTATGTCATTTAAATACATGGATATTACGATATTCTATGTACCTATATATTATTAGAATTAATTCTTTTTTGATGTAAAATAATAAAATTTTAATAGTAAAAAGAAAAGCATATCTTTAATGTTATCAAATATAGTTGATGTTAAGTGGATATCTAAATTCAATGAATACAAAAATATCTGAGTAAATAAATTGTCATTGAATGTTTATATTCCACAAAAAAGTAACGATGTTAGGATTCATAACCAAAACATATGTATATAAAACTAATAATTATAAATATTAATTCAAAAAATGGATGAAATGATATACATTTATAGAAATAAGTATCCTAGTTACAATTTTTTGTATGTGTAAATTTCACCAAAAAAATTATGAGTCCTGGCTTCTTTAATCAATTTTTTTTTCATAGGAACTGATATATATAATATTTAACAAAATAATCAAATAAATTATCAATATATATATATATTTATATATTAGATTCGTTATAAATATAGTTTTTATAAAAATAATTTAAAAAATAGAAAATATACATTTATTAAATCATTAAGAGAGTAAAAAAGTCTTTTACCATATCCCTACAACATGATCATTTTTCTAAGCATGGACTATGTCTACATTGTATTTATTATTACCATATGTAATCATATAATAGATGATGAAACCTCACACAATTATAAAACATTATCATCATCCTTATCACCTAAATGAATTCTATTCCCTCAGAAAATGATGGACCACCGATCATTCGATGGGTCTGTAGCGTAACATATATTCTTTATATATGTTTCCATGATAAATTGTTTTTATTTCTAACTAAATATTTTCAAATTAAAAAGTGTAAATCTATTATCATTATGTTTCACAAAACAATTAGTATCATTCCAGTTATAGTTAAAAAATTGTACTGAAAATTTAGCACAATAAATTTCCCATATATCCTCAATATCACCAAAATATATTGTTTATGCATAAACTGGGGTTTTATTTTTTTCACTAAAAATTTAGTGCTTCAACGATGATCATTCATCAAACACGTTTCATTTTTTTCAATCTAATAACTTGTGATGATATATATAGTCGAACCTCATTAGTGTTGTTCAAAATGTACAAATGTTTCTACATCACTTCAATACATGGAATTAACTTTTCTTTTAAGTCACATATCCCATTAACATCACTATTAGCTATCAAATAATGAGATATAGGGAGAAAAATGTGATCAAATACATATAAATAATTAGTACAAAACTCAATTACTTCTTCTCATATATATTTTTGAACAATATAGGCCTCTAGTCAATATAAAACTTTAACGTACCCCTTCAAAGTTTTTATATATCTTACAAAAGGAAAAATCCAATGTAAATAAGTTTTCAAACATTTTACTATATCTTGCACCAAATACATCACCAGATAAACCATTATATAAAACAATGTATTGGAAAATACATTTCATACTGACAAAGTTTGAGGGAAACTTTATTCTATAACAAATCGAAAAGACTTGTATCCATTAAATTTCTATAAATGGATTTGAAAAATTCACATAACCTGATGATACAATTTCTGAAAGGTATCAGTAATATTACAATTAGTTCAAATGGAATTAGTTGATACATAAATTCAGGATATTCATAAGATTTTATACATATTTTTTTTAAATCCTTAAACAAAACAATATTTTTATATTTTAAGATTAGGTATTATATTCTTTAATAACTTGCATGCATATAAAATATTTTAGCTTCTCACTCTTTATTAATGTGAAAAAAGTTAGAGGTAATTATATTCGGTTTCATTTTATAGTGGGAGATAATTCTAAAGGTATTCCCATGGATATTTAGTAAAATATTACATGAAATCCAACTTTTTTTCTTTCCATTTATGTTTAAAAAAGTTTCAATAAAACTATCACATATGTTTTTCTCAACATGAATAACATCAACGTTATTTTTTTACTTCCAAAATTTACAATAAGGTTTCTCAAATAATATGATCCATTTCTACCCTATTTTTTGATGAATAGAACTTCATTTATTTAAAAATTTTAATTCTATATTCTGCATCATGTCATCACATTGTTCATATGAAAATGGTTATGGGGGGGATATTTTATACTAGAAAACTATTAAATTCCTTTATTAATATTATATATGGATTATCCATCCATAAAAATCCTCAATGACCCATACACACTATCTTTATTCCATTATAGAATTGATAATAATAATTAATTTCTTGGAAAATTGGACAATATCTTTTTCCCTTAAAACTATATCTAGACAAGATTATATATATAAGATTATTTTTTATTGTGAATAGTTAATTACATGAAAGGGAAAATATTCCTTCTTGTAGGATCAAAATTGTAAAACCTATATTCCATATAAATTTAAAATCATCAATCAATGATGATAGATAAACAGAAATATCATTCATATGATCTTTTAGTACATAAATAATCAATGTCATCATAAAAGAATTTTGTCTTCATACATATCCCTAGGGAAAAGTTGTAAGCTACCGATATAATAGAACATGAATGATGTTTCCTACTAAATATCTAATATGGATTCATTCCATATGTGAATAGTCTCATTCTAATATATTAGCTTCACTTGAAAAATTAGTATTTTTTTAAATCTCATCTATTGTGTTGAATTAAGAGGGTGATGAAACTTTCCATTAGTGATGTGATAATATATTTTCCATATTAACCTATTTGCGTCATTTGAATTTGGAAATAAATGATACAAAGGAGGAATTACTATAAGATGCCAATTTTCATTATCACTAGATTTAGTGTCCGTTCTTGAGAATTAATTAGAGTTGAAATTATCATTCCTTTTATATCATGTTGTCACAAATTTAGGTAATTGTGATAAAACATCATATTCCTTAATAGAAAGAAAATATTTGTTGTTGAAATCTTGTATCTTTTCATACTGCAATATCATTGGGAAAAATATTTTTGTTGCATCATAATTGGAATATGGAAGCATGTTTCCTTATCGAAGTATAATTTTTTAATGTTTAAGCAATTTAGTGATAATTTTTTCAATCCAACCATTAATTACTTCAACGATGAATAATTTAATAACTATTGATGACACTAAAAATTTAGTGAAACTTGAAAATAGGGGTTTCTCATTATCTGGAAAAAATCATTCAATAATTACTATTTTATCAATGGTTTCAATTAATACACCATTAATTAATTATTTGGAAAATCCCCTGTCTCATGATGAATATATTGATCAGTTTTAGATCTTGATTTTTTTATTTCACCATACCAGATCATGTGTGTTTGATTATTATTAAAACCATTGAAAATCATATAGTCTTTGATTTATCTAGAACATTACTTTCTCAAATTCAGACACTTTACTCTTTCTAAAAAATAGATCTTTATTTTCAAGATTTCCTTTTGTAAATTCCATGATATCATGAGCTCCTTTTTCATATTAATCCCTAGTTTATTATAAATTTATCCAATTATGAACCATTTATTACTTATGGTCAAATTAAATTAGGATAATATATTTAAATGTAGAAAAATTTAAACACATATATAAAAAGATAAATTCAAAACATATAAACATATAATAAAAAAATGGATTGACCATTTATTGATTACTATATAATAATAAAAGAAATTACAAAAAATAACAAAAAATACCATATAAAAAACCTATGGGTAAGGATTTATAGAAATATAAAATCATCTTCTATATAAAATATAACATTTTTTTAAAGACTAAAAAATTTGAAATTTTAACAACATGATAATTCATTCCAACATATGAAATAAAATAATATGAAGGTATACTCATAAATGTACCAAATCAATCAAAAAATGAAATTTTAACAATCTTCCATCAACTCCTTGATAGATATACCCAATTCAAAATGTTCAATTAATAATGAAAAATGAATCCATAATTTTTCATTTATAATGAAATATGACATTTTCATATGTAAACCCTTCCATTTTTTACACATTAATTCCTGATTTATTACATAAGATTACACATAATAAAACCTGAAAGATGGAGAAGTATAGTGTATTTGGGAATTAGATACATTACATAACAAATTAAAACAGAAAAAATATCATCATTATTGAAAACTTCAATAAAATGATCATACTTAAAACTTCATGGGATAACCTAAGGACATAAATAAGAAAGAGGAGAGATATAAAGCCCTGTAAGGGAAATAAACATGGCATAACATGAAGAAACTAAAACATGTTATACAATTTATATATAAATGGAGCATAAAAGGGGTGAGAATCATAAATATGAACAAAAATACATGATATTGTATGATAACATAAAGGCAACATGGGAAATGTGGAAAAATCTTAAAACACTATATCATGAACATAGGTCAAGGATAACCACCAAGAAATCATGATGGTAAAAGTCCCATAAAGGAAGCAGGATTACTCTCTCTTCCAACAAAATGTATCATGTAACTAAACATTACCCAATGCATTGGAGTGATACCTAATTTTAGGAACACCCATAACTTTGATTTCATTGTCACGCTTAAGTGTTCCACATAGAAAATACAATAAGGATTCCTTCAAGTTAATAATTTATTCCCCGATCAAGGAGAGTGAAATACAAACATTTAAACACCATTAAATAAGTATAAGGGAATAAATTTGAACACCCTTAATAGGAAATGGGTATGGGTATTAACTACACAATTTTGTGGAATTGAAAATCAAGGATAAATACTGACAACATAACAGGGGCGTATAGATGTGTATGGTGTAAGTATCCATAATACAAATACTTGGATCTAATTAATTTATAGTATAAAAATGTATATTAAAATGGATAAATACAAGATGGTGGGGGTGGGTGTGAATTATAAGTTCAAAAAATTATTTTTTTTATCCTTAATGAGAATAATTGGTTAATAGAATTAAACAAAACATATTAAAAAAACACTATTATATATTAAAATATTAATCAAAATGGGCCCTAGATTCTGATGAAAAGAATATTGTAATCAATTTGATTTGGATATGTAATCCACAGGTTTTTAAACATATATATAGATTCATAATAGAAAATGATATATCAAAGTATTTATAAAAGTACCATAATAAAAATGATTACAATAAATCATAGTAACACAATAAATGGTGATTATATATTAAAGTGTATAAAATTGTATTCAAATTAAACAAAAGAATCTTAATTGAATTTATTATGATAAATGAAATTAAAATAGAATGATTAATACACAATGTCACTTTCTGTTAATATAATGGAATATAAGACTTATAAAGAAACAAGTAATAAAATTGAATATAATTCTTTTAACCCAAAGAGAATGGTATCCAATAACGTCAAATAAAGTTCTATTGATTTAAACATTAAATAAAGTCTATCTTACCCACATTAGGGTAATCCCTCAATATGATGATTAGATATGTCTTGTTTTCACTACAAGCCCTTGATCAAGAAGGGGATCAACTCCTCTATCTTCTTATCCCTGAAAGCCCTCAACCCGATGGATCAAATTCTGTCTTTAAGATCTCACAATTCCTTGGTCAAGCTGATTGTATTCTATCATCCTAGACTTGTAAGTTATCGATCGTAATCAGAACAATCATATTCACACAAATAAAAACAAACTCTAAGATTACAAGGATAAGGAAAAAGTAGCTCACTTGTGTAAACTTCAGAGTTCTCACACACAAAAACCAATTCACTAGAGATATCGTGCATTTTTTGTCATGTCTTGCTCTGTCTCTCCCGAAAATGATTAGGTATTTATTGGAATGCATCCCAATGGTTATATATATCGTCAATGGTCCTATTTTCTCTCTAATTTTATGGAGGACCTGGACAACATGCACTTCAACAGTCATATTGTAACTAAAAGCACGTCACTATTTTGTTTAACACATATTATAACTTGATGCTCAAAATAATTTTAATAATATAGTATTTTAGTGTAAAAAGAAAAATGTTTCAATATGATAAAATAGTTATTCACATTTAGGATTAAAACATAAGTCAATTAAAAGGATTTTCATCTGATGGATTCACTAGAAGAGAGTTGTTAATATTTTCTTTATGAATTTGGATCTGATGGTATCTGTTTCAATGTCAAATCCAATTTAAACTTTTTAGTATTATTATAAGATAGAAAGTATTTATAGTGATTTGATAAGGCAAATTTTATTATAATCAGATTCATGCTCATTACGATAATTGTATAGTAAATTCTTGAATATTTCAAAAAATATTTCATGTGTGATAAAAGTATTTGTTTTCTATAAATACATTGTAAAAATAATTTGTACAAAAAATAATTAGATATTTTTCTTAAGAATGAGCATTTGGTTTCCAATATAAAAGGAATGGAGAAGTTAAAAAGGGACCTTTGACTTAACAATCTCCCCCGTTTTGGAAATCACAAACCACAGTGCTAAAATAAAAATATCTTTGAAAAATTTAGTTTCAAAATTCATTTTCCAAACAATACTATTAATAAATAAAAAATTTATACTTATCTATCTATGAGGTTATAAATGATTTTAAATATGATATTAAATATAACTAACACTCCCTTATGATAATATTCCCCTAAACATCATATTCTGTTATTTTGTAAGTTATTCTCCCACTTAGAAGGGGTTTTTCAAAAAAAATATTCCCCTATCTATAGTATTCTCCCCATTATCTAAATAATTCTCCCCCTTTTCGATTTTCAAAAAGGAATGGGAATAGTCTTTCAGGTACCTGAAAAGGTGTTAGAGAAATAGTCTATATAAAAAAACTTAAAGTAATTGATCATACAAAAGTAAAATAAATAGAATTCAACCAATAAAAATTGAAGACAATCAATCAAAATTGATTATGGATGAAAAAGTGATTCACTGATATTTTCAAAAAAAGTGACAATACATCAAGAGTTTTTTAAAAATATTTCATTTTTTATTTAGAGGCATCAATGATTTGACAATTGTTTCGAGTTTATTAAATTATTTCCTATCCTCTTCTACTTTTTCCAAAAGATCTTCTTGATACTTGTTTTTCATTTCCATATGCTGAATCCTTTCCTCTTGATTCCAAAAATTTTCATTTTTTTCTTTCTTCTATTCATTTTGAGTCTAAACCTTTTCTTCCAATTGTTTGACATGACCTTCCTAAGATTTAATTCTTTCTAAGAAATTTTCTCAATGATTCATCAAGATATAAATTCCATATTTATATACTTTGAGTCAAGAAATATCTTTAAGCATAAACTTGAGGTTTTATTATAAATATGAGATATAATTAGACATATTCTCAAAGTCAATTTTGAAATTACCAAGATACATTACCCTTTTAGAAATATCTCTTACGAGAATACTAAAAGAAACTTGTGTTTCATATATTGATTTTAAAATCATCCAAGATTCTCATCATGGATCTTAAAGTTTTCATCAACTCCTTTATTCCACCTTAGAATTTTGTTGAAACTATTTCTTCGATTTTTAGCATTTCTTTAAAAAATATGAAATATGATTCCATTTATATAATCTTGTATATCATATATTTTACTGATTCCATGTCTTTTTATTGGTTTTCAATAACCAAATAGACATTGGTTTCTAAATTTTGAAAGTATGGGATTATCTTCTCTAATATTCTTAAGTTAGGAAAGATGAAATAAATTCCTTGGGTAGTGATTATATTTTGAGATTTAAATTTTAATTGAATAAGTCTTTTGTTGTTTCAAATATCTTATTTCACCTATTTTATTTTCCTTTTCCTTGAATATGGCTTCTGAACTCTTGGATCACCACTCTTTCCAATAGAAAATTGAATTGCATCAACTTTACCCTTCTTCTTTTATTCCTCCACTCAAACCTGATTTTGATCATCCTTCATAGATGAAGAAAAACATTCTAAATTAATGATGATTTTGTTCAATTCTTACTAACTTATCAATATTATTTCTTTAAGAGGATAATATTTTTGATAATGCTTGAGAGGTTTTTAAAAAAATTATTCCAGATGAATTCTATTTTTCTTTTTTCTTTAGAGTTTGTTTTTTGTTGACTTTTATCTACCCCTTCTTAACCTTATTATTATTATTATTATTCACCTTAATCATCTTGTTTTTCTTAATATTCTTCAATTTTTCTAAATATACTTTCTTCTTAATTTTCAATCATTATCACTTCAAAAAATTTAGAATCTGATCTCAAATTAGCTTTTCCTACTGGAATTGATTGTTAAACATCAAAAATTTCTTTTCCTTTATCTTTTAAAGAGGAGGGACTAGTATAAATTATGGATATTTGTTTCAAAACAATTCCAGCATCAGTGTCGAGTAAAACAATTTTAATTGAAACAAATTATACATCATTTAACAACTTTTCAATATACTATGCCAGTGAAATATATTTCTTCTACTTATTTTCTTTGATTTATTTTTCTAGGACTTTCTCTCCATGATTTCTATATTCAAAATCTTCAGCTGGGTCGAGTACAATTTGGGGATCCCATTCCTTTCTTTCTATTTTCCTTTTTCTCCATTCCTTAAAAACTTCCTTTGAGTATTTATTTTGTCTCTTTTATTTATTTGTTGTAATATAATTAATTTTTTTTTCTTCTCATATTTCTCAGCTTTCCTGGTTGAAGAAGGTTCTCCATCTGATACAGATACCTTGGTATTCTTCACAAACATTTTTTATTCTATGTCAAAAACAAAATTTATCTTTCTTATCATATCTTCACTGATAAATGAAATATTTTCCTAGAAATTATCCAATTTGATTTCTATGTTGAATTATGTGATACTTTTTTTGATCATCTTGCTAATGAGACTTGGGAAAATAATAATATGAGACTATATGGATTTTGACTTGATGTTTTTCAAAGTAAAAAGGATAAATTCAACAAGGTTGATCTTTCTCATGCTCAAAAAATAATCTAAAATTAGAACCTCAGAACCCTTGATGGTGCATCTATCACCTATCCTTGGAATAAGAAAACCTTTCATCTAGGTCACTAATACACTTTGATCAGGAATGGAATGAGTTACTTTCCTTGGATCCTTAAAGGTTTTGAAAAAACTCTTATCTATTCTATCATTTAAAAAGGCTCCCTTGGACTCTAGTAATTTTAGATATGGGAAATATGCATGTACTTCATCAGAAACACCAAGAAAAGTTGCAGTAGCTTTCAAATTCATCTCATAGTTCTGTTATACATTTTAAAATAAAACATATTTTTCCAAATTTATTAAAAATCTAAATGGAGTTGTAGAAATCTTGAACTATATCCAAATAAAATAAATAATTGTTTGGATATAATTTTTTTATGAATAATGATTCATATCCTTTAAATTGAATAATTATCTTCAGGAAATTATCATAATTTTCATATAAATATCTAGATACTAACCTTTTAAAAAAGAAAACCACTTTTTGTTATCTTTGGTTGGGGCCATCATATTTGGGCTAGAAACAGAGGAATCAGACATGAAGGAATCAGAGTCTGAGATTTAACTTGGCTATGATTTTTGATAAATTTATAAGAATAAGTGATGTGGGATAGGGGTGGTACCCTATTTATAAGAAAATTAAATCGATGTTTGATCTTAAATTATTAAATTTATGGATCAAATCTAATCTTTCTGATCTGAAAGTTGACATTATATCCAAAGAATTACTTTCTTAAAATAAAAAATAACAATGTTTTAAAAACCTCTAATTGTATTGGGTGATTACAACCGTGAAATTAATTTTTTTTTGAAAAAAGGAAATTATAATAACAAAAATCAAGAATAAAACTAATGAAATAGTGTTAAGGAATAGAATAAATAGGAAAAAATTTTAGTGTAAAGTTTTTGATATGATAAACTATTCTTCTTTGTTTTAAAATAGAATATAATAGTAACAAACAGTTTTATTAAGAGTATTTTAAAAATAAATACTTGAAAGAGAAAAAAAATATATTTTCAAATCAAATAGGATTTTATAAATCTGATTAAAAATTAAAATTTGATTAGAAATTCAAATCTGAGGTTTTTTTCTAAATATAATACAAATCCACTTTTTTTAATCTGATTTGAAATTCAAATCAGATTGTTTTTTTAAATTTGATTAGAAAAAAAATCTATTGTTTTTCTAAATCTAAATAGAAATAACAATATTATAGTTTTTCTAAATCTGATTTAAAGATTTAAATCCTAAAAATTTTCATATCTGATTCTAAAACTAATTTAAGTTCAAAAGAATATTTTGAAAAATTAAACATTTTACAAAATCAATCACATGTTGTCCCCCTATGAAAAATCATAACTTATAGTAAATTTGTGGATTAAAAAAGAAGTAGGTATAAATGATTAATTAACAAGTATAATATATATCATATATTTAATGTATTCAAACTAATTTGAAGGTAATGGTTTTGTAAAAATATCAGCAAGTTGTTATTGCATTCTGAGGAATTGTAAAATGATATATAATTTTTTTGTGTGATCCCTAAGAAATTGATGTCTAATATCTATGTGTTTTTCACAGGAGTGAGATGCATGGTTTTTCTAAAGGAAATAGAAATTGTGTTATAAAAAAGTATTTATTCTTTTTTAATACTCATTCCATAGTCTGTGAGTATGAATTTCATCCACAAAACCCAAGAACAATGACTTACAACAACCACATATTCAGCTTTAGCAGTGGAAAGTGATAACAAGTGTTGTTTCTTACAAGACCAAGAAACTAATGAATATCCTAAGAAATGAGACGTTTTTATGTGCTTTTACTATCCATTATTCAACCACCAAATTCATAATCTGAAATAATTTTAATTCAAAATAAATTCTATAAGAATAGAACAGAAAAAATCCATACATCATTTTAAATAATGAAAATTAATTTAACTACTTTAAAATTGTATTTCTTTGGATTTGACTGATACCTTTCACATAAGCATAAAAAAAACATTAATTCTAGTCGACTAGTAGTTAAGTATAGTAGACTTAAAATCACACCTTAGAAATCTATTTGGTCAACTAGTTTCTTGGTTTCATCAAGATCAAGTGTTTTTGAGGTACCGATTGGAGTCCTAATACTTCTATTATTGTCTTATCCAAAAATTTTGTGAACATACTTAATATACATATGTTGGGATATATATGAACCTTCTGGTTTTTGAAAAATTTGAAAACTAATAAATAATGTTAACTTAGTAATCATACTCATTCCAAACTCATATTTCATAAGATACAAAAATGAATCTATTAAATATTTTTTGAGTTTATCTGAATATAATTTCAGCAAAATTAATTAGAACAATCTTAATGTTTTTATTTACTTTTATTATAAAAATAGTTGGATTAGTGGTTAACTAAAATCAATTTTTTGTAACAAAAATCATATTAATCTATAATACTAGCCTCTAGGAGATTTTTAAGTCTATATAATGATTTGGTATGTTTAGAAACATATTTAGGATATTTGGTATCATTAAAAACAAGATATTGTTCCACAAAAACTTCTTGTTGAACATATCCATTAAGAAAATCACACTTTACATCCATTTAAAAATGTTTGATATTAAATAATGCTGCAAAAGATAATATAATATGAATAGATTCAAGTTTAGCTACTAGAGAATATGTTTCTTCATAGTCTCCTCCCTCATGTTGATTATTACCCTTATCAACAAGTGATTCTTTATTTATAATGATTATTCCATTTTCATCACATTTGTTTCTGAAAACCCATTTTACATTAACAACAATGTTTCTATGGTCTTTCAACTATGGTCTAGACTTTGATTCTTTCAAGTTCGTTTAGTTCATCTTGCATAGCCTTAAATACAATCTTCAAAACCTAAAGCCTCATCATGACTTTTATGTTCAAATTGATAATAGAAAGGAAAATGTTCTACTTTATTTCTTAAATAACTTATAGTCCTTATAGGTTGATTTACATCACGCGTGATACTATCTTTAGGATGATTTATAAGAAACAACTATGTTGGGTTCTGTAAAACATATTCATTAAGTTAAGGTATAAAATATTACTGGTAAAATACTTTAGAAATGATTTCTTGAATATTTTTCATATTAGAATTATATTCTAATAAAGGTTGATAATTATTTTTGTAAAATGCATATGAGGATGTTGGTTGGGTTTGTTTAAAAACTAGAGGATCTATTTCATCAAATTTAACTGTACTTTTTCTTCAATAGTACTAGATTTTTTGTTAAAAACTCTATGAGATTTAGAAGTGGTGGAATAGCCTAAGAATATACCTTCATCATATTTATGTATGGACTTGTGTAAGTCATATTTTCTATTTACAATCAATAATTTTCATCCAAATACTCTGAAGTATGATTTTTTTTGTTTTTGGACTATCCATAATTCATAATTTGTTTTATTAATAAAAGGATGAATTAAAAATAGATTTAAAGTATTGAAATCAGTACTAACTGCTTCCGCCCAAAAATGTTTAGCAATTGAGTATTCACTTAACATGGTTACTTTTTAATTCTTGAAGAATATGATTTATTCTTTATACTATACCATTTTTTTTGAGAGTTCTAGGTGTTGAAAAGTTAGGAGTAATGACTTTCTTACTTCTAAAAATTTGAAATGAAAAATTTTCAACTTATCCACTATGATAACTATGGATAGTTATCGATGGAAGGTTTTTCTCATTTTTTACTTTAGTTACAAATTTTTTAAAGTAATAAAATGTTTATGATATATTTTCTATAAAATAGACCCATTTTTATCTATTGTAATCATCAACTAAAACAAATACATCATACTTTCCTCTAATACTTCATGTTTATGTGGGATCAAATAAATCCATGTGCACTAACTTTAAAGCATCAGGGGTAAAGTATTATCTTATACTGAATAAGTTTCTTTATTATAAGAAATACAACCTTTTTCCTTAGGATAGTTTTTATTTAATAACAAATTCATTATAGAGTATTAAGTGTGTACCTTATCCACAAGACATTGATTTTCAAAAGGCATTCTAGCACAGAGACCAATATTCCTCTATCCAGAATTTTCATTATTTGAAGAATATTCTCTTCTGGAACTACATGAGTCATTAGATTTCAGAACTTTCTTCCCTTTCTTCTTGTAATTTTTTTTGATTTCTCTTAGAATTTATTTCTTTACCATCTTTCCTTTTCAACTTCGGACAATTAGGTTCAATTTTTCCAACTTTCTTACATTCATAACAACTAACTTTAGAATCTTTATTTTCATTTCTATCCTTGTTACTTTTCTTATAATGATACTAAAAATAATTTTTTGTAAAATCTTGTTCATGCTTCATGATTGATTAGATAATTCATTCATAATTACAAAAATTGGACTAAATTACAATCATTCTATTTCTAGAAGATTTGGAAATATTTTCTTTTTTTTTGAGCTTCGGTAGAAATCATAGTATTATTGAAAGTAACTCCCCCATTATTTTTTTTCACTTTCCCAGCATCTCTATCCGACCTGATTTCATATTGTAAACAAGTTCCAAAAAAATCATCAAGAGTAAGCTCAATAATTTTTCTTGACTCATCAATAATTTTCCATCTATATTTCCACTCACTCGATATAATATCAATTATTTTCTCAAAAAGAATTTCATCATCTAAAATTTATATCCCATGCATTGTAAACTATTTACAAATTTCATAATTTTTTTACCTTTGTAACAAGTTCACCCAAAGGAAATTCGAAATCTTGATAATCAGCTCTGAGCATAGCTCCCTTGGTTTCAACTACATTTGATATTCTAAAATGACTAATTTCTAATTTTCTCCAGATACTGTTGGAAACTTCTCAAGATGAAATTTGACTATTTGTGTTTCTATTCATAGAACATAATAATGTGTTTGTCACATTTTAATTAAACAAATATTCCTTATTTTATATATTTCTAATGTGTTTGACTTCATTTTCAAGAATTTTATACTCTGTAGTGAGAATTAAAATATTATCAACTCAAGTGATTATCAGAAAAGTATTCATTCTATACTTCAAGTTTTAAAAATTATTACCATCAAAGATCGGTGGTTTAGTTGGATTGAGTTTTTCTATAGAACTGAAATTTAAACCTATAATATTTAAAATAATACAAAAATATATACCCAAAATAAAAAAGTTTATAAATAATTGGAAAAAGAAAATAAGTAAAAGGTAATAAGAATTAGAAGTGGAATTCTCATCTGATACCATATGTAAGTATCAGTAATATAGAAACTTTGCTCTGTTACCAATTGTAGGATCTAAATGTATATGTAGATGGATAAATACAAGAAGGGGGGGGGGTAGTTCACTTGTGTAAACTTCCGAGTTCTCACACACAACAAACAATTCACCAGATCTCTCACACAATATTGGTCCTGTCATATTCTATCTCTCACTAAAATAACCTCGTATTTATAGGAATTCATCCCAATGGTCATCTTGATCTTCAACGGTCAAATTTTCTCCAAGATTTTAGGGAGGTCCTAGAAAACTGAAACTAACATAGTCATATTGTAATTGAAAGAACATCACAGTTTTTTTGCACACATATTACAACTGGATGCATGAAATAATTTTGATAATATAGTATTTCATTGTAAAGAGAAAAATGTTTCAATACGATAAAGAAGTTATTCATATTCCAGGATTAAAACAGAATTCAATCTGAGGGATTGTCAATCCAAAAGATTCATAAGAATATTATTATGAAGATTTTCTTTATGAGTGTGGATCTGATGGTATCAGTTCTAATGTCAAATATGATTAATACTTTTGTCAGTATGAATAAAAGGCAAAAAGTATTTATAGTGATTTCATAAGGTGAATCTGATTATAATCAGATTCATGCTCATTATGATAATTGTAATGAAAATTTAGGAATATTTCAAAAACTATTTTAATTATAGTAAAAGTATATGTTTTATATAAAAACATTGTAAAAATAATTTAGACATAAAATAATTAGATAATTTGTATTTTTTAACGAGTTTGTGATTTCCAAAATAAAAGGAATGTAAAAGTAAAAAAAGAGACTTTTGACTTAATATAACACCCCAAACATTTTATGGTACATTTCTATTAAATACTTTCAAATCATTAGATAGACTATATTGCATAAATAATTGAGACTCTATGAAACAACACATGGTTGTTTATTGTAGATATTCATAAACTAGACATTAAACTTAAAATTTTCACTTATGTGTTCACTATTTCAAAAAACGGACATACACGACTGTGATCAGGGGGATATTTTGAGTCTGATCGAATCAACCTAATTTTTTTTGAATAGTAAATTACCCTAATGAATAGGAACATACCCTTATTAATAGAAACATACCATTATTAATAGTAATATGAACCTTATGAATGGTATCCTTACCCAAGAAAGAATAAATAAAATTTAGGCACCTTAAACATGAAGATAAATATTTTAAGTGTTGGTATTTTTTGATTACATGATGATATTAATTAAAAATTAAATTTCTCATATTTAAAAATTATTCTCAAAAAATTAAGTTCATTTTTATATTCTACACGTTGAAAAATGGTTATGTTGAATTTTTTAGATTTTTCTCAAATACTTGAATTTTTTGTGAATAGTAAAATAAATTAATTTACTTTATAAAAAAATTATAATTTCAATACACTATTCCTAACATCATGAGTGATGTAAGAACCCAAATCTAGAACTCACATGCACTTATTACTATTCTTGGTTAGATAATCCTCACTATTTATTGTCTTGTTGAGAAATAATAAAATAATGAATATAATATTAAGAGAACCCTCCTCCCCTCCACTATAAATGCAACACCTCACACCCTCATTTCTTCACACCCCTCAAGCTTCAAGAATTTCCTAAAATCTTCTCAAATACCTCCCTAATCTCCTCTCCCATGTCCAACATCCCTTGGTAAAAGGCCAAATCCTCTCCCTTAAAGAGGCTCTCAAAGGAAGATAGATTCAAGAGGTAAATTCATCTTTTCAATTATTTTATTCAAGGTCCTTTGTTATATTTTATATTCTAACCAATTCTCATAAAAATTTTGTGAAAAATAGAGTACCTTTTATGTAATATAATGTTGTTATGAAAATGGAATATTCCATAATCATCTCTTCTTTTCCCTCCTTTTATAGTATAAATGAAATCACCATATGAGATGTGTTAATTTATCATTTTCAAGGAAGATGAGTTTTCAATTTGCATTAATATGTTTAAGAATTTTCATAAAGAATTTTTAATGATTTAAAAATATCATAATATATGTAATTTATCTTATATAATGTTCTGGAATCCTTACACAATCATAATATCAAATAATAATACAAACCAAGTTCATTATGCACAAAATCACCAAGTTAATCCAAGAGTTAATCA
Source organism: Viscum album (assembly GCA_963277665.1). Classification (NCBI taxonomy): domain Eukaryota; kingdom Viridiplantae; phylum Streptophyta; class Magnoliopsida; order Santalales; family Viscaceae; genus Viscum; species Viscum album. The sequence goes on along the minus strand of OY728143.1, from coordinate 1,648,546,864 downwards.
TTGACTTTTATCTAATGAGTCATCCTAATGGTATATAAAAAAATCATTATAAGATCATTTATATCTCTGTAATTTCAATCATAATATATATTAACAATTCTGTATGTTTAACCACATTTCAAATGAACTTCCATTCATGAATACAAGTAAACCGATCATGAAATCCAAGGAAGAAAATGATTCCAAAACAATAAAATTGAGCATCTTAAACCCATCAAAAAATCCATGAATGAACCAAATGAGTTTAAACTAAATCAATTAAATGTAGATAATGTTTTGGAATTATTAATTAATGATGAAAATATTTATTATTCAGGTCATTAAGATCAATCCAAGAACACATTCAGGCATAAGGTAAGGGGTTTCTCATCTCAATTATAATTCTGTGAGGTTTCCATTGTTCGCCACTTATTTCTCTTATGTGGTGTATGTGTACTGAAATTTGATATATAATATCATTATTTTATTTATATTCATGGTATTCTATGATTAATTTGGTGATTATTATTTTTTGGTCACACGATTCGATTGATTATAATGTGGTAAGGGACTTTGTCTCAATTTCCATTGCATTGAGACTTAGTTGGTATTGTGCACCTAATATTTCCTATATGATGTATCTACTAACCCATTGAGATAATTTTTTCATTTTAAATTATAATTCTATTAAATTTCAATTTTCTTGTATCATGGATATGATTACATTCTTAAGTCGCAAACATACGATGCTTATTTTGAATGCTATTTAACTAAGGAAATATTGATAAATCCATATCCTCTATTCAATAAAGACATTAAAAAGGAATATTTTTATTTTATTAAATCTAAGTATAATTAATGTTTTGGACTTGTATTGATGTGAGGAGGCCTCTATAGCCCCTCAATGCATCGACAAGTCTCTTGATAAAAATCAGTTGGCGACAAACCCTTCGAGTTTGATTTAAAAACCAGGCGGTTTTTTACCCACAGACTTAAACCATCACAAAGACATAATGGTTCGTGTTCTAGATACGTGGCATCCAAATAATAATAATTCTCTTTATTCATTATTCAGTTATTACTATCCATGAGCTTCTCACAATGAAAAAAAATCTATGGATGTACTTTTATTCTCATCTTATTGATGGTAGGTATTTTCATTTATTCATCATGCCATTTTAGCCATGTCTAATTGATTATAATTCACTTATTATTGATTCATGATTAGATTATTTGTAACCATTACTGAGCATTCGAGATCACCCTTATTATGTTTCCTTTACCCATGTTATGAAGATGATAACCTTGAGTAAGCATTCAAGGAGGCAATTTATTTCAGTTTATTATGTATCATATTGTATTTTCTGTTTTTCCAAATTTACTTTGGGCGTCATGTATGTAATATGGTATTTAAAAACTACTAAACTAATTCATACTTTAGGATTTATTACATATAATAATTCCAATGCAATAAGATAATGCAAAAAATTCGGGCTTCTGGGGTCGGTGTTTTTTAGTTGGTATCAGAGGATGTTTAGAAGAAACCTTGGAAACTAGATTTAGGAAACACAGTTTAGGGGAAATAACCCTAATATAGAATTTTAGGATAATCATAGAGTATCATCCTTGAATTTTTGTATGATAGAGACTATATGGATCTTCCTATCAAATAAATCACTGTTTAGATAATACAAGTGGACGTGGTTCTGGAACAGATGTACCTAGGATTAACAACTCCAACAAGGAGTTTTGGGCTAGACCTGGGATATCCTCGTACATAAAAATGGGCCTTACTGTGCACCTAGTTTGACTCTCTTTGGGATATGATTAGGATAATTCACATTTTCTTTACAAACCATTATAAAGGATTTAAAAGTAAATAGAAATAATTTTTACGATTATGATATTAGTCGGGCATAAATTTTCAGATTATGTTAAGTGTTTTCTAGCTAGAAATTATGAATTATGACCTAATTTAGTTTATTCCATTGTTTAGTGATGGTGACTAATGAATGAAATCGAATAATTACATGTGGACAATGTAGGGATTGCTCCACTGAGCAAGTAAACACATTCAATGTTGGAGAAGATCATATCATGACCATATTGGGACAACTTACTCAAGCTTTGATGAATAACCATGATACACTTGTACTGGATTGTTTTATGAAATATAATCCCCCATATTTTAGTGGAAATACTAATCTGGTGGTAGCTGAGTAGTGCATCAAGTACCTTGAAAAGATATTTCTGGCATGAAGAAGCAACGAAAATGAAAATTTAGTATAGACTATATATTGCCTCAAGTGTGATGCTGATCAATAGTGGTCCTTGATCTAGAATACCATGATGGAAAAAGAAATAGAATATATGGAATGGAGAACATTTAAGTAAATATTCTTTGATAAATATTTCCCTCATGAAAAACGAACTGAAATGAAGAGGAAATTACTTATCTTAAAGCAAAGGGAAGAATAGAGCGTTGGAGAGTATGAGGATACCTTCACAAGAATATCTAGGTGTGATATAGATTTTGTACATGATCCAGAAGACAAGATTGATCTTTTCTTGGAAGGTATTAAGCCAATTCTTCAAAGGGAACTAGCTTCTCAAACATTTTCATCATAGGATGAAATTTTATTAGGTTCCATCAAAATAGAGAAGGAATTTACTAGAACAAATTTGTTCAAGGGAAACAAAGATAAAAATTAGTAATCTAATAACCACAAAAAATTTGATGCACCAAAGAATAATAAGGGAATGAAGCAATTCCCATTATGCGAGAACTGTGGAAAGAACCATCTTGGGAAATTCTTGAAAGGCATGAGAAACTGCTATAAGTGTGAAGAAAGGGTTCATCGATCTAATGAATGATATGAGAAGAAACAAGTCTATGATGTTCAATGCTGTAACTGTAGATATATGGGACACTATGAAAATGAGTGTCCTAATCACTAAGAAAACTTAACTCAGAAAACTATATGAGGCTATTGAAAAGCTTATGTGATTACAACCACGGAGGTTGAAGTTTATAATGATGTGGTGGTAGGTACATTAATTGTTTCCTCAAACTTAGGAAATGCCTTATTTGATTCTGGATCATCACATTCATTTATATCTTCCCCGTTTCCCAAGAAAATTAGACATGTCTAATTTGATTTAATAATGGATTTGTCAGTCAAAACTCCTAGGTAATGTATCATTTCAACAACGATGTGTTGATAAGTCCCCATCATGATAGATAAACATGATTTAGTTTCAAACATTATCATCATATGAATGATTTAATTTGATATAATTATCGGTATAAATAGGATATCAAATTATGATGTGAAGATCTACTGTAAGAAGAAGGAAGTTACAATTTTTGAGAATGATGTAGAATCCATTTTCTTTAGAACATAAACCTTGCCATATGATTCATATCTAGATTCAACTTAGTAGATCTACTTAATTAAATTCTTGGATTCGAAGAGAACAAAATATCTATGGGTGAGGAAAGAAATATTTAAATTAAAGATGTACCTGTTGTGAATGAATGCATTGATGTATTTCTAAAAGATTTACTTGGACATCCTCTAGAGTGGGAAGTTAATTTCTCTAATGATTTAATTCCTAGTGCAAAACCTATATCAAAGACTCCTTAGAGAATGTCCACTATATAATTAGTGGAGATAAAGAAACAACTAGAGGAATTGACTGAAAAAAGATTTATTCAACCTAGTGTTTCTCCATTGGGATCCCCTGGCCTCTTTATTAAGATGAAATATGGATCCATGAGGCCATGAATTGATTATAGGGAAATCAATGATATTATAATAAAGAACAAGTATCATCGTCCACGCATTGATGATTTATTTGATCAACTTCATAGAGCCTAATATTTTTAAAATACTTACCTTCGATCTGGATATCATCGGCTGTGTGTGAGGAAGGAATATATTCTAAAGACATCATTTCAAACAACTTATAGGAATTATGAGTTTACAGTAATGCCTTTTTGATTGACTAATGAACCCTCCGTTTTCATGTATCTAATGAATATAGTTTTTAAGTAATATCTTGATGAATGTTTTGTTGTGTTTATTGATGATATCCTAGTATACTTCAAAGGTACGAAGACCATGAGAATCACTTGCGGATTATTCTAAAAACTCATAGAATAAATGAATTATATGGGATGTTTATAAAATGTCATTTTTTGACTCAATATATTTTTTTTCATGGCCATATTGTCTCTAAGAATGGAATCATAGTTGATCATATGAAGACAAAGGAAATCCAAGAATGGACCACACCAATGAATCTAACCGAGGTACATAGTTTTAATGGCTTAACAGGTTATTATCGGTGTTTCATTCCGAATTTTTCCCGAATGGATAAATCGCTAACCAAGATCACACGTAATTGGGTTAAGTTTGTATGGATGGAATAATGTATATAATTATTTTAATAATTGAAAAGAATATTGTTCAATGCTCCAATTTTGAATATTTTATCTAGAAATAATGGATTTTGGATATACAGTGATGCATCAAAGAATGTAATGGGTTGCATCCTTATAAAAAATGACAAAGTTATTGCTTACGCATCAAATCCGTTCAAGACTCATGAGATAAATTTTCCAACTCATGATCTTGATTTAGAAAGTTTAATATTTTCTATGAAAATATGTACATATTATCTCTACGATGAAATATGTGAGATATATATGTATCACAAGAGTTTGAAATACATTTTTACATAGAAGGAACTCAACATGAGGAAAAGGAGATGTCTTGAGTTACACAAATATTATGATTTTTCAATATGCTACCACCCAAGAATGGAAAATAAGGTGGCAGATGCATTAAGTAGGAAATATCATAGACTTCAAACCCAAATGATGACTAGGAGAGATCCTATATTCATGGATCTACTAAAGATGGTTATGAGAGTTTTTAAGGAAGGGGAATTTTTTTTCCACTTTCAAATGATTGCTAAACCATATTTACTATAGAAGATAAACACCTCTCAATCAGATGATGAAAATCTACAAAATAAAATTAAAGTTGTTAAGGATGGAAGAGTGGAAACCTTTGTGTATAAGGAAGGAGTTCTGAAATTTCAGAAGAGATTATGCGTTCCATTAGAACCAGAGATAAAAAGGAGACTATTAGATGATTCTCATAGCTGAAATTTCTCTATACACTCTGGTATCACCATGATGTATAGAGATCTAAAGGAACATTTTTGGTGGGATAATATAAAGTGATAAATTGACGACTATGTGTCAAGGTGTCTTGTTTATCAACAAGTGAAGCCTGAGAGACCACATCCTAGAGGGGTCATGCAACCTATAACTATTCTTATGTGGAAGTGGGATGACATTATGAGGGACTTTGTCATTAGACTATCTTGGAAACCTATAAGGAATGATGAAAAATGGGTAATTGTTCATCGTCTTACAAAATTGGCACATTTCTTTGCTATCAGAGAGGATTTACCACTTGAACACCTGTCAAGACTTTATATTAATGAAGTTGTAAGAATTCATGGTGCACCTATAACGATTATGTCTGATCAATATCCCTAATTTACATAAAAAATATAGAAAATTATCTATAAGTCTTTGGATACTAATATTCATATGAGTATTTCTTATCACCCTCAAACTGAAGGACATTTTGAATAGACAATTCAAACATTGGAAGATATTTTGAGAACATGCTCACTTGGCTTTCAAGGCCTGTGAGATCAGTAATTATCTTTGGTGGAATTTTACTATAAAAATAGTTTCCATTCTAGCATTCAAATGGTTCCATATGAAGCATTATATAATAAGAGGTGTCTAACTCCAACTTGTTGGGATGAGGTTGGTGATAGAAAACTTATAGGCCTATATCTTATTGAAGAGACAACTGTAAAGGTAAAGAAAATTCAGGCCCATATCAAAGCATCATAAAGTAGGAAAAAGATTTATACTAACAACAGGAGAAATGATTTGGAATTTCAAGTAGGAGACCATTCTTTTCTAAAGGTATCTCTGTAGAAGGATGTCTTAAGGTTTGTTAAGAAAGGGAAACTGAGACCTAGGTACGTTGGACCATTTGAAATTATGGAAAGAATCAAAGCTGTAGCATACCTTTTAGAAATTCCACTTAGTCTCTACAAAGATCATAATGTGTTCCATGTGTCCTTTTTAAAGAAATACATTCCAGAACCAACACTTGTACTCAATTATGAATAAGAAGATCTAGAACCTAATTTTTCATACGGTGAAGTGCCTATCAATATTATTGACCCTAGAGAGAAAGTATTGAGAAATAAGACGAATCATATGGTAATGTTAATTAGAGAAACCATAAAATGGAGGAATTAATATGGGAACCAGAGGATGTTATGAAGAAGAGTCACCCCCATTTTTTAGAGTGATTTATACATGAAAAATTTTGTGGATGAAATTTTTGAAGGTGGTAAGAATATAACACCCCAAACATTTTATGATATGTTTCTTCTAAAAAATTTCAAATCATTAGATAAACTATATTTCACAATTAACTGAGTCTCTATGGAACAACAATTGGTTATTTATAGGATATAGTTATAACCTATCCATTAAACTTAAATTTTCCACTTCTGTATTTTGAATTTCTAAAAATGAACATATACGGTTGCGATCAGGGTAATATTTGGAGTATGATATAATCAAATTAATTTTCATTGAATAGTAACTTAACCTAATGAATAGTAACTTACCCTTATGAATAGTAACATACCCTTATGAATAGTAATATTACCCTTATGAATGGTAACCTTACCCACAAAAGTATAAAAAAAATTTAGGCACCTTAAAAATGAAGATAAGTGTTAGTATTTTTTGATTAAATGATGATTTTAATTAAAAATTAAATTTATCATATTTAGAAAATTATTTTTAAGAAATGGATTTCATTTTGGGATTTTACATTTCAAAAAATGGTTTGGGTAAAATTTTGATATTTTTTTGAAATACATGAATTTTTGGAGAATAGTAAAATACATTAATTTACCATATAAATACATTATAATCTAAATCCACTATTCCTAACATCATGAGTGATGTAACCACCCAAATATCAAACTCACATGAATGTATTATAATTATTGGTCATGGAATCCTCATTATTTCTTATCTTTTGGAGAAATAATAAATTAATGAATATAATATTATGAAAACCATCCTCCCCTCCACTATACATACCACCCTCAAACCCTCATTTATTTACACCTATCAAGATTTTATACTTGCCTAAATTATGCTCCAATATCTCCCTAAGATCCTCCCACACTTTCAAAAACCCTTGGTCTCCTTGAAAGACCAAACCCTCTTTCCTAAAGAGGCTCTCAAAAGAAGATAGATTCAGGAGGTAAATTCCTCTTTTCAATTCTTTTGTTTTCTTTTCAAGTTCCTTTGTTATCTTCTCTATTATCAACTCTTCTCATACAAATGTTATGAAACATAATGTACCTTATATTTACTAGAATTTTGTTATGATAATGAAATATTCAATCATCATCTCTTCTTTTCCCTCCTTTTATACTATAAATGAAAGCATCATATGTGATGCGTTAATTTACCACGTTCAAGGAAGATGAGTTTTCAATTTCCATTAGCATCATCAAGATAGGTCATGAATCATTTTTAAGGGTTGAAACATACCATAATATATTTATTTTATCTTTTTAATGTTCTATAATCCTTACACACTCAGAATATAAGTCAATAATACAAATCAGGTTCATTATGCACAAAACCGCCAAGTTAATCCAAGCGTTTATCATTAACTTTGATCTAATGAGTCATCCTCATGGTATATATAAAAAATAATTATAATATAATTTATATCTCTTTAATTTCCTTAATAATATATTTTAACAATTGTGTATGTTTAACCACATTTGAAATGAACATCCATTCATGAATACAAGTAAACCGACCATGAAAACCAAAGAAGAAAATGCTTCTAAAACAATAAAATTAAACATCTCAAACCCATAAATAATCCATGAATGATCCTAATGAGGTTAAAATAAATCCATTAAATGTATAACAGGTTCTTTAATTATTGATTAATTAATCTAAATGTTACTATTCATGTCATTAAGATCAATCGAAGAACACATTTAGGCATAAGTTAAGGGGTTTCTCATCTCACTTTTAATTCCGTGAGATTTCCATTGTTCGCAACTTATTCCTTGTATGTGGTATATCTATACTAAAATTATATATTATGATGATTCTATTTATATTAAGAGTATTCTATGATTCATTTAGAGATTAATAATTTTTGGTGATACGATTTCATTTATTACAATGTGGTAAGGGACCATGTCTCAATTTCCATTTCAGTGAGACTTACTTAGTATTGTGCACCTAATCATTCTTGTGTGGTTTATCTACTGCTCCTTTGAGATCATTTTTAATTTAAAATTATAATTCTATTAAATATCCATTTTCTTGTATCATGGATATGATTATTGCCTTAAGTTGTATACCTTTTCAGATACGATGCTTATTTTGAATTCTATTTTAACTGGGGAAATATTGAGGAATCCGTATCCTTTATTCAATACAGATATTAAAAAGGAATAATTTTCTTTTATTAAATATATTTATAAAGAATTTTTTGGAATAACAGTGATGGGTGGGTCCTGCTATAGCCCCTCAATGCATTGAAAAGTCTCATGAGAAAAATCTCTTTACGAAAAACCCTTCAAGTTTGTTTCTTAAAATTAGACAGGTTTCTAACCCCAAAGTTAAACCATCATGATGGTATAATGGTTCATGTTCCAGACACATGATGTCTAAACAATAGAATTCTCTTTATTCATTATTCAGTTAAAACTATCCCCGAGGTCTTTACTATAACAAATTCTATGGATGTACTTTTATTCTCAATTTATTAATGACAAGTTTTTTCAATTATACATAATGATATAATAGAAATGTCTAATTGATTATGATTAAATTATTATTGATTTATGAGTCCACTATATGTAACTCTTACTGATCATTTGATCTCACCCTTATTATGTTTCCTTTCCCAAGGTTATTAAGAATAGAACCCTACATAAGCTTTCAAGCATGCAATTTATTTCAGTTTATTATGTATTTTGTTGTTTTTTCTATCCTTAAAATGTACTTTAGGTACCATGTATGTAATCTGGTCTTCCAAAACTACTAAACTAATTATTACTTCAGGATTGATTTCATATAATCATGCCAATATAATAAGATAATGCACCAGATCTAGGCTTCTGGGTTCGGGGAGTTACACTTAACACATGGTAGGGATTGATAAGAGTGAAAGTGATATATAATCATTTATAAATAAATTAAACAATAAAAGGAATATGTATTATAAAATCCAATCATAATTAAATTATGATAAATGATCTAATATAAAGAAGATACTTGAATAAATAATATAAATAAAAGAACCCTTACCTTGAGAGTGTGGCACCAAATGCTAGAGAGGATCTTCTTGAGAGATCTAGGGGACCTTAGGGGGATTATAGAGAGAAGAGTTAAGAGTAAGGATGCAATCCAAGTATTTTTTATTGAATAAAAATGGTATCATGGGTGGGTTTATATAGGAAATGAGTTCAGAATTATTTATCATTTCTCAAACATAGGTTCTGGACTCTATATAATAAAATAATCAAAACGACAAACCTTCCCATGGTGTTTGCCCATGGTTTATACAAAATGGGGTTGTTTTTCATTATATTATTAGGCCAAAGGAAAAACTTAAGAAAACAATACCCTTTTTGATGTAGAAGTGAGTCAAGCTCTTACAGAAATGACTTTAAAAACAAATAATATATTAATGGTTTTGGAGTATTCAAAAATGATTTATAAAATTAATAAAATTAACATAAAATCACATTATTTAAAAGAGAAAAAATATATTTGGTTTTGGATACCATTTATAGTATTTATCACATCATATTTGGATCATTATTATGTCATAATAACCATTTAATATTTTTACGATATTTAATTTTTACCCAAATATTCATCCATTTAATTAAATTATAAAAAATAAATGTTGGATAATTTTTACCTACAGATTTAAAAAAAATATTTTATATAAATAATTTTCAAACTATGTGAATTTACACTTTTAAAATAATAATAATATTTGTTGAGAAATGATTGGTTTGTTAATAATAACAGTTTTGAACTTTTATAATAATTACATTTGACATCATAAAAATTATATGATAATTTATATTTAATAAAAAATATTTTAAAAAAATATTTTAAAGTATCATTTATTTCAAAAACTCTTAAATTCATGAAAATAAATTTCTTAATTGAATTTTGAATATTACGTAAATATTCAATTTGTGTTTTATTGTTTCAAAAATAAAAATCATTTATAAATTCACAATAAGGAGTAAATATAACCCTTATTCTATTTAATATAGAATTTATATATTCATATTATTAAGGTATTGATACATATCCCTTTAATACACCAAAAAACACCCAAAGGGATAGGTGTGAGATTGTGAGACATTCATGGGGCGGTTCGATGATCATGGTTTGTGATGTGATCTCGATGCCCTTGAACGTATACCTTAAAATGTTTCACTCATGATTAACTTTTGGGATATTAGTTTGGGATTGGTAAATGTAAAAACTGTGTGATGCTATCTCCCTTAGATGCTTCAACAAATGGTATTCATAGAGTATGATCCTACTGGTGGAGTCCATCACATCCTTTGTCTCTATCAATTGGATTTGATAAAAGACCGTATATTTACTAATCATGGGATCAATATTCAATGACTATATTATCAACAAAAATGATTCTTAGAGGTCTTTTAAATCTAATAGGATATAATAAATATAAATAATTGAATTTTGTTTCTATAACCATTTTACATAATACATTATTTTATTAAATCACATAGGGAATTTTATTTATAATAGTTGATGTCATTACTATATTCCCCATTCATAAATTTATCCCTTGTAATTTTCATTTTCCACACTAAAATAGATGAGGTTAACTCTGTGTCATCACCTCCTTTGGTTCCCACATCACTTCTTAAAACTTTTGGTTTCCCTACAACACTTTGACCAGGTGCATTGTCTTATTTCGTAGAACATTGTCACTGAGATCTTCATACATTTCTACTTATAATAAATATTATTCTCCAATGGTACCACATTTGGATTGAGTGCATGTGAGTGGTCTCATATTTAGTTCCTCAAGAGGGATATATGGAATACATCATGTACTTGAGAAAGGTTAGGTGGGTGTGCTAGTCCATAGGCTATCACTCTGATGTGATCAGGGATCTTAAAGGGGCCAATGTATATTGGACTAAGCTTTCCCTTATTCAAAAATCTGATCACTTTATTCCATGGTGATATGTTGAGGAATAACATGTCTCCAACATCAAAATATAGGTATCTTCGATGATTTTCAGCATAGATCATTTGTTAACCTTGAGTAACCTTGGTTTTCTGCTGAATAGACTTAAACTTTTCAACCATTTCTTTGACCATTTTTGGACCTTGAAGTTTTCATTCCCCAACTTCATACCAACATGAAGGTGTTCTGTACATATTCCCTTAAAAGGATTTATAGGGATCTATTTGGATGATTTAGTGGAAACTGTTATCATATGAAAAATCAAATAGAGGTAGATGTTGATCCCATCATCCTTTGAAGTCAATTGAGTATTATCTCAACATATATTGAAGTGTCTGGATAGTCTATTCAGATTGGAAATCATCTTGAGGGGAATGAAACATTTTAATGTTCAATTCTATATTTAGATCATGTTGTAAAATATTCCAAAACATAGAGGTAAATATTGGATCTCAATCAGACAGAACTGATAGCGGTTTTCCATGCAACCTTACCACTTCTCTAATGTATATATTTGTAAGTTTATCAAGTGAGAAGTCCTCTCATATTGGAATAAAGTTTGTAGTCTTCAAAAGAGTATCCACCACAACCTAGATAGCATTATTTCTTCTTGATGTCTTTGTAAGACCAGTGAAAAAGTGGATTGTGATGTTTTTCCATTTCCATATAGGTATGGGCAATGGTTGCGTTATCCCCTTGGAATTTTTCCTTTCCACTTTCACTTGATGACATGAATGTCATCTTGATGTATACTCTGTGATAACTTTCTTTACATTTTCCAACTAATATTTCCCTCATATATCTAGATATATCTTCATGATTTTGGGATCAATAGAGAATGTTGTGCTTTTTGCACCAACCAAAAACTCCTTCTTTAATTCAGGATTTGATGGTACACATAGTCTTAACCAAAATATTACAACTCCTTCTTCATTAACATTAAACTCTAAGGATTTTCCTTTTCTAATAGTTTAAAATTTCTTCTGAATTCCTACATAATCTCTTTGAGAATCCTTTATCTTTTTCAAAAGTGATAGTTGTGTAATCATTTGTGAAAGGATTGATGATTTGTATTTCTTTATGATTCCCATATCCATTATATTCAAACCTAAGAAGATTATATTGTTATCAATTCTCATCAATGGTAAAATTTTTATATCCTTTCTATATAGAGTGTCTTCTACTTTATCAAATTAACTAGTATGGTAGTTTATTTAGTAGTCATAGTCCTTGATCAACACTAACAATCGTTGTTGGCATATATTCATGTCTTTTTGTGAGAATACATTCTTGAGTATTTTGTGATCCATATATATTTCACACTTCTCCCCAAAGTGATAATCCCTCCATATTCTAAAATAAAAGATCACTGCAGCCAACTCCAAATCATGTATTGGGTTGTTCTATTTGTGAGATTTCAACTACCTTGATATTCATGCTATCCCTTTTTCATTTTTCATTAACACATAGACAAAGCCCATATTCTAGGAATCATTGAATATCCGGAAAAGTTATCCACTTGTGGGTAGTGTGAGTAAAGGTGTAGTGATAATAATCTTTTTTAACCACTTGAATCTCTAACCAAATTAATAATTCCAAGAAAACATGACTCCCTTATGAGTTATATTGGTTATAGGGTTTTAAAATCATGAGAGATTTCTCACAAATTGACGATAGTACCCAGCTAATCCAAGGAAACTATAGATATCATTCACAGATGTCAGATTCAGACATCCTTAAATTGATTATATCTTTGAAGAGTCCAAAGATATCCCATTGATTGTGATTATATTTCTCAATAGAGAGAATTCATTCAACCATAACTCACATTTTTTGTACTTGGTATAAAGATTCTCCTATCACAAGGTCTTTAGCAAAGTGCTCAGATGCTCCTCAAGCTCCTCATAGATTTTTGAGTATATTAGAATATCATCTATAAAGACTACAAAATTTTTTGAGGTAATATTTAATGAGAATATTAATCAATTACATGAATATTTATGAATAATTAGTGAGTCCAAATAGAATTAATATGAACTCACAGTGCCCATACCTTATAAGAAAAGCATTCTTGGTGATATCCTCCTTCTTCACCCTAACTTGTTAATATCCTGACTGAAAATCCACCTTGGTGAATTACTGTGCTCCATGTAGCTGATCAAACAAGTCATCAATATATATAATAGAATAATTTTTATTTATTGTGATCTTATTGATCTCGAAATAATCAATGAAAAGGGGCATTGACCCATCCTTCTTCCTGATGAAGAGGACTATGCACCCGATGGTGAAACACTTGGGAATATGAACCCTTTATCTAAATTATCCTATAGTTGTTTAATCAGATCTTCAAATTTCACAAAATCCATTCTATACATAGTCTTGGACAATGGTAATTTCCCAGGTATAAACACAATTGAAAATTCAACCGCTCATCTAGGAGGAAGACTAGGAAATTCTTCAAGAAACCCATAAGCATATTCCCTCACAATGGGAATGTCTTCAAGGATGATCTTCTCTATAGAATAAATCAATTTATCTTGATATAATTGCTTATAGGGAAATAATATCCATGATTACGATACTAGTTCTAAATAGGACTCATCAATCTTTGTGAAATTTTATAGAATCGGTGGTTAAATCATGATATGGAGAGTGATTTAATTTTTATGGAAATTTATTTTGGCGATTGATAGGGAAAGACAATCCATTATTATAACTGTATAAAATTCCATGAAAGGGAGTATGAAAAGGTTCTCTAGGAAATTAGAAACACGAATTTTGAAAGGGGAGGGGTTATATACTTAGGATGTAATAATTTCCCCATTTTCCATTTTCAATGATAGCTCTACTTGTATTATTTTTTGTGGTGTTTTAATAGTTCTACTAAGCTTTAATGGTATAAGGGAATGCGTAGAACTAGGATTAAAAAGTTAATTTTCTATTCATTAATAAATAACTACCATACTTGTCACTAATTTATTGTTGAGATCCACCTCAGTGTTTGTGATGGAAAAATCTCACCCTTGTTCCCTTAGAGGTTGTTGGTTGTCTCTGAAAACCCATGAATTAGGGCATTGGTTTTAAAATTTTCCATATTCCTTTAAGTTAAAATAGTGAATAATGTGATGAGGGTATATTGAAGCATTCCTTTCCTCTATCACATTAGTGGATTAGTCCTATCATGAATCGCTAGCTAGGTTTCCTTCCTTCCCTCACCTAAGTCATTTCCTTTCCCCCTTAGGAAATTTACGAGGTTTTTCTTTCCACACCTTTGACAAGTAGGATGCTGATTTTTTTTTGCATCGTTAAATTTATACATAATAACTCCAAAAATAAATGCCGCTTCTTACTTATTATCCCTACGATACCATTGAGATTCTCCAATATCCATTTTAACTTTTAGGGCACATCAAACAATTTACTCATAGTTATCAATGTCTCAAATCACTAGGGATTTTATTAGAATAGGTTTTAGCATACGAAAGATGCATTCAACCTTGAAATCGATTGTAACAACAAAGATGAATTCATATTGGGAAATTCTTATGATTTTTCCTTGTATACCCAATATTATTCATCTTTTTTCTTAAGGAAAATAAAACCCCAATCCATTTTAAGTTGGAGAGTGCGAGAAAAATATTTATCAAAAAACATGTTCATGATTTCCTTCCATCCCATCACTTAGATCTCATCCTCAGGATTCATATTTTTTATCAATGTCCACCACTAATTAGCTTCTCACTACATATCATAAATAGCTAGTAGAACCTTATCTTACTCAGAACATTTAAGTATATATAAGATATTATCAATGGAGATAATCCATTGTCCCATGATTAGGGGATCAAATGGTCTATTGAAAGTTGGAGGCCTTTGTCACATAAAGGTCTCAATCATTGCTTATTATATCTTAGGGGGATTTAAATAATCCCCCAAATAAAGGATTCTTTTTAGAACACAAGTTAGATGAGAGAGTATCATCATAAAGTTCATGATTCCCTCTCCAATATTGTTGGGCATATCATTAGGTCTGTTATCACATTACCCTTCATATTGGTTTTTTACCCGATTACTCTTATTTTTGTCCATTGGATAGAATAAAAGAGAAATTATGGACGTGTATTTTTAAACTATTAATCACATAAAGGGGGAATCCAATGAAACTAAATGGATAACTAAAAAATTACATGTATTTCCTTAAATTATGAATTCCTAGGATTTAATCTATACTATCCATGATCAATTTTTTGTTATAGACTCTTATAGAATTTTTTGTTCCCTTAATAATGGTTCATAATGATCTAATGAATTTACTAAATAATATAAATTGATAGTTTTAAATGAGATGTGCATCAAGGCCTATTGTCATGCTCTAGTTCATAGTTGAGTCTAACTCAATGTGGTGTTTTCGGGTTTTAACCCTCTATACATTTGTCCCAGAGCCACATATAAATTTAGTATTAAAAAATGGATGTATTTTCTTGATAAAACAATTAATATATACTTACCAAAATCTATTAATGTTTCTTATACTTAGTTTTATCACTAATTCTTTCTCTATAGTTTTCTGATCCTAATTCTAAAATTAATTAAACTTTTCCTTTGATACCAACCATGACAACCCTTCTCTTTTTTACACATTATTTCATGATTTATTATATAAGATTACACATAACAAATCCTAGAATATTGATAGGTCATGTTTATTTTGGAATTAGGTACGTTACACAAAAACATAAAATATATAAAAGATCATATTTATTTAAATTTTTCTTAACATTCTCATACTTAAAACTGGAGGGGATAACTTGGGGATATACATAAGAAAGGGGTGAGATATAAAGCCCAGTAAGGGAAATAAACATGGAATAACATGAATAAATTAATATATTTTATAAAATAGTAATATAAATGGATTATAAAAATGGAGATAATAATAAACATAAACAATAAGACATGATATATCATGATAACATAAAGGAAACATGAAAAATGTGGAAACATCTTATAAAACTGCATCATAAACATAGGTCAAGGATAAATTCCAAGACATAATGATGGAAAAAGTCCCATAAATGAACAAGGTTTACTCCCATTCCCAACATGATATATAATTAGACTAAACCTTACCCAATTGATTGAAGTGCTTTATAATTTCAGGCACACCTGTCACTTTCATTTCATTCTCCTGTTTACATTTTCCATATAGATCATACAACATCGATTCATTCAAAATCATTATTTTTTTCCACAATCAAGGAGTGTAAAATAAATACATTTAATTAAATAATAAACAATTATAAGTTCATAATAGTGAACACCCTTGATAGTAAATTGGTACAGCTATTCACTACACAATTGTTTTTCATGGAAAATTGTGGTGAATTTTCAGCAGCATAACATGGGTGTATGAATGTTCATGGGAGCTATTGATGAGATTGAAAGGGGTATATAATAGTTTAGACATAAATTATGTAGTATGTGGGATATTTAATAACACATCCCATTATATAGAAATGAAGAAAAAATATGTATGATAAATAAGATACTTGAATAAAGAGGAGAAAGAAAAGAACCTTTACCTTGAGACTGTAACTCCAAATTCAAGAGAGAAGGTTCTTAAGAGATTGGAAGAACCCTAGGTGTAATTTATAGTGGATTGTAAGTAGAAGAGTAATTTTGTGTTCAATGGATTTTTAGTGAAGTGAAATGGGAGCTTGGGTGTTTTTATATAGTAAATGAGTGTGAAATTCTTTATCATTTATTAAACTTAGGTTTTGGACTCTATATAATAAAATAAACAAAATCACAAACCTAGACATGGGTTTTACCCATGGATTAGGAAAAATGGGAGTAGTTTTTAATATTTTATAAGTCCAAGTTCCAAAACTAATAAAATATTACCCTTGCTTTTGTGGAATTGAGTTATACTCTTAAAGAAATGGCTTTAAAATGTTTAAATATATTAATTGTTTTGAAGGATTCAAAAATGATTTGTAAAATTTTTACAATAAACATAAAATCACATTATTTTAAAGTTAAAACATATATTTGTTCTTTTATATCCTTTATAGTATTTATTACATTAGTTTTTATTCAATATAATGTCCTAATACACAAGGTATATTTATACAGTATTTAGTTTTTATGAAAAATTAGTCTATCTCAGAAAATTATGAAAAATTCACCACTAATTTTTTTTACATTATGATCAATTTTTTTTTTCATTTTATCCAAATAATTTTCTAAATATTTTCATTTACCATTTTAAATTAATAATCAACATTTATTGATAAATTCTTGGTTTTTTTGACAATAACAATTTTTGAACCCCTATAAAAATTACATTTGACATCTTAAAATTTATATGACAATTTATATTTAATAAAAAAATTAATAATAATACTTTAAAATATTTTTATTTCAAAAATTCATTAATTCATGAAAATATATGTCTTAAATTTAAATATTACCCGAAAATACAATTTGTGTTTTATTTTATCAAAAATATAAATCATTTATAAAGTAAGCATAAGAAGTAAATATAACCATTATTATATTTAAAATAGAATAGAAAAATTCATATTATTAAGTTATCGATACATATCCTTTCAATACACCAGAAAACACCGTAAGGGTATGGTGTACGACTGTGTGGCTTTCATGGGGTTGTTCGACAAAAATGGTTTGGGCCATAAGATGAGCTTGAAATTATCCCATAAATAGTTTCACTCATGCTTATGTTTTTGGATATAAAATTGGGATTGGTTAATATAAAATCATAGTGATGTTATCTCCCTCAGAGGCTTTAATAAATGGGCTTCATAGGGCATGATCCTACCGGTTGAGGCCATCACTTCATTTTTCCGTGTCAATTGGATTTGTTAAAACAATATATTTATACTAATCATAATATCACTATTCAATGTCTATATTATCAATGGTAATGGTTCTTAACTATATTTTAAATCGAATATGATATAATAAATCTAAATATATTCATGTGCTTTCCAGAAATATATAACATAATAATACATTTAATTAAATCATAAGGTAAATTTGTTTATTAATAGTTTAGGTCATTACATTAATTCACACTATGGTATATGCATTTGGGATGAGTAAATATAATCTATATGATATATAAAAAATAGTCCAAAATATTCTCATGAATGATTAATTAAATCATGTCTAAGCTAGTTAAATTATAAATAAAATTTTAAACCACACAATATATATATTACAAAACCATTTTATTCAATGAAAATTACGTGATAATTAAATAAATATATATACAAACACACACACAAACCAAATCACAAAATAGTTTTATTTAAAATCAATCAATTGTTTCTTTTTATAATAATAATCTTCATAATAACATTCATTTTTGAAAAAAGGTACTCTTTATTAAAAAAATTATTTTTTTATAAAGATCACATTCCTTGTAAATCCATGATCAGTTATTAATCAATGATTCCGATGTTAATAATGAAATAACAACTGGAAAAACAATTTCTAATGATATCATTATCTATATAATAGTATATAAATTAAATATATAATATCATTAACCATAATATAAAATGTTTAGATACCACTACCTTAGTTTATTTTTTAGAAGTAAAAGTATTGATAAAAAATAATCTTAGGTATCAATATGATCTTCTAATTCCTAATATTAAAACATTTATCTGAATCTCATGATATACATCCCTTATTATATAAATAAATAAATTTTTTCTAAAAAACTTATAATTAAAAAAACTATAAATATAAAAAATTATAAATAAAACATAATTATAATCACAATTAGATTATATAACAAGAATAAAAAATTTATAATAAAAAAGAAATTATAATCTAAAAAAAATTTAAACCAAAAAAATTTGTAATCGAAAAATATATATATATAACAAAAATTAATGAATGAAACATATAACTAAAAATACTTTATAAATTTTGGGAAAAAGAAAATAATTATTTAACATACAAAATAAAAAGATTGAGGTTGAAATCCACGATAAAGAGAGCCAAAATGACGATTGATGAAAATTAGATTGAAGTTAATTAAATAATTTTCGTAAAAAATGATATCCAAATTCGATAATAGTGAGAATAAAATAAAATAAATGTATTTTAGATTGGTGGGATGAATGTGGCCAATGATGAGGTTGATAGGATAAACTATGATGAGACATGATGAAAATAAATTAAAAAAATAGATCAAACGAGGAATATTGAGGCTAATTAAGTGCTATCAGAGATTCTCAAGATGCACGTTTTAGGGTTTTTGGAAAAAATGACTCAAAATAATCATGGAACTCATGTTTTTAATGTATTTTTAATGTTTTTAATGTTTGTGTTTAATAAAAATGATGTTAAATGTTTTTTTAAATTTTAATGTCCTTTTTACTAAAAATAGAAATTAATGTAACCCCCAGACACTTTTACGATTATTTTTATGGAAAACAGACTTTAAAAGTGTCTTCTGGTGTATTTTAATACCAATAATGTAAAAATAAAAATAAAAATCTGACATGAAATCATATATTTCTATTAGATCGTGTATTTATTATGTGTCTTTTTTTGATTTTTTATTCAATTTAGACAGGATTTCTATAGTTTGGCAGTTTTTGGGACTTTACTAGTAACATTTTAGAATTAATATAGTTAAGAAGATGGGAGGTTGTCTCAAATCACTCTTTTGAGGGTAACTAGGTCCTAATTTGGAAATATATTATATATTTAAGATATACATATGAATACTTACCAAATCCTAGTATGGGATTGTTTGCCTCCCTGAAATTAATTGACCATTAAGTTGAGTTGATGAGAGTCATCTCTATATATAAAACGATACCCTTATTTTGTTGACTTTGTGATTGTATTTTGGTTTAAAGATTCACAACTAGGTTCTTTGGAAATTATCACCATCCATGAATGATATATATGTTGGGGAGTTGGGATTAGCACCATAAGAGGGTATTCCAAAATATTCTTATGAAGGGAATTAATATCACATAATTTAGTGCCCCTTAAAGGAACACATCACACCTTTTAATGTCATGTGACAAGGAAAAATGTTGTTCCTTTTAAGGTCTTTTATCATGGACCAAGTGATGGTCATTTTAAGGTTATGTATATAGGTCCTATGGGGTGTTAGTGTTGAAGCTAAGTACAATGTACTTCGTATCCTATTTAAGAGGAATAAAATCCCATTTAGTTTAGGTATCAAAGTTTAATGTAATGTGATAGGAACAATCATTATAATTTAATGTCATGTGGAAAATAAGTTATTATTTTCAATTTAAATACAAAAATATAGGACTACATGTTTAAATGTGGATTGAAAGGGTTAGTTTTCTACTTATATTGAAGTGAAACTTTCTAGTTCATCCTTTTTTGGTATGGAATAGAAGAGGTTGTGAATTATCATGGAGATTATGTCATTTTTAGGAAGGTTATGATCATATGTAATATTAAACTTTGTAGACAATTGACTCAATAAGAATATAGCTCATTGAAGAAGGTTAGATCACAATAATATAACATATTGGGGATGGTTAACTAACCTGGAACTTGGTTTATTGGGGATGATTGAATCTCTAGTAATATATCCAATTTAATAAGGTTTAATCACTAATAATATATCCCTTTGATAAATGATATCTCTTAGGGAATATGGAATGTTAATGAAGGATTACTCGGGAGGAATGTGTCCCTTTAAGAAATAATATCTTAATAGGAATATGTAATTTTATGGAAGGATTACTCATGGAGAATATAACCCTTTTAGGAAGAATTATTAGTGGTGAATATGGCCTTTAGAGTAAGAATAGATCATAGAGAATATTTATCTTTGAGTAAGGTTGACTAATAATGAATATTTTCCTTTTAGATAGAATTAGTAATGAAGAATATAGATCTCTGAGAAAGATTAAATCACAAGAACTATGACCCATTAATGAATGTTTACTTTTTTATTTGGAAAATTTCCCTTTAAAAAGGAAATATTTTGAAGAATATGATCCATTTATGAAGGATCACTCACAAGGAATATGGTCCACTGAGGAAGATCAACTTGTGTGGAAAATGACCCATTGAATAATGATTAATCATTAAGAATATGAACCTTTAAAAATAATTAATCATAAAGAATTTGATTCTTTTAAGAATTATTACTCATTGAGAATATGGACCTTATAGGAAGGAAAATTCATAAATAATATGAACCGTTTTAGAAGGTTTACTCCTGGGTAATATATACCTTTGATTAATATTATCTCACAAGGAATATTTTGTGTTGGAGAAGGATTAATCATTGAAAATATGGCTCATTGAGGAATTATTTTTTATTGGGAATATTTCCAATTAACCAAGGTTACCTCAAAGTGAATACGTCTCATTAAATAATATTTCATGGGGGATGAGTCCCTATCAATATGAGGTAAGGATTATATATGAGCATCCTAAATGTGATAACCAATTCTCACCCATGAGAAACTAGAAGAGGAAGGGTGATTAGATACATAGTTAATATGGGCACATGAGAAATCATTAGGTCTTACACCTAATAGTAATACCATCCCTATATCTTTGTAACATCGATGAATCTTAGTGATGGTATCATAAATGGGAACATGGATGAAGATTAAAACTAGTTAAAAATCCTAAGACAACATGGATAATTGGGTGGACCATGGTGGACAACATAACACTTCAACTTCTAAGATGAACATCCTGAGTCAAGAAGGGTTTCCCGGGTATCCTCATGATAGGGACCCTCATTATCAAGGGAATACATAATTGTTGGGTAAAATTCTACTGTGATTAGTACAATCATTCATTTTATGAGGTTATAGAGTGGGCCAAGGTTGGTGGGAACCCAATTATGTGACTTGGGTGAAGGTAGCACTTCGGTAAATAGATTTGGTGGGGATAATGTCTAGGTAGAAGACATGGGTGTAAGGAATTCATATATATAAGGACATATGTGAATTGGAACCGTAGTGAGGATATATAAGGATGGAACCATAATTTGAAAATGAGGGTGAGGTGTTACCCTACCTATATGTCATTTAGGGTATAATGCCCTAATATTTTCTATGAGTATTGGTTCTCCTAGGTATGGTGGCCCAAGAACAACTTCACCCTGGTATAGGGTAGGGTGAAGTGGCCACCCAAATCTAGGCTAAGGAGAAGTGGTCTCCCATGAAAAAATCCTACAATGATAGTTAGTCCTTGTATATAGGTATGAGTGATGGTTCACCTTTGTATGGAGGCCTTTGTATTCATTGGGAATGCATTACTCTAATATATCACTAAGTAATGGATGTGGTATCTTATAAATGTATTAATGTATTAAATATTTGGGTAACTATATTGCCCTAAAATTATGGATATTTCCCTTTTTCTTAACTTAATAAGATACCCGAATAGTGAAGGGAAGGATTGAACATAGATAAATTCGAACATCCATTACTCGAATTAAATAATTTCAAGTGATAGACATGGGGAATATTTATATACTAAGGGAGTCTAGGGTAAGGTGCCTCATGTATGTCAAGCTAAGAAAGCAATATGGATTGGTAGTCAGTTTGTATGAAGGGGAGTTGAGTGCCTAACCTATTAATTATAGTAGTTTATGTAAATAAGAGCCCAATGTGAAAGGAATGTTTTAGGAAATGTTACTTGGGAACATATATATATAATCAAGAAAAGTGACATGGGAATGTGCATTAATTTGGACACCACTAATAAGTCCCTTTACTGCGAATTTCCTTTTCCCGATCAAAGTATCTATCTATTGAAGAAGGGAGTGTTAAAAAATTACCCCCTCTTATAATTTGGTTAGATCGATATGAAGAGGATAAAATTGTGAGGTTAACATAACTATAGAATGAAAAATTATATAATTAAGGGATATTTTACTAAAATTATGGGTCAGCACACCCTACACACTAGTACCTGGGGCAATAAAATGTCTACTCTAACATGAGTGTAGTCATGAGTGATCTAGCCTGAGCATGGAATGAGGTATCTTATATAAATATTGGGGAAACATCCCACCAACAATCACTTATTTTACTTGAGTGGATAATAAAGCTCTATACTCTCTATATACTAAATTCTCCCTTTATACTTAAGGTATGCGCATGATTACTCGGATCACTCTAACATCAACGCATAAACCTATGTAATTTAAACAAAGCATAACCCTTTTACATTGGAAAAGTGGTTAGGGTAAATGGGTGTAGTGATTCTATATATGTTATGGTGCCTAATAAAATCTTAGTTTGATGAAGACCCCAGAGTGAATGAACCTAAGAAAAAAAACCTGGGTAAAGATTAGATGGGTGAATCAACTTATGTTAAAATTTATCCTTTACCAAATTTTCAACTAGTGAAATTCATGTTAAGAAAATAACATATCTTTTATGTGTTTCTATTCTTATAATATTTAATTATTCAATTAATAATACTGGACTTTATTTTATTTGAGGAAAATAATAGAAGAAAACATCCATAATTATTTTTGAAGATGAATATACTCTTCAGAATGACTTGATGAACAAAGCTTTCAAGAACTAATATTATTCATAGTGAAAAACATACTTGTATTACCTATCAAAGGTTATGTGGAAACATCCATGAGTGTATCTAGCATCAAACTTGTTTTCAATATATAGTAATGACAGGATGATAGATGTGTATGTCTCAAGGACTCACACTAACCTTTTAGGATCATGGTTTATATAATAAAATAACTAGGTGAATGAAAATATATTTTACAAGGGGTATATATAAATTACGACAAGTTCAACCTCACTCACATAATGAATCACTCTAAATCATCCCTTGACAACTGTGCCTAAATATTAGAACTCAAAATGCACTTCTCCTCTTAAATATTCTGTCAATAATCCACATAACAACTTAGGGGCTGGATGACTTAGTATTGTGCCCTAAGGATGGTGTAAATTCTAAGTTGATGTGGGCCTACTAGTTCTTCTAGATACTTTCCAATATTAAGATATAATAAAGGGAGGTGGTGACTTATGGAACTATTTGGATTTAAAGACCTAGATTTATATTAATTCCAACCTTTTTCTTGATCCACATAGATGTTGGATTCCATATACAAATACATTCTGCCATGTCTATATAGAGGTGGAGATCTAATTTTGGGACATATATAATGTTTCTATATCTCCCATTCTCGGATCTATGTGTTATGAATCCATCCCCCAAAGTCTTAATGGGGATATCTCAGGAGAACACTCTTCTCAGAACAAGTATTGAGGAAGGATAAAAATAATACCATAAGGTAGGATCCTCTCCCATGAGTGGATGTTGGATTTAAGGCTTGGTTGAAGATCTTCTTGGTCAATCACAGAGATGTAATATCTTAAAAATGACTAATCAGGTGTCCCTTAGTGTAGAAAAGGAGAGTTCCGGGTACATACTTGGCAGATCTTGTGTGGTTCTAGCTTTTGAGGTCCTTGGTATTTTTTATGTTGGAAAAGGGTCATTTATCCCCTTCACCCTTTATTGTTTTATTCCCCCTCCATATAAATTTGTTCGATAATTTATATAGATAATGAACTATTTTAATGGTATTTATATAGTTATTTTATTTCTCCCATTTCATCTTGAATGATAGGATGATATCATATGAGTATGCTACCATGAGGATAAGTTATGTGGTCCCTAAATTTTACCCACAATGGTGAAATATTTTCCAAGTGTGTGTGTCATGTAGTCATTCCATATTTTCTATGCATTGACTTAATTTAAATGGAACATTTTAATATTTATTTCACATATAATCTAAATATTCCCTAAATGTTCCTTGGTATTTATAATAATAGAAATCATAGTATAATATCTTATTATTGAAATTTACATAGGAATTAGCCTATAAAATACGAAGCAATATTTTATAAGAATTAATTTTGAAATTTTAAAAATTAAAGTGAATTTAGAGTGGTGATTGTGAAATGAAATTTCAAAATCACAGGTTTATATTGGGAATTTAATTCTTAATGATTCTTTATTAACATTAAGGTGATCTCATGGGGATTTCCTGGGCTTGGAATCAAACATTAATTTTTTTCAAGTCTTGCAGACCTAGAATTGGGCCTTCAAGATGGGTAAATGATTTTCTAAGCTTGTTTGGAATGATAAAACTTAATAATAATTTGTGTAAAATAAAAAGGGATAAATCAAGTATTGATATTAAAATATAAATGACAAAACTTTATAGGGGACTAAAATAGTGAAACCTTAAATATTTAAATTAGTAGATATTTAATGAGAGTTGATGTAAAATGGATAAATTATTATTAATTGATATGATAATATTATGAGGACCTATTGTATTATTTTTGGAAATGTTGTGTTAGGAATAGCGTTTCATTTGTTTTTAATAATGTGACAATATGTGTATGGTAAAAGAATTATTGAAGTGGGGGCGAGTAAAGCAGTTTTATTGACTCAGTGAAAAGCTCACATTGATTATGCATTGTATTAATTGACAAGTAATGTCAATAATTATTGGCTGAAAATGGTGATAAATGAGATGGGAATGTCTCATTGCTATCAATATGGTGAAGTTGTTCCAATGCTAATGTAACTTAGAGAATCATTATAGACACATGAAATGACATTGGATGTCATGCTTGGACATTCTCTATACAAAATTAGATTATTATTGAACTGGCCTTAAGTTCAAATAAATTGTGTTAATGGAGACACATTTTTTAAAAAAATGAAAAAAGGTGAAGTATAATTCATTTTAGGATGATTAAAGTGCTTTGGGATTCATCTTAAAAGAGTAAAAGAGAATAAAATGTGTATGGGACTGGCATTTGAAGAGAGGTTTCCATGCATGTTTGAACTACTAAGTGGCCATGTATTTCACACATTGAATAATTTTTTATGGGATTAATTAAAAAATTGGGTCAACCCTCCAATTTAGATAGCTATCCTCAAGAACAGCTTCATTGGGTACCACAAGTGTCAACCACACACAAGAGATGTTGTCCTGCAAAAGGTAGGGGCAAGTCCAAGCTGGGAGGAGCGCATGAGCCAAAGACTGTGCATAGTTGGTATTAAGTTTGTGTATAGTTTAGGCATAGAGCATCCCTATAGGATAACATTGTACATAGTGGTACCATGGAGGGAGGACCAGTAATCTACCCAGTTCACAGAGGGGGTTGATACTTAAACCGTGACTTCATCGCATTGCTGATTCGATGTGGGACACAATTTTAAAAAACAAGGAAGTGATCCCTATCGTCCGTCTAAACCCACATCTCACTCAACTTTATGATCACCCATGGATGATGGATCTAATTGTGGACACTCATCTATCCCATGTCGTAAGTGTTTGAATATGATCTGTTCGATGTACGGGCATCGTTTTAATACTACAACACCATTTTCTTTGACCTATAGTGCTCGTTGGTGCTGTTGTTACTCACCAGAGGTGATGTAGAACCACATCTGGACCACTAAGGCTGATCGCAGTCATCTATTGAGAATATTTGGATCATTATAAGACCATGCATGCAACATACATCTTGCATGAATGCAATATCTTGACGGGGAAGGCTCGACTGAAGGCAAACAGAGTTTTCATGGATATGCGGATTTGAGCATGGATTTAAAATGTAATAGATGCAAACGTTCATAAATTAATGCTTGTGAGTACTACACCACAAAGAATATGTCCATGATCAAAAGATAATATCTCATGTTTATTGGAATATCTCATCTGCCATTTAATATTTCAAAGCAGAGGTTCTTGTCTATTCAACGATATGATTTGAATGAAGTTTCTTATGGGATTTGAATGTGGTACATTACTATGATCCTCAACTCTAAATAGAGATCCCTTGACTGAGGGTTTTTTGTTGAAAAAATATTGAGAGTGCTCTCATTTCTTTGAATAAGAAGAGCCACCACGAACCTCTCTAGTTTGTGAGTGGTAGAGGTTTATGTGAGGCATTCTTCCTATCAGAGGAGGGAATATCCCACAACTCCTTGACAAGTGAAAATCACTCTTAAAGAAGCATTATGAAGAACCAATTTCTAAATGATTTTTCTTGCTTGAAGAAGGAGGATATACATCAGTTATCCTAACATGAAATTCACACATCCATGAAGAACTATGTTCTGTGAAGGTGATCCTCACCCCTTTTTTGAAGAAGATCTGTTATTTGTGTGAAGAACCAGTTCCACACAGAGTTCAATCATGTGAAGAAACAAGAACCCGTGCTCCTCTTATTTGCATGAAGAATTTTGAATCCTCAAGACAGTGCACACATACACTACCTCTTGAGAATAAGAACTCACACACACCTTCTACCCATTCGTGTTTGTGCACAAGAAGAAGAAGGGAAAACACCTACATGATCCACCTTTGGATTTGTGCATGAGACGAATTAATAAAAAGTGGGTGTAAAAGGAATAAAAGAAAGGGACCGTAAATATATGGGTTGCACAAAACATAACTAAACATATATGAATCCATGCATTCACATGCATATGTGGAGAAAGAGTTGTGTTTGCATATCGATCAAGAAGGAACTAAGTGGAAAACACATTTTTAAATGCATGAACTTCACACATTAAACCTAAAATAACGATACAAGTGAATAGTGTGTTCTTAGGTATACAAGAAACACATTATACATGCATGCAATCATTCATAAATACATGAATGTGTGAGATGTCAGAGAAATACCCAAGATAAGGGGTATTGAATTCCATGAAACCCATGAATAAAGTTGTTTTGAATTGAGACTAAAGCCAGACATAATTAAATAAGATCTTATATCCGAGTGGATAGTGTTTGAGAATTCAAGAAGACAGACATAACAAAAATATTTCCATATAATTCTCGCCTATTAATATTGTTGAAGAAGTTGTTTGCACTATATACACACATTTAAGTGAGGCTGGTTCTTTATCAAAAGAATAATGAATTTCCTGATCATTATTACACTGAGGCACTTGATCAGTACAAGTGATAAAAATTAATGAACAAGGACAACATAACTTACCAAAAGGCTATCAAAGATTCTTGAACATGAACACTAGAAAGTGTGATTAAGCTAGATCATGGGGGAAGAGCATAAGATAAATCTAAATTGGATCAAAAGCATTCAAATGAGGATGCTTCTTATGTGATTTGAGAGAAAGGAGAAACTTATAAGATTTAGGAGAAGAAGTATTTAGTGAGAAGCTGGACCAGGCCAGTGAAACTCTAGTAACACTATGAGATGCAGTATAAAGAACCTCCTGTGGGACACATGAGAGATAAAATGTGACTCTATATTTACCATTATAAGTGTACATATGATTGTAGTGGATAATATGTGTTGGGGAGAATAACCAACACATCCTGGAGTAGGTATTTTTACCAAACCTTGTAAATCCTTGTGTTCAGTGTTTTTGAATCCACAACATCATTCAAGGTAAGGCTGAGAGGCATAAGAAGAGTGGATCAAGGATTTAACCAGACATAAAGGCTTAATTTAAAAGAATAAATTCGTGAAAGGTTTAAATGGATCACTAATTCAACCCCTACCCATATCAGTGATTTCACACTGATCTTGGCACTTCAATTGGTATCAAAGTGTAGGTTACCTATAAATATATAAGAGAGTCTTTATAAAGTGAAGATTTTAGTAAATGAGTGGACAAACTCAAATAGAGGTTTTTTACAAGACTCATAAGAATAGGATGAAGAAACAAGAAAGGAAGCTTAATAAGAATCATAATACTAAGGGGGAGACACCTTCTAATAAA
Source organism: Viscum album (assembly GCA_963277665.1). NCBI lineage: Eukaryota > Viridiplantae > Streptophyta > Magnoliopsida > Santalales > Viscaceae > Viscum > Viscum album. Next base: position 1,648,517,651 of record OY728143.1, on the reverse strand, counting down.
GGTAATCTAGAAGGTACAACATGTGATAATTATTTTTATTATTAAGAATCTTCTGATGAATCCCGGTAAAGCTATGATTATGATAGATCAATTATTTATCTTCATTATTCACCCAAAGAACATCTCAATAATATTCCTAGATAATTGGAAAGACATATTTCTATTTGTATCAAAGTTATTTAAGATGAAAAATTACACCTGAAAGAAGAATCCAAGGCCATGGAAGAGGCACTAGTTAAAAGCGTTGGTATGTACAACACTCACACAAAACTTTTGAAAGAAAAAGAAGAAACAATTTCTATTTTAAATGAAAGATTTTATAATGTTTCGGAAGAATTTGAAGGAATTATTTTTGATAAATAATTCTTTGAGTTTGTATTTGTAGAAGCTTTCCATGAATTTGACAAATTTCACAATGTTTCTATGGTCTTTAAAGCTGCTCAACTGGAAGACAATACTAAGAAGGTAAAGCATATTGATATTTCATTACAAGAATTAAGAAATGTTCATGAAGAAAAAAATGATATTTCGGAATGAGAATTGACAAAATAAACTGAGATCAGTTGAGGATGAGAATAACTCTCTTAACATGAAGTGTTTAGAACTGGAGGTGAAGCTAAAGAATGAGTAATCACCCAAAGATGTAACTTCCCAAATAGTTGAAAGAAAATATGCTACCACTCAAATTTTCATTGAGTTTTATTATTCCAAAAGGACTATTATATCATCTTCTAATCCAATGGAAACAACCTCAAAGACGATGGTATCCCATAACATAGTTGTTTATGTTTCTACTAATACAGTTTCACCTGCAAGTATATGTTCAAAGCTAAAATATTGGATGATGTGGATTGATAAAAATAATGATACATCATCAAAAGTTCAATCATGAATACTATAAATATTAATAAGAATTAATATCAAATTTTTTTTCCAAATAAATAAACACGATCTCAAAAAATACAATGCACTAAATATATCCAAACTGATACAATAAGAATAAGAAGTAGATTTATTGTATACTGTTGGTGTTGTTGGAAGTTTGGGAATCAAAACAATGATTTCTAGAATAATGTTTTAACATATTAAAATTAAGGAAGGCCTACATTCTATGAAAAGTTAATTGAATAAATGAAGCAACCTCCTAAGCTAAAACAGAATACAAAGATGAAGAAGAATATATCTATCAAGAATGTATTTGAATATCTTGGAGAATTCTGTGAAAATTGCAATAGAAGTGGACACATTTATGATGAGTGCTAGTTTATTCCAACCACTCATCATTCATAGGTTGATAATAAGAAAGGGACACAAAAAATTTATAATAAAGGAATTGTAGTTGAAAAATCTTTCATTAAGAATATACAAAACAACGAAGTCAAGAAAACAGTGAAAAACATATTCCCAAGAATAAGTTTAACTTGGATTACAAGAATGTTATCTCTACCAATAAAATATGATTCTAATATGGAAATAATGGTCATACCATGGATCACTGCAAACAAGCCATGGAAATAAATGGAAGTAAGCTAAAATTAAAAGGAAGATCAATCCAAGAGAAGTTTAGATTGACTAAAGACATTCTTAAATATGAATTTTATATGTTTCCTATGAATGGTAACTTGAAATCATTAAATAATCCATGTGGAAGCTCCAAAAAAGAATATTCTAAGAAGGAGTGTTTAGTTATCTGGCCTAATAAATTGCAAGTTTCTAGAGAACTGCAAAAAGATGAAGATGAAGTACTAGATAAATCCAAGGAAAAGGGGAAACAAAAAATTTCACATGAAGAATAATTTGAGTTTCATGAGAGGTTTTCAACACATGACAACTCATGTGTCTCACAGGTATTATGTGGAAGGTGAAATCAGGCTAGACATGATGAAAAAAAATGTATAACTAGTTTACCAGCTCAAATGGAGATGTTGAAAATTGAAAATCAAGAACCAGTGGAAGCTACTTCACTATTATTAGAACAATGGATGAACAATCCACACAAGCTAAAGCTGAATGGAAGTAAAGGGTCCATGATGACAATAAAATATCAAAATATTAAATTGAGAGGAGATACCTGCATGAAGAGTACCAAACATAATATAGCTACATGGAAAGGAGTTCTTGGTGTGAGAGGAAATTCTTATCCCTGTTTCATCTATTAAGAAGCTCACATGTGTTCCATATTATTCCCTTATACTTTTGTTATACATATTTTATTACATTGTAAGGAATTAAAGGTGATGGTCATTATCAAGATGATAATTGAATGAACAATGTGGAGAATAAAACATGGGACTGATTATTAATGATTTTATAAATACATATAATGTTCCATAGTGGTAGATTACCAACATGAATATCTTGAAGATTATCTGATGATATTTTCCACCATGTTAAATCAAAGTTATTTCACACATTTAGGGTGTAAAAATTTGGAGGATATGATATCAAGGATTATGTCATGAAAAGTCTTGAAATTCATATCATCTCTAGAAGTTGAAAGTTTAGGTATTACAATCCCTCTTCCAATACTTATTATTAATTGTATTTATCATGTCAATTAAGGGGGATTTCTTAATTTATGACAATATGGGATTAAGGGGGATATTTATATTGGTATTTGGATTTTTAATATGTATGGTGATGTATGTGCTGGACTTAGCATTTCGTTTATAAATATGATTATTTATATCCCCTTGTATAAGAATTGAAATTTATGAGCATGATTTTACATGCATTCTTGTTTATAGGCAACATTGAAAACCTTGGTCATATCTCTCTTGTTTTCTACACCGTGTTATCCCAAGTAGACTTAGAGTTGATTAACTAAAAGCTCTTTGCAAAGTGAACCATGTGACACAATAACTATCTCATTAATATTCAAGAAGATATTCTTTAAAGAAAGGAGAACATGTTTTTGAACAATATCCACTTAACTTTTTCATCTGGTTTCCAATAAGGGGGAGAAAATATTGGTACACATATTGACCCTTACAAAGCGTGTGATTAGGAGATATTGAAAACAACAAACAAGGGGAGATTTTTGGGAATAGTGTTGCATGTTTTGACAATAATGTGTCAATATGTGTATGGTAAAGGAATTATTGAAGTGGTGGTGAGTAAAGTATTGTTATTGACTTAGTGAAAAGCCCACTTTGATTATGCATTATATTAGTTTACAATTATTGTAAAAAATTATTGTTTGATAATAATGATCAATGATATGGGAATATCTCATTGCTATCAATATGGTGCAGTTGTTCCAAATATAATGTTACTTAAAGAATCATTATGGACTCATGAAATGACTTTGGATGTTATTCTTTGACATTCTCCAAACAGAATCAAATGATTGTTGAACTGGCCTTAAGTTCAAAGAACTTGTGGAAATGGTGACACATTGTTTACAGAAATTAACAAAGGTAAAGTATTATTCATTTAAGGATGATTAAAGTGATTTTGGATTCATGTTATAAGAGGAAAAGAGAATGAAATGTACATGGTATTGGAATTTGAAGAGAGGTGGCCATGCATGTTTAATGTACTAAGTGGCCACACATTTTACAGTAAGAAGAATTTTTTATGGGATTACAAAAAATTGGTCCAACACTTGAGCCAGCCATCCATTCTCTACAAAAGATGCATTGGGGACCAAAAGGGTAAACCATGCAATAGGGAGGTAAGCCCGTGAGTGGTAGGGGCTTGTCTAGGCTGTGAAGAGCGCAAAATCCAATGACCGTGCATAGGTGGGCTGAAGCCTGCACATAGTTTGGCCACAGAGCACACCCACAGGAGAACACTATATGAGGAGGTACTACGGAGGGAGGAGGAGTAATCTAACTAGTTCTTGGAGTGGGTTGATACTTAAACTGCTACTTCCCTGTGTTGCCGATTTGATGTGGGGAAACATTTTAAAAAATAGGGAAACAATCCGCGTCGTCCATCTAATCCCACATCTCGATCAACCATCTAATAAGATGTGTCAAAAGTATCTAATAATGGCCAATCTTCCATCCAACTCCACACATGTTTGAACATGACCAATTCGATGCTCTAGCAGAATTTGAAGACTCCAGCGTTGTCGTCTTCAACCTCTAGCACTCACCGGTGCGTATGTTACCCACCAAAGTCGACGCAAAACCACATCTAGACCACTATAGCCTATCACCAAAATCTAATGTTAATATTTGGATCATACTAAGACCATTTATGAAAACTTATCATTGAATGAATGATATATCTTGATGAAGAAGGCTCAGACGAGGGCATATAGTGTTTTTGAGGCCACGTGGATTCGAGTGTGGATTTATAATGTAATACATGCACGCGTTCTTAAATGCATGAACATGAGGAATACAACATAAAGAAGAATTACAAGATCAAAATAAAATTTCCCTGGTTGATCAACTTATTTCATCCGCATTTTAATATTTCAAAGCCGAGGTTCTAGGCTATTCAAAGGTACGATTTGAACAAAATTTCTTACGGGATTTTAAGACGGTGCATCACTTTGATCTTCTCCAATAAAAAGAGATCCCTCGACCAATGGTTTTTTGTTAAGAAATATTGAGAGTACACTAATTTACATAAATAAGTAGAGCCACCGAGAACCCCTCCAGGTTGTGTAAGGTAGAGGTTTCCATGATTCGTTCTACATATGTGAGGAAGGAAGTTCATGTAGCTCTTTGAAAAGTGAAAAGAACATTGAAAGAAGATTTATGAAGAACTAGTTCCATGTAGCTTGTTCTTGTTCGAAGAAGGAGGATATAATACTGTTCTTTCAACATAAAATTCAAGCACTCAAGAGTTCCAGTATGAACAGTGTTCTAAGAAGGTGATCTACACGCCTAGTGCGAAGAAGAACCATGATCTGTATAAAGAACTATTTCCACAAAGATGGAACTTTTGTGAAGAATCATGAACCCGTGCTCCTCTTGTTTGCATGAACGATTGTGAATCCTCAAGATAGTTCACACACACATTGACTCTTGAGAAGTGGAACTCACACACACCTTCTACTAATTGGGTCTTGTGTGCAAAAAGAATAAGGGAATACACCTACATGATCCACCATTGGATTTCTAATGAGAACACTTAATAAAAAGTGGGTGTAAAAAGAAGAAAATAAAGGGATAGTGTGTATTTAGGTTGCACAAAAAATAACTAAACATATATGCATCCATGATTTCCCATGCTCATGTGGAGAAGGAGTTATGTGTTCATATTGATAAAGAAGGTACTAAGTGGAAAATACATGTGTAAATGCATGACTTACACACATTGAAATTATACTATATATACAAGTGAATAGTGTGTGTTCAAGTTTACAAGAAACAAATTATAAATGCATGAAATTAAGCATAAACACATGCATGTGTGAGAAGTTTGTGAGATACATAATAAAAGAGGTTTTTAATTCCATGAAACACATGCATGGAGTGGTTTCGAATTGAGACTGAAGCCAGGAAGAATTAAAGAAGATATTATATTCGAGTTGACAATGTTTGAGAATTCTACAAGAGAGAGATTTGGCATAGTGCAAGATCACTCATTCCTATTAATATTATTGAAGAAGTTGTGTGCACCATAATCACAGAAATAAGAGAAGTCATGTCTTTATCTATAGAAGGAATAATTTCCCGAGCATTGTTGGACTGAGGAAAATAATATGCACAAGTGATCATAATTATTGATCATGGCCAACAGACTGTACTAAAAGGCTATTGAAGATTCATGAATAGGAACACAAGAATGTTTTATTCCAAAAGATCATGGGTCAAGAGAATAAGATTAATCTATAGTGAATTAAAATAATTCAAAGGAGGAAGCCATTCGAGTGATTCAAGAGCATGGATTACCCAATGAGATTCATTAGAATATGTCTTTAGTGAGACTCTGGAGCAAGAAAATGAGACTCTGGTAACACTATGAGATACAGTATAAAGAACCTTCTGTGGGACTCAGGAGAGATATAATGTGACTCTGTATCGACCATTGTAATTGTACATCTAATTATAGTGGATAATCTATGTTAGGGAGAATAACTAACACATTAAGAAGTAGGTCTATATACCGAACCTTGTAAATCATTGTGTTTAGTTTCTTTGAATATACAAAATCATTCAAAGTAAGACTAAGAGACACAAGAAGAGTAGATCAAGTCTTTAACCATACATAGAAGTTTAATTGAAAATAATCAATTTTTAAAAGTGTAATACATCACTAATTCACCCCATCCCCCTATCAGTGATTTCACACTGATCTAGTCACTTCATGTTAAATGATGTAAATTTAAAGACTAAATTAACAAGGTCATAAAAAATGATCATGGGGTTGATGTGTTATAATAATTATAGATACTCCTATAGGGGCGGGGGGTTATAACATTAATGGAGAACAACAATAATGTTTTTTATATGATAAACTTATGAGAAAACACCCTATGTAGTGGTTTAGTATAACTAAAGAAAACTCTCAATAAGGGGAGGGGGGTTGTAAGAACTAATAAAATACCCCTAGGGGTGTTATGTGTTCACTATTGAATACTCTAAATATGAATATATAGGATAATTAAGAACACTCCTTGAGTGGTGGTCTGAGATAACTAAGAATACTTATTGATTGGAGTTCTGTGACATTGAAAGGAAAACACTATAATTGTGGTTTATGAAACTATGGATGATATAACCCATATAACATGCCCACAAATACCTCAACACTAGTTGAATCAAGTATGGACTAATATCGAGTGTCACCGTGACGTCTATGGTTCGATGGTTATTTACAACTTTTGATTAAATTTTTTAATTATTAAAATGTTAAATTTTAGGCTTGAATTTAATTGATTATTATGAGACTAGTATATTTTGGTAAGCCACTAGTGATTTCCAATTGAGTTATACTCACACCATGATCCTTCCATCATAGAAATTGGGTAACTTAGAAGATAGTACATGAATGTTGGTTACGAGTTATAGGTTAAGGCCTACTAAATGCTATTTTATTGAGATAATAGAATGGTACTGTTGATGAGACTAGAAAATACTCATGACTAGTTGGGGATGGGTTTTTGGCCTAATATTTTATTTATTTTCCTTCTTGTATCATTTTTTATTATTTACCTATGTGGGAACTAGTTATGTATGATGACATATTCATTTATTATTGAATGTGATACTATATTTATTTACTGATCAGTACTTTTCCTGGTTGTGATGTTTATATGGATTTAATATATTTCATCTTATTTATATTTTTATTATACTATAATATGAGGCTATAGTTTCCCATGGTGTTTTTATAAGCCCTAATCACCAATAGATAGCCTCTGGTGTATGTGGAGGCATTCCTGAGGTCATGTGGCATACCAAGATGACTAAAGTTTATAGTGATCAGAGTAGGGATTTTATAAGTGGGGATATAATATCAAATCCAAAATCTATCATCAAAATTGGTTAGAAATATTTATTGTGATGTGTCTGAGCAGTTACCTTTTCCTAGTCTATGACTCCCATAATGGGGTATGACTAAATATATTTTTTTAGAATCCTAGATAGTAGAAGGAAATCTTAAAGGGTTAGTAGTACCAGTGTTGGGAAGGATACACCAATATCTATTGTACATATATAAGGTTAAGGCTGCATTCCATATCTCATGGTTATTCCATGTAATATGGGGCTAGATAGCCGGAGACATAAATTTATACAAACATAATATTGCTGTTTATAACTTGTGATATATATCCATTCAACTCATTCATGCCATATATAGTGTAATTCCAATATCATTGATTGGTGAGTAAGAATTTAGATTCATGGGTGTTCACTCAGAGTTCTAATTCCTATCCTATAATAACCCTTACAAACAAATAATTACGGATAATAGAAATTATTAACATGAAAAAATTGTATAATATAGCTATTAAGGACCATAATTTAGTATCTTGGATTTATTGTGACATCATTTGCAAATCTTATACATCATTAAAATTTTCCATGAAATAGTAATGTGTCTAGAATCAAGTAGCGGCACTACTAAAAGATGATAGGGTGGAATAATATCTGTTCATGGAAAGTAACATTTGGGTAATGATAGCCATGTAAAATACCTAGGTTAAGATTAGGTGTTCATTAGTAGGTGAATTCATTTGATTGACACCCAAATAGGCCTCAGATAGGATATCATCATATCCTAATTGAATATTATCCACCATCACCCCTAGATTATTGATTTTTTTTAATCTCAATAGAGGGAAAAGGGATACATGAAACTAAAATAAAAAAGGAACTAGTGTAGCCTCTAGACCCTATGAAAATTCCTACCTGCAAGCTTATACATAGCTTCAAATCGAAAAACTGGCACATCTTGAGTCTGAACTGTGGCATAAAAGCCATTGTTAGTGAAGTAGTTCTCTATCTAAGGTTGAGAAACTCGAATTAATATAAAATAAAATGAGAATGGGTCCTCCAAAATGATTGAAAAAAATAAGATGATGCATTTTCAAACTATCATTTCCTAGTGTCCATCCACTATTGAGAAAGATGGCCCTTGGCGGAAAACCTCATGTACATATGGGCTACCCTTCAAGAAGGTGTTAATATCACCTAAAATGGAAATGTGAATGTTCCTAGAGACTTAAACAATAAAAATAATATGATCAAGGAAGAAAAATTCCCATGAGAGTTAGATATGTAGGTATTTTCTATCGATGATGATTTTCCCATCACAAAGTAGGCCAGAGATATTGAAAATCAAGGCAAGACCAAATCATTCATTAAGAAATACAATGATGATTAGTGGGATAAAATCATCAACCCTTAATATGTATGGGTAAAAATATAGATATCCATTATCTTATATTTTCGAGTGTGGAACAAAAATAGGTACCCAAAGTGTCTTTAAATTACATGGTAGATGGTATCGAATTTTGTGTTATAGACTTGAAAAACCCAAAGGAAGTTGAGATTTCATTAGATCAAAGGGTGATAAAAGAAGTATAGGGAGTTAATCCACTATCCCTATTCCCACTATTGAGACCCCCACCCCAAGAAATGTGTCTAGATACCCCTTAATACCTAATGATGCTCTATAGGAGTGGAAAAATCCCAATGAATCACATCCTTAGTGGTGATAGAGTTTGGCCATTGAGTTCACCCTTCATATACTATTTGTTCTTGTATAATTATCCATATACAAATATCAATGATCTTTGATCACATAATATCACTTATATAATATGGATCCATTTGATGGAAACCCATATGATAACATAGGGGAGGCCCAAGATAATATATTTCCCTTATTGACGATGTAACTAGACTTATGGCGGTGGAAATGTCAACATCAACTGCAACGACAATCACACATAGAGGGGGATTTGAAGGTTATAGTATAACCATTGAGTACCATTCTCGTATTTAGCACCACCCTACTAACTTTCTATTACATGACACAGATCTTATTCCTATTGAAGCTATAACCACAATGGAAGATATCTTTTTTGTAAAAGATTCCCACTCCTCCTAGGCCGAGTTAAGAGACTTTAACAAAGAGCTAGGTGGGTGTAAATCTTTACGAACAATTCCTTTCCAATTAGTTCACTTCGCGGTATTTATATTTTTAAACTTCTAGTTCAAATAACTTTGAATGAATAAACTATATCTATGTTGATCCATTAAATAGATATTATAATTATAACAACCTAAAAATCATACATAGAAATTTTATTTCTTAATATATATGTGTGTCATATTATGTAACATAGATAATAAAAAATAAAATAAATATATCAATAATTTTTAAAATATTATCTTTATAATATATCCTTTTGGATAAAAACAAAACTTTTAGTATTTAAATAATATCAATATATTTCATGATTTTAAATGCATTTTCATTTTATTCATTTTCTTAAATTTTTAGAACTTATATATAAAACTAGTTTTTATAAATTATAAATTTAATATAATAAAATGAATTTCATTTTTTGATTTATAATTTGAATATAATATTAGAAATAATTTTTAGGATTTTTATAGAAAAAAATATCTTTATATGAATTGTGAAAAATACAGTTTTTGACCAAATGTTGACATTTATTAGTAAATAAGAGAGATATATATTTCAATAAAAAAATTTAATTAAGAAAATATTTATTTAAGGAAAATCTTTATTTATTATAAATATATTGTTTTAAATTAATAAAAATAATGTTTAACATTATAAAACTAAAGTAATATTGTAATTCTAACAAAAAAATTGGTTTTGATCTTTTAAAATTAATTAATTATTTTTAGTAAAATTTAATTTTTAGTTGATTTAAGAGCCACATAAAACTTATTTGTTTAATAATACAAAAATTCATGTCTTTTAAATATCAAAAAATTATAATCTTATCCCACCCATAAATGTTAATCTAAAAATAATCTTTTTATAAGAAATGGGTTTTACACGTTATATGATCTAATACCAAAATTAATTTCTATAAATCATGAAAATTTAATTTATAAAATTATTTACATATTAAAAATAAACATCTTAAAATTGTTAATTTTTAAATTGTTTTCCATTAAAATTAACTTCCATGGGTGAAAGCAGAGTTACCACAGTAATGGTGAATTATGGTAAAAGTGGTTCAACATAGTGATAGTTTTTAAGAAATGTAGAAAACATGTGTGATATTGTGTTGGGGTGGGGTAATAAATCTTATATATTTAACCAAAACATTATTGACCATTTTTTAGTCTTTGACCTTGAATAATTTAGTGATAATTTTTATAAATAATGTTTTTTTACAAAAGTTCTATTTTATTCACATATAAAAGGAAACAACCTCCTACCCCTTTGTCCACAAATTTAAATTATTTAGATCATCCAAAAAACCGACCTTGTATATCCTACACACCTTCATTGGGCCTTTTAATACTTGGTTTCAACAAACGACTAAGATAAGTTGTCTTAAAGACTTACATAAGAGAGAACGCCTAAGGGTGATGTAATATTATCAACCCAAATATTCTAGATAATTTCTTCTTCTACACCATAAAATAAACTCTATACAAAATGGTATGATAAAAAAAATTATTATTTTGCTGTAGTGTTATTATACTAATTTAATATACATTTTAAAATTTCCTCTAAATTAATTGAGAAAAATGAAAATATCATTGAGCAAGTGTCCAGACTACCGCCTCGATAAATGAGATATTTTTTTCTAGAATCTACTAATATGGATATATTTAAAATTATTTTTTGTTGTAAAAATTATATTTTTGAAACTATAAATATCAAGTAATTATATTTTATGACAATATGAAAGTAATAAAAATAATAAATGTTTATTGTAACATTAACTACCTTAAATGGACATATCAATGAACATTTCTTAATTAAGATATTCTTGGGATAAACTTTTAAAATATATAATTATTTACATAATGGAATAGTAAAATATATAAACCTACACATATTTTTATATCATGAAGTTGTTTTAACGAACCTTTGACCATTATCAAAAAAATCAAAAGTGTTTTGAATAAACTAACTAAACAACCTTGAGTAAGCAACATAGGCATAAAATAGATTAAAAATAAATAAAAAATGCTAATAATTATACATTAAAAAATTAAATGTATATGTATAAGTTTATTGGGTATATTTTTAATAATGTAAATTTAATCATTTAGGAAGTTAAGTGCTTGTGTAGAGCACTTTCATACATGTACCTCCTTCGTGACTTATTGGTTACCCATTCTCTTTCTTTTCCCCCATTTATGAAATATTATTCTTGTGAAATTATAAAATTTTATATATATTTATATTATATATATACCTAATTAAATTTACATTTCATTTATAGGGATATACATTCTTCTAGTTTTCAATGAAATTTCTTCTTTTAAGTAAACCTAATTTAAGGTAACTTTTTAATTCCTTATCTCTTATCAAGAATCACCCTGTTTAAAATGTTTTAAACATGAAATATATTCAAAAAACCATTAGTATATTATAGGAAATAATCTTGGTTAAATAATAATTTTATACAAATCAATAAATCATTTCATTCTTTAAAAATATCCTTTACTTATTTCAAAAATCACCATTGAAGTGGATCATTTTTAATATTTCTTGTCCTAGACCATTCTCACGAATCTTATACATTGAAGATATATATTTCAGATCTATATTTTTTTAATTATGATTGTTCAAAATGATTTAATTTTTTCTTCCCATGGGAACCTTTTGATTTAATCTTTATTTTTTCCTTAAATAAAAATTATGAAACCCACTTGATTCTCATTAGATTAATCATGTTTATGATTTATACATGGTTTCTTTTATTCATGTGTAACACATATGCATCATTTTAATTATGTGAATGGTGGCCCTAGAATTATATAACCATCCATTACATTGGGTAATCATTATATCTTATGATATATTATATAATGTATTAGTGACTAAACCTAATCCACAGTGGGACTTTGTCGACTATGTTTATCAGAATGGGGAGTGAACCCAATACAACAGGGAATATTGTCAAATTTATGATGATGATCTTGATAGTGACCCTTGAATTATTTTTATGATGTAGTATCTTATATTGTTTCCATATATTTCATGATTCCCTGATCATATTATTCATTTCCATATTCTACATTTTCATGCTTATTTTCCTTCTCTTTATGTTATCATATTATGACTCATGACTCTCTTGTTATTATTTATTTCCATTTTTTCCCATTATTAGAACTTTGAGCTCAACCTTTTCCATATGTATTTCCCCAAGGGTACCCTATGATGTTTTATAAGATCTATAGTGCAATGCCCCGACCCTAGATACCCAGAGTCGGTGCATTATTACATAACATTGGCATGATCACAAGAGATCAAGTCTCGAAAGACCAATTAGTTTAGTGTCTTTGGACGTACTAGATATATACATAAGTTTTACATTACATCATGAAAGAAAGAAAACATAAACATTTTGTCCAATTTGAACACACTTATATTCCTTATCCTATCCCTACAGGTCAACCATAAAAAACTTCTTCACATCCTAGGAAAAGTAAAACATAGAAATGCGTGAGCTCAGATGCTCAGTAAGGATAACAATATATCGGAAACATTCTTAAATAAGCATAAAAATTTAAGGAAATGTATAAGACTAAAACATAATCATTTTAAACTTAAACTTCATCATGACATGGAAAATATAAATCAAATAATGACATTTATTTATTCACTTGGATATTCTACAAGTCAAATAATCACACACAATATCAATAGCCAATTTCATAATAATGGAATGCATAATGCTGGACATCATAACCACATAGTCAAGGCCTCATGCCATGACTACATATAAGATTTTTTCAAGGCCTTTCATCAAGACTGTATCTTGTCTCATGATATAGACCAATGCATTGATGATCTATAGCGGGCTCCACCCATCACTTACTAGGTCCAATGCATTCATCATATGAAAAGGTTGAAACATAACTTAAACATTCATATTAAAACTAGAATATGAAATGTTAATACTTTAACCATAAAATATGAATGGTATAAAAATAAAACATCCATAGTCAAACATTTCCCAAAACCTTGAATACAATATTGAAGATTGTATCATAATAAATCAACTTCAAACAAATTTAAAATCCATTAAAGGATGTTGACATAGATGAAATCAAAACTTTTTGATAGAAATACATCTTTCTATTTTGAAATAATTTAAAAGCCACTTAATTCTAAAATAAAACATTTAACTTGAAAATATTCTAATAATATTGTAAGGGAATCTTTGAGGGTGTTATAATTGTTAACAATACCTGCACCCACCGTATAAGTTAAAAAAAATTCTTACCTTAATTTGTCGAAATGGTCATAAAGTACATTGTTTGGAAAATAGAGAAAAGATTCCTTTGAAAACTTTTTATAAAAATTCAATTAAGGGTATAAATTAATTTAACCCATAGTCTATGAAATATAAAATATGTTTTGAAATAAATTTTTAAGAAAACATGGATGTGGATGAAAAAGAAGTCCCAGTAGATACTTATGTATTAACAACCTCAGATAGGTAAATAGATTGTAAAATTAACCCTTAACTTGTAATTTTACTTGATAAAGGGTATGTTAAACTCTTGTGTATTTGTTAAATAATTGTTATTAATTTGTACAATAACCACATACATAAATATGATATCATATATGATCTTATTAATATTTCTATGTTAATAATATTTCAGTAGTATCATTATTTCGGGTGTTACTGATTTGTTTTCCTTTATATTCTTGGTAATGTAAGTAATTTTTGTTAAGGATAAGATGTATTTGATTCATATCCCAAATAATATTAAGTTCTTAAACATTATTTTTAATCTTTAAATGAAAATTATTCTTAAATGGTTACGATGGGGAAATGAATCTCATCGCGTTCATGGAGACAGTAATCCATACGCACACACGTACGAAAATATCATTCTTTTGATATTAAAATCGAATGTAATTGGATGATATATAATATATAAATAATCATTAACATTTTATATTTCTTTTTTACATCAATTATACTCATTATTATACCCATCCAACTAATAAAGTTTTGAATAACAAACTACACCACGACATGGAGACGGTACGCCGTACATACGCACGTATGGTGACTTTTTCATTCATAGGATGGATAGAATAATGAATATGGTTATAATATATTTATAATAACATCACAGTGTATATAAGGTATTGGATTTACTATTTTAGTATGGAAATAAAAAAGAATGATGAAGTGGAAGAAGTAAAGAACATGAAAGAGGTGATGAAATAATTACCTCTTATTCAGGTGATTCTTTTTGATTTGATCAAAAGGGCTCCTTAGGTTGGATTTATGATTAAAGTAAGGACTATATATTGAAGTGAGGTTATTTGGGAGGATATTTGGGTAGGTTTTGGCCATGAAAAATGGATTTTTAGGTGTGAGTTTGATAGAAGGGAAATACCCTTTTATAAGAGAGTTGGGGGTTATTTTAGGAAAAGTTTGGAATATTATTTTATTATACAATCATATTCTGTTTCTAAAGGCCAAAAAAAGATTTATTCTAAGTACAAGGTGGTTATGGGACAAAAATACCTCAACCAATATGTTTATATAGGTTTAGGTCACCATATTAATATTATCTTTTAGATTTAACTCTTAGTTAAATAGATTAACTTTTACAATGTCTTCTTGTATTTTTACATTACATGGTTAATAAAATTAATATAAAATGACAATATAACACCAAGTGGTTAATTAATAAGATATTTATCATAATATAAGTCCTTTTTATGAACCTTAGATTTTTAGGAATATTATATCATTTAGAAATACATTATTTGTTTTAAAAAACTCATTTATGCCAATTTTGACACTATTTGGTATTTTGTTTTTGTTAAAGTCATAATAGAATTATTACTTCGAATAAATTCATTTAATCAAACCTAACATGCCATATTAACCTAAAAAATTATTTAAATTAATAAAAAGTATCAAATTAAATTTATTTGGATATTTATAATATAAATTATTTTAAAATTTCATTTATAAGGTATTTACTGTATCATCATTATGTCATAAAGAAATTAAATTATTTAATGTCTAAAAATTATAAATAAAATACCATTATATAGGAAATAGTTTTATCTTTATAATTAATTTTCATAATTGAATTTATATTATGTATAACCCTATATTAAAAATGTTTTAGTTATAAAAACGTGAATTCAACACTTTTAACTCTTCTTTGAATTAAATAATATTAAATGTCCTAATCTAATCCAAGTTGATCAAAAGGATCATATTTTATTCCTAAAATTGATTTTGGTCGAAATACACTTATCCAATATAATTATGACATGTGTTAGGGTAATAATAATATCATTTTGACCTTTAATTACCCTATTTACTTTTATCCGTGGTAAAAAAAGTCAAAAGTTACTATTCTATAAAAATTATTTTCATTTTATTGAACCAAATTTTACTTACTAATATCAACTGTTTTTCTCTGATTTTTGAAATTAAATTCACAGAAGTGGTAAAATTACTTTTTATGAAAATTTTCAAATGTGCCTAGTAGGTGTGTAAAAGACGTTAAAAAGTTCAATAAAATTTTATATTTCTAATCTTATTATAAAATGACTCAAATGAATTATATTGTACTAATATAGTTATTATGTATTTATTTTGAATTCAAATAAATTTAAATAAAATAAATAATTATTTAAATAAAAATTCAGTTATAAATAAGAACGTTGTGTTTTTCACTATTCCTTAAAAATTGAAAGTTTTCAGAAAAATACCAAAAATTTACCCTAAGCTAATTTTGATATTCAGAATCAAAAAATGAATTCCAATTTGAAAAATAAAATTTAAAAAATTTCAAAAAGTGGGTATGACTATTCATAACTACTTTTAAAATGGCTAGTTGGATTTGTCGTGGTGTGCTAGAACTCGAAGTTGCGTATCACCCAAGATACTGTATTATTCAAAGGGAAACATATCGTGGAAGCTTGTGGTGTTACATTCTTCCCTCATTAAAATAATTTCAGCCTCGAAATTTCTAGAATACTACTACATAAAAAGATTTGGGTGGTTGTCCATCATAAGTTCCTTAGGTTCCCACATTGCCTCTTCCATATTATGGTTACTCCATATAACTTTTACCAGACGAGTCATCTAGTTTCTCAGCAATTGTTCTCTAGTATCAAGAGTCTTGATAGGCTCTTGATAATAAGATAGATTAGGTTCCAGTACTATTTCTTCATAGGTAAGTACATGCATTGGGTCGGGCATGTATTTTTCTCAACAGTGATATGTGGAACACATCATGAACTTTGGAGAGACATGGCGGCATTTCCAAAAGATAAACTAAAACTATAATTAATTCAATAATTTCGAAAGTTCCTATGTACCTAGGACTTAATTTACCCTTCATACCAAAATGTATAACACCCTTCCATGTAGATACCATCAAGAAAACATGATCTCCTACTTGAAATTCCAAATATTTCTTTTGGTTATCGGTATAGCTCTTTTGTCTACTTTGAGAAGCTTTGATGTGGGTTTCGATAAACTTTACATTTTCTATTGTTTCCTCAATAAGATCTGAGCCAATGAGTTTTCTTTCACCAACATAATCCTAAAAAGTTGATGTGCGATATCTCTTTCCATATAACACTTTATATGGTACCATTTGAATACTTGAATGGAAACTATTGTTATAGGAAAATTTTACCAGAGGTAAATATTGATCCCACATAACTTGTAAGTCAAGTGAGCAAGATCTCAACATGTCTTCTAAGGTTTGAATAGTTTATTTTGATTGTCCATCTGTTTGAGGGTGGTAGGTAGTGCTCAAACGAAGTTCAGTATCCAAGGCCTTCTAAAGGACTTTTGATAATCTTGATGTAAAATGGGGATCACGATCAGAAACAATTGATAGGGGTACTCCATAAAGTCTTACAACTTCATTAATATATAGTATTGTTAAACTTTCAAGTGGTAAATTTTCTATTATAGCATGAAAATGTGCTGACTTGGTAAGACAATCAACAATGAACCATATTGCATTATTCCATCTAGGAGTCTTTGGTAGCCACATGACAAAGTCCATCGTAATATCATCCCATTTACACTTAGGTATGGGAAGAGGTTAAATTACTCCTCTAGGATGTTGTCTTCCAACTTTCACTTATTGACGAACCATACATCTTGATACATAATCAGAAATATCCCTATTCCTATTTTCCCACCAAAAATGTTCCTTCAGATCTATATACATCTTAGTGCTTCCATAGTGTATAGAGAAATTGCATCTTTGAGCATCATCCAATAATTCCCTTTTTAGACCAGGTATGTCAGGAACACACAATCTCTTCCCAAATCTCAAAATTCCATTTTCATATATGAAGTCGATCAATCTACCATAATTCACAACATTAATTTTCTTTTGAAAATCCTCATCATCAGTCTGAGAACTTTTTATCCTTTCTAGTAAAGATGTACTGGAAACCATTTGAAAAAGTATCAATGTTTCACCTTCCATGATTATTCCCATATCCATTTTTACTAGATCCATGTACATAGGATCCCTTTTGACTCTCATCTTGTTTAGAACTCAATGATCCCTTTTTAGAAAAACATCTTCAACCTTATTTTCCTCCCCTAGGTGGTAGTGTATAATGCAATTGTAATATTTGAGTAGTTCAAGCCATTGGATTTTCCTTACATGGAGTTATTTTTGGGATAAAATTTACTTCAAACTCTGTTGATCAGTATAAATCTCACATTTTTCACCATATAGATAGTGTCTCCATATCTTTAGAGAAAATATTATAGCTGCCAACTCAAGGTCATGAGTGGGATAGTTTTGTTCATGAATATGTATCTTTTGTGATGCATAGGCAATAACTTTATCATTATGCCTAAGGACACAACCAAGTCCTTTCTTTGAAGCATCAATATAAATAAAAAAACTATCATTCCCCGATGGTAGAGCCAAGATAAGTGAATTGAATAACATTCTCTTCAGTTTTTCAAAAAATTATTCACATTTGTTTTTACAAACAAATTTAACCCCTTTATGTGTGAGCTTGGTTAATGGGTTAGCCAATTGGGAAAAATTCTGGACGAAGCACCGATAATAACCTATTAAACTAATAAAACTGCATACCTCAGTTATGCTCATTGAAGCTGGCCATTCTTGGATTGCCTTGGTCTTTAAAGGATCATCATAGATTCCATCCTTAGAGAAAATATGGCCAAGAAAAGAAGTCTTCTGAATGTAGAATTTACACTTGCTAAAATTTCCATATAATTCATTTCTTCCAAGAGTCTTTAGAATAGTTCACAAGTGATTTTCATGATCTTCATAGCTTTTTGATTATACCAAGATATCATCAATAAATACCACTAAAAAGTCATCAAGATATTACTCGAAAAATCTATTCATTATATCCATGAAAACAGAGGGTTCATTAATCAGTCCAAAAGGAATTACTATAAACATGTAATGCCTGTACTTGGTTTAAAATTATGTCTTTGGAATTTCTTCCTTTTATACGCACAAATGATGATATCCGGATCAAAGAACAATCTTTGAAAAATATTTATCTCCATGAATTTGATCAAATAAATCATCAATGTGAGGTAGGGGATACTTGTTCTTTATTATTATAGCTTTGATCTCCCTGTAGTCAATTCACAACCGCATAGATCCAACTTTCTTCTTAGCAAAAAGAACAGGGGCTCCCCATGGAGAAACACTAGGGCGAATAAATCTTTTATTACTCGAATCCTCTAGTTGTTTCTTTAGTTCCACTAATTCTATAGTGTCCATTCTATATGGGGTCTTCGATATGGGCATTTAACTAGGAATTAAATCAATGGAAAACTCAATTTCTCATTCTAGAGGACGTCCAGGTAAATCCTTTGGGAACACATCAACATATTCTTGTACAATAGGTACTTCCTCGGTTCAAACATTCTCTTCCTCACCCATAGTTATTTATTTCTCTTCCTCCCCAATAATTAAATTGAGTAGAGCTACTGGGGGTGGATCTATGATAAGAATATGAATGTGACATTTCTACTCTAAAAATAAGGTACTCTGTATCATCATTGAAAATTTTAGTCTCTTACTTCTAACAAAAAAAATTTGCATCATGGTCCAAAAGACAATTTGTAACGAGGATTATATCAAATTAAATCATGGGCATGCCGATGAGATCAGTAGATAAATAACATTTATATGCGCTAATGGGAACTGATTGACAAAACATTATTGCAATGATACTTCCCTTATGCGTTTTGACTGAAAAATCCATTGTTAATTCAAATTGGAAATATCTAATTTTCTTAGAAATCTAGGAAGATATGAAACAATAAGATGATCCAGAATCAAATAAATCATGGGATAAACTTGAGGAAACCATTAAATTACCTTCCACCACATCATTCAGAGATTCAACCTTAGCATTAGTGATCACATAATCTTGGCCTTTCTACCTTGACCTTTTTTAGGTAAGTTTCTTGGGCGCTTACGACTTTCATTTTCATAATTCCCCATTTCATTACAACTGTAGCATTCAAAATTGACATCCACTTTATTTCCCTTGAAATCATAAGCTTAGTGGCCTTTTCACGACATTTATAACAGACTCTCATTCCCTTCGGGAAAGTACCGCAATGTTTCTTCCCACATTTACCACAGGATGTAAATTCAAATTTTCCATTCTTCCCCTTATTTCCATTTCTAAAGTGTTCAATAGATATCTTATTATCTTTCTTTGCTTTAAATTTGTAATACTTGGAGTATTTCTTTTTTGTCTTGATAGCACTGGAGACAATATCTTCGTATGATGAGAAGGATTGTGAGACTAATGCTCGATGGAGAAATGGTTTTAACCCATCAAACAATCGATCAATATTACTCCTTGGGTTACATATATAATCTGCCACATGCCTTTCTAACCTTGTAAAGTTAGCCTCATACTTTGTGACATTATCATCCTCCTTCTTCATTAGACGTAGAAATTGTCTTTCCATATCCGCTCGATGGTTATAAAGAAATTATTTCTCTAAGAAGATATCTTTAAACTCCCTCCATTCCATATTTGATACTTGTTCATCTTCCTTTGTGTTTTGAATCAATGACCACCATTGATATTCATCTCTTGTGTGGCGATACACTACAAGGACAAATTTTTCCCTTTCTCTACTTCCCATAGACTGAAATATTTTCTCTAAAGAATTTATCCATTGCTCAGCTACAAATGGATTTGTAGTCCCATTGAATTTTGGTGGCTTTTTCAGCATGAAGCAGTCTAACATTGATCCTCCGTGTTGTGGATCAGGGTGATCCATATAGGTAAGGTTATTATTTATAACCTGAGTGAGTTGTCCCAGTATGGTGATATGCTGATCAGCACCAGTTGCGTCACATGCTCCACTATAATTATCTAGAGCGGGAGGGAAATCCCTACATGGATTTCATGCATTGATACAGTTTCCATTACTTCCACTAGGTGTCATTTCTAAATAAATGCATACACTGTATTAGTTTATGAATCACAATACATAATTACATACTTGTAAAACACTTAACATAAATTGAACAGTTTATGGATATAATCAATAATCATAAAAATGTTTTCTTTGAGGAGGTATATACTCATAAATCCTTCATAATGGTTTTCAAAGAAAATGTAAATTATCCTGGCATTTCCTCTGGGAGTGTCGCCACCAAGAGTGCAGCAAGGCCCGTTGTCATGTACCAGGATACCCCAGGTCAAGCTCGAAACTCTTTGTCAGAGTTTTCACTCATCGGTACATCTGTGCTAGAGCCACATATACCTACTTGAATCCAAACAAGGATGTATTTGGTTGGAAAAATCACAAAATCTCGACATTACCAAAATTCTAAGATGTTATTCTATACTAATCATCAAAGATTATCTTAGGGTAATGTTCTCTAATCAGAGTTTTTTTCTAAATCCGACTTCCATGGTTTTTACTAAACTTCCTCTGATACAAACTGTAATTCCCCGACCCTAGTAACCCAGAGTCGGTGCATTATTAAATAACATTTTCATGATCACAAGAGATCAAGTCTCGAAATACCAATTAGTTTAGTAGCCTAGGAAGTACTAGATACATATATAAGTTTTATATTACATCATGGAATAAAAAAAACAACATTTTGTACCCATTGAACATACTTGTATCCCTTATCCTACCCCTACAGGTCAACCATAAAATACTTCTTCACATCCTTGAAAAAATAAAACATAGAAAGGGGTGAGCTCAGATGCTCCGTACGAATAACAAAATAGTAGAAACATTCTTAAATTAGAATAAACATTTAAGGCAATGTATAAGACTAAAAAGAAAGCCTTTGAAAATTAAACTTCATCATAATATGGAAAATATAAATCAAATAATTCCATTTACTTATTCACATGGATATTATACTAGTCGAATAATCCTATGTAATATCAATATCCAATTTAATAATGATGGAATACATAATGTCGAACATCATAACCACATAGTCAAGGCCTCGTGCCAAGACTAAAAAAATAAAATTTTGTCTGGGCCCTGTACCAAGACACTAGTTTGTCTCATGAGACCTACCGATGCATCAAGGAGCAATATAGGGCTACACCCTTCACTTACTAAGTCCTATGCATTCCTCATATGAAAAGGTTGAAACATAACATAAGAAATCATATTAAAACTAGCATACGAAATGTTAATAATTTAACCATAAACCATGAATGGTATAAAAATAACACATCTATAGTCAACCATATCACAAAACCTTCAATACAAAATGGTAGATTTTATAATAATAAATCAACTTCAAATAAGTGTAAAATCCATCAAAGGATGTTGACAGAGATGAAATCAAAACTATTTGATAAAATATCTCTTTCTATTTTGAAATCATTTAAAAGTCACGTATTTATAAAAGAAAAAATTTAACTTGAAAATATTCTTATAATCTTATAAGGGAAACTTTGAAGTTATTATAATGGCAGAAAGTACCCGCACCAGCCATATAAGTTAAAAAAACATTCTTACCTTAATTTTTCAAAAAGGTCATAATGTACCTTATTTGGAAAATGATAGAAATATTCCTTTTAAAACATTATATAAAAATTAAAACAAGGTTATAAATGACTTTAACCCATATTCTAGAAAATATTAAAGATGTTTTGAAATACATATTTATGAAAACACAGATGTGGATGATAAAGAAGTCCCAGTAGATACTTACATACTGACAACCTTGGATAAGTAAAGAGATTGTAAAATTTACCCATACCTTTTACTTTTACTTGATAGAGGGTACTTTAAACTCATATATAATAGTTAATTAATTGTTATTAAATTATACAAGAACCATATATAAAATTATGATATCATATACGATATTCTAATATTGCTTTGTTAATAATATTTCAGTTGTATCATTATTTTAGGTGTTAACTAATTCGTTTTCTTTTATATGATTGGTTATGTAAGTCATGTTTCTTATGGATAGGATGTATTTGATTCATATCCAAAATGATATTAAGTTCTTAAAAATTATTTTTAATCATAAAAGGAAAATTATTCTTGAATGGTTATGACGGGGAAATGAATCTCATTATGTTCATGGAGACGGTAATCCGTACGTATGCATGAGCGACAATAACATTCTTTTGAAGTTAAATTTGTATGTAATTGGACATTATATCATATATATAGAATAATTAATATTTTATATTTATTATTTAAATTAATTATACTCATTATTATACCCATCAAACTAATGAAGTGTTGAATAAAAGATTACACCACGACATGGAGACCGTAAGCCATACATACACACGTATGGTGTCTTTTTCATTCATAGGATGGATAAAATACTAAATATAGTTGTAATATATTAATAATAACATAACATTATGTATAAGGTACTAGATTTATTATTTTATTAATGAAATAACAAAGAAAGTGGAAGTGGAAGAAGATAAGAACATGAAAGAGGTGATGAAATAATTACCTCCTCTTTGAGTGTTTCCTTTTAATTCGATCAAAAGGGATCCTTAGGTTGGATTTATGATCAAGGTAAGGCCTATAGGTTTAATTTAGGGTAGTGGGGAGGATATTTGGGCAGGTTTTGGCCAATACAAATGGTTTTGGAGGTTAGATTTTGAGAGAAGGCGAAGTACCCTTTTATAAGAGAGGTGAGGGTTATTTTAGGAAAAGCTTGAAATATTATTTTATTATAAATAATATTCTTTTTATAATTTCTCAAAAATGATTTATTTTAAGGATAAGGTGAGAATGAGTCTCAAACACCTAAACCAATATGTTTTAGATTTGTTTAGGTAACCATATTAACCTTATCTTTTAGATTTAACTCTTCGTTAAATAGTTTAAATTTTACAATGTCTTCATGTATTATTATATTAAATGGTTAATAATATTAATATAAAATTAAAAGAGAACCCCATATAGTTAATTAATGAGATATTTATTCTTATAAATTTACTTTGGATGATCCATATATTTTATGGAATATTATATCATTTAATAATATAGTATTTGTTTTAAACACAGATTAATGTCAATTTGGACACTATTTGGTATTTTGTTTTTTCTAAAGTCATAAAAACATTATTACTTCGAAAAAAATTCATTGAATCAACCCTAAAATGTCATATTAACCTATATAATTTGTTTAATTCATCAAAAGTCTAAAATTATATTTATCTGTATATTTATAATATCAATTATTTTAATCCTTCATTAATAAGGTAATTACTGCATTATCATTATGTCATTAATAAATTAAATTATTTAATGTCTAAATATTATATATAAAATTCAATTATGTAGGAAATATTTTTATATTTCTAATTAATATATATAGTCAAATTTATCTTACGTATAACCCAATATTAAAAATGGTATAGTTATGAAAACATGAATTTAACACTTTTAACTCTTCTTCAAATTAAATAATAATAAATGTCCTAATCTAATAAAAGTGGAACAAAAGGATCATATTTTGTTCATAAGGTTGATTTTGGTCAAAATAAACTTATTCAATAGAATTAGGACATGTTTTAGGGTAATAATAATATCATTTTTACCTTTAATTTCCCTATTTACTTTTAACACTGGTAAATAAAAGTCAAAAGTCGCTATTAAAAAAAAATTATTTTCTTTTTATTAAACCACATATTACATACTGATATCAACCGTGTCTCTCAGATTTTTAAAATTAAATTCATAGAAGCTGTAAAATTAAATTTTATGCAAATTTCCAAATGTGCCTAGTAGGTAGGTAAAAGACGTTAAAAAGATCAATAAAATTTTATACATTTAATCTTATTATAAAATGACTATAATGAATTATATTGAACTAATATAGGTATTATTTAATGATTTTGACTTAAAATAAATTTAATTTAAATAAATAATTATTTAAAAAAGTCGGTTTTAAACAAGAACGTAGTGTTATTCACTATTCATCAAAAATTGAATGTTTTCATAAAAATATCAAAAATTCACCCAAAGATAATTTTGATATTAAAAATCAAAAAATGAAGTCCATTTAAAAAAATATAATTTATAAAATTTTAAAAATTGGATATTATTATTCATAAATACTTTTAAAATGGATAGTTTTATTTGTCGTGGTGTTCTAGAACTCGAAGTTGCGTATAGTGCTAACTACTGTATTATTCAAAGGGAAACATACCGTGTAAGCTTGGGTTGTTAAAAATGGGATTTAGGATCCCTATATGGAGTTTTAAATAAAAATGTTGTTTTTATGTTTAAGATGATGTATTTATGTGCCTAATCATCCAAATACAATATACCTTTATATATAAGGGTTTTATTATTGGGAAATTATCTTATAAACCATGAATTAATGTTTGTTTCAGGATTGGGTCACTGTAGTTTGTACGAGAGACCGGTGTAGTTATTTTTAGAGATTTGGATGAGAGAACATTAGATAAAACCCTTGGGGATAATAACAGGTATAGGATAACATCTTAAAATCATGGAAATGTTTTGATTATGTTTTTTTCTATGAAATAAAATCACTTGTTGGATACTATAGGTGGATGGAGGTTTGTTAATAGATGGAACTATTGGTAATAACACAAAAAAGGTATTATTTGTTATTAACTCATTTTTCTCTTAGTAAATAAAGATGAGGCCTAAATACACACCCGATTTTTAACTCTTGATGGATATGATTTAGATAATCATATTCTATTTTTAAGCCATTATAATTGATTTTATCATTTTTATTCTAAAAATATATTTGGGTAAGAGAACCTAATAATAAATTACCATGGTCAACCTAGATGGGAACTTATAGATTAATATGTTAGGTTCTTCACATCATATATGAGTTACCTTTTATATGTTTATCAGTTACCTTTTATACAAGTATTAATCAAATTATTCCAATACCTACCTATAATTTGTTTTATGAAATGGTGGTATGTTGTAACGCCCCGACCCCAGCTACCCAGAGCCGGTGCGTTACTTCGTAACATTGGCATGATCAAAAAAGATCAAGTCTCGAAAGACCGATTAGTTTAGTAGCCTTGGAAACACTAGATACATTCATAAGTCTTACATTACATCATAAAGTGAAAAACTAATAACAAAGTCTTCATAGTCCACACTCATATCCTCTTCTGACTATCCCTACAGGTCATTCATAAAATACTTCTTCACATCCTGGAAAATATTAAAACATTGAAAGGGGTGAGCTCAGATGCTCAGTAAGGATAAAAATATTGCGGAAGCTTTCATAAATAAACATAAAAATTTAAGGCAATGTATAACTAAAACAAAAGCCTTTTAAACTTGAACATCAACATAATATGGCAAAAGTAAAATGAGATAATGCCATTCACTTCCTCACATGGATATTCTACTGGTCGAATAATCACATGAAATATCAATAACCACTTTCATAATGATGGAATGCATAATGCCAGACTATCATAACCACGTAGCCAAGGCCTCGTTCCAAGACCACAAATAAGATTTTGTCAAGGCCTCGTGCCAAGACACTAGTTTGTCTCATGAGACCTGCCGATGCATCGAGGAGCTGTAGCGGGCTCCACCCGTCACTTATTAAGTCCAATGCATTCCTCATATGAATAGGTTTAAACATATCATAAACCATAACATAATCGTATCACATAAAACATGCATAAAGGAAACCTAACATTTCCACATTTCAATCACAATATATAAATACAATACATTGATATAATAAAAACGCTTTCAAAACCATTTTCAATACCAAAATAAAAGAAAGTTAAAACTTTGTATTTATTTTTCATTAAAAAAAATGATGGCTTGTAGAGGAAGACGAAACTCAAATAATGGTCACGGCGGCGGAGAAGTCGTTGTCGCCGCATAAGTACAGAAAGAAAAACATCCCCTTTTGTCATTTAGTAAAACGCTTCGTATAAAAAGATTCCTTTTGAATAACCGTAAAAGTCAAAGGGAGTTTATACACCGTATAAAAGAAAATTGTGTATAAAACCAAATATGCCTCAATGAAAGGAGATTGAGACGAAGTCCTTAAAAATATCATTTTTAAAATAAAATAGATCTATTATGTGTATTCACTATAGGTACACATAAAGAACATAAAAATACAAAATAGGACATAATAATATCATGACATAATTTGAAAGTAGGAGATTAACCCAAAGAATGAAAATTGGGTTAAGAAATTCCCTTACAAAGATCCTTTTTTAAAAAAATACAATAGATCAATTATGTGTATCCACTATAAGTACACATAAATAAAGTACAAATACAAGATATTACATAATAATATCATGAAATAATTTTAAAGTAGGAGATTAACCCAAAGAATGGAAATTGGGTTAAGAAGTTCCCTTACCTTGTGTCCGACTTGACTCAACCGTTCTTTAACCTCCTGAATAATAAACTAGAGTTAATATCTACCTTATTAAGAACCATTTTAAATTTCATTATCCTTTTTATATCACTTATTACAATGTTATGAACATTATGTAATTATTTAAGTTAATAACGGTCGTTTTGTCGATCTTTGGTAACTTGAGTGAACAATAAACTTCTTATAATTACAAGTTGTTCATGTGGTAGAATATCCATTATATCCAGAATTATATTCATGATTTAGATGTCATATATATCTTATATATCCATTATATACATTCATTTATAATATTACGTAACATTTAGAGGTAAGAAATGAAATGCACCGTTCATGGAGACGGTAAGCCGTACGTACGCATGAACGCTACTTTCATTTCAATTTCATATTTAATGGAACTAAATCATAATGATATAAATGTATAATATAATTCCAGTATAATATAGTGTATAATACCATTTACTCCATCCTTTATACATCCCACATATGGCATTAACGATTCAAATCACTTTGAGGGGGCGGTAGTCCGCACTTCCTAAAATGAAATTATCGCGTTTTACCCATAATAGAAATCATAAAGTATGCCATAAATTAGAAATACAGAAGCATAAGTAAAACATAAACATATTATATATCATATATAAAAATAGTTACATCTTAATGGCCACCTTTGAAGGTGTTATATGAGTGTTGAACAATCATCGTTTCGTGAGGCAGAAATTCGCCATCCACAGAAGCCGTATGTTCTTTAACCATTAGATGTAGGTGTGTGTAAGTGTAGCTTGAATAAATCTTATAAAAACATCCTAGTATATTTAGGATACTGGTTTGTTACAAAAGAAATGAATAAAAAGATTTTAGGGGGTTGGAGAAGAAAAATAAAACAAAACAACATTAGAAAAGACATTACCTCAAAATCGGGTAACTCTTTTTGATTTGAGCCAAAGGCTTCCTTGGGAAGAGTTCTGCCCAAAGTAAGGCTTCTAGGAGTAAGAGGGGAAAGTTGGGAGAGTATTTGGGTAGATTTTGGCCGATCCAAATGGCTTGAAAGTGTAAATGAGGTGGGAGAGGTGGGGGCCTTTTATAAGTGGAGAGGTGGGGCACTTTTGGAAAGATTGAAATGTTACATTATTTCACAATGCTTTTCGGATTATAAAGGTCCCACACTTATATAATTCGAGGATAAGGTGATAAGGTTTCGAAATCTCCTCATACAATAGGCTTTGGACAAGTTTAAGCCTTGGATTTTGCATTATCTTCTCATTTTATTTAAATCGTTAAATAATGAGGTCATCGCTGCATCACAATGATGTCATTAATAATTTACTTTATTTAATGTCTAAAAATTATAAAAAAAATACTATGATGTAGGAAATCGTTTTAGATTTCTAATGAGTATTTATAGTCAAAATTTGGACTTGTGTAACCCCACTTAAAAACTGTTTTAGTAAAACATCTCATGTTTGTGTCAATTTAATTTTAACATTAAATAAATATATATTAATGTCATTTTCCAACTAAAGTGGCTCCATGGGGTCCCCAAGTTGACCCATGGGTTGTCTTGGTCGGCCATTACTCATCCAATAGGAGTAGGACAAGTGTCAAGCTCATCTCATATTATTAAAACATTATTTTTACCTTAAACTACACTAATTACCTCTAATCGCGATTAAGAACTTAAAAGTTACTATTCACCAAAAAATTATTTTGATCTCATTGAACCACATTTTACTTATTAATGACAACCATGTATGTCGGATTTTTGAAAATCAAATCACAGAAGTGGTAATATTTCATTTAAATGAAAAATCAGTTATTTAACTACCACTTAGTGGTTTCACTATTCATCAAAAATTGAAGTTTTTCAGAACAATGCCAAAATTTCACCCTAAGCTATAATTGATATTCCGAATTCAAAAATGATGTCTATTTTACAAAATTCCAAACATATAAGTTGTATTAATTAATTTTATAATTAATTCCCGCTGTCACAACAAATAGCGTGTTTTTAAGTAACAATTTATATCAAAAGATTGGCAATTGTTTATGTCCAATTTCAATGTTAAATTAATTCTAATGACCACCATTGGACAAAATGGTAAAAATATATTCTAATTATACTTTAAAACCAATAAATAGTATAATTTATCACTATAAATTATTTTGTTTAAAAAATTTGTTTTAAGTATTTTTCACTATTCATAAAAAATTGGAAGTTCTTAGAAAATTACAAAAAATTGAACTTAGGATAATTTCGATATTACGAATTCAAAAATGAAGTCCATTTTGAAATATAAAATTTCTATAATTTTAAAAATTGATTATTACTATTCATAACAGCTACTTTGATTAGTCGCGGTGTGTTAGAACTCGAACTTGCGTACCATGCAAGCTATTGCATTATTAAATGAGAAGCGTATCATGGAAGCTTGGGGTGTTACATTCTCCCCTCCTTCAATAAATTGCGTCCTCGCAATTTGAAACTTTTCTTTGAAAGTAAAAGGTTGAAAATAGAAAATACCTTTGTGGAAAAGCCACATCGGAAATAAGGTTAATAAAATTTAGCCTTAATAAGAGGGAAATAGAAATAAGAAAGTCACCACCAAATTATGATCTCGATAAGGAGAACATTGGTGGAAATTAGAGACATATAATTGGAGGAAAAACGTAAATATTTATAGGGAGTGATTGAGGTCATCAATCACAATCAACTATCAAATTGAGTGCCTCAAAGCCTTCAATCTATGTTGATTTAAAATATCATCAGTTCAACAAGACATAAGGTATTAGGGTAACACATTTTTTTGTTTTAATATCCCTTTACTAAAGTTTAAGAATTAATTTATTCATTGAATAACAGATAGGTATATATATATTTATGCTTGACAATTAGAGTTTCAACCTTCAACTCACCTTTCACTCAAAAAGATAATAGAACCCAAAAATATTATACTTATCCTAATTGTATAAGGTTCTAAATGTTAACACATACCATTTAGATTAGTAAAATTATTTTGTAATAACCAGGGACTTCTTGTAGGCTAGTGGTAGGAAATAAAGTCCTGTCGCACTATGGTTGCGGGTTCGATTCCTACAGCTTTGTCCGACGCGGCGGGTTATGCCCCACCCTTCAGGTTGTCCTTTTCCTAAAACTATAGTATTATAATATTCCAAAAATAATCTTCATAAATTTTTTAACCTTAAACAATACTATCCAAAGATCAACTTAATCCACTCAAACCTTTATAGTTATCCAAAATACCTCTGTCCAGACTTTCTCTAAAAGGTCTCTTAATTTCAAAATCAATTTATCAGATTCCCCAAACAAATTAAAGTTTCTATTTTTGTCACATACTAAAAATATGATTACCTTTATCATATTAAAACCTTACTGAAATTAAAAATTACTACAGTACAATCCTTATATATATATCACATTATTCTAATAACCAGAATATAATCCATGAGTCCAAAAGCACCAATACATTGGTTATTCTGCTTCAACTGTAGTAACAGCATAAGATTGTCCTTGATCCCTTGTCCTTTTCTGAGGTACGTTTCCCTGATGCTTAGGACATTCATTTGCATAATGAACCATTTCTCTACAATTGTAGCATTCAACTTTGATAGCCTCTTTCTTTCCCTTGCAATCATGTGCCTGGTGAACCTTTTCTCCACATTTATAACAAACTCCCATTCCTTTTAGGCAAGTACCAGGGTGATTCTTCCCACAATTATTACATAATAGAAAATCCTTCTTTCCCTTTTTCCCTTTATCTGTCTCTTGTTCCACCGTTCTTTTCTTCTCTTGATTTACTTTGTTGTCATAAGACTTAGAGAATTCCTTTTCTGTCTTGATAGCACACGAGACAATATCTTCGTATGATGAGAAGGATTGTGATACTAAAGCTCGATGGAGAAATGGTTTTAACCCATCAAAGAAATGATCAATATTACTCCTTGGGTTACGTATATAATCGGCAACATGCCTCTCTAACATTGTAAAGTTAGCCTCATACTTTGCGACATTCTCATCCTCCTTCTGCCTCAAACTCAGAAATTGCCTTTCCATATCTGCTCGATGGTCACGAGGAAAATATTTATCTAAGAAAAGCTCTTTGAACTCCCTCCATTCCATATTCGATACGTCATCATCTTCCTTTGTGTTTTGAATCAGCGACCACCACTGATCGGCATCTCCAGTGAGGTGGTAAACTGCCATGACAACCTTCTCCCTTTCACTACTCTCCAAGGCATGGAATATTTTCTCTAAGGAATTTATCCATTGCTCAGATACTATAGGATTTGTACTCCCATTGAAGGTTGGTGGTTGTTGCCTCATTAAACGGTCTAGCATTGATCCTCCACGTTGCGGATCAGGGTTCTCCATATGAGTAAGGTTGTTATTCATAACCTGCGTGAGTTGTCCCAGTACGGTGAGAAGCTGATCGGCACTAGTTGTATCACTTGCTCCACCATAATTATCCTGAGCAGGAGGGAAATCCCTACACGGAGTGCGTGCATTGATACAGTTTCCATTCCTTCCACTAGGCGCCATTTCTAAATAATGGCATAAACTAGATTAGTTCATGAATCAAAATACATAATTCCATACTTGTAAAACACTTAGCATAAATCGAACTAATTATGGATATAATCCATAATTATAAAAATGTTTTCTTTGAGGAAGTATATACTCGTAACCCTTCATAGTGGTTTGTAAAGAAAATGGGAATTATTCAAAGCATATCCCCCGGGAGTGTCGTAACCAAGAGTGCAGCAAGGCCCGTTGTCGTGCACCAATTCCCGTTCGAGTCTAGCTCAAAGCGGTGTTTTCGGGTTTTACCCCTAGGTACAACTGTGCCAGAGCCGCCTCTACCTGCTCGTATCCAGACAGGGATGTATTGCTCAGAAAACTCACAACATCTCTACAATACCAAAATTCTAAGAAGTTCTTCTATACTAATCCTCAAAGTCTATCTTCGGGATATGTGCTCTAATCAGAGTTTATCTAAATATAGCTTCCAAGGTTAGTACTAAACTGCCTCTGATACCAATTGTAACGCCCCGACCCCAGCTACCCAGAGTCGGTGTGTTACTTCGTAACATTGGCATGATCACAAAAGATCAAGTCTCGAAAGACCGATTAGTTTAGTAGCCTTGGAAACACTAGATACATTCATAAGTCTTACATTACATCATAAAGTGAAAAACTAATAACAAAGTATTCATAGTCCACACTCATATCCTCTTCTGACTATCCCTGCAAGTCATTCATAAAATACTTCTTCACATCCTGGAAAATATTAAAACATTGAAAGGGGTGAGCTCAGATGCTCAGTAAGGATAACAATATTGCGGAAGCTTTCATAAATAAACATAAAAATTTAAGGCAATGTATAACTAAAACAAAAGCCTTTTAAACTTGAACATCAACATAATATGGCAAATGTAAAATGAGATAATGCCATTCACTTCCTCACATGAATATTCTACTGGTCGAATAATCACATGCAATATCAATAACCATTTTCATAATGATGGAATGCATAATGCCAGACTATCATAACCACGTAGCCAAGGCCTCGTGCCAAGACCACAAATAAGATTTTGTCAAGGCCTCGTGCCAAGACACTAGTTTGTCTCATGAGACCTGCCGATGCATCGAGGAGCTATAGCGGGCTCCAACCGTCACTTATTAAGTCCAATGCATTCTTCATATGAACAGGTTTAAACATATCATAAACCATAACATAATCGTATCACATAAAACATGCATAAAGGAAATATAACATTTCCACATTTCAATCACAATATATAAATACAACACATTGATAAAATAAAAACGCTTTCAAAACCATTTTCAATACCAAAATAAAAGAAAATTAAAACTTTGTATTTATTTTTCATTAAAAAAAATGATGGCTTGTAGAGGAAGCCGAAACTCAAATAATGGTCACGGCGGCGGAGAAGTCGTTGTCGCCGCATAAGCACGGAAAGAAAAACATTCCCTTTTGTCGTTTAGTAAAACACTTCGTATAAAAAGATTCCTTTTGAATAACCGTAAAAGTCAAAGGGGGTTTATACACCGTATAAAAGAAAATTGTGTATAAAACCAAATATGCCTCAATGAAAGGAGATTGAGACGAAGTCCTTAAAAATATCATTTTTAAAATAAAATAGATCTATTATGTGTATTCACTATAGGTACACATAAAGAACATAAAAATACAAAATAGGACATAATAATATCATGACATAATTTGAAAGTAGGAGATTAACCCAAAGAATGAAAATTGGGTTAAGAAATTCCCTTACAAAGATCATTTTTTAAAAAAATACAATAGATCAATTATGTGTATCCACTATAAGTACACATAAATAAAGTACAAATACAAGATATTACATAATAATATCATGAAATAATTTTAAAGTAGGAGATTAACCCAAAGAATGGAAATTGGGTTAAGAAGTTCCCTTACCTTGTGTCCGACTTGACTCAACCGTTCTTTAACCTCCTGAATAATAAACTAGAGTTAATATCTACCTTATTAAGAACCATTTTAAATTTCATTATCCTTTTTATATCACTTATTACAATGTTATGAACATTATGTAATTATTTAAGTTAATAACGGTCGTTTTGTCGATCTTTGGTAACTTGAGTGAACAATAAACTTCTTATAATTACAAGTTGTTCATGTGGTAGAATATCCATTATATCCAGAATTATATTCATGATTTATATGTCATATATATCTTATATATCCAGTATATACATTCATTTATAATATTACGTAACATTTAGAGGTAAGAAATGAAATGCACCGTTCATGGAGACGGTAAGCCGTACGTACGCATGAACGCTACTTTCATTTAAATTTCATATTTAATGGAACTAAATCATAATGATATAAATGTATAATATAATTCCAGTATAATATAGTGTATAATACCATTTACTCCATCCTTTATACATCCCATATATGGCATTAACGATTCAAATCACTCTGAGGGGGCGGTAGTCCGCACTTCCTAAAATGAAATTATCGCGTTTTACCCATAATGGAAATCATAAAGTATGCCATAAATGAGAAATACAGAAGCATAAGTAAAACATAAACATATTATATATCATATATAAAAATAGTGACATCTTAATGGACACCTTTGAAGGTGTTATATGAGTGTTGAACAATTATCGTTTCGTGAGGCAGAAATTCGCCATCCACAGAAACCGTATGTTCTTTAACCATTATATGTAGGTGTGTGTAAGTGTAGCTCGAATACTTCTTATAACAACATCCTAGTATATTGAGGATACTGGTGTAGTTACAAAAGAAATGAATAAAAAGAGTTTAGGGGGTTGGAGAAGAAAAATAAAACAAAACAACATTAGAAAAGACATTACCTCAAAATCGGGTAACTCTTTTTGATTTGAGCCAAAGGCTTCCTTGGGAAGAGTTCTGCCCAAAGTAAGGCTTCTAGGAGTAAGAGGGGGAAGTTGGGAGAGTATTTGGGTAGAGTTTGGCCGAGCCAAATGGCTTGAAAGTGTAAATGAGGTGGGAGAGGTGGGGGCCTTTTATAAGTGGAGAGGAGGGGCACTTTTGGAAAGATTGAAATGTTACATTATTTCACAATGCTTTTCGGATTCTAAAGGTCCCACACTTATATAATTCTAGGATAAGGTGATAAGGTTTCGAAATCTCCTCATCCAATAGGCTTTGGACAAGTATAAGCCTTGGATTTTGTATTATCTTCTCATTTTATTTAAATCGTTAAATAATGAGGTCATCGCTGCATCACAATGATGTCATTAATAATTTACTTTATTTAATGTCTAAAAATTATAAAAAAATACTATGATGTAGGAAATATTTTTATATTTCTAATGAGTATTTATAGTCAAAATTTGGACTTGTGTAACCCCACTTAAAAACTGTTTTAGTAAAACTTCTCATGTTTGTGTCAATTTAATTTTAACATTAAATAAATATATATTAATGTCATTTTCCAGCTAAAGTGGCTCCATGGGGTCCCCAAGTTGACCCATGGGTTGTCTTGGTCGGCCATGACTCATCCAATAGGAGTAGGACAAGTGTCAAGCTCATCTCATATTATTAAAACATTATTTTTACCTTAAACTACACTAATTACCTCTAATCGCGATTAAGAACTTAAAAGTTACTATTCACCAAAAAATTATTTTGATCTCATTGAACCACATTTTACTTCTTAATGACAACCATGTATGTCGGATTTTTGAAAATCAAATCACAGAAGTGGTAATATTTTATTTAAACGAAAAATCAGTTATTTAACTACCACTTAGTGGTTTCACTATTCATCAAAAATTGACGTTTTTCAGAACAATGCCAAAATTTCACCCTAAGCTATAATTGATATTCCGAATTCAAAAATGATGTCTATTTTATAAAATTCCAAACATATAAGTTGTATTAATTAATTTTATAATTAATTCCCGCTGTCACAACAAATAGCGTGTTTTTAAGTAACAATTTATATCAAAAGATTGGCAATTGTTTATGTCCAATTTCAATGTTAAATTAATTCTAATGACCACCATTGGACAAAATGGTAAAAATATATTCTAATTATACTTTAAAACCAATAAATATTATAATTTATCACTATAAATTATTTTGTTTAAAAAAGTTGTTTTAAGTATTTTTCACTATTCATAAAAAATTGGAAGTTCTCAGCAAATTACAAAAAATTGAACTTAGGATAATTTCGATATTACGAATTCAAAAACGAAGTCCATTTTTAAATATAAAATTTCTATAATTTTAAAAATTGGTTATTACTATTCATAACAGCTACTTTGATTAGTCGCGGTGTGTTAGAACTCGAACTTGCGTACCATGCAAGCTATTGCATTATTAAATGAGAAGCGTATCATGGAAGCTCGGGGTGTTACATATGTAATAGTAATCATGTTATAGGCATGTGAAATGGGAAATGTAATGATTTTACTAATGAAATGCATAGCATGATGGGAGGTGGAGATGATAACCTCTTGGTAGTAATGGAACAACTGACTCAATTTATAAATACTAACAAGAATCATATGAAATTAACTCCAAGAGGGAAATTTTTTATTGAGTCCTTTATACATTAAAGACCTAGAAATGTTAGTGGATCTTCTAATCCCATAATTTCTAGACAATAGATATAATTCATTGGGAAGATATTATCTGACCTTAAATTCTCTGTTAAAGTGAAGGTTATTCATGATATTTCACACTTTGAGGGATAAGATAAACAGTAGTAGACACTGATGAAGAATGAAAATCTCATGGGATACATATAATCTATGTAGTGATATTAATTCAAGATGTTTATAAATTAATATTTCCCTCAAACCACCCATATTAAAATTGAGAAGAAGTTCCTTGAACTCATGAAAAAGGAGGATGGATCAATCAGACATTATGAGTTAAATTCTACAATTATTTCATAATAAAACTCTAGTTTTATAATCAATATTGAATGTAATATTGAACTATTCTTTAGTGGGATAAATGTTATTACATTGAGATCTTTTTAAATTTGAGACTTTGATAGTTATGAAGAAGTTGTATGATGTTACCTCAATGTTGTGATCGATATGGGCGATTCTTAGTGGTATCATGTAATTGGAGATAAGAAATAGATAATGGAGTTTAAATACGGGGAATCATGAGATAAAACTCATGGATGTATGAAAATACAACACCCCACTTGTCAAAAGTGTATAAATAAGTAACTTGGAATCTATATCACGGGGAACATGATTGTTTCAGGTATGGAAAGGAGGTAAATGAAGTTAAAACATGAAAACATGAGAAAACAAAGCTTGCTAATGTGATTGTATACAATCATTTCAGATCTATACTCAACATGTTTTCCTTTGTTTCAATGGTAAAGAACTCAGACACCATGAAAACCATCTTACTAAGAGAAGGGTTGTGAAAGATAACCAACAACAATAGCCCAAAAGTTATGAAAGAAATGGTTGGGTTATTCCATGAATACTACAGAGGTGGACCATGAAAATGATGTGATGAAAGGTATGATAGTTATTCATTCAGGTATAGAGAAAATACTATTT
Source organism: Viscum album (assembly GCA_963277665.1). Taxonomy (NCBI): domain Eukaryota; kingdom Viridiplantae; phylum Streptophyta; class Magnoliopsida; order Santalales; family Viscaceae; genus Viscum; species Viscum album. Next base: position 1,648,480,040 of record OY728143.1, on the reverse strand, counting down.
TATTTTTGGTATATATGTTCTTTCATTTCTTGCATGTTTAATATAAATATTCAGACCCAACCAACAAATCATTGAGGTTGAATTATTGGTAAAGATAATAAATAGTGCAATCCTTTCATCTCAAGTATCTAAATCCTAGCTAATAAAAATATATGGGATTAATTTTCTAGAAAACTCAATCATACTCTTCATAGTAGAAATCATTCATATACGTGGAATGGACTGACTATCTCTTTATAAATCCCACATTAACTATCATAAGAAATAAATAAATTTCCATATCCAGAATTACCCTATGATTTTATAAATGTGTAAGGAGGAGGATGAACCTCATTATGGATAATATTCAGAAACATGGATATTGACACACTATGTGAGAGCATATATTACTCAAATGATTGAAACAAATTATAATCCCACTCTTTAAGACATGAAAATTTTAAAGGACTACAGTGATATATTCTCAAAAACATTTCTGGGTATTCCTCCTAAATGGGAGGTTTAGTTTTTAATTGAACTTATACTTGGATCCCTACCAATATTCAAGACTCTATAGAATGGTCCCCATTTAACTAGATGAATATAAGAATCAATTATAATAACATTTTGACATGGGTTTAATATGCTAGAGTGCTTAACCATGTCATGCATTGGTCCACTTTTTTATAAAGAAGGATGGGTCTATGTATCTCTATATCGATTATCGTGAACTCAATAAGATCATGGTATAAAAAAAGTATCCGACACCATGGAATGATGAATTATTGTGTTACATATGTGAATCTGAATACTTCTCTAAAGTGGAACTTCAATTAGGGTATCATCAATTGATGGTGAAGAAGGATGATATTCTGAAGACTAAATTTCATACATGGTACGAACACTATGAGTTCATAATCACTCCATTTGGACTAAAAAATGATCTAGTGGTATTCATGGACTTTATTAATAGTCTTAAAATATTTCCTTGATAAATTTGTGGAATTATTTATAGAACATATTCTAATACACTCTAAAATAATGTAGGAACTTGAGAAGCATTTGAGTATAGTGTGAAAGACATTGAGGATAGAGAAGTAGTATAGAATGTATAGTAAATATGAGTTTGGGATGGGGGAATGTTGCAATATTCGGTCTTGTAATCACAAGTAAGAGGATATTTGTAGACCTATCAAAGACTATGGTGATTGAAGAATAAAAAAGACCATAATATATAATGGATATCCATAGTCTCCTCAGATTAATTGGAAACCATCGATGATTTTTGAGAAACTTATCGTGAATTGAAAAACTCTTAACCAAGCCAACTCAAAATAGAGTAATGTATTTATGGATAGATTAATGTGATGAGAGCATCATGGAGATGAAGAAGAGGCTAACCAATACAATATTACTAACACTACCCATAGGTGGGGCATAATTTCTGATTTATAGTGATTCCTAAATGAAGTGTTTAATATTTTTAATCCAATTAAACTGTAAAGAGATATACTACACTATTAAATAGTTGATGTTTTATGAGAAAGATTATCCAGTGCATGAGCTAGTGTTGGATGTGGTAATAATTTAATTGAAATAATATAGGAGTTATCTCTATGCAGAAAAGTTTGAAATATATATATATATATATACTATAAGAGCTTAAAATATATATTCTCATATAAGGATATCAATATGCACCAATGAAGATGGTTAGAGCTAATTATTTATTATCAATGCTATAATCCAATACGACCCTGAGAAGTGAAATAAAGTAGCAGATACACTAAGTATAAATAGTCTTGAAACCTTATATATGATGAGGATTGAAAAGGATCCAATCTTCCTGATCATGATAAGGACGGTCATGATATTTATAAATTATTGAACACCATCATAAATTTTCAAATTAATTTCTCAACCATCCCTTCTAGAGATAATTAAGAAATATCAAAGTTGCGATGTGGAGATATAGAAGAAGGTGATTTCTGTAAGGAAATGAAAATACTCTAAGTTCAATATTGATAATAATGGAGTTGTGAGATTTGGGAAATGACTTTGCGTTCCATCAAAGTCGAAGATAAGGAAGGATCTACTGAGTGATTCACATAACTCGACATTCTCTATCCACCCAATAAAACTAAATATGTATAGATATTTCGAAGAACACTATTGGTAGGGAAATATGAAAAATTTGATTGAGGAACATACATAAATGTTCCTGATGTGTTAGTACTTGAATACTGGGAGGCAAGAATCCAACGGTATGATGAAACCATTGCACATACCCACATTGAAATCGGAAAACATCATTATGGAACTTGTAAAGAGTATTGAAAAGACATAAAAAGGGAAAAAATATATATGAATTATGGTTTATTTTTTTAATACTACTCAATATAATTTCATCTTATAGGACTTATTCCTTGATCAAATTTACAGGAAATAAATTAGACAAGTTGTAATGATGCATAGAACACCATTATCAATTGTATATAATTGACATTCATGGTTCACCTTAATGTTTTGAAAGAGCCTTTAACATACTCTAAACATGGAATTGTACTTCAGTATAGAATATTAACCCATGAGTGATGGATAATCATAAAAAACTATCAAATAACTTGAGGTTATGTTGATAGGTTGCTCTATGAACTTTAGGGGAGGTTGGGACCAAAATACTCCATTAGTCCAGTTCTCACATGAAAATAGATTATAATCCATCACTAAAATATAATCATATGAAGCCCTATATGGGAAGAGTTGTAGAACAACTATACCTAATCATGAAGTTAGTGAAATAATGTTTTTATGAATTGATATGGTTGAAGAAGTGGTTCAAATGATTAAAACTATTCAACAACACATTAGAACAGATCAATGTTGAGAGAAGAGTTATTATGATAACCATTAATTAGGCTTGAAGTTTATGGTTAGTGAAACACCGTTCCTCTGAATATATCCATGGAATGGATTCATGATGTTTGGGAAGAAGGTTAATCCATGTCTTAGATACATTGTCCCCTTTACATTCTTGATGGTATCAGAGTTATGGAATACCAACTAGCACATACACTAAACCTATCTAAAATATATTATGTGATCTATATATCCCTCTAGAAGAATTAAATACAAATCTATCACATGTAATAAATCTAGAGGTGGTGTAGTTGTAGGATAATCTCTCTTATGAGGAGAAACTAGTGAAGATATTGAACAATTGAGACAAATTTCTACGCAATAAGATGGCTCACCAAGTCAAGGTACTTTAGATAAATCAATGGAAACATAGGTACATGAAGAGTCAATAAAACATAAGTTCCCACATTTTTTTCACCATAGTTTATGGAATAAAATTTCTAGGGTGAAATTTATTGTGGGGGGAATAATTTAATCACCTGGAAAATATATATAGTAATTTCTTTTATAATGTATAAACATGTATCATGTTATTCAATATAGATAATAAAAACTAACATCACCGTATCCTTAATTTTGATTATATTATGTTTATAATATTAACTCAGCGTGAAAAATTTATCTCATGGTTTAGAAATAATATTAATATATTTCATGAATTAAAATGCATTAAAAAACAAACTATTTTTATTGTGTTTTAAGAACTTATATATAATTTTTTTCCTCACTTATATAAGTTGAATACATCAAAATTAATTCTATATTTTGATTCATCATGTTAAAATAATAGTATGATAATTATTTGGGATTTTTTAAAATGTTTTTAGATGAATAATGAAAAATATATTTTTTTCCAAAACAATGAATTTTATTAGTATGTAAGAGAGACATAGTTTTTTATAAAACATTTTAATTTATCAAATATTTATTTAAGGAATAATTTTATTTTTTCTAAAGATAATTTTTTTAATTTATAAAAGCTATGTTTAACCATATAAAATAAAAGTAATATATTAATTCTAATAAAAAATTATTTATGAACGTTTTAATTTAATTAGACATTATATTTTTACAAATTCTGTTTTGAAATTATTTTAAATAAAAAAATATATTTTTTAATAAACAAATTTTTGTATCTAAAATCATGAAAATTTATAATCTTATCCCACATAAAACTTTTATGCTTTAAATGAACTTTTTAAAATAAATAGGCTTGACACATTATATATGATAATACAAAAATTAATTTCTATGACTCATAAACAATTTATTTTATTTGAATTTATTTAAATATTTCAAATCAAAAGGACAGATTAATAAATAAAATTAATTTTTTTTTCGATTAAAATTAGTTTCCCTGGGTGAAGATGGAGTTACTATAGTAACGTTAAATTAAGGATAAATTGGGACCTAGTGTATGTTGTTAAAACATGTGTAAAACATGTGTGATATTGGATTTGGAGGATTATTATACTTATATATTTCCCCACACCATTATTGGCCATTTTTTGATCTTTTTCCTTAAGTAATTGATTGCTAATATTGATAAATAATGATTTTTTACTAATGTTCCCTTCTATTCACTTATAAAAGTTGACCACCTCATCCCTATTTATGAACCCATTAAAAATCCTTGAATCAACAACTAATCTACAATATTCTCACTTCAAGAGCCTATACATAACTTTTAATACTTATTTACACCAAAATTACAAGATAAGGAGTCATAAGGACTTACCCAAGGGATAACTCCCAAGGGAGAGGTAATAATCTCAACCCAACATCTATCTCTCTTATCTTCTTTTACACAACTAAAATCTCCTATAACCATGAAGGTATGATAACATTAATTTTTTAAATATTTTTAAGTGTTATTATACTAATGTTATATCTATTTTATACTTTTATCTAAAATCAATGAGAAAAATAAAAAACATCGTAATGTATGTGTATGGACAAAAACCTCCATGAAGAACATGTTTGTTTTCCATACACACCTAAAAAGGAAGAATTTATTTTTATGGTATCTAAAAATTGATATTTTTGACACTATTAATATTTTGGAATTATAATATATGATAATCTATGAGATAAAAAATAATAAATGGGTATAGTTACTTTAATATTCTTAAATAAACTTATCATTACACCTTCGTTAATTTTAATCTTTTTGGTATAACATTTTAAATTGTATAAGTTTTTTCCTAATTGAATAATAAAGAGAAAAAACCTTCACAAGTTTTAGAGATCATAAAGTTATTTTATAAAACATTTGACCACTGTCAATGAACCTAAAGTGCTACAAAGAAATTAACAAAATAACCCCAAATTTTCAACATAATCATAAACAATATTAAAAATAAATAAATAAAGACAATAATTTGTCCTTAGAAAATATATTATAGAGGAATAAGGTTATTTGGTATATATTTAATGAAGGTAAATTAATTATTCATAATGTTATGTGTAAGTACAACGCACATTCAAATATAAGGTAAGGGATCTTCCATTCAACCTTTTTGATCTATCAGTTAGAAATTCTATTTTTTATTCATTTTATAAAATATAATTATCAAAATATTATTGTATTTTTTTATATATGTACCTTACTTATATAACTAGTTAAATATTAATTTCACTATTAGGGTCATACAAGTTTTTATTTTCATTTGAAATCAAAAATTTTAAGTAATCAAGATTTAACAGAACCTTTATATTCCTTGTCTCATGTTAAGAGTCAATACTAAAGTTTTTTTAACAATTTCTATACTATAAAAAAATAAATATTATATGGGAATTCATCTTGGTTCAATTTTTTTTATTGAAAAAAATAATGTCTTTATTTCTTTAAAAATATCCTTTAATTATTTCACAAATCCCCATCCAATTAGTTCATTTTTATTCGTTCTTATCCTAGATCCTTATCATGAATTTTCTATATTGGAGATACATGTTCAAGAAATAATTTCCCTTTTCAATTATGAATGTTCAAAATGATTTAATTCTTTTTTCTCTTGGGAATCCTTATGATTTGGCCTTCAGTTATGCATTAAATCCGAATTGGGAAACCCACTTCCTTCTCATAGATTTGATCATGCTAATGATTTATGTATGGTTTATTTTATTCTTGTGGAACATGTATATATGGATTTCATTATATAATGGGTGGTATCTTAGTTATATATCCCTACAATGTATTGGGAGAATCTTCATATATCAAGGGTTATTATGTAAGGTATTATGGAGTGAACCTAATCAAAATGATATTTTTTCTACTTTGTTTATAGAAATGGGCAGTGAACCCAATCTACTATGGGAATTTTTCTAGTTTATGTTGATTATATTGAGAGTGAAACAAAAATAATTTTTTTTTCTAATTTCATGTATTATTATTTTTCCTCAAATTCCTTGATCATATTATTTTATTTTATTATGACATGTTTTCATGATTATGTTTTTCCGGTATGATGTCATGTTATGCATCTTAATTCTCAAGTTATTCATTATCACCGTGTTTATTACAATACTATGCTTTTTAGATCAAACTTTATTTATATATTTTCCCTAGTGAGTCCTATAGAGTTTTAGAGGATCTATCATCATTAAGAGAACTATTTTGAGTTTAAAATAAATATTCTATTTTTATATTTAAGAGGACGTATTTATGTGTCTAATAATCCAATGGCTCTAATCCTATTAATCATTAGCTTGTATTCTTTGGAAAGTTTGTTAAAAATAATTAGTTAAAGTTTTTTTAGGACTTGAGATTATATAATGACCATCTCACCTCTTCATGCATATAAACCTATGACTTAAGAACTCATGAGGGTGGAACTATCTAACCCATATGAATCAGTTCACAAGAATTCCCCTAGATGTTCACCTCAGTTAGACATACATACCAAAGAAGTTGATGAGGAAACTAAAATGGAGGGGGTATAGGATCAAATTATTAATAAAGATATAAGAGGAGGAATAAATTTTCTATAGAGACCCATAATTTTAATACATTTATATTACATCTAAATAAATGAATATTCTTTTTAAAATATAATTATCCACGCTAGAATTGTATAGGTATATTGATTTGGAAAACTTTGAAACATAAACAATTGGTTCATAAAATATTTACATTGTCTCCACTAATTTATTCATTAATTTCACCCTTATTAGAAATATCATACTTAATAAATTTCTTCCTAACCCAGGGAAAGGAAACATAATAAAAGGGAGAGATCAGATCCTTAGAAAGGTCAAACAAAATAGTTATTGATGATCACATAAGAATGATATGAACATAAGGTTATAAGGACATGATCTTAGAATTTGAAAACCAAACCTATTATATCAGTAAACATAGTATTAAATCATGGAATAAATCATGGATGTTCATAATTAATTATTCATAAGGGAATCAAAGAACATGAACAATGACATTATGATATAGGCATGATATGAGGAATTATGGCTTGCCTATAAGTATAGAAAATCATTTTCATTTTAGAAATGAATTTTTTTAAGTCTATCATAGTGGAATTGTTTTACTCCTTAAATTATCCTAGTATTCAAGGTTCACTTCCAATAATATAATTATGGAAATGGTCCGTTATTGAACTAGGGTTACTTCCCATTCTAGTTCTATTTATCTCATGATATATCAATCTTTTCCCAATGAATAGCAAGGAGATATTGGTCCTACCTGTCACAAATAAAAAACAATAACTATGTGTGCCACAAGATAATAAATCATTCATCATATCTAAATCCATGAAAATAAATAGTATTTATAAATCATTCATCATATCTGAACCAATGAAAAGAAATAGGTTTCGTAAAAATGATGTCATCATAAATATAAACCATCCAATTAAATAATAAGGACAATATACTTGGATCTTATCCATAGAAACGAATTATAAAAATCAAGGGTTTTTGTTTTTGATGAGTATAAATACCATTAAAATACTATTAAAATATTCTTGGTGAAAATAAAATTTTCATATTGTAAACATTTATTTATTTATTTCTAAAAACTGCGCACATGTAAATGAAAACAATTTCTTTTAAAAGAACCTTGTAAATTTGTAGAGGAATCTTAAAATATTTTTTTTGATGAAGATGGGAAAATATGTTCATTATGTATAAGCTAAAACATTATTCCTTCTATATTTGTTTCTCTAGAATAGTCTAAAATAACATGTTGAGAAAATTATAAGAAGATTCCCTTCAAACCATTTTATAAAAAGTCAAACAGTGGTAAAAATGATTTTAAACAATCATCAGAGAATAGTAAGAAAATATTTTTTTTAGAAAATATGGATGAGAAACATTTTCCAATGGAGTCTTAAATATAAAAAATCTTGAATAATAATAAGATTTTGATATAAAAACCTTACCACTTTTGAATCATTTGAATCATAATCCTTATGAAAGAAAAAAAAATAAATGGTTCTGGAAATAAAATAATATTCATGAAAAGTATCATAAAATAAAATCATGGGAATTATATACACAAAATAGAATAAAAAATAGTTATATAATAAATATTTACAAAATAAATAAAATTCAGATGAAAATACCTTACCTTAGGCCTGACATCCTTAGTACACATCAGAACCTCCTCCTCTTCTAAACGACTCCATTAAAAAGCACCTTGGATGGTCATTTGAGAAGAAAAGAACCTACAAAATGTAGATAGGGAATTGGAGAAGTGAATTTCATAGAGAATGGTCAATCTATAAGGATAAAATTGGTGTGAATAAGTGAGGTAGAGGGATCCTTTTATAATTGTGATGTGGGGAACTTTTGGAATTTTTCAAATGATTTAAATATAATAAAACTAATATAGATCAAAATGCTTCCAAATGGCATATAAATTCATAGGTAAAGAAATTTTAGACCATATATTATAACCTTTTTTCTTATTTAATATTTTAATGTTTTAAAAATAATTTAATAACATTTTTTTATAAAATATCATTATTATCTATTTTGACACTATTCATTACTTTCACTTTAATAACAATAAAAAAATAATATAAACTAAAACCAAATATTTTAACACATCATTAAAATTCCCTTTGAATCTATAAAATATATGAATCACATAAATGATGTCAAATTATATTAATTATAATTTTTTTAATATCATTAATTTGATCTTACCATTAATTGAAGAATTACCGCTGTGTAAGCATTTAAGAAAATTAATTCTTCCCTAAACATTAAAAATAAATTACATTGATTAAGATAAATATTTCATCATTTAAAATACTACTTATAGTTTAAAATATCCTCTATATAACATAATTTAAAAAAAATAGTTATTAAAAACAAGAGTGTGACATGTTTGACTTTTCTTAGAAGAAAACATTATATAGGTCATAGTATTATATAAATGGAAATAAAATTACATATAAATGAACATTAGATGATTATATATGAAATGGAAATATCCAATAATATTAATGAAAATTTAAGGATCATTTTATATTCCTTATAATTTTATTTTTTAACCTAATTTTCCCGATTAACCCTTACTATGGTAATAAAATTACTATATTTACTATTCATAATGAACAAAAATAAAAATGACCAATTTACCAAAGTTGTACCCATTAATTCAAAATATGGAATATTTTTCATTCAATATTAGACTCAAATATGTAGAATAATTGAATTCAAAATTAATCCATCAAAATGCGATGAAAAACTGGTATTTCAAGAAATGTATTATTTCAAGAATATGAAAATATTATATTAACTATATGACTAGTAATAATCATTATATGAATATAAATTCATATATATATATATATATATATAATATTTCACTTTAATTTAAATCATTAACCATTTGATATTATTTTAATTAATTAAAATGGAGAAACATTATGAAATTTAAAATAGTTTTCAGAAATTCCCATTTTTTAACTCAAAAATAAACTTATACTAAAATCCAGAATAAAAATTAATTAAATTTAATTGAGTGGATTGAATATAAATAAATTATACTTATGTTACTTTAAATCATATTAAAAACATAATGATAGTTTTAAATTAATTAATTTATAGAAAATAAATGATATTTTTAAGAAATCGGTATTTTACAGTATTCACAATAAAATTAATCCTTTCAAAAAAATTTCATAAAATCATCCTATGATAATTTTTAAATTTTGTATTTAAAAATTTAATTCTTTTTTTCAAATTATTTTTCTTAAATTTACCATTAATTAATTATAATATTTACTCATAAAAATAACGAAGAATAATTTTTGAAGAAAACATATTTTTTGAAGAATGAAATGACATTCCTGAAACAGAGTGAGTATTTTATAGGAAACTTGGAATACATTAATATTGAATTATAACAATATATTTGTTTCATAAATTAGTTTCCCGTATTCATATCTTATAATTTTATGGATAGGTTATAACAGACCCATATAATTTTAATAATGATTCCTGGATAATCTAAACTTGCTATTGCATTTAATTCAATCTATTTAAGGCTTAAAATATATTTGAAAAAATATTTCATAAAATATTAGGGTGTTACATGCTCTCCTGGTTCCAAATTATAAGATTAAATAGATGGATTATGTTCCTTCCATGACATATGGTTAAGCACCTATTGGGGGAGATTCCCATAGGGATCCGCTAGAGGGCATTGCACCATTTAGAGAGGTCAGTGCTCCTGAGAACATAGGTGAGAATTTACTATACCTTCTCATTGATATCAAAATCAACATATCGAGGCATGAACAATTCAATTATTGTAGTATTAATGAAATAGAAATAACTAGTTGAGTAGTAAATTATCCCCACACTCCAACTGCTCGACCACCTAGAGGCTGAGGTTATTATAGCACTAATGAGTTCAAATGGTAATGATCAAATGATCTATAGGAGTGAACTAGTTTGGGAGAATCATGAATATATGAGAAGGATGATACTATATTTAATTATTCCTTTTTAGTGGTAATGTGATTTTATTGAAAATGATATTAGATTTCTAAACTTATAATGTCTATGATATATCTTGTGGAGAAAATCTTCATTTGGATATATGAGTATGTTTGATGAAGATCACACCAAACTCAGTTATATCTTGAGTAGCACATATTTTTTTTTCTAGAGGCCAATATTTTGTTGCATTAATGTAATTTTTACTATATATGTGGTTTAAATTACAAAATTCCCATAGGGTTACACATTTTAGATTTATGAAAATGATTAAGTTTAGGACAAAGTGTTTATTACAAAATTATGAGAGTTTGATAAATAGTATTCATAAAGTTTTGATGGATAACAAAGACTTGTGATGTTTTTCATGAGTTATTCATGAAAATTTACTACAATTGGAGGATTATCAGAAATGCAATAAAATATGAGGTATTTTATATTATGATATCCATTGAATCATAAGTTATCATTTGAATTAGATACATATCAATTATTACCCGAAACACATATAATATTATAAATTTGGATGTTTGTTTTCATAAAAAATTATAGTGTTTGATAAGATTATGATATGGTATGGGAGTGCATGATCATTTCCTTGTATATATTATTTATTACATTAAATTAATAATCAATGAGATTGATTAATTTGGGGATATACATTCATAACATAATCATTTATGTTTAAGAAGTGATAAAACTGCAATGGGATGTTCATTAAAATAATATATATTGGCTTACATGAGAGAGTTTATGACACTGTGAATATGTTTATTTAATAAAAAGGGTATATTAAAGGGAATGGATCCCCCCATTGATGCATACCATGATTCATGCTATCCTAAGGCTATGTTAACTTCAGTTCTTGGTTCTTCATTCATATTCATCAAGGAAGGTGCTACACACCATTGAAGAAGATGAGTCCACTTATTATAAACAAGGATTCATGATTTATGTAATTAACATGGGGGATGTATTCATTCAACTACTTCTTCATGATCCTTATCAAGTTTACTCAATTTAAGAATAAAATATTGAGCTTTCAACAATAAAGTTACAACCATATTTTATGATATTCATTTTAATATGTTAATGTTATTGAATATAGAACATGTTATATGATCACCCAAAATACATTGATATATTTATATATAAACCATATAAAATATAAACACATATGTGTCTGTGTGTCAAATAATATGAACATATATAAAATCTATAAAAATAGTATTTATGACTCATATAAAAATACAAACTATAAAAAAAGTATCTATATGCATATAAAAATATATATTTATATACAACATCATATATATGTAAAAATATTTATATATATAAATATATGGATATATTTATATATGAATATTTATGTGTGTGTGTGGGTAAAAATACAAAATACATATACACACACACATAATTAAATCATATATATATATGTGTGTGTGTGTGTATGATCTTATATATATTATATATGTACGTATTTTTGTTTCTATTCATATAATATATATATATATATACAGACACATATAAATGACCATAATATATATATATATATATATACACTGAAACAAATTCATGATTGATTGAAGATAAATTAAGACTGGAGATGGTTGATTCATATACCAATGATTGTAAAATGATTTGGTGAAGAAAATTAAGGTCTTAAGGATAGTCTGAAGTTGTTTCAGAGAAAATATTTCATAGACCATGTGACTAAGGATGAAGGGATTTTTTTTAAAGTTATAAATAATGTATAGGTTTATAGTGTGTCTTCTTATAGACATAAAAATTCCCCCCTTTGTCAGCTCTAAATTTGAGATAAGAAATACTACACCCAAAATTTTTAACATTCTTTTCTACTACATGCATAGTTATCAAAGTATTAAAACTTGAACAAATTGTCACATCTTGACCATCCATAATTACATAGTGAAATAATGGTCAAACATTAAATAGTGAACTATGTAATCTTCAATGTCTCATAAAATACTACTAAAAAGTCAATTCAATTATATACATCTACACATCACCATACAGAAGTCTATCTCAATAGATTATCCCATCCTGAAGACCATTTCAAGTATCCCTCAATGTATAATGAATCTTGTAAAATATAACCCATTATATAAAATTATAATAGGGATCCCATAATCCAACTCCCACTATCTATAATAACATTTCCTAGTGACTAACATCTTGCATCCAATTCAAATCTATACATATATGAACAATGGGGGAGAGGGATGTAAAGTCACTAAACTTAAATTAAAATGTACTATATTCACCCAATGAGTAATATCCCATATATATCGTAAAACTATGGAAATTCTAATAGTTGGAGTGAGGGATAGAAAATTTCTAGATTGGATGTTTGGTCACACTGTATAGAATCATGTCATGTGGTTGGTTTCACATTAAGTGATACTCCTATCAATTAAATAACATAAAAAATATAATAAGTAATGATATCACATAATCATATACCCATGATCAAGTCTCCATCATAGGATAATAGTATGTCAATGAAATATGTATCAGGTATACCATTCCACATGACTATGCAAGTAACCTGGTCAACTATCCCACATGACTATCTGATAAACATGGTCAACTAGTCTACAAGACTGCCCAAAGAAATGTGTTAGCTTGTCCACATGAATTTTGTAGGTATTAATAATGGAAAATAACATGTGGTGAATTTGGGTATGTATTTATTTTAATTAAAAATATCTCCAATGACCTTGTTCCACTTTTTATAAGAAAGCATATCTCCCTCACACTGATTATAAAGTAATAAAGTACAAAAAAAGAGGGACATGAGAGTTTTACTTGGTTCACCCAATCCAGGATCATCAAAATATCACACAAACATAATGTTTTGATGTGATGAAATAATAAAAATACTGATTTTACAATATAGAGCATCAACACTGGCCCTCAATGGTTATAACCTAAACATAAAAAATAAAGATCATTGTTCTCAATCACTCATGGAATTCACTTCTTTGAGAGTGCACATTTTATATTCAAAAACCATAAAATCTAATTACACCTATGTTAGTGAATATATTTGTTTCACCTTATTATTCTTTAAAAACATCACAATATTTCCATCCTAATGATCTACTGGGATCCCTTGTTCCCTCTTGATATTTCCAGTTCCTTTCTTAGAACTCCTTATCTCTGTTATATTTGTATAGAATTAATTTTTTAATGTTTTCTTCTTTACTATTCTTCTTCACTTTCATAAGGAAATACCATATATCTATTAAGATAATATATAATCCTTATTTTAAGAAGATATTTATCTTTATTTATATCTAAAACTACCAAATAACATTTTAGAGAAATTTTGTTAAAATTTGGTAGGTCTACTCCCTATTTCTATTAAATAAAAATCAATATACTAAATATGATTACATTTCACATAAAAAAATTTGCTTCCAGGAACAAAACATTTCTAAAATAAAATTTCCATAAAATTTACTGAATATATCATTTTTAATTCCCCTAAAATCATGATACAAACATTTAAATCCAAACCAATTCATGACCTTCTCATAGTTTGAACTTTTACTTCCTAGGTACAACTCATCTAAACATATTCACTACAAGCCACCTAAATTTTTTTATTGCATGATACTCATGTTCGTAATGTGATCCTGACTAGGGTATAATCACAAAAATATTATTTGACTCTTTCGTGATGTAGTTTCATTCTCATGTTGTGAGCCTCATCCGTGAAGATCCATTGAAATCCAGCCAAAAATCATTTTAGTGTAAAAAACCCCTTCATGAAATAATGCTCATTGTCAAATGGGAAAAGTATGGGAACCCTTTATGAATATTCTATAATCCCTAATTAAACGTCCTTGAATTTTCTTTTCAATTTTTCCATATTAAATACATCTATGGCTAACATACAGTCTTGTGACTTGTATGATCCTTATGAAGTTTTCAAATAATCTATATGATATTTCATCATAGAAAAAACTGGGGAATCACATTCTATATGATCATTAAAGATTTCCCATAATATTATAAGGTAAATATTTATCCTTATGAAGTCATTATTTATACATTAAAACATCCCATTTCTTTATTTTATATTCTTCCTTCAAATCATGACCTGATACATCGCAACATGAACTCGGTATTATAGTTAAATATTCTCTAGCTACATACAATCTCTTTAATTCCCCTTCACGACTCCATAAATTTCTTTTGAAGATTTAAAAACACCCCACATAAAATGTTCAACAAGAAAACCCAAAAATCCTCAAAAATAATTTCCTAATAATCTCCCCCTTCGGGTCTATTGAAAATTCTAAAATTGATTCGATACATTACTCAGAAAACATTAGGACTATCAAAATTTAACCAATAACACTATGTGAATGTATTCCTTAAATAAGATCATAATTTATTCACCCATCATAAACACTCCTCCTATATGAGTTAATATATGTCTAGGAAACATGATTTACATAAATCTTCTTTTGGAAGTGGGTTGGTCATGATGTTCTCAATCCAATCTTGAGTTTACATATACACCAAAATCACATGCCCTTGTTCAACCTTGTGCTTGATAAAGAGATAATTTATCTTGATATAATTTGACCTAGAATGATGAATGTTATTTTTATAACTCTGGTAGAACTCGAGTTGTCTCACATGATTAAAACAGGATATTTCACATCAATTCCAACATCTTCAATATGTTGTTATACCTATATCGGTCATGTAAATTCCTGAGTAGCCACTATGTATTCAACCTCTACAGTTCTACAATAACTGAAATCTTACTTATTACTCTTCTAATAAATATAATAAACTCTAATATAACAATTACTAAATTGGGAAAAAATCCCTCTTGATGGAAATTTATAGTTTTTTGGGTTAATTTCTTTAATTGGATATGTCGGCTGAAAAAAGTACTAGCATGTTTTTTCCTGCTGTAGGGGTGTTAAAGGTAATGATATTTACCAGTTATTTCTACTTTTTGGTTACGTAATTTCAGATTAATTTTCTTGAAGAGTTATTCTTTCTTCATTGTATGCAAGTAGATCATGTGGTTACTAGTAAAATCTACACGATATGTATACAAAAGGTGATGTCATAAAGGATTCTCACAGATGGTAGTACATGATAGGGG
Organism: Viscum album; assembly: GCA_963277665.1. Lineage (NCBI taxonomy): Eukaryota > Viridiplantae > Streptophyta > Magnoliopsida > Santalales > Viscaceae > Viscum > Viscum album. The sequence goes on along the minus strand of OY728143.1, from coordinate 1,648,464,019 downwards.
TTTAACAATTAATATTTTCATGTTATTAGGATGTAGAGTACATGATTGAGTGTCTGAAAATGTTTCTCATAAGAAGGTGTGGGTAGTTCACATTCATAATGCAACATTTTTTGGTGAGCTGTGAAGGAAAGATTCCAAAAAGAGGCTTAATGAAAGGAATACCATTAATTTCATAATTAGTTGGTTTTATAGGATTCTTAATCTATATCAAGACACCGTAGTTACATAATTAGTAATATATAAAAATAATAATAGAGGATCATTTCTGGATAATTATGAAATTTTTTAAAGGAACACATGGTGCATGGGGTAGTTCACATAAGCATTACCATGTAATGTGAAATGTGAAGGTGATCCTCACAAGAGGATCATAGAGGGATAAGTCTACACAAGATGTTTTCAAAGGTAGTAGACCACAATAGAAGTGAATGGTTGTAGTGCATGAAGGTTACCTGTGTAGGAGGTTAATGGAGGAGTTACATGGATAGGGAATTATGTTAAAGAAGCATGCAATTTATGTTTGGTTACTACATAGTGAGAAATTCAAAAAGAAAAATAGTTCATGAATATATTTTTTACAAAGAAAATACTTATTAGTAAAATGAATTTCCTCTCCTAGATAAACAATAGATTAATGAAACACTCACATAGTTGAGAATCAATTCAGAGCTAATACTGATAATCTAAATAATTGTTTAGATGAGAAATTAATTCATCTCATATGAGGGAGAAAAGAGATTTTAATGTGTGATTGGTTATAAATAAGAAGGGATAATGAGTCTCATCCAAACCTTATAATATTAGTGTTCTATATTGGACTATCGTACATTTTCAGATTACCTCTTTATGCTCCTTAGATTATCCTGGTTGAGGTGAACCTAGTAAAATATCAATTTCTCTTTCTTTCTTTCATTTATGTATATATTTTATTATTAGATTCAGATAGAAGAGGGGTTTCTTTATGAATGAAATAAGATCAAAATTGGTAGGGTTTCAATCTATACAACCTTGATTCACCAACTATTCAGTTATTTAACCAAGTGGATCCAACAATTGGTATCAAACCTAAAGGTTTATGTCATCTTTTTTTATAACTTAATGAAATAAATGGATGTTTTAAATCAAAAATGGATTCTGAGTTTAGATGAGAAAAATTTCCATCCATGGAAGAATTACATACAACATTACTTTTTATATTTAGTCATGGGTGTGTATACAACTGTGATGCATGGTATTTTATAAATTATGGATAATAGGAATCTATGAGAAGTAAATAATATATAATTAGATGTCTTATCAAGAGGAATAAATTATATAGCGGTAGATTTGACTAGTGAATCTACATGAAGGAAATTTTTTCTAAATAATCAAATTTCATGTTGGAAAAGATGATAAATACTTATGAAAATGTTTTGAAAGTCTAAGAATATAAATTAAAAGTTCAATGGCACAAGTATGAGGAACTAAAGATACACCCTGATGAATCTGTTGATTTATTATTTTATCTGGTTAATGTGATTATGGAATACATGTATAGAATTTGAGAAACCATTAATGATTTAAAGATCATCAAGTGTAACCTGAGAAGATTACCACCCCATTTCAATCCTAAAGTCTCTATTCTTGAGAATAAAGATATAAAGAGATAATGTTTTATAGTTTACATATTACTATTATTACATATGAGATGAGAAATGGTGAAAAAAATCTTGTGGAAAAGGGGAAGTCTAATGAGGTTGAATTCAAGGCCATAAAGAAGCTCACCATGGAAGATTACCAGTAAGAAGAAAAGGTGAATAAAGTCATTTTATTCCTTTTGTGAAATCTACAAAGGGGAAAAGGAAAGGTTCAAGGGAAACTTCCACTGATGTTCTTCAGATGTGGTAATGTTGGGAACTAAGAAGAAAAGTTTCCCATAAAGTATAAATATGATGATGAGGATGAAGGAGTTCCCATGAAGAAGTATTCATCCAATGTGAAAGTTAGGAGAATCTTTAAATATAATATTTTCAACAAAAAAACTTTTTTTCACAAGAAGATTGTTTAGAAGAAACTGAGGAATATAAAATTGATGAATTTAAAGACCGCATTGAATATTAAATGGTAGTGGTTTTGGGAAGTTCCCTAACAATGGAAGGGAGTGACAATGATGAATAAGTAGTGAAATGTTGAGTCAATATCCAACTATAAATGGAAGATTCTCACGAAGTTATATAATTTTGGAGGGATTATAAAAAGAAAGAGAACATATTAGTTAATGATAAAAATATCTATATACAGTAATAGAAAGAGGATATACCCAAGTTGAAGGTAGGAATTGAGAAGATTAAATATATAAATATAGAAAAATAGAATAATATGGTCAAATAAGATATCAAAGTTGAATAATAAAATTAGAGTGATTGATGGTTTGACTGACACAGTAAAATATTGAGTCAAATATATTAATGATCTTGAGGAGGAAGTTTTCATCCTATCATGGAATGTCGAATATTAGAGAAACTCTTAATACATGATATTTAATTAATAAATCATGTAATATTAGTGACATAAAATGTTAAGGTAGAGTATAGAGGTCCTCTAAAATAGGAAAAGGATTTCCCAGGAGGTAAAAATGAAACATCATAATAAAAATTATTATATGTGGATTGATCATAAATATAAAGTAGTGATGAAAATTGTTGACAAAAAAAAACCCATTCCAAAGTTACAAGTTTATTTGGGTATAGATCATAATCAAAATACACAGTGAAACCAATGGAAAACTATTATTGTGGTGATGAGACACAAGAATTCATGTTATGCTGAGAATTATTTTTGGGGAATAATGGGAAACACTCAAAATGTTTATTCCATAAATAATATGTACCAAAGGGAACAATATAAAAAAATATAGTTGGGTAGATTTCAATATTCCATGTATTATTTTTATTGTCAGTTTTTTTTGGGGATGATTTGTTCACGGGGAAAGATATTTCTTATCTACAATGTAGAGGAGTGTTTTGTTGGAGACCCAAATTTTTAATATGAAGAAACCCAAGGAATCATCATGGAAGTTGAAAATTTAAAATTATTTTCTATCTTTGTAATATGAAGTTGGCCTATCATTTTACAAAAAAAATAATCACTCAAAATAATAAATAGTGTGAATAAAAAGACATGGATCAAAAATAAAGGAGATGAGATAGTAGTGGTTATAAATATTTTCCTAAATTAATTAGATCATTCATATGTGTGGATCATTGGTAGTAGATTTACCACCCATATGATAAGAAATAAGGATCTGGTTATGTACGTTATGTAGACAAGTAAGGTCTCATTGAATTTGGAAATAATGAAAGCTAGAAAATTGTTGTCATAAGAAAATCTAATTTTGGGGGAAATTATATAATATGTGTGAAAATATTAGTTTTTTAATGTTTAAGTCACAACATAGTAAGAGACATCCAACTGTGTGACTGAGGGGATGTAATAGATGTTACCAATAAGATATCTATCATCAAGGAAAACGTTTTATAAGTTATGATGTAGGGAACATTAAAGAAGGGGGATCTCTAAATTTTTATTATAGAAGAAGATATGTGATTTCTATCTAAACAATAAGAAGATATATTGTTGTATAAAATAAATTAACATTTGAGCCAACATCCTTGGAAGATTTATTAAGATCACCCTAAATAATCATGTGATCATGAAAACATGTGCAAAACTTTTCAAAAATGGAAAATTATTCAAAATAGAAAAATAAATCGGGAAAAAGTCAACAAGAGTAATTAACCTTGTGATAATTGATGTGTGTGTACCTATATCACCAATGAAAATTAATAGGAAAGGATACTACATTATTTTCATTGAATATTATAGTAGGTTGGTGCATATTATGGTTATCACTCATAATTCTATTGTGTTTAGTTACATAACAAATTATCGGAGAGATGATAAAAAAACTTCTTGGATAGAAAATTATGAAATTCCAAAAACATAATGGAATAAATTTTACCAATATCTATGTGGAGGATTATTTAGGAAATCATGTCTTAGTAACCAATTATGAGTAGTGAGCACTAAATAAAAAATGGTGTGGTTGAGTGGAGAAACCAGATCATAAACAATATAGTCGTAATGATGATTGTTGGATAATATCTACCTGATATGTTTTGGAAGGAAGAAGTTTTATCATCATTTTACATTACCAAAATAGAATTATTGTATATTGGATAAGGGAGGAATCTATGCGAAATTAAATTTTAAAAGAATATTATTCTAATATACTTTCATGTCTTCAAATGTATGTGTTTCATTCTCAATAAGAAGAAATATTGGACGTTTGAATCCAATGGAGATGTAGGGATTTTACATTGTTAATCAAAATTAAAGATAATCATATAAATTCTTAAATAAATTAAAGGAATCAATGTGAAAAGAAATGATTTCACTATTTTTTAATGATGAAAATAATATTTATAAAAATAGTTATATGATTTTAGAAGATAGTTATGAGGAGGTGAGTCGCCCTGGGGGAGAAGAAGTAGCTGAGGAATATTCATAAGAATAAACCAATTATGAGTATAAGGAGGAAATTCTTATATATACATATATAGAAGAAAAAGAGTCAAGATGAAATTAATATAAATAATATCATCAATGACCAAAAAACACCTGTGTAGATGCGGAGAATAAAATATATTTAGTAAACATATTTCTTATCTCAGGTAGAGATGAAGTGTTTTAAATAAGAAATTAGAGCTGGGAATGGAGTTCAGGTAATGAATAAAGGGAATGACTAAATGAAGAAGAATTAAATGTGTGAGATCATTTTGAGTTTGATAGATAATAATGTGATCAAGACAAAATGGGGTTTATAGAACAAAATTAATGAATAAATCAAGATGATTAAAGACAAAGTGGATTGGTGTGTAAAGGATACTTGATGAACAAGGGAACCGATGTAGATGAGGCACTTTATCTTGTGGAATGTTGGGATAAAATTAAACTATTCTTATATATAATAGTTAAATAAAAATTAAAGGTTTTCTAGATAGATGATAAGTAAAAATTTATAAATGGATTATTAGATTAAGAGGTGTACCTTGACTAAAAAATGATTTTCTTTTTTATTATGTTTATAAAAAATTTGTCGGATGAAGAAAATACTTTATAGGATGAATTAGGAACCAAGTGAATGGTATTAAAGATCAAATCAATACACAGATATTCTTTGTTTCTAGAAAGGACGAGTTGATTAAAATATCCATTTTATTAATGAGAGTGATCAAAGGTCGATTCTACTTGTGTATGATGATGACATAATCATTGGTGGATTAGATGAATCACAGATTTTTTTTTTTGAGAATTCATGAAGTGTGGCTCTAAAATATCAATTATCGTGGAAATGAAACATTTCCTTTGGTAATAGGTGATTATGGAAATACATAAGTATTGATGTTGTATTTTTTAAAATTAAATCTGATAAAGGTTAATGATCAACATGAATATGTGTGTTTTTGTCTCAATAGAGAATGTTTTATTTGTTGATAAATCTATTGTTGAAAACACATGTTGATGATGGAAAATGTATCGAAGTGGGGATTGGGTGTCTTATATATCCCTACAATTGATGGCCAAAAGGAATCCTGAAGTGGCTGTGGTTGCACAAAGGTGAAAGAGAAATACCATGCCACAAAAGTGTCAATGGTGGGTGTTATGCAGAGGAATGAAAACACTATAGTGGTGGTCAAAGAAGAGATTTTGATGAGAATAATACACAATATATTTCATATATATTCTCTAAGGATCTTTAGAAGGTGGTAAAAAGAAGTCCAACCTTGGCCATCTAGCCAATTCAGCTCGAAATTGCACATGTTAGAGCAAGATTCACCACCAAGGGGAACCACGATGTCTAACATGTCATATTGGAACTATTTAGGGATATAAGAAAGTGAAAAAATGTGTTGGAGTTCATATAGAAGTAGTGGTCCACATTGTAGGTGTGGTGGTGTGGAGATTGTAGTCAACGACATAGGGAGGAACCACAGAGGGGTCAGGGAGGGGACCCCAAATCTCATATATACCAAATAAAGGGATCGTGATTGTATATATTACATGAAAACCATGTAAAAATTATGATGTGAGAATCAAGGATTTTAGGCTATTCCACAATAAAAAACACAATGGTGTAGAGTTGGTTTAAGAGGATTTATATGCGCCGAGAATTTTTGAGGTTTCCACACCACAATACAAAGTCTATGCCAGAGACCCCATTAGATAAGAAAGATTCCACACCTCAACTAGGGCATGTGATGTGGTGAGTATGAATTTGATAGAAGCATCAATTTTAGGTTCTCATATTCTATAGAAGAATATTCCACAATAGTTGGTTCTACACCACAACTAGTCTGATGTGTCAAAAGGTATTAGTAAATTGTTACTGAAATAATATGGGTATAATAAAAGAGTATTTGAATGAATCTTTAGATCTAGTTAAAACAATAAGACCATAAAAAATTACTTAAAAACATTATAATGGAGTAAATAATATACAATTTAAGACCTGACCATGCTATAGTAGTTTAATAATGAGATATGCTATGTTGATTTCCCTGAGACCACACTGTAGCCAAGTTGTTTTCTGTGTGTAACAGTTTTAGATAGGAGGATTTATTTATTAGAATCTAGGGTGTCCAATGTGAATATATAGACCCATTATAACCCCATTAGTCATATATGACACATGGTATGATCCAAGTCCAGAGGATATTCAATCCCAATGAGCAGATTTAATGGGAAGAGAGGTATTCTCTATAGATATAAAAAAGGAAAAGAGAAATATAATCCATTGAAAAATAAAACATTGAAGGTCTATATATTCTGAGATACAAGAAGGTTTTATTCTTATTAGGGGATATAATCATGAATGATTTTAAACCATTGAATATATTTTCAGGTGGGGGTTGTTATTTATGAGTCAACAAGAAAGACAAGAATTATTCTAGACTGATTTTATAAAGAAATGGTATGGCATCGAGGTGTTTTCATAGAAGTGATGGAACATCCCAGAAAGGACTTCAGATAATTTACCATGTTTGAGGACACATTTATTATTAATTGTTAAGGGACCTACATGTATATAAATAGTGTGTAGTTACTTTTTAGATAAGTAACCAAAGGAAGAGGAAGAAGGTGATCCTTTCCACCAATAGTGATACAAAGAAGGAAAGTTCAAGAGAGCGAGCCTTATAAAGTAGTAATCTATCCCTAAACCGTGTAAGGAAGTGATACTAGTCATATGAGTGTCCAAGATATAACCTATATAAACACGAAGATTCATAGTGGATTATGGTGCATTACTCAACATCAGTATATCTCCTTAGACATATCCTAGTGAGGGTGAACCAAGTAAATATTCATGTCATATTTACATTATGAGTCCAAACTAAAAGAGAACATGAAACAATTTTTAAACATTAATCATATCTTGTAAAGAGCATAAAAGGTGACCCTAAAGTTTAAGAAGTGATGATCCTATTGGGAAAGTGATAATTTTAAAGGGGTAAGAGTTTAAATTATCATAGATAATGAATATGCTAATTCCCCCCATCTCTCAGGGTAATATCACATTAATTCCCTTCTGTAAGTATAACAAGTGGTATCCAAGGGAAGTTTCTTTGTTGTATTTTTTCAATGATCTTATTTTTATGATTATTGATGATTACGTTTCTCTTTGACAATATTTTGTTGGAAAAATGAAAAAGGAATAAATTTAAATGCGAATCATAAAGAAAAATAAATCCATTTGTGTGGAGCAATTTTTTTGAAAAGTGATATTAAACTATTTTGGAGAAATGGCTTCCAAAAGGAAGGTATGAATGATTTTTATTGTGTATTTCGTTACAATGATGCTATAGGAATAAATGAGGAACATGATATTCAAAGTGATTTTATAACTAATGGAAATGAGGAGATAACAAGAAATATAAAATTATATTTTTTCCACTTATCATAGGTTTTTGATTGAAAATCAAGAAGAGAGAATATGAAGTTGGAGAAGAAGGAAAAGTATAAAGACATTGAGGTTTGAAGTGCTTGAAAATGAGGTAGAAGAAATTAGAAGCTTAAAGAAAAGGATTTTGGGAATTGAAACTTATCTCATGAATAAGAATGATTCTCAAATAGAATAATTAAATATGATTTAAAAAATGGAAAAAACTCAAAGTATTTTCAAAATAAATGATTCTGAAATCAAAAGAGTTTTAGAATATAAAGGTAAATCATGATGTGTTGGCTGATTCAATGGTTGTAATGGTTAATGATAATAGAATGATGCAACAAAAATGGTATTATTTGAAGAATCAATTGTTCAATTAAAATATAAAATGAAGGAACACGATAACATGCAGGATAATACTAACTAATCCTTAGAAGAGGATATGTCTAATGGGATGACTGTTAAAGTGGAATTTAGTGCTTAACTTAAATCAAAGAGAAATAAGATCTATCAATCGAAAGATGAATTAGTTTCATCCGATAACTTCTTAGATACCACGGGTAATACTAATATCAAGAATTATTTACATTTTTTATTTTATCACAAATTAGAAGGTTGTGTTAAAGAAAATAATATGTAATCCATATCATAGGAAAACCAAGATAAGATTCTCATGTCATAAAGATCATGCATTAAGGGTAAAGTTGGTCTTGAATATGAGTAAACTCTACCAAGGCATAAGAATTAGGGAAATTATAAAAACCACCAAGATATAGGAAAGTTTTTAAGGTACCAAAAAAGGACATATTAGGGACCTCGGAAGAGGTAATATTAATCATATGAGGACTCAATGAATACATGCAAACATGTGCTACTTTTGTGGGATTATTGGAAAAACCATTAAATTTTGTGTTGAGGAATGGGGATATATGAAACTCCATGAAGTTAGTGAAAAACATGAAAGACTATGTGACCATTCAAAAATAATTAGGTATGGGTGTTGTCCTAAAAATTATTTCCTTCCAAACCAGTCCGAAAGTGGAAATTTCAAAGAAAATTCAGTATGTGTTAGGGGAAGATTTCAAACTGCATGCAAGGTGAAAATTTTCGCCACGAGAAACAGATTTCAACCATTATATGAAGAATAATCCTTTATGGAAACTATGTTAGAGAAAATCCCTAGATCTATCTATAAACCTCATATATTCTAGAGAGATAAGAAAATGGCATGGACATTAGAAAATAAATATCTAAATAATGAAATCAAGAAGGCCCATGAAAAATGTATGTACCAAATAAAAGCAAGAATAGTAAACATTGAAAATTCTTTAGGGGATAGTTATGGTATAATGAAGTTTTGGAGCCAAAAAAATATTTATATTCTTGTAAAATAATCCATATATGGTAAATCAACCCAAGAATAAAAAAGAGCATGAGAAATAGAATAAAATCAATGATTGAAAAAGGTGGTTAGATTCCATCAAATCAAGTTCAAATCTGAATAAGGATTATAATGTGAAAGGTAATCTTTTTTGCCCATAACAAGTCACCAATATTTTCATTTTAAGGAACTTTGAGGTACTATATTCGACATATGATTTATTGATTGTAACTATTTATGAAAAAGTGTATAATTAAAGGGGGGATATGATCCGTGGGGTGATTGTGATTGTAAAGAACAAGGGTGAGTGTACTTGAAAATAATATGATTGAAATTGATTGAAAACCAAATAGAGGATGGATATAAATTCAAATATAGAAAATTAAAAAATTCCATAAAAATGGAGATTTTAGTTGTGTTCCAAATCTCAATTGATATGTAATTATATTAATTGGTTTTAAGACATATGATGCATTATTAAGGAAGATTAACATGTGGAAAATTACTTCTGAAGAAGGCTTGGATAGTGTACAAAAAAGTTGGTTTCAAAGTATGTGTTTGAATCATGACACAATTCAAGTTGTTTCAGTCCTATTTATAATTATTGAATGGGGAAAAACATCAAACACAAAAACGAATTATATTTTCATATATATGTCTTTATAGAAGGTGGTTTCAGTTTGAAATCAGCTATCTTGATTATACAAGATTCCCAATGTTGTTGAATGTTGTTACTTCTCGAGAAAATAGTACCTCCAATATTGAACATTATAAAGTGGTATATACAAATTGTTTCTAGATAGAAAATCTTTGAGGGAGCTATGCGGAAAATAAAAATCTAATATGCCTCATTAAAAGTTTCCAAAGCCTTTTAATATCTAAAAGAAATGATGTTCATTTGATTTCACCAATACAAATTAAAACTCATTTTCAATAAGTGGTGAATGTTTATCAAGTGGTATCAATCAATTCATCATATGTTATGTTTCTCATGACCTAGTACTTATGTTATGTACTAATGGTTCAGTGTGAATTGATGAAGATTTCATATAATCTTTTGGGCATGGAAATACAAACCATTTATGGTTATTTCCTGAAATTCATGAGTGAAATGGAAAAACATGTTGGTTTTCTATTAAAAAAATTGGTTCATACACTAATCTTCATCTTAGTAGGATTAAGTAATTTTTATGACTTCTCAAGTTCCAAGTGGAAAAATCACTCAGTGAATCCCTTGTGAAAATTTAAAAGTATTTAGCTAATCAAAATTTAGATGATTGCAATTTTTTTTGAAATAGGTGGATAGGAAACCCCTATTGGGGGATTTGAGGTTTTTTAGATTCCTCCCATACACCGGGGGGTGAAATTTTAAAAAATGAAAGGGGGAGAATCTATATTTTTCACAGGGGGATAAATTTCATACAACAATTGACTGTTTCTTATAAAGTTAAAAAATCTAGTAGAAGAAGAATAACATAGAATACACCTTTTTATTTTTATAATGATATTGGGGATAAGGAAAAATGATGTTTGGTTCACTTCATCTCATAGTGATATTGTCAATGGAATACGGGAGAAGTTGATCTCAAGTGATTTGGACAAAGGAGAGGTGAAAAGAAGATATTGTAAACTAAATACAAAAAGGGGATATTTTTTAAATCCCTAAGGATTAATGGTGGATTAGTTGATAATAATTTTGATCATGGTTAATGATCAAAAGGAAGATGAGTGTTGGTATCTCACTGAAGAAATTTTTTTTTTTTGAAAATTCCATTATTGAAGATACATTTTGATGATGACCAAGGTATTGAATTGGTGCTATGTTGAATGATATATCCTAAATTTTAATGTGAAATAGGCATCCTAAAGTGGTCATAGTTCCATAAAGGTGAAAGGGAAACACCACACCATAGTGGTGTCCATGGGGGGTATGTTATAGAGGCAAGACCATGCTTCAATTGTGGCTGTATAAGAGATATTTAATATAAGAACATGATGAATACTTCATGGATGTTACATAAGGATATTTAAGAGGTGGAAAAAATAAGTACAACCTTATCCATGCATAAAATCTAGATCAAACCTACACATGTGATAGTATGCTCAACCACACAGGGGAACCCACAAGACTATCCTAACATAGTGTCACCAGTGAGGTAGGTGAGAAAGCATGCATGTGGATTGGTGTGAAAAGGGGAGAATTGGTCTAAAATAGATGGAAAAAACATAGTGATAGTGGTCTATGGCATAGGGAAGCACCATGTAGAAGGATGAGATCATATCCCAATACTCACATCCTCTAAGTTAAGGGATTGTGTTTGTATATATTCCATGAAAAACCTAGAGAAAAGTAAGCTGTGGTACACAAGGATTTTAGGTTGTGTAGTAACCATGAATAACATGGAGCATAGAAGGTTTAATAGATTTATATACCCCTATTATTTCTGGGGTTTTCTCACCATAAAACTAAGTCCATATCGCCAAACCCTATTGGACAAGAAAGATTTCACACTATAACCCAGTCTTGTGATCCAGAGGGTTTGAATTTGGAAGAAGGAAAGATTATAGGTTCTACCATTATATAGAAGTATACACTAATACAATATGTACACCTATTGTCAGTCTAGTGTGAGAATATTGCGTCTAAAATCAAGTAGGTATAATGGAGGATTTTATATCCATGTTTTGTGGATTTGGTCAAAATCAGATAAACACATCATATTACTCAAGACTACACTATATTGGAGTGAATAATATACCATGTAAGACCTATACATACCATATAAGTTTCATAACTGGAAAGGCCACCCCTTAGTCCCTCAAACCACACCAAATATGGGTTGTTTTTTCTACAATCGTTTCATATAGGGGTTATTAAATGGACTTGAGGTGTCTGATATAAATCAAAATACCAATGATTACCCCATTAGTCTGGTGGGACCCATGGGATGATCCATCGTAATATGAGATTCATTCCCAACCACTGAATTGAAAGGAAAGAGTAGTATTTTATATAATTCTAAAAACGGTGAATAAGAATACAATCTTCATTGGATAACATATTAAAGATCTATATATTTAGAGAGATAATAAGTAGTTTTTATAGTGAGGGGATAAGATCATAAATTATTGGAACTTATTGTAGAACTTGTCAATTTGTGGTTATTACCATTATGTTCACAGTGATGAGAAGAATCCTTCAAAAATGTTTCTAAAAAGTAAATGTGTTGCATCAAGGTGTTTTCGAATAATTTATATAATATCCCAATAAGGACTTAAACATAGAATATAACTTGTTTGAATATGAATTTAGTAATTCTAATGAAGGGATCTACCTATCCAAAATGTGTATGTGGATCCTTTTAGAAAAGTGAGAAAAAGAAGAGGAATAAGATGATCCTTTTGAAAGGAAGTGATCCAAAGAAGGAAGGTTCAAGGGAATGGCCCATGGGAAGTAGTGAGATATCCCTAAAACATGAATGGAAGTGATCCCATGCATAGAAGTGACCTAGCATAAACCTATGTAAGCATTGTTGTTCATAGTGGACACTGGTGGATGGATCTATGCTAATGCATACTACATTTACATATCCTTGTGAGGGAAAACCAAATAAATACTCATTTCATATTTACATTATGAATATAGAAAAAAGTAATCATGAAACCATAATTATATATGGTAAAGAGAAAAACAGGTCACCCTCAAGGTTGATATGTCACAATCCTATAAAGAAAGTGAGTATTTTAATGGAAAAAGAGTATTAATTCTCATAGGAAGTAAATATCCTGATTCACCCCCATTTTAGGGTAATATCACATTAAGTATCTTATATAAATATATTAGGTGATTCAGGGATAGAGTGGTATATTTATTTCTGAACACAAATATTTCAAGAATGTTCTAAGAAGATTTAGAATGAATGATTTTTTGTAGATGAAAATATAGTTACCAACCAAATGAAATTATAAAGGGATGATGATGGAAAAGTGGTTAATGTCACCAAATACAGTTAGATCACTGGGTGTCTATTATATATAGTAGTGATAAGACCTAATATTTATTTTCCACATGATAGAAGAAATGTTATCAAAGATATCCTAAGGGAACATACTTTCTTTCAATAAAAATAAGAATATGGTATATCAAATTCCGGGTGGATATATTTTTCCATACCAAGATACATCTTAACAAGAATTATTGGGATATAAAGATGAAAATTTGGCATGTTTAGGGGATGGAAGAAATTAAACATCAACTAGTGAATTTTATCTTTGTGGTTTCTATATTTATTGGATGAGATATAAATAAGATTGAATTTATTTGAGAACTGAAAATGTTTAATATATTACAACTATTGAAGCCTGCAGGTAGTTACCATGAACGAAACAATAGATTGAAGATGTGGGAGTTAAAGTTCAATCTCAGATCAAAATCAATTATGTTAATTCAAGTTCTATAAATCATAGAAAATATCTAGTTAATCCCTAAAGGACAATGAAAATTTAAATAAAGTATCATTTTATTGATGGGAGTGTTCTGCATGGGTTGATGATGTTAGATTATGTGCCTATATAAATCTAAGTTTCATATATCTTAAAAAAGGTCATACATAAAGAAGCATTTGAAATATATTTCCTAAATCTCAGAATCCAATCAGCCCTCAATAATTAAAATGTGTGAATATAGAATTCCCATTCCAAGAGGTATGGTGTGTTCTTCCTTATTTTCTGAAAATTGAATTTTTCTTAGGTAAAGGTCATAATGGATTGATGACCACATTTTCATGACATGGAAAATTTATTATTATTTTTAGATTCATTTATAGTCTAGGGAAGACCCTAAGTCATCTCTCAAGGAGCGTTGGTGGCTTATAATGTGTATTTTTAATAAAGATTACTAAAAAAGGGGGGTGATTTTGAAAATAGTTTTAAGAAAATAATTTAACTTAAAGAGTTTAATAGTTGATAGAATAATGTAGATGTTTAAGAATTATTAGATGTGGAGATAGCTTAAAGTTCACTACACATCTTGGATAGTTCATTGTTTTAAAAATTTCACATGGTTTTGTTTAATTCTTTGGTTGAGGGTTGTCAAGATCTTGATTCCCCTCTTGCCACACTAAACATTGCACAATGTACCAACCCTTGACACAAAAATCATGTTGTCAATGTTTGGACTTCCAAAATAGATTAAAGGATACCAAAGAATACTAATATCTTTTTTATGTGTGAAAGAAAGATGATCCATGTGTTGCCCAATTAGAACAACTCAAGTTTCCCACTTGAAATTTCAACCCAATCGGTGTTGAAATGAAAAGCAGTTCACTTAATTGAACCCAAAAAATGATCTCAGAGGAGAAAAATTTTTAGATAAAACATAAGTGAAATATTTCACACATAAATTACAAAAAACCAGTAGTGTATCAAGTTCCAGAACACCCTCCCAAGTATGTGTAGCACCCTCAAAATGATCGTCCACTGTTTAGATCTCCATCCAGAGGAGGAGGAGGCTCGGGTGGAACTCCCTCTTAATCCATGATTCCCCTATGAGGATATGGGTGTAAAGAACTCCTTAGATGAGGATAGGACTTATTGGGGCCTCCAAAATACCATATCTTTGACTCCTGGCTGAACATACAAATTAGGAGCCCAAGGTGACATTTTATAGGAAAATGGGAAGGTGGTTTTGAGTACATAGAATTATCAAAACCACTTGTCATAGGTGTTTCGACTTCCATAAAGCCTTATCTCGATTTGGAGAAAATAAAAAATTTATAGATCCACCTCTTGGATGTCTCCAAAAAAGGTTTGGAATAAATTGGACACCTATATCCAGAGATATGAACAGATCATAGCACACCACTTTTGACTTCATACAGATTTGGTGTGCTGGATAGATTAGGTTGGATGGGCCACTAGATGGCCGAATGAGTGTTGGGTATCTTCATAAGAAATGTAGCCCACTGAAATACAGACACACCCATAAATATCAGCCCAATTGGATCCATGGTATAGTAGACGGGTGCAGATTAATCCACTGGTGTGCTTGGATCCTGTGCAGTTTGACCTGTTTTTCATGGACATCCTTATGGGCCCTCCAAATCAACTCCTCCTACAATAGAATCATCAAAACATGTAACATTTCTCTTTTTAACCGTGATAAAAAAAATTATTAAAACATGGAATTCAATGTGTCATTATTTTTATAATTTTCAATATAAAACAAGTCAAGCACAGTGGTGTAAAGGTGAAAATTACACAGTGAATCGTGATACGATCACACCCCCATACCTAAACATTTTCACTCCTGAGAAAAGTCACATATCCAAATAAAATGAGGCACATATATATTTACAACATCATGAAGATTTATCATTTGAGGAAATTTTAATTCACTAAAGTAATGTGATCAATGCTCGAACCACACAAAGAAGTTCTTCCTAGTGAAAATGGAAAAAGATATCTCATAAATCATATCACAATGAAATTCAAAGAGATTCATGACACCAATATGAGAAAGGAATTCAAAAGTCAACCATTCCACTAACTCTCCATGTGTGTGTGTGAAAACCATTCCATGCTATTCTTTCCACTTTCTATCCAATAAATATAGGTTATTTTAAAATTATTCAGATTTAAATGAATTTTCAAAGAACCTGTCCTACATCCTTAGAAATCATATTTCAAGACCCACTCACTTAAGCATTCCCAGAATTCAAAATATAAGCTCTAGAACTAGATATCCCCATATGTTTTACATTTCATCACTCCCCTCATTTATTATTTTTTGTTTTTTTAGAAGTTTCATTTGGAAAAAATCTCACACTGATCTCTCAAACCTTTTTTGATCTCCTCACGACACTAATAGAAATAGTTATAACAAGATAAAAGGTTGAGGAGGAGTGGTTTTGGACCTGCCAAAGACACAATCCAATTTTTTGAGGGCGTAAAACAGTCACGCATTAGGTACACATGCATATGTCAATCTGGTACAGTAATGAAATAGATCAGATAAGGAATGAACATATGAAAATATCATTTAATGGTGAAAAATATTAACCTAAAATATATATTACCTTATATTTAGTAAGAAATATTCACATTTCGTGGTTTGGTGCAGAAATGTATGGAGATATTAGTGACATAGTTTTCCCTAAAACTACTCACACAAGGGGCATCAATCATCTCAAATGTTTCACAGTGATAAAACCATTTATATCATTGATAGAAAACCAATTCACTAAAAATAACTCTCTGATGTTAATTTCATACAAAAATTCCTTTTCACCATTATTTATGGTATTTTTACTTTCCCCCTTTATGGTCACCGAATCATGGAACTTTGAAATTTTTGATGGGGGAAAAATGAAAATACCATAAAGAAGGAAAAAAAGAAAAGAAAGAAAGAAATAAAATGATGAAAATTACTATCTAACCCAGGAATGTACCCATACCCCACACCTAGAATGTGTAGTGTCCTCACTGTAATAATTGAGAAGGTGAGAAGGAAGGATAAAACCTCGTGTGTTTCACTGGTATGTTGCTTCTTGAACATGGACTTCTTCCATTGGGAACTCTGAATGGGATTTGTGGAAGTGCTTTAGCCACTGCCCATTGAAAGTGAAGGTTTGCTTGGTTTCTTAATTTTGAACCTGAACAACACAAAATGGAGATACATTAATAAAAGTGTAAGGGCCAAACCAGTAGGAACAAGGCTTACCTAGATGAAACTTCAGCCTTGCATTATAAAGGAGGACCTTTTGCCAAATGTGGAACTAACGATGAATTATAAGACAATCATGGGAAGCCTTGGATTTATCCTTATAAATCATAGAGTTTTCAAATGCATCTCTTCTAATTTCCTCCAACTCCTGAATTTGTAGCTTCCTTTGGGCACCCGCACCAGAAAGAATAGAATTGCATTGTTTTATGCCCCAGTAGGCCCGGTGCTCAATATCAACAGGTCGGTGAAAACTTTTTCCAAACATAAGATGATAGGGTGACATTCCAATGGGAGTTTTGAAATCAGTACAATAGGCCCAGAATGAATCATCAAGTCTAAGACTCCAATCTTTTCTATTAGGTTGAACCATTTGTTCAAGAATCTGTTTTACCTATCTATTTGACACCTCGGCTTGACCATTGGTCTATGGATGATATGCGGTAGACATTCTATTACAGACCCCATACCAACACAAAAGTGATTGCATTGTTTAGTTGCAGAAATGAGAACCCTAGCCACTGATGATGAACCTAGGTAAGACAAACCTACAAAATATTTGGGTTCTCAAAAATTCTAAAATTACCTTAGAATCATTTTTCTTTATAGATCATGTCTCTACCTATTTTTAAACATATTCAACTTCCATAAGAATGTATAAGTTGCCAAAGGAATTAGAAAATGGACCCATAAATTCAATACCCCAAAAATCAAAAATTTCATGAAAGAGAAACAGTTGTTTTGGAATTTCATTTATTTTAGAGACATTCCCCATTCTTTGACAATGAGGAAAAGAATTGAAAAAATTATGGGCATTCCAAAAAAGTGTTGTCCAAAAGAGACCAGAATCAAGGATTTTACAAGTAGTCTATTGGGGACCAAAGTGTCCCCCATAAGAAAGAGTGTGATAAAATCGAAGGACAGACCAAAACTTGCTATCAGGAACACAATGCCTAATGATTTAATCACTACACATGCGCCAAAGGTAGGGGTCATCCCAAATGTACCAAAGAGACTCATGTTTTAGATGACTGGCTTGGTTTTTATTGAAATCAGTTGGAATTCAAGATTCTAATAATTTTCAATTTCAGCATACCAAGGAATAACATCTTGCACTCGGTACAATTTCTCATCAGGAAACATATCATTTATAGGAATATAGGGGGATGAGTCAATGTAAGAGGATGGGGGAATCCTACTAATATGATCAACCACCACATTATCTACTCCTTTTTTATCTCTAATTTCTATATTAAATTTCTGAAGGAGGAGCATCCATTGAATGAGATGTGGTTTTGCTTCTGGTTTCTTAAAGAGATACCGAAGGGCTGTATGGTCTGAGAACACAATGAATTTGGACCCCAAATGGTATGACCTGAATTTTTCCAAGGAAAATACAATGGCAAGGAATTATTTTTCAATTGTGGTGTAGTTTTATTGGGAAGGGTCCAAAGTACGTGATGCATAGGCAGTGACATGTGGAGCTCGATCGACCCTTTGTGACAAGACTGCCCCAACTGCATAGTTAGAGGCATCGCACATGAGCTCAAATGGTAAATCCCACAGATGTGGTTGGATTACCAAGGGTGACACGAGACTCCATTTTAACATATTAAAATATTCCTCACATTATTTATCAAAAACAAATTCTTTTTCTTTTTAGAGTAAATGGGAGAGGGGGAGTGCAATTTTACTAAAGTCACGAATGAAACGATGGTAAAATCCAGCATAACCTAGGAAAGATTGCATATCCCATACCTTTTTTCTGAATGGTAAGTAAAAAATGACATCCACTTTTTATTTATGTACTTTGATTCCATCCCCAGAAATGACATGCCCCAAAACTATACCTTGTTTCACCATGAATTGGAATTTCTTATAATTTAATACAAGATAATTTTCAATACAGCGACGTAAGACTAAACCAAGACTACTCAAACATTCATCAAAAGAAGATCTATAAACAGTGAAATCATCCATAAATACTTCCATGCAATTCTCTAGGTAATCCGAAAAAATACTAATCATGCAACATTGGAAAGTACCCGGAGCATTGAGTAGACTAAATGGAATCCTTCTATAGGTAAATGTGCCAAAGGGGAAAGTGAAGGTTATCTTTTCCTAATTCTCAGAGGAAATATGGATATGAAAGTATTTGAAATACCCATCAAGGGAAACAGTAGTGGGACTTAACCACTAGCCTCTCTTGAATTTGGTCAATGAATGGAAAAGGGAAATAATCCTTCTTAGTGTGTTAGTTTAGTCGACGATAGTCTATACAAACAAACCAACTATTCTGCACACGAGTTAGAACTAATTCATTATTTTCATTTGTTATTACTGTAAGGCTGGTATTTTTAGGAACTAATTGAACAGGACTGAGCCATTGGCTATCAGATATGGGGTAAATGATTCTAGCAACCAATAACTTTTTTACCTCCTTTTTAACAACTTCAAGGAGGTTTGGGTTCTATCGACATTGTGCCTGCCTCACTAGGTTATACTCATCATTAAATAAAACATGACGTGTATAAATTGATGGTATAATACCAGGAATGTCGGTAAGTGTCCATCCCAAATCTTGTTTATACTCCCTCAATTGTTTAAGCAATCACAATTCATGCTCAATAGGGAGTGAAATTGTAATGATAAAGAGAAACTTGTTTCCATTCTCAAGATATGAATATTTTAAATCTTGAGTCAATTGTTTTAGTTCCAATTCATGTGTATTTTGGATTTATGGGAGTGTTTGTGAAAGTGAGAGATCACCAATCTCATCTAACTTCACAATGGTATCATCCTCAAATGAGGAATGATCTTTTTTTACAAGCTTAACAGTATCATCGATGGTCAGTGGATCCTCAGTGTTCAAGAAATCATCAATCAAGGAACAAGTATGAAACTCTTATATACCACTACAACAATCAATGCATGAATAATTTCTTATAATTTCTATCAGAGAAGAAAACTCATAAAGGGTATCAGGGGAAAGAAAAGTTGTTTTTTCAGGGGTAGGGAGTATATCAATTGAATTAACAGAGAGAGTAATATTCTTCTGAGAGGTGCTTCTTTGAATAAAGGATGTTGAAATGGACTATGTCACCACCAAATTTGATAGATAATGTACCATTGGGGACATTAATTATGGTTTTGGCGGTTTTCAAGAAGGGTCTCCCCAATTTAATCAGGGCATGTCCATTCATCCTATCATCCTCCATTTTAAGCACCTAAAATTCACCAAGAAAAATTAAATTTTGAACCCTCATAAGAACATCCTGTAACACACCAGAGGGGTGTGTGATACACCGGTTAGCTAGTTGAACAATAATTCGAATGGGCCTCCGTTATCCAACCTGCAATGTAGAGTAAATAGAGTGAGGAATCATATTTATAGAAGCACGTAAATCAATCATATAATTAGAAAAAAAATACTCCCCTATGGTGCACGAAATTGAAAATGTTCCAGGATCATTTCACTTGGTGGGAAGTGATGTCTCTATCAATGCAGAAACATTCCTCCCCAGGATCACCTTCTCATTTCCATGAAGTCACCTTCGGTGTGTACACATATCCTTTAGAAACATGGCGTACAATGGAATTTTCTTCACAACATCAATCAGTGGGATGTTAACCTGCACATTCTTGAAAATTTCCAATATTAACTTATCATGTTTAGATTCATTTTTTTTTTCTTGGTTGGGTGGCCCTTTGAGGAAATGGATGAGGGGTAGTTGGTCTATGTGACTCATTAATATAGACACTCTTTCCTTTGGAATGGTTTTTCTCAGGACAAGGTTCTTCAACATTTGGAACATTTTTAATGGTTGAAAAGGAGGTTTCCTTAAGAGGGGATAACTCTAATTGAGGATTAATTTTACTCTCTAGTTGTTTTCCACTCCTAAGGGTGATGGAACTAACATTTCCTTTATACCTAGGGTTAACTTCTTGTTGAGAGGGAAGTTTACCTAACCCATTACTTTTAATTTCACCCACCGAGTTAGCTAGTTGTCCTAATTGGGTTTTGTGGTCTTGTATGGCTGCCTGAGTGGTTTGCTGGAATTTGATATTGTTGGCAACCATTTGTTTCATCATATATTCTAGTATAGGCTCGGGTTTTGGAGGGGTTTGTTGGAATGAACTTTAGGGTGGTTGAGGATTTCTAGGTGGTGGTGGTGGATGACTATCCTAACCTTGTTGGTTCTATTGTTGTTGAGGTTGTTTTGAATAACCCTTGCTTATAGGCTTGGTTCTCCTTCCTCCCAGAGTTGGATGGAGAGTATGGTTCTTTCCAAAAGGGTTGGTTATAGGGGTGTCCAGGGAAGATTTCCTCACAACTCTTAGAATTTTATATCAATAGGGGGAATTGGTATAAGTAGTCGGTGTCAGAAGATAATATTCCACAATAGATGGGAGAAGGAGATTGGGATTTCCCTTGGGAAAGAGCAAGTTGTCATATAAGGGTACTTACCTCTTCAAACTTTGTGTCTAACTTTTCTTGAATTCAGTACATTGTACCTCATGGACACCTCGAATCGGTACGTTGGACATTGAACCAAATTATTGTGTGTTTTTCACCATGTTCTCAATTAGTGTTATTACAATAATTGGGGTCTTATCAACTAGCTCACCACCTGCAGGAGCATTGATCATATTTCGACCAATAGGGATTTAACCTTCATAACAACATTTAATTAAAAGTTGATCACTTATTTTGTGGTGTGGGAAACTTTAACATAACCTTTTAAAGCATTCCCAATATTCATGTAATGTTTACCCTTGTTATTTTCTTATCCCATAAAATTTCTTTCCTTATTGTTGCAGTTCGAGAGTCCAGGAAATATTTTTCATGGAAAAATTGTTTCTTGTTCGCGCAACCTCTTATTGGGGAATGAACATAATATAACCAATCATTCGTAGTGTCTTATAATGAAAAAGGGAATTATCTAAGATTTTCTTATTCCTCATCCACATTAGTAGGTTTTAATTTTGAACAAAAAGTATGAAATTCTTTAAAGTTCTTTTGTGGATCTTATCCAGGAATTCGATGGAATATTGGTAACAGATGATTTAAACCAGATTTTAGTTCAAAATTTGGTGCCTTGCCTTCTAATTGAATGTAGGTGGGTTGGATATCAACATCAGGCGAGGTTAGTTCTTTTAGTGATCGATTTTTTTCAGCCATGTTATTCACATTAATTTTAGTTTTGATGTTAGTTCCGGAAGAAGATGAAGGGTGAAGAAGAGTTTCAATATGTGGTGTGTCCTTCTTCAAAGTGTTGTCTTGTGTGTCTCAGTGTCATTGACGTAGGGTCCTCTCCGGTTCAGGTTTGAAAGATTCTAAATATCCTAGATTAGAACGAGTCATGATCCAATCCTACCCAATAAATAGAGCATAAAAAAGGTATTGAAAAGGTATAAGAGAAAATAAATAAATATTCACAAAAATTACAAAACAACTTATCAAAAACACGCACTAAAACGAAAAAACTCCCTGGCAACGGTGGAAGACTTTGACCACATTGTCATGATGTTGCATATTGAATATGATTTAAAGATTTATTTATAGTCTAGGGAAGACCCTAGGTCATCTCTCAAGGAGAGTTGGTGGCTTATAGTGTGTATTTTTAATAAAGAATACTAATAGAGGGGGGTGATTTTGAAAACAGTTTTAAGAAAATAATTTAACTTAAAGAGTTTAATTGTTGATAGAATAAGGTGGAGTTTTAAGAATTATGAGATAAGGAGATAAATTAATGTTCACTACACATCTTGGACAGTTCATTGTTCTGAAAATTTCAGATGGTTTTGTTTAATTCTTTGGTTGAGGGTTGTCAAGATCTTGATTCCCCTCTTGCCTCTGTAAACATTGCACAAAGTACCAACCCTTGTGACAACAATCATGTTGTCAAGGTTTGGACTTCTAGAACATATTAAAGGCTTCCAAAGAATACTAATATCCTTTTTATGTGTGATAGAAAGATGATCCTTGTGTTTCCCAATCGAAACAACTCAAGTTTCCCACTTGAAATTTCAACCCAATCGATGTTGAAATGAAAAGTGGTTCACTTAATTAAACCCAAGAAATACACTCAGAGGAGAAACATGTTTAGATAAAAAATAAGTGAAATAATCCACAAAAAAATTACACAAAACTAGTCGTGTATTATGTTCTGGAAATCCCTCCCATGTATGTGTAGCTCCCTGGAAATGATCGTCCACCGTTTAGCCCACCATCGAGAGGAGGAGGCTCAGGTGGAACTCCCTCTTCATCGTTGATTCCCCTGTGAGAATAGGGGCCTCCAAAACTATTTGGATGATGAGAGGACTTATTTGGGTCTCTAAAATACCATAGCATTTCCTCCTGGTCGAACTTACAAATGGGGAGCCCAAGGTGCCATTTTATAGGAAAACGGGAAGGTGGTTTTGAGGACACATAATTATTAAAACCACTTTTCATAGGTGTTTCTACTTCCATAAATCCTTATATTGATTTGGAGAAAATAAAAAACTTGTAGACCCACCTCTTGGCTGTCTCCACTAAGAGGGTGACATATATTGGACACCTATAGCCCAAGATAGGGACAGATCCCAGCACACCACTTTTGACTTCGTGCAGATTTGGTGTGCTAGAAAGATCAGGTCTGATGGGACACTAGATGGCCGAATGAGTCTTGGGTGCCTTCATAAGCAATGTAGCGCAATAAAATCCAAGACACTCCAAAAATAGAATCCCAATTAGATCTACGGTCTAGTAGATGTGTGCGGATTAATCCATTAGTGTGCATGGATCCTTCCCAGTTTGGCCCGTTTTTCTTGGACATCATCATGGGCCCTCCAAATCACCTCCTCCTACACTAGAATCTTCAAAACAAGTAACATTTCCCTTTTTAATAGTGATAAACACAAAATAAATGATTTAAACATGGAATAAAACTTGTCATTATTTTTATAATTTTCAATATAAAACAATTCAAGCAAAGTGGTGTAAAGGTGAAAACTACACAGTGGATCATGGTATGATCAATTGACATTTGTGTTCATTGATAAATGGGGTGAAATAATCTTTATGAAAATTGATAAAGCTTATTTGTATTGAATCAAGGAAATAAAGGATGTGTTGAATTAGTGGACGAATGTTTGTTCGGGACGTTTTAATCATGATAATGCTAAAATGTTCAATTAATTAATATATATCATGAAAGCGTATCATTTGGATTCATGATGCAAGAAGATTCCAAGAAGTTTTTAAAGAAATTGTCTTCTTAAGAGATTAACTTTGTGCATAATTTAGTTTCAATCAACATTAATAGTTAATATAATATTAAAATAACATTTGGTATCAATCATCATCTTGTATCAAGAAAGATTCAATAAGGGGTATTGAGAATAAAGTCCTAAGTTGATGAAAGTTTCTTATTACTCTTCTTTATCATTCCAAACTTGAGTCATATGGGTATAGAGTGCATGTTGGTTATGTATTTGATTACTATATAAAGTCATAGTGTGTGTGTAACAGCCCGAGATTTTATGAAAAAAATATTCTTTTTAATTTTATTAATGTCTTGTGTTGTACGCTACACCAAAAGGAGCTTGCATAACACGCATCCTTGACTTGCCTTGCATTACACGCAATCGCGACCTTCCTCGATAGCGTGTGTAGTATGCAATACCGAGTTTCACTAAACAACGATGTGCTATTAAAATATTATTAAAACTAGCCGTTATGAATAGTAATAACCACCTTTTAAAATTTTAGAAATTTTAGCTCTCAAAATGGACTTCATTTTTGGATTCGGAATATCAAAATTATCTTAGGGTGAAATTTTGGTAATTTTCAGATAACTTTCATATTTTGATGAATAGTAAAAATTACTAAATTTTAGTTAAAAACAACTTTTTCAATCGAAATAATTAATAGTGATAAATTATTAATTTGAGTGGTTTTAAAGTATATTTAGAATATATTTTTACAATTTAATACAATGTTGGTCATTGGATGTAATTTCACATTTAAACCAGACATAAACAAGTGTCAATCTTTTGATAGATATTGTTTCTCAAAAACACGCTATTTGTTTTAACAGCGGGATTTAATTATAAAATTAATTAATGCAACTTCTATGTTATGAATTTGGTAAAATAGTCTTCATTTTTTAATTCGGAATATGAAATATAGCTTAGGATGAAATTTTGGCATTGTTCTGAAAAACATTAATTTTTGATGAATAGTGAAACTACTAAGGGGTAGTTAAAAAAAACTGAATTTTTCATAAAACTTAATTTTACCGCTTCTGTGAATGGAATTTCAAAAATCCGAGAGACACGGTTGATGCTAGTAAGTAAAATTTGGTTCAATGAGATGAAAATAATTTTTGGTGAATAGTAACTTTTTACTTTTATTTACCACGGTTAAAAGTAAATAGGGCAATTAAGGGTAAGAATGATATTAATATTACCCTAACACATGTTCTAATTCTATTGGACAACTGTATCTCGACCAAAAACAACCTTAAGTGTAAAATATTATCATTTAGGCCCACTTGGATTAGATTAGGACATTTATTATTATTTAATTCAAAGAAAAGTTAAAAGAGTTAAAATCAAAGTTTATTTACTAAAACATTTTTAATATGGGGTTATACATAAGATAAATTCGACTATAAATATTCATTAGAAATCTAGAAAGATTTCCTACATAATGGTATTTTA
This sequence comes from Viscum album, assembly GCA_963277665.1. Classification (NCBI taxonomy): domain Eukaryota; kingdom Viridiplantae; phylum Streptophyta; class Magnoliopsida; order Santalales; family Viscaceae; genus Viscum; species Viscum album. Next base: position 1,648,438,225 of record OY728143.1, on the reverse strand, counting down.
TTTGTAATTTTTAGACATTAAATAATTTAATTTAATTATGACACAAAAATGATGCAGCAATTATCTTATTAATGATATATTGACATAATTGATGTTATAAACACCAAAATAAATGTAATTTGACACTTTTTATGAATTAAACTAATTTTATAGGTTAATATGATATATTAGTGTTGATTTAATCAACTTGGTTTGAACTTATAATTCTGTTATGACTTTCACAAAAATCATATATCAAATAGTGTTAAAATTGACACAAAATTGTTTTTAAATCAAATATTATATTATTAATTGTTATTTTATTTCTAAAAATCTAAGGTTCGGCCAAATGACTTAGATAAGGATATATATATTAATAATAAAAAATTTGGGGTTCTTTTGGCATGTTATAGTAAGTGTATTAACCATATAGTGTAAGAAAACAAAAAGACACGGTAAAAGTTAAATTATTTAACTTAGAGTTAAATCTAATTGATAAGGTTTAAATAATAACCTAAACTTCTCTAAATCCTATTGGTTGATAGGATTTCGACCCATATCCACTTTACCTTCGAAATAAGTCCCTTTGGAACAATTATAAACCGATTTTTGACTTTATTATAAAATAATATTTTGAGATATTCCTAAGGTGCCCCTCTCCTCCCTTATAAAAGGGCACCTCCTCCCTCTCTTCCTCACACAACTTTGAGCCTTCAAGCTTGGCCAACCCCTGCCAAATTATCTTCTCCACTCCCCTAGAAACATCCTATAGGTTCTGGTCTTCTTCAAAGACCCATTTTAGTGCCCTAAAAGGAGGTCTCAAAGAAGCACTTCAAAGAAGAGGAGGTTCGGACACTTACAAAGCAAGTCGGACCTAAGGTAAGGGATAAATTTTCAATCTCATTTTTATCTGAGATTGCTTATACGTAAGTATTTACTGGGGTTATGTTTATCATCCATGACCATGTTTTCTAAAAATGTTTTTATAAAATGTTTTCCATTCTTCCATGAATGTTTGAAGTCATTTTTACCCTTTATTGACTTTTTACCATATTGTATGAATGGAATCTTTCCTTTGGTTACCATATAAGGTACTTTTTTACTTTTCCGACAAAAGTACGAGGAGAATGTTATTTTTAACTTTTACGGAGTGAACAGATTTTTACGGTTTCATAACAACTCATTTTCAAGAAGCTTCCTTTACAAGATTGCATGATTATTTTCAACAAAACCCTTATCTTTTAAAATTGCATGGAATTTTGTGAAAAGAAAATGATTTTAAAGAAGAAATGATATTTTCCTCAAGAATTCATTTCAAGTGTTTTTCTCAAAACTATTTTCTATCTAAGATGACATTATTTGATATGTATGTTCCAAGTAAAATGTCTCTATGATTTAAATGGTTTCAATTTTCTTATGATGAAATGATATCAATTGTTTATGGATTGTGATGGCATGATGTTTAAGAATCCCATTTTATTACATGGGTTATGCAATGATGTATGATTTATGATTTTGTGGCACACATAAGAATGGTATCATTATAAGATGGGTGGGACCTATATCTCCCTCCAATGCATTGGGTAAAGATTTTATATCTCATGAGATAGACATGGCTGGAATGGTAGGTTATACCGGTTCAGTGAAACAGGACTGAAACGAGGGTGACTTGGTTCAGAAAGGGACTGTCCACTAAGATAGTCTTGGCAATGAGTCTTGACTAACAAGAAATTATTCTCTATGATTATGTGTGCATGCCACAAAGTTTAATGTTTTAAGTTATGATTATTGTGATTACATTTCACTGCCATGATTTATCCCATGTTAAGATATTATGATCTCTTTTGCAGGTCATGATTTCCAAAAGCTATATTCTTATGTATATGATGTGATTGATATTTCTTTTGTTTACCCTTACTGAGCATTTGAGCTCACCCTTTTATGTTTTCTTTTCCCCAGGATATAAAAAAAGGGTTTTAGGTATAAAAAAAGGAAGATCTTTATGGGAGATATTGAAGATCTTTCACCAGGATTAGAAGATTATATTCCGAGTTTTCAAAGACACTAAACTATTACGATCCTTGTGTGTGTGTTTTTGTTATGTACTATGTATTCCGCAAATGTAATGTAATGTCAATGTACGTCAGGATTTGGGTCTCTACAGTTGGTATCATAGGAAAGGTTTAGTCAACCTTTGGAAACTAGGATGCAAAAATGTTAGTAAGATCCCTAGAGATATTTCTAATGTATGTCTAGGGATGTCCCTAAGGATTAGTATACATATAGGATATAGTCCTAGAACTATGGTAACAATATTAGATTAAACCAAAGATGTTAGATATTGAAGTTACTCCCCCTTTATTATGATTTTTTCCTCCCACACTATTCTTTTTGGGTTTTAGAAAATGGCTGGAAACAAGATGATTCACGATAATGGAGGATATGATGGACAATGGAATGATATTCTTCAAGAGAAACAAAATGAAATGGGATTTGGAGGTCCAAACATCATTATTATGCCGAATCAGCAATCTCATAATATGATCAATAAAGTAAAATTTGGTATGTTTCCTGACTCGACAAATAAGAGAAAGATGGAGTTTCATGATGATCATAGAGGAAAGAAAGTTCAATTTCCCCTATGTAAATCATGGGGAAAGAGGCGTCAAGGAGAATGTTTCAAAGGGACTAGAAGATACTTTGGGTGTGGAAAAGAAGGACACAAAGCCAGTAAGTGCAAAGGAAAAGGTTCAGTTAACACCAGGGATGAGGATAATGGTATTGCTACGACATCAACAATGGTTAAATGTTTTAAATGTGGAATGTATGGGCATTATGCAAACCAATTCCCTAAGGGAAAGTCTCGTGAAGAGAATCAGTACGGCCGTATGGGTAGTATTTATGTTGATGATGATGAAGAGACTACAAATGATATGTGAGATGAAAGAATTGTTGAAGCTCGGTCAATGGTTTAAGAAGGTAGTGGAATGATTACATGTTTATCAAGTGTAATGTTGTATAAGTAATCTCATGGTACTACGGAATAAAGAGACATCTAAGGATTGTTACACTGTTGTCTTTCCTTGAGTTTTGAAAGTGTATGATTAATGGTACCAGTATCCATGAAAGGTTATTCAGATATTATTGGAATGTAGATGATATGTGCATAATGAAGGGATAAGGAGAAAATTAAATGTTTGATAGTATTCATGAGCTCATGATTGATATAAGGACTAAGTGATATCATGGTTTGAGTATATAGAATTTTAAGGATTTTGGTATGTGGAAAGTGTTAACTTTTAACTGCATTCATGTTTTCACTAAGCTTCAATGGGTATTCATTCTTCAAGAGAATACATGATTAAGGTATTCACATTTGACCAACAAGATATATCTTATGATATATGGATAAATGAAGGCATTCACGTGATTGTTCTGTGACATTTCAAGTAATCATTTTCTTTATACTATGAGCTTGGACCGAAGTATTTTAGATAAGCCTAAAGATTAGAATGGATTATGTTGGACATAAGTTAGGATAAAACGTTTTTCGATATTATTGATGGGATGTTATAGTAATGTAGTTTTAGAAAAAGGGCAACCTACAGGACGGGCGACATCCCATCGTGTCGGACATGGCTATGGGAATCGAACCCACAACCGAAGTGCGACTGGCCTTTATCGCCTACCACTGGCCTATAGGAAGTCCATGTTTAGTAGAAACTAGTTTTATTTTATTAAGCGGTATGATATATGAAGTATAAGTTCATTTTTGGAACCATATACGATTAATCTCACTATAAGATGGACTTATAACTTTGCTAACATTTTGTTTGAAATAGATGGAATGACCCATCATTTTATCACATGATCTGCTAACACATCACGAATGACAAATTCAACTTCATTTCTTTAAGAGATGAAGTGGAAATTGTCCAAAGAACGACAAACAGTGAGACTATACCAAAATCACGAAAGTATTTCTTCTAATTCTAATTTCATCAACTTTAGGGAAATGATCTTGAAAACCAAAAATGTTTTCTTAGTGCTCTTATATCTGATGAATCAGATGGTACCTTAGATTATCACAAATTTATGGGTTTGTGATTTCTAGCTTTTCCATAGCCATGTTCTCTACCACTCTCCATCTAAACATGATGGTTAGATTTCTCTTCCATATCCATATTTTCACCTATGTGGAAACCCAATGATTAGTTAATTTGGGTAACCGTTACATTTCATACTTTTGTTTTTATAGATTGGTTTTGGTATTCCTTTTTACGATGTGGGTTTCTATTAAAGAAACTTTCGAATAGTAAACCATTTATAACCCTGACGAATTTCGAGGGCGAAATTCATTTTAAGGGGGGTAGAATGTAACAGCCCGAGATTTTATGAAAAAAATATTCTTTTTTAATTTTATTAATGTCTTGTGTTGTACGCTACACCAAAAGGAGCTTTCACAACATGCATCCTTGACTTGACTTGCATTACACGCAATCACGACCTTCCTCGATAGCGTGTGTAGTACGCAATACCGAGTTTCACTAAACAACGATGTGCTATTAAAATATTATTAAAACTAGCCGTTATGAATAGTAATAACCACCTTTTAAAATTTTAGAAATTTTAGCTCTCAAAATGGACTTCATTTTTGGATTCAGAATATCAAAATTATCTTAGGGTGAAATTTTGGTAATTTTCAGATAACTTTCATATTTTGATGAATAGTAAAAATTACTAAATTTTAGTTAAAAACAACTTTTTCAATCGAAATAATTAATAGTGATAAATTATTAATTTGAGTGGTTTTAAAGTATATTTAGAATATATTTTTACAATTTAATACAATGTTGGTCATTGGATGTAATTTCACATTTAAACCAGACATAAACAAGTGTCAATCTTTTGATAGATATTGTTTCTTAAAAACACGCTATTTGTTTTAACAGCGGGATTTAATTATAAAATTAATTAATGCAACTTCTATGTTATGAATTTGGTAAAATAGACTTCATTTTTGAATTCGGAATATGAAATATAGCTTAGGATGAAATTTTGGCATTGTTCTGAAAACATCAATTTTTGATGAATAGTGAAACTACTAAGGGGTAGTTAAAAAAACTGAATTTTTCATAAAACATAATTTTACCGCTTCTGTGAATGGAATTTCAAAAATACAAGAGACACGGTTGATGTCAGTAAGTAAAATGTGGTTCAATGAGATGAAAATAATTTTTGGTGAATAGTAACTTTTTACTTTTATTTACCACGGTTAAAAGTAAATAGGGTAATTAAGGGTAAGAATGATATTAATATTACCCTAACACATGTCCTAATTCTATTGGACAACTGTATCTCGACCAAAAAAAACCTTAAGTGTAAAATATTATCATTTAGGCCCACTTGTATTAGATTAGGACATTTATTATTATTTAATTCAAAGAAGAGTTAAAAGAGTTAAAATCAAAGTTTATTTACTAAAACATTTTTAATATGGGGTTATACATAAGATAAATTCGACTATAAATATTCATTAGAAAGCTAGAAATATTTCCTACATAATGGTATTTTATTTGTAATTTTTAGACATTATATAAATTAATTTAATTATGACACAAAGATGATGCAGCAATTATCTTATTAATGAAATATTGACATAATTGATGTTATAAACACCAAAATAAATGTAATTTGACACTTTTTATGAATTAAACTAATTTTATAGGTTAATATGATATATTAGTGTTGATTTACTCAACTTTGTTAGAACATATAATTCTGTTATGACTTTCAAAAAAATCATATATCAAACAGTTTCAAAATTGACACAAAATAGTTTTTAAATCAAATATTATATTATTAATTATTATTTTATTACTAAAAATCTAAGGTTAGGCCAAATGACTTAGATACAGATATATATATTAATAATAAACAATTTGGGGTTCTTTTGGCATGTTATAGTAAGTTTATTAACCATATATTGTAAGAAAACAAAAAGACACGGTAAAAGTTAAATTATTTAACTTAGAGTTAAATCTAATTGATAAGGTTAAAATAATAACCTAAACTTGTCTAAATCCTATTGGTTGATAGGATTTCGACCCATCACCACTTTAACTTCGAAATAAGACCCTTTGGAACAATTATAAACCGATTTTTGACTTTATTATAAGATAATATTTTGAGATATTCCTAAGGTGCCCCTCTCCTCCCTTATAAAAGGGAACCTCCTCCCTCTCTTCCTCACACAACTTTGAGCCTTCAAGCTCGGCCAACCCCTGCCAAATTCTCTTCTCCACTCCCCTAGAAACATCCTATAGGTTCTGGTATTCTTCAAAGACCCATTTATTTCCCTAAAAGGAGGTCTCAAAGAAGCACTTCAAAGAAGAGGAGGTTCGGACACTTACCAAGAAAGTCGGACCTAAGGTAAGGGATAAATTTTCAATCTCATTTTTATCCGAGATTGCTTATACGTAAGTATTTACTGGGGTTACGTTTATCATCCATGACCATGTTTTCTAAAAATGTTTTTATAAAATGTTTTCCATTCTTCTATGAATGTTTGAAGTCATTTTTACCCTTTATTGACTTTTTACCACATTGTATGAATGGAATCTTTCCTTTGGTTACCATATAAGGTACTTTTTGACTTTTACGAAAAAAGTACGAGGAGAATGTTATTTTAACTTATACGGAGTGAACAGATTTTTACGGTTTCATAACAACTCATTTTCAAGAAGCTTCCTTTACAAGATTGCATGATTATTTTCAACAAAACCCTTATCTTTTAAAATTGCATGGAATTTTGTGAAAAGAAAATGATTTTAAAGAAGAAAGGATATTTTCCTCAAGAATTAATTTCAAGTGTTTTTCTCAAAACTATTTTCTATTTAAGATGACATTATTTGATATGTATGTTTCAAGTAAAATGTCTCTATGATTTAAATGGTTTAAATTTTCTTATGATGAAATGATATCAATTGTTTATGGATTGTGATGGCATGATGTTTAAGAATCCCATTTTATAACATGGGTTATGCAATGATGTATGATTTCTGATTTTGGGGCACACATAATAATGGTATCATTATAAGATGGGTGGGACCTATATCTCCCTCCAATGCATTGGGTAAAGATTTTATATCTCATGAGATAGACATGGCTGGAATGGTAGGTTATACCGGTTCAGTGAAACAGGACTGAAACGAGGGTGACTCGGTTCAGAAAGGGACTCTGTCCACTAAGATAGTCTTGGCAATGAGTCTTGGCTAACAAGAAATGATTCTCTATGATTATGTGTGCATGACACAAAGTTTAATGTTTTAAGTTATGATTATTGTGATTACATTTCACTACCATGATTTATCCCATGTTAAGATATTATGATCTATTTTGCAGGTCAAGATTTCCAAAAGCTATATTCTTATGTATATGATGTGATTGATATTTCTTTTGTTTACCCTTACTGAGCATTTGAGCTCACCCTTTTATGTTTTCTTTTCCCCAGGATATAAAAAAAGGGTTTTAGGTATAAAAAAAGGAAGATCTTTATGTGAGATATTGAAGATCTTTCACCAGGATTAGAAGATTATATTCCGAGTTTCCAAAGACACTAAACTATTACTATCCTTGTGTGTGTGTTTTTGTTATGTACTAAGTATTCTGCAAATGTAATGTAATGTCAATGTACGTTAGGCTTCGGGTCTTTGCAGTGTGAATGGTGGTTTAAATGGATAATTCACATGTTTTAGCCAATAAAAAGTGTTTAATAGTTTTAAATGTTGATGTATTTTCAAAAAACCCAAAGGGGTATATTGTTGTAAAAAAATCCATCTTGATGACATTTCATAATTTTTGTGTTGAATGTGTTTATTGACAATGTCGGTTGATAAAAGTAATATAATAGTTGTTGCTGAAGTACGATCTTTAAATATTGATAAGTTTCCTACTATTTTACATTTTTTTAGTGATTGATTTTGGATTTAATATTTGGAATGTGGAGTATTTAAACAAAGTAAGCACATGAGCTTCATGGTAATTACACAAAAACTACGGAGTATGTACTTGGAATGAGGTTCTGTGAAGAAAGATTATACAATTAAATGTGTGGGAAATGTTCATCACTCAAGCATTTCACACATATGTGAATATGAGTTCACATTTTGGAGTCCTCAAAGGAGGCTCGTGGGACATCATTGGTAGTGTAGGGTCAAAATATAGAATTTCTTGGTGGGATTTTAAGGTAAGAGTACACGAAAATTCATAGAAAAAGGTGGAGTAGTAATTTCATGATAAAAAGGTTTTCTAGTTGTCCTTTCCTATATAAATACAAACAAATAAAATCATTAAAAATTGTAAAAAATTATCTCATAGGATCATACATGGATAATTATACAAATTCCAATGCATGTGTGCACTATGAAGTTAGTTCATGTAAGCATTACGATGAAGTGAGAATCAGAAAGATGATCCATGCAGGATGTTTATAGATGTATAAATCTACATAATAAGATCCATGAGGGTAGTTAATGGTGGTAGTGTGTGAAAGTGATTTGAACGGTGGGTTTACATAGAAGTTTCTCACATAGGAGATTCTACCATGGAAGCACCTTTTGTCCATGTGGTTATTGCGCGATGTGGAGTTCACGAAGTCGAATATTTCATGAAGAGACTTACCATGATGAAAATACTATGTAGTAAATTGGATTTATATTACTAGATAAAAAATGAGCTTGTTGATACACTCACATATGTGTGAATCAATTAAAATATGTTATAGATAATCTAAATAATCTTCTAGAGGAGAAGGGGATTTGTGTAATCAAAGATAATAGTGAGGTTTCAAGGTGTGATTGGATGTAAACTTAGAGGGATAGTAAATCCTATAAGAACATTGTAATAATAGTGCACTAGAGTGGATTTTGGTGCATTGTTACATTTCCTTTCTTCACTCCATGGATTGGTCTAGTTTGAGTGAATGAAGTAAAATTATTGTTTCACTTTCGTGATTTCATTTATACATATATTTTTTCAAGAAGCTAAGTGAAGTAATTTTTTTTAACAGTGAAAAAAGATCAAAATAGCTTGTTGTTCTAATCCATCATACCCTAATTCACCCTCTCTTAATTATTTAACCAAGTGGGTCCATGACACTATATGAAGTTTACTTCCCATCATCTCAAAAACCTACCAAATCTGCATCAGTGTATCCCAATAACTATTTCTACAAATAATTATAATAAATCATCCTGAAGTCCACCATATTTTTTATATATTGAATTATCATACTCAATTCTATCATGCCTTTCTATTTGGGAAATTTTTTACTATATAGCTTGGCATGTAGAAAACACAATATACAGTCTTGTTGTTTTTAAGTTTAGGAAAATTCAGATCATTTTACTATTTATGCATCCATTATGTAATATCTTTTTCCACATCAAATTTATAGTTTAATAATGTTTTTATATGAAAATATGTCTCTAATTGTTTAATTTTTATATTGTGGTTAATTTTTAATAAATTTTGAAATTTACTAATGTTATCTTTAATTTGTTTTTTTATGTCCAAATTATAAAATGTTTCAAGATATGATTTTATTATTGAATTTTGAAGTTTCATCAATTTTTTTAATTTATAACTTATTATTTATTTAGTTTTTCAACTGATTTACTTTTTAATTTATTTTTTTTGCAATTAATTAATTACTTGATACAATTTTAATAAAAATTTTAATCTATAAAATTTAAGATTAAATAATTTGTAACATTAATTTAAAAATTAGAACTTTATCTATTTTTTATATTGATTAATTAATTATAAAATTTAATTTTTATTAAATAATTTATTATTTATTTCATTATTTTAAATTTAAAATGAAATTTTACATTTCAATTTGATTTTTTAATTTATGTAGTTGAAATTCATATTATTCAAATAATTTAAGGTGTTTAAAATTTTATTTACTTAATTTGTGTATTTTTATGTGTGTTCGATCTACGTGTGTGACTTTTAAAAAGAATGGGAACATCCACAAGTTTAATAGGAAATCAACCTCATGACTACGGTGGGGCTTTTTCAAACATTTACATCGATTGTGGGTGCTCTGCATTGGTTGTTAGTGAAAATTCATCATCCTGAACTAGAAATTTAGAAATGTAAAAGATCATCTGTTAGATGATCTCCAAGTGGCCTAAGATAAAAAATGGGGTAACTATGGATTTTAATCTGTATGTTCCTTAACAAATATGGGATCTCAAAATTAATTTTCTAACAAACCGATTAAAGAATATTTCAAGTCTCACATTTAACCAACAGAAGCCTGGTCACTGACCAAAATCAATCCTCTTAATTCATTTTATATGTTTCAATGCTACGTTAAGCTTGAGAAATAAAAAATTGGATTGATATCAAGATTTATTTGTGGTCCTCCTATACTAGGTTGAATCCAATTTTTAATTTAAGATATGAAGTGGAAGTAATAATTTGATAAAAAATAAACCGAGAAGGTACTGAGGCCACAACACCTAAACTCTTGAAGATTCTAGAAAAAAATTATGTGCCCTTATGGAAGAATGAGTCCACAGTGATGAAGGAGTCTCACTATATGGGGAAAAAATATTTGGGGGTGATAAGGATTGGTGTATGAAAAAAGGGGTTGGACAAAAAAATGTAGAAGTAATTCAAGCATCATCAACATTAATATTAGTTTTATCTCATCAATCATGAGGAACCCAGTGTGTCTTGATCAGGTCAAGAAGAATATTTCTGACCACAACTGATTTATGATCTTAATGTTGCACTATGAAAAAAAAGTTGACTGAGTTGGGAAGATCATGACTAATCATTCTTCCATTTCAATATGATCATTTTTGTGGTTTTTGAGACCATAGGATAAAGTTGAGCTTAGACATAATTCCTTCCTTCTAAGGAACTCAACATTATCTATGTTTATTATTAAGATTCATAGTAATACAAGAAAAACTGAGTTTGAAAAAGGGATACATGGGTATATCTATGTTTTTCCACCTAGAATGTTTCAAATATTAATATTATATTCCTATGAATATGATTTGTATAAAAGAATCCATAAATAGTGTTTAGACATTCTTTCATTTTCTACAGATTAGTATGGGTTCAATTGGGTGCTTTTAGATCAAGTTTGGAAGGATGATATTTCACGAACATCAATCAATTCTATTATATTGATTATGATCCATGTTTTATTTGATGAATGAAGAAATGTCTTCTTTTAGATGATTATGTTTCAACTCTTGTTGAAAATGATAAAGGGTGTAGTGACACCTGATTGCCCCGATTTCTGAATGGGGGATAATTTCATACAGCGTGTTCAAAAAAATGACTAAAAATGAAGGAGGAGTTCAATTTTTTAATGATGTTTGAAGACAAATTTTCTAAAGGATATGAACCAGAACAAGTCATCGAAATTGGTTTAGAGATATAATTATTAAGTGTCAAAGATGACCTCAAAGAATTTAATGATGATCTGAGCTAGAGAAGCTTCTGTAATTTTCTAGTAAACTAAAAAATTATGTTTAAACCCAAAAATATGTCAAAGTTCCATAATTTTATCTCTATAACTGTCAAAAATGGATGGTCCACAGTGGTTTCTTGATATTAGATTCATTCACATGGGGGTGAGAATGGAAAATCAATGTTTCTTTATTTATGTAACTGAAGTAGTGACCAAGATAAGTTAGTTATCAAGGTGGTGGACTAGAAATTAAATAAAAAAAATAAAAAATCATTTCACAAAAAGTTGTGATAATCTATTCAATGGGGTGACCAACAGATCATTGAAGAAAACTTTCAAAGGACTAAAGATGATAACACCATATCTCAAGTTCTGAGAGCAAGAAATTCTAACTACATCACATGAATAAGGTTTTATGTGAAAAGTGATTTATGATTGAGTGGGAGAAGATGTACTCTAACTTCATATAGAAGTGTAACTATCCCCCCTTCATTATTATTATATCAATTATCTATTTTTATGGTTTTTCATATCATTTAAATTCTAAAAACATGCACTCTATGTAAATTTCAATAAATAATTTGATTTTTTGATTTATTTTTCTTTAAATGTTCAACCTTCTTCTTGATAAAGACATAATTTATCTTGATATAATTTGGCCTAGAATGATGAGTGTTATTTTTATAACTCTGGTAGAACTCTAGTTGTCTCACATGATTATAATAGGATATTTCAAATCAATTCCAACATCTTCAATATGTTGTCCTACCTATATCAGTCAAGTAAATTCCTGAGTAGTCACTACGTATTCAACCTCTACAGTTATCCAATAACTGAAATCTTACTTCTTACTCATCTAATAAATATAAAAACTATAGTATAACAACTAATAAATTGGGAAACAAATCCCTCTTGATGGAAATTTATAGTTTTTGGGTTAGTTTCTTTAATTAGATATGTCGGCTGAAAAAAGTACTAACATGTTTTTTGCTGCGGTAGGGGTGTTAAAGGTAATGATATTTCCCAGTTATTTATATTTTTTGGGTTTGTAATTTCAGATTAATTTTCTTTAATAGTTATTATTTCTTTATTGTAAGCATGTAGATTATGTGGTTACTAGTAAAATATACACAATAGGTATATAGAAGGTGATGTCGTAAAGGATGCTCACAGATTGTAGTACATGAGATGGGTTCATAAATTAAGATGTTCATGTTATTAGGATTTAGAGTACCTGATTGAGAGTCTGAAAATGTGTCTTGTAAAAAGGTGTGGGTATTTCACATTCATAATGCAGCGTTTCTTGGTGAGATGTGAAGGAAAGATTTCAAAAAGAGGTTTAATGAAAGGATTACCGTTAATTTAATAATTAGTTGGTTTTCTAGGATTATTATTCTATATCAAGACATCGTAATTAATTAATTAGTAATAGATAAAAACAATCTTATAGGATCATTTATGGATAATTATGAAAAGTTTAAAGGGAGTGCATGGTATGTGTGGTAGTTCGTATAAGCATTACCATGTATTGGGAACTGTGAAGGTGATCCTCACAAGAAGATCATAGAGAGAGAAGTCTACACAAGAATTTTTCAAAGGTATTATACCACACTAGAAGAGAATGGTTGTAGTTCATGAAAGTTACCTATGTAGGAGGTAAATACTGGAGTTACTTTCCTATGGAACTATGTTGAAGAAGAATGCAATTTATGTATGGTTACTACATAGTGAGAAATTCAAAAAGAGAAATAGTTCATGAATAGATTTTTTACAAGGAAAATATTGATTAGTAAAATTAATTTCATCTCCTAGATGAAAAATAGATTAATGACACAATCACATAGTTGAGAATCAATTCAGAGCTAATACTGATAATCTAAAAAAATTAGATGAGAAATTAATTCATCTCATATGAGAGAGAAAAGAGATTTTAATGTATTATTGGTTATAAATCACAAGGGATAATGAGTCTCATCCAAACATTATAATAGTAGTGTTCTATATTGGATTATCGTACATTTTCACATTACCTATATATGCTGCTTGGATTATCTTGGTTGAGGTGAACCTAGTAAAATATCAATGTTTCTTTATTTCTTTCATTTATGGATATATTTTATTATTATATTCAGAGAGAACAGGGTTTTATTTATGAATGAAATAAGATCAATATTTATGGGGTTTGAATCCATAAAACCTTGATTAACTAACTATTCAGTTATTTAACCAAGTGGATACAACGATTGGTATCAAACCTAAAGGTTTAAGTCAATTTTTTTATAACATAATGAAATAAATGGATGTTTTAATTCAAAAATAGATTCTGAGTTTAGATGAAAAAAATTTCTATCCATGGAATAATTACATACAACATTAATTTTTATATTTAGTCATGGGTGTGTATACAACTTTGAAGCATGGTATTTTAGGTATTATGGATAATAAGTATCTATAAGAAGTAAATAATAAAGAATTAGATGTCTTATCTAGAGAAATTAATTATATAGGGGTAGATTTGTCTAGTGAAATCAACAGGAAGGAAATATCTTGTAAATAATCAAATTTCTTGTTATAAAAGATGATAAATACCTATGAATGTGTTTCTAATGTACAAGAATAGAAATTAAAAGTTCAATGAAACAAGTATGAGGAACTCAGGATACACCATGACGAATCTGTTGATTTATTATTTTATCTGGTTAACGTGATTATGGAATACATGTATGGAATTCAAGAAACCATTAATGATTTAAATATCATCAAGTGTAACCTGAGAATATTACCACCCCAGTTCAATCCTAAAGTCCCAATTCTTGAGAATAAAGATATAAAGTGATAATGTTGGATAGTTTATATAGTACTATTATTACATATGAGATAAGAAATGATGATAAAAATCTTTTGGAAAAAGGGAAGTCTAATGAGGTCAAATTCAAGGCCATAAAGAATCTCACCATGGAGGATTACCAATAAGAAGAAAAGGTGAATAAAGTCATTTTATTACTTTTGTGAAATCTACAAAAGGGAAAAGGAAAGGTTAAAGGGAAAATTCCACTCATGTGCTTCAGATGTGGTAATGTTGGGAACCTATAAGAAAAGTGTCCCATAATGTTTAAATATGATGATGAGGATGAATGAGTTCCCATGAATAATTATTCATCCAATTTGAATGTTAGGAGAATCAATAAATACAATATTTTCAACAAAAAAGAACTTTCTGTCACAAAAATATTGTTTAGAAGGAACTGAGGAATATGAAATTGAAGAGTTTAAATACCACATTGAAGATTAAATGGTAGTGGTTTTGGGATGTTCCCTAACAAGGGAAGAGAGTGATAATTATGAATAAGTAGTGAAATGTTGAGTCAATATCCAACTATAAATGGAAGATTCTCATGAAGAGATATAATTCTGGAGTGATTATAAAAAGAAAGAGAACATATTAGTTCATGATAAAAAGATCTATATACAGTAACACAAAGAAGATACATCCATGTAGAAGGTAGGAATTGAGAAGATTAAATATATAAATATAGAAATATAAAATAATATGGTCAAATAAGAGATCAAAGATGAATAAAAAAATTAGAGTGATTGATGGTTTAACTGACACAGTAAAATATTGAGTCAAATATATTAATGATCTTGAGGAGGACGTTTTCATCCTATGATGGAATATAGAATATTTGAGAAACTCTTAATACATGATATGAAATTAATAAATCATGTAATATAAGAGACATAAAATGTTAAGGTAGAGTATAAAGGTCCTCTAAAATAGGAAAAGTATTTCCAGGAGGTAAAAATGAAACATCATAATAAAAATTACTATATGTGGATTGATTATAAATATATAGTAGTGATGAAAATTTTAGACAAAAAAAAACCCATTCTAATGTTACAAGTTGATTTGGGTATAGATCATAATCAGAATACATTGTGAAACCAATGGAAAACTATTATTGTGGTGATGAGACGCAAGAATTCATGTTATACTAAGATTTATTTTTGTGGAATAATGGGACACACTCAAAAATTTTGTTCCATAAATAATATATACCAAAGGGAACAAAATAAACTAATACAGTTGTGTAGATTTAAATATTTAATGCATTATTTATATTTTCACTTTTTTGTTGGGGATGATTTGTTCACGGGGAAAGATATTTCTCATCTACAATGTAGAGGAATGTTTTGTTGGATACCCAAATTTTTAATATGAAGAAACCCAAGGAATCATCATGGAAGATGAAAATTTAAAATTAATTTCCATATTTGTAATATGAAGTTGGTCTATCATTTTACAAAGAATATTAATCATTGAAAATAATAAATGGTGTGAATAAAAATACATGGATTAAAAAAAGATGAGATGGTAGTGGTTATAAATATTTCCCTAAATGCATTAGATAATTCCAGTGTGTGGATCCTTGATAGTGGATTTACCTCCCATATGATAGGAAATAATGATCTGGTTATATACATTATGTAGACAAGGACAGTCTCATTGAATTTGGAAACGATGAAAGCATGAAGATTATTGTCATAAGAAAATCTAATTTTGGGGGAAATTATATAATATGTGTGAAAATATAAGTTTTTTAATGTTTGAGTCACAACATACTAAGAAAAATCTAACTATGTAACTGAGGGGATGTAATAAATGTTACTAATAAGATATCTATCATCAAGGGAATTTTTTTATAAGTTATGATGTAGGGAACATTAATGAAGGGGGATCTCTAAATTTTTAGTGTAGGAGAAGATATGTGATTTATATATAAACAATAAGAAGATATATTGTTGTATAAAAGATGTGAACATTTGAGCCACCATTCTTAGAAGAACTATTGAGATCACCCCAAACAATCATGTGATCATGCAAAAATTTGTGAAACTTTTCAAAAAATAGAACATTATTCAAAAGAGAAAAATATATCGTGAAAAAAGTCAACAAGAGTAATTAACCTAGTGAGAATTGATGTGTGTGTACCTATATCACCAATGGAAATGAATGGGAAATGCTACTACATTATTCTCATTGAATATTATAGTATGTTGGTGAATATTATGGTTATCACTCACTATTCTATTGTGTTTAGTTACATAAAAAATTATTAGGGAGATGATAAAAAAACTTCTTGGATAGAAAATTATGAAATTCCAAACAAATAATGGAATAAAATTTACCGATATCTATGTGGAGGATTATTTAAAAAATCATGTCTTAGTAACCAATTATGAGTAGTGATCACTCCTTAAAAAATGGTTTGGTTTAATGGAGAAACACAATCATAAACAATATAGTCATAATGATTATTATTGGAAAATACCTACCAGATATGTTTTGGAAGGAAGAAGTATTATCATCATTTTACATTACCAAAAGAGAATGATTGTATATGGGAGAAGGGAAGAATCTATGCGATATAAAATTTCAAAATAATCTTATTATAATATAATTTCATGTCTTCAAATGTATTTGTTTCATTCTTAATAAGAAGAAATATTGGACGTTTGAATCCCATGGCGATGAAGGGATTTTAAATTGTTACTCAAAAGAAAATGTAATCATATAAATTCTTCAATAAATTAAAGGAATGGTTCCTGAATGAGATTATTTCACTATATTTTAATGATGAAAATAATATTTATAAAAATAATGAGAATATTCTTGAGGATAGTTATGAGGAGGTGAGTCGCTCTGGGGAGAAGATTTATCTGAAGAATATTCATAAGAATAAACCATTTATGAGTATAATGAGGTAATATATATATATATATATATATATAGAATAAAAATAGTCGAGATGAAATTAATAGGAATAATATCATCAATGACCAGAAAACACCTGTTTAGATGTGGAGAATAAAATATATTCAGTAAACATCTTTCTTATCTCAGGTAGAGATGAAGTGTTTTAAATAAGAAACTAGAGATGAGAATCGAGTTCAGGAAATGAATGAAGGGCATGACTAAATAAAGAAGAATTAAATGTGTGAGATCATTTTGAGGCTGAATGATAAGAATCTGATCCAGACCAAATGGGGGTTTTATAACAAAATGAATGAATAAATCAAGATGATTCAAGACAAAGTTGATTGGAGTGTAAAGGATACTCGAAGAACAAGGGAATTGATGTAGATGATGCATTTTCAATTGTATAAAGTATGGATAAAATTAAACTATTCTTATCTATAATGGTGAAATAAAAATTCAAGGTGTTCTAGATAGATGATAAGTAAGAATTTATAAATGTATTATTAGATGAAGACGTATACCTTGAATAAAAAATGATTTTATTTTTTATTAAGTTTATAAAAAATTTATCGGATGAAGAAAATAATTTATAGGATGAATTAGGCACCAAGTGAATGGTATTAAAGATCAAATCAATACACTGAGATGCTTGGTTTCAAGAAAGTAGGATTTGATTAAAATATCCATTTTATTAATAAGAGTGATCAAAGGTCGATTCTACTTGTGTATGTTGATGACATAATCATTGGTGGACTGGATGAATCACAGTGATTTTTTTTTGAGAATTCATGAAGTGTGGCTTTGAAATTTCAATTTTTGTGGAGATGAAACATTTCCTTTGGTTATAATTGATATTTGAAATACCAAAGTATTGATGTTGGATTTTTTATAAATAATTCTGATAATGGTTAATGATCAAAATGAATATGTGTGTTGTTGTATCAATAGAGAAAGTTGGATTTGTTGATAAATGCATTGTTGAAAACACATGTTGATGATGGAAAAGGTATTGAAGTGGTGCTTGGGTGATTGATATATCCCTACAATTTACGGACAAAAGGAATTCTGAAGTGGTTGTGGTTGCACAAAGGTCAAAGAGAAATACCATGCCACAAAAGTGTCCATGGTGGGTGTACTATAGAGGAATGACCACAATATAGTGGTGGTAAAAGAATAGATGTTGATGAGACTAATACATAATATAATTCATGTATATTCTCTAAGGATCATTATAAGGTGGTAAAAAGAAGTCCAACCTTGGCCAGCTAGCCAATTTTGCTCGACCTTGCACATGTTAGACCAAGATTTACCACCAAGGGGAACCATGATGACTAGCATGTCATAGTGGAACTAGTGAGGGATATAGGAAAGTGAAAAAATGTATTGGAGTTCATATAAAATTAGTGGTCCACATTGTAGGTGTGGTAGTGTGGAGATTGTGGTCAACAACATAGGGAGTAACGACATAGTGGTCAGGGAGTGGACCCCGATTATCGTATATACAAAATAAAGGGATCATGATTGTATATATTACATGAAAAACCAAGTAGAAATTATGATGTGAGAAACAAGGATTTTAGGCTATGGAACAATCAAAAATACAACGGAGTAGAGTTGGTTTAAGAAGATTTCTATGCCCTGGAAACTTTTTAGGTTCCCACACCACAATAAACAGTTTATTCCAGAGACACCATTAGATAAGAAAGATTCCACAACTCAACTAGTACATGTGATGTGGTGGGTATGAATTTGATATAAGCATATATTTTAGGTTCTCATATTCTATTGGAGAATATTCCACAATTTTTGTTTCCACACCACAACTAGTCTGTTGTGACAAAAGGTATTAGGAAATTGTTCATGAAATCATATGGGTATAATGGAGGAGTATTTGAATGAATTTTTAGGTCTATATAAAACTAGAAGACTGTAAAACATTAATTAAAAATAGTATAATGGATTAAATATTATATAATTTAATACATGACCATGATATAGTAGTTTAATAATAAGACATGCTATGCTGAAGTCCCTCAGACCACACTGTAGCCAAGTAGTTTTCTGTCTGTAACAGTTTTAGATCGGGGAATCATTTATTAGACTCTAGGGTGTCCAATGTAAATTTAAGGACCCATTATAACCCCATTAGTAATATGTGACACATGGTATGATCCATGTCCAGAGGATATTCAATCCCAATGATCATATTTAAAGGGAATAAAGGTATTCTCCATAGATAAAAAATGAGAAGAGAAACATAATCCATTGAAAAATAACACATTGAAGGTATATATATTCTGATATAGAAGAAGGTTTTGTTCTTATGAGGGGATATAATCTTGAAGGATTTGAAAACATTGAAGATCTTTTCAAGTGGGGGTTGTTATTTCTGTGTCTACAAGAGAGATAAGAATTATTCTAGAGTGGTTTTAGAATGAAAAGCTGTTGCATCTAGGTGTTTTCATAGAAGTGATGGAACATCCCTACAAGGAATTCAGATAATTTACCGTGTTTTAGGACACACTTATTATTAAGTGTGAAGGGACCTACATGTATATAAATAGTGTGTGGTTAAATTTTAGATAAGTAACCAGAGAAAGAGGAAGAAGGTGATCCTTTCCACCAATAGTGATACAAAGAAGAAAAGTTCAAAAGAGAGAGCCTTAGAAATTAGCGATCTATCTCTAAACCATGTAAAGAAGTGATCCTAGGTATTTTAGTGTCCTAGACTTAACCTATATAAATAGGGAGCTTCATAGTGGATTATGGTTCATTACTCAACATTAGTGTATCTCTTTAGACATATCCCAGTGAAGGTGAACCAAGTAATTACTCATGTCATATTTACATTATGTATTCAAACCAAAAGAGAACATGAAACAATTTTTAATCATTAATCATATCATGTAAATAGCATAACAGGTGACCCTAACGTTTAAGAAGTGAATATACTATTGAAAGAGTTATAATTTTAAAGGGGTAAGAGTTTAAATTATTATAGATAACGAATATGCTAATTCACCCCCATCTCTTAGGGTAATATCACATTAATTCCCTTGTGTATGTATAACAAGTGGTATCAAAGGGAAGTTTCTTTGTTTTATTTTATTTCTATGATATTATTTTTATTATTATTGATGATTAAGTTTCTCTTTGACAATATTTTGTGGGAAAAATGAAAAAGGAATAAATTCAAAGAATAATCATAAAGAAAATTAAATCCATTTGTGTGGAACTATTTTTTTGAATAGTGATATTCAACTATTCTGGAGAAACGACATCCAAAAGGAAGGTATGACTTATTTTTATTGTGTATATTGTTACAATGATGCTATTGGAATAAATGAGGAACACGATATTCAAAGTGATTTTATAACTAATGGTAGTGAGGAGATAACAAGAAATCTAAAATTATATTATTTCAACTTATCATAGGTTTTGGATTGAATATCAAGAAAATAGAATGTGAAATTGGAGAAGAAGGAAAAGTCTAAAGATATTGAGGTTTAAAGTGCTGGAAAATGAGGTAGAAAAAATTAGAAGCTTAAAAAAATGGATTTTGGGAATTGAAACTTATATCATGAATAAGAATGATTCTCAAATAGAATAATTAAATATGATTTAAAAAAATGGGAAAAACTCAAATTATTTTAAAAAATAAAAGATTATAATGTTAAAAGAGTTCTAGAATATAAAGGTAAATCAGGATGTTTTGGTAGATTCAATGGTTGGAATGGTTAATGATAATAGAATGATGCACCAAAAAAAGGTATTATTCAAAGAATTTGTTATTCAAATAAAATATAAAATGAAGGAACATGATAACGTGAAGGATAATAATAACTAATCCTTAGAAGAGGATATGTCTTTTTTGATGACCATTAAGGAAGAACTTAGTGCTTAACATAAATCAAAGAGCAATAAGATCTATCAATTGGAAGATGAATTAGTTACATTCAATAACCTGTTAAATACCACGGGTAATACTAATATCAAGAATTATTTACATTTTTTATTTTATCACAAATTAGAAGGTTGTGTTAAAGAAAATAATATGTAATCCATATCATAGGAAAACCAATATAAGATTCTCATGTCATAAAGATCATGCATCAGGGGTAAAGTTGGTTTGGGATATGAGTAAAATCAACCAAGGCATAAGAACTAGGGAACTAAGAATAATAAAAAGATATAGGAATGTTTTTAAGGTACCAAAAAAGGAAATATAAGGGACCTCATAAGAGGTAATATTAATCATATGTGGATTCAAAGAAGACATGGAAACATAGGCTACTTTTGTGGGATACATGGAAAACCCATTAAATTTTTTGTTGAGGCTTGGGGATATATGAAATTCCATGAAGTTGGTGAATAACATGAAAGGCTATGTGACCATTCAAAAATAAATTGGTATGGGTATTATCCTAAGAATTATTTCCATTCAAACCAGTCGGAAAGTGGAGATTTTTAAAAAAATCAGTATGGGTTAGGGGAAGATTTCAACCTGCATGCAAGGTGACAATTTTCACCATGATAAACAGATTTCAACCATTATATGAAGAAGAATCCTTTATGGAAACTAAGTTAGAGAAAAGCCCTAGATCTATCTGTAAAACTCATATATTCTGGATAGATAAGAAAATGACATGGTTATAAGAAAATAAATCACTAAATAATGAAATAAAGAAGGCCCATGAGAAATGTATGTAACAAGTAAAGGCAAGAATAGTAAATATTGACAATTCTTTAAGGGATATTTATGGTATAAAGAAGGTTTGGAGCAATAAAAATATTTATATTCTTGGAAAAGAATCATTATTTGGTAAATAAAACCAAGAAAAAATAGAGTGTGAGAAATAGAATAAACTCAATGATTAAAAAAGGTGGTTGGATTCCATCAAATCAAGTTCAAATCTGAATAAGGATTATAATCTGAAAGACAATTTTTTTGTCCATAACAACTCACAAATATTTTCCTATTAAGGAACTTTGAGGTACTATATTCCACATATGATTTATTAATTATAACTATTTATGAAGAAGAGTATAATTAAAGGGGAGCTATGATCCATGGGGTGAGTGTTCTTGTAAATAACAAGGGTGAGTGTACTTGAAATGCACATGATTGAATTTTATTGAAAACCAAGAGAGGATGGATCTAAATTCAAATATGGAAAATTAAAAAATTTCATGAAAATGGAGATTTTAGTTGTGTTCCAAATATCAGTTGATATGTAATTATATCAATTGATTTTAAGACTTAAGATTCATTATTCAGGAAGATTTACATGCAGAAAATTACTTTTGAAGAAGGCTTAGATAGTGTACAAAAAAGTTAGTTTCAAGTTATGTGTTTGAATCATGACACAATTCAAGTGGTTTCAGTCCTATTTAAAATTATTGAATAGGAGAAAACATGAAACACAAAAATGAATTAAATTTTCATATATATGTTTTTATAGAATGTGGTTTTAGTTTGAAATTAGCTATCTTGATTATAAAAGATTCCCAATGTTGTTGAATGTTGTTACTTCTCGAGAAAATGGTACCTACAAAGTTGAACAATATCAAATGGTATATACAAATCTATATACAAAATCTTTGAGGGAGATATGTAGAAAATAAAAGTCAAATATGCATCATTAAAAGTTGTCAAAGCCTTTTAATATAAAAAAGGAATGAAGTTCAAATGATTTCACTTATACAAATTAAAACTCCTTTTCAATAAGTGCTGAATTTTTATCAAGTGGTATCAATCAATTCATCATATGTTATGTTTCTCATGACATAGTACTTATGTTAGGTACTAATGGTTTAGTGTGAATTGATGAAGATTACATGTAATCTTTTGGGCATGGAAAGACAAATCTTTTATGGGTATTTCCTAAAATTCACGAGTGAAATGGAAAAACATGTTGGTTTTCTATAAAAAAATTGTTTCATATACTAATCTCAATCTTAGAAGGATTAAATAATTTTTATGAATTCTCAAGTTCCAAGTGGTAAATTCACTCAGTGAATCCCTTGTAAAAATGTAAAATTATTTGGATAATCACCATTTAGTTGATTGCAATTTTTTTTGAAATAGGTGGATAATAAATCCCTATAAGGGGATTTGAGGGTTTTAGATTCCTCCCATACACTGGGGGTGAAATTCTAAAAAATCAAAGGGGAGAAGCTATATTTTTCAGAGGGGGATAAATTTCATACAACAATTGATTGTTTCCTATAAAGTTAAAAAATATAGTCGAAGAAGAAGAACATGGGATATACCTTTTTATTTTTATGATGATATGGGGGATAAGGAAAAATGATGTTTGGTTCACTTCATCTCATAGTGATATTGTCAATGGAATATGGGAGAAGTTGATCTTAAGTGATTTGGAAAAAGGAGAGGTCAAAAGAAGATATTGTAAACTAAATCCAAAAGGGGGATATTTTTTGAATCCCTAAGGATTAATGGTGGATTAGTTGATAATAATATTAATCATGGATAATGATCAAAATGAGGATGAGTGTTGGTATCTCAATGAAAAAAGTTATATTTTTTTGAAAATTACATTATTGAAGATACATTTTGACGATGAACAAGGAATTGAAGTGGTGCTTGGGTGAATGATATATCCTAAAGTTCAATGTCAACTAGGCATCATAAAGTTTTCATGGTTCTACAAAGAATAAGGGAAACAACACACCATAGTGGTGGCCAGGGAGGGTATGTTGTAGAGGCAAGACCATGCTTCAATGGTGGCTGTATAAGAGATATTTAATATAAGAACATGATGTATCCTTCATGGATCTTCCATAAAGATATTTAATAGGTGGAAAAAATAAGTACGAACTTATCCATCCATCAAATCTAGCTCAAACCAACACATGTGATAGTATGCTCAACCACATAAGGGAACCTACAAGACTATCCTGACATAGTGGCACTAGTGAGGTAGGTGAGAAAGCATGCATGTGGATTGGTGTGAAAAGGGTAAAATTGGTCTAAACTAAAAGGGAAAAAACATAGTGATAGTGTTCCATGGCATAGGGAAGCACCATGGAGGAGGATGGGGACATATCCCAATACTCACATCCTCTAAGTCAAGGGATTGTGTTTTTATATATTCTATGAAAAACCAAGAGAAAAGTAAGCTTTGGTACAGAAGTATTCTAGGTTGTGTAGAAACCAAGAATAACATGGAGCATAGATGGTTTAATATGATTTATATGCCCCTAGAATTTCTAGAGTGTCCTCACCGTAAACCTAAGGCCATACCACCAAACCCTATCAGATAAGAAAGATTTCACACTAAAAACCGGTCTTGTGATGCAGAGGGTTTGAATTTGGAAGAAGGAAAGATTATAGGTTCTACCAGTATATAGAAGTATACACTAATACAATACGTATACCTATATTTAGTCTAGTGTGAGAATATTGTGTCTGAAATCAAGTAGGTATATAAGAGGATTTTATAGCCATGTTTTGTGGATTTGGTCAAAATCAGATAACCACACTATATTACTTAGGACCACACTATATTGGAGTGAATACTACACCATGGAAGATCTATACATACCATAGAATTTTCATAACTGGAAAGGCCTCACATTAGTCTCTCATACCACACCAAATATGGGTAGTTTTTTCTATAATCATTTAATATAGGGGGTTATTAAATGGACTTGACAATATCTGATATAAATAAAAATACCAATGATGACCCCATTAGTTAGGTGGGACCCATGGGATAATCCATGGTATTATGAGATTCATTCCCAACCACTGAATTGATAGGAAAGAGTAGTATTCTCTATAATTCTGAAAAATGTGAAGAAAAGTACAATATTCATTGGAGAACATATTAAAGATCTATATATTCAGAGGGAGAAGAATTTGTTATTATAGTGAGGGGATAAAATCTTGAATGATTTATTGAAGAACTTTTCAATTTGAGGATATTACCTTTGTGTTCACAGAGAAGAGAAGAATCCTTCAAAAATGATTCTAAAAAGTAAATGTGTTGCATCAAGGTGTTTTCAAATAATTTAAATAGCATCCCAATAAGGACTTAAACCGAGCATATAACTTGTTTGAATATTCATTTAGTATTTCTATTTAAGCAATCTACGTATCCATAATGTGTATGTGGATCCTTTTAGAGAAGTGAGAAAAAGATGAGGAAGAATATAATCCTTTCCATAGGAAGTGATCCAAAGAAGGAAGGTTCAAGGGAATGACCCATGGGAAGCTGTGAGGTATCCCTAAAACATGAATGGAAGTGATCCCACGCATTGAAGTGACCTATCCTAAACCTATGTAAGCATTGTGCTTCATAGTGGACACCGGTGGATAGATCAATGCTGATGCATACTATATTTACGTATCCTTTTGAGGGAAAACCAAATAAATACTCATTTCATATTTACATTATGCATATAGAACAAAATTGATTAAGAAACCATAATTATATTTGGTAAAGAGAAAAACAAGTCACCCTCAAGGTTGATAGGTCACAATCCTATAAATAAATTGAGTATTTTAATGGAATAAGAGTTTTAATTTTCATAGGAAGTAAATATCGTGATCCACCCACATATTAGTGTAATATCACATTAAGTATCCTATATAAGTCTATTGGGAGATTTGGGGATAGAGTGGCACATTTATTTATCATTAAAAATATTTCAAGAATGTTCTATGAAGATTTAGAATTAATGATTCCATGTAGATGAAAATATAGGTACTAACCAACTGAAATTATAAAGGGATGATGATGGAAAAGTGGTTGATGTCACCAAATACAGTTAGATCACTGGGTGTCTAATGTACTTAATAGTGATAAGACCTAATATAGATTTTCCACATGCTAGAAGAAATGGTATCAAAGTGATCATAAGGTAACATACTTTATTTCAATAAAATTAAGAATATTGTATTTCAAATTCCAGGTGGATATTTTTTTCCATACCAAGATACATCTCAACAGGAATTATTGGGATATAAATATGAAAATTTGGCATGTTTAGGGGATGGAATAAATTCAACATCAACTAGTGGCTTTTATCTTTTAGGTTTCTATAATTATTGGATGAGAAATAAATAAGATTGAATTTATTTGATAACTGAAAATGTTTAATATATTACAATTACTAAAGCATGCAAGTAGTTACCATAAAAAACAATAGATTGAAGATGTGGGAGTTAAAGTTCAATCTCAGATCCAAATCAATTATGATAATTCATGTTCTATAAATCTTAGAAAATATCCAGTTAATCCCTAAAAGAAAATGAAAATTTAAATAAAGTATCATTTTATTGATGTGAATGTTCTGCATGGGTTGATAAAGATAGATTATGCGCCTATATAAATCCAGGTTTTATATATCATAAAAAAGGTCATACCCAAATAAGAATTTGAAATATATTTCCTAAATCTTAGAATCCAATCAGCCCTCCATAATTAAAAATTGTAAATATGGAATTCCCATTCCAAGAGTTATGGTGTGTTCTTCTTTATTTGCTGAAAATTGTGTTTTTCCTAGATAAATGTCATAATGGATTGATGACCACATTGTCATGACATAGAAAATTTATTATTATTTTAATATTGATTTATAGTATAGGGATGTCCCTAGGTCATCTCTCAAGGAGCGTTGGTGGCTTATAGTGTGTATTTTTAATAAAGATTACTAAAAGAGGGGGGTGATTTTGAAAACAGTTTTAAGAAAATAATTTAACTTAAAGCGTTTAATAGTTGATAGAATAAGGTAGAGGTTTAAGAATTATGAGATTAGGATATAACTTCAAGTTCACTACACATCTTTGATAGTTCATTGTTCTGAAAAATTCACAGGGTTGTGTTTAATTCTTTGGTTGAGGGTTGTCATGAT
This sequence comes from Viscum album, assembly GCA_963277665.1. NCBI lineage: Eukaryota > Viridiplantae > Streptophyta > Magnoliopsida > Santalales > Viscaceae > Viscum > Viscum album. Next base: position 1,648,411,103 of record OY728143.1, on the reverse strand, counting down.
CTTGATTCACCTCTTGCCTCTATAAACATTGCACAAAGTACCAACCCTTGACACCAAAATCATGTTGTCAGGGTTTGGACTCCCATAACTAATTAAATTCTACCAAATCATACTAATATCTTTTGTTTATGTCAGAGAAAGATAATCCTTGTGTTTCCCAATCAGAAATACTCAATTTTCCCACTTCAAATTTCAACCCAATCGGTGTTGAATTGAAAAGAGGTTCTCTTAATTAAACCCAAGAAATGAACTCAGGGGAGAAACATGTTTTGATAAAACATAAGTGAAATAATACACACATAAATTACCCAAAACCAATAGTGTATCAAGTTCTGGAACTCCCTCCCAAGTATGTGTAGCACCCTCGATATGATCGTCCACAATTTAGCTTGCCATCGAGAGGAGGAGGAGGCTCGGGTGGAACTCCTACTTTATCCTTGATTCCCCTATGAGGATAGGGGCCTACAGAACTCCTTGGATGATGAGAGGAATTATTTGGGTCTCCAAAATACTAGATCTTTTCCTCCTGGACGAACATACAAATGGGGATCCCAAGGATTGATATTATAGGAAAATGAGAAGGTGGTTTTGAGCACACAGAATTATTAAAACCACTTATCACAGGTGTTTCGACCTCTATAAATCCTTATATCAATTTGGAGAAAATAAAAAAGTTGTAGAACCACCTCTTGGATGTCCCCACCAATGTTTTGGCATAAATTGGACACCTATAGCCTGAGATATGGATAGATCACAACACACCACTTTTGACTTCGTGCAGATTTTTTGTGCTGGAAAGATCAGGTCAGCTGGGCTACTAGATGGATGAATGAGTCTTGGGTAGCTTCATAGGAAATATAGCCCAATGAAATACAGACCCTCCCAAAAAATATCAGCTCAATTGGATGCACGGTATAGTAGTAGGGTGTGGATTAATCCACTGATATGCTTGGATCCTGCACAGTTTGGCCTCTTTTTCTTGGACATCATTATGGGCCCTGCAAATCACATCCTCCTACAATAGAATTATTAAAACAAGTAACATTGCCCTTTTTAACAGTGATAAACACAAAATAAATGATTAAAACATGTAATAAATTTGTCATTATTTTTATAATTTTCAATATAGAAAAACTCTAGAACAGTGGTGTAAAGGTGAAAATTACAGCGTGAATCATGGTACAATCACACCCCCACACCTAAACAATTACACTCTTGGGAAAATTCACATATCCAAATAAAATGAGGCATATATATCTTCCCAAAATCATGAAGATTTAACATTTGAGGAAATTTTAATTCACTAAAGTAATGTGATCAATGCACGAACCACAGAATGGAGTTCTTCCTAGTGAAAATGGAAAAATATGTCTCATAAATCATATCATAATGAAATTCAAAGAGATTTATGACACAAATATGAGAAAGGAATTTAAAATTAAACCATTCCACTAACTCTCCATGTGTGTGGGTGAAAACCATTCCATGCTATTACTTCCACTTTCTATCCAATAAATATAGGTTATTTTAAAATTATTCAGCTTTAAATTAATTTTCACCGAACCTGCCATACATCCTTGGCAATAATATTTCAAGACCCACTCACTTAGGCATTCCCAGAAGTCAAAATATATGCTTCAAATCTAGATATCCCCATATTTTTTTACATTTCATCACTCCCATAATTTATTATTTTTGTTTTTTTAGAAGTTGCATTTGGAACAAATCTCACACTCATCCCTCAACCCTTGTTTGATCTTCCCACGTCACTAATTGAAATAGTCATAACAAGATCAAAGGTTGAGGAGGAGTGGTTTTTGACCTGCCCAAGACACAATCCAACTTTTTTGAGGGCATACAACAGTCAGACATTAGGTACACATGCCTAGGTTAATCTGGTATAGTACTGAAATAGATTGGATAATGAATGAACAACTAAAAATATCATATAAACTTGAAAAATATTAACCTAACATATATTTAACTTATATTTAGTAAGAAATATTCACATTTTGCGGTATGGTTCAAAAATGTATGGTGATATTAGTGACACAATTTTCCCAAAAACTACTCACACAAGGGGCATCAATCATCTCAAATGTTCCATAGTGATACGACCATTTATATCATTGACAGGAAACCAATTCGCTAAAAATCACTTCCTGATGTTAACATTATACAAAAATTCTTTTTCACCATTCTTTATGGTATTTGTACTTTTCCCATTTATGGTCACCGAATCATGGAACATTGAAATTTTTTATGGGGGAAAAATGAAAATACCATAAATAAGGAAAAAATTAAATGAAAAAAGGAAAAAAATGAAGAAAATTCCAATCTAACCTAGGAATGTACCCATCCCCCCACACCTAGAATGTGTAGTGTCCTCACTATAAAAATTGTGAAGGTGATAAGTAAGGATAAAACATGGTGTGTTTCACTGGTATGTTGGTTCTTGAACATGTAGTTCCTCCATTGGGAACTCGAAATGGTCTTCGTGGAAGTTCTTCAGCCGCTTCCCATTGACAGTGAAGATTTTCTTGGTTTCTTCATTTTGAACATGAAAAAAAAACAAATGGAGATACATTAATAATAGTGTATTGGCTAAACCAACAGGAACGAATCCTAATGGGATGTAACTTCAGCCTTTCATTAAAAAGGAGGACCTTATGCACAATTTGGAACTGACGATGAAGTATAAGACGGTCATGGGAAGCCTTGGTTCACTCCTTATAAATCCTAGAGTTTTCAAATGCATCTCTTCTCATTTACTCCAACTCCTGAATCTACAGCTCCCTTTGGGAACCCGCACCAGAAAGATTAGAATTGCATTGTTTGATGGCCTAGTAGGCCTGGTACACAATATCAACAGGGAGGTGACAACTCTTTCCAAAAACAAGACAACATGGTGACATTCCAATGGGAGTTTTGAAAGAAGTACAGTGGGCCCATAATGAATCATCATGTCAAAGACTCCAATATTTTTTATTGGGTTGAACCATTTTTCAAGAATCTATTTTACCTATCCATTTGACACATAAGCTTGACCATTGGTCTATGGATGATATGCAGTAGACACTCCATGATCGACCATATACTGATGCAAAAGTGATTTCATTGATTGGTTTCAGAAATGAGAACCCTAGCCACTGATTATGAACCAAGGTAAGCCAAACCTACAGAAGAATTGGTTTGTCAAAAATTCTAAAACTACCTTAGAATTATCAGTCCTTGTAGCTCTTTCCTCTACCAATTTTTAAAGGTAATCAACTTCCAGAAGAATGTATAAGTTTCCCAAGGAATTAGAAAATGTACCCATAAATTCAATACCACAAACATAAAAAATGTCATGAAAGAGGAACAGTTGTTGTGGAATTTCATTTTTTTAGAGACATTCCCCATTATTTGACAACAAGGACAGGATTTTAAAAATTCATGGGCATCCCAAAAAATAGTTGGCCAAAAGAGATCATAATAAATGATTTTATGAGCAGTCTGTTGGGGACCAAAGTGGCCCCCAAAAGTTAGAGTGTGATAGAATCTAAGGACAGACCGAAATTCACTATCAGGAACACAACGCCTATGAAATTGATCACTACACATGCGCTAGAGGTAGGGGTCATCCCAAATTTACCAACAAGACTCTTGTTTTAGATGACTGGCTTGGTTTTTATTGAAATCAGTAGGAATTCAAGATGCTACCAAATGATTGACAATTTCAGCATTCCAATGAATAACATCTTGCACTCGGTACAATTTCTCATCGGGAAACATATCATTTATTGGAATATAGGGGGATGAGTCAATGTACAAGGATGGGGTAATCCTACTAATATGATCATACATAACATTATCTACTCTTTTTTATCAATAATTTCTAGATTAAATTCCTAATGGAGTAATATCTAGTGAATGAGACATGGTTTTGCTTCAGGTTTCTTAAGGAGATACCGAAGGGCTGCATGGTCTCAGAACACAATGACTTTGGACCCCTAAAGGTATGAGCTTAATTTGTCTAAGGAAAATACAATGGAAATGAATTATTTTTATGTTGTTTTGTAGTTTTCTTGGGAAGGGTCCAATGTACATGAGGCATAGGCAACAACATGTGGAGCTCAATTGACCCTTTGTGACAAGACTGCCCCAACTGCATAGTTAGAGGCATCACATATGAGCTCAAACGGTAAATCCCGCTGAGGTGGTTGGATTACCCGGGGTGACATTATACTCCATTTTAACATATTAAAAGATTCCTCATATTCTTTATAAAAAAATTGTTTTTTGGAGTAAATGGGAGAGGGGGAGTGTAGTTTTACTAAAGTCACAAATGAAAAGATGCTAAAATCTAGCATGACCTTGGAAAGACCGCACATACCGTACCTTTTTGGGGAATGGTAAGGAAGAAATGACATCCACTTTTTATTTATCCACTTAAATTCCAACCCCATAAATGACATGCCCCAAAACTATACCTTGTTGCAGTAGGAAATGGCATTTCTCAAAATTTAATACAAGATTCTTTTCAATACATCAACGTAGGACTTGACCATGACTAATCAAACATTCATCAAAAGAAGAGCCCTAAACAGTGAAATCATCCATGAATACTTCCATGCAATTATCCAGGTAATCCGATAAAATACTTATCATGTAATGTTGGAAATTACTCTGAGCATTGCATAGACCAAATGTCATCCTTATATAGGTAAATGTGCCAAAGGGGCAAGTGAAGGTTGTCTTTTCTTGATCCTAGGGGGCAATATGGATCTGAAAGTATCTGGAATACCCATCAAAGAAAAAGTAGTGGGACTTACCTGCTATCCTCTCTAGCATTTGTTCAATGAATGGAAAAGGGAAATGATCCTTCCCAGTGTGTTGGTTTAGTCGGCGATAGTCTATACAGACACACCAACTATTATGCACAAGAGTTGGAACTAATTCATTGTTTTCATTTTTTATTACTGTAATGCTAGTATTTTTAGGAACTACTTGAACAGGACTGACCCATTGGCTGTCAGAGATTGGGTAAATGATTCCAGCAGCCATTAATATTTTTACCTCCTTTTTCATAACTTCTAGGAGGATTGGGTTCAATCGACATTGTGCCAGAATCACTAGGTTAGCCTCATCATTTAATAAAATATTATTTGTACAAATTGATGGGATAATACCAGGAATGTCGGTAAGTGTCCATCCCAAAGTCTGTTTATACTTCCTCAATAGTTCAAGTTGTTGAAATTCATGCTCAGGAGGGAGTGAACTAGCAATGATGACGGGAAACTTGTTTCCATTATCAAGATATGAATATTTTAAATCTTGAAGCAATTGTTTCAGTTCAAATTTAGGTGGATTCTGGATTTATGGGAGTATCTGTGAAAGTAAGAGGTCACTAATCTCATCTAACTTCTCAATGATATCATCCTCGAAACGAGGAATGAGATTTTACAAGATTAGTAGTATCATTGATGGTCATTGGATCCTTAATGTTCAAGAAATCATCAATCAATGAACAAGCATAACAATTTTCTAGACCACTACAATAATCAATGCATGAATAATTTCCTAGCATTTCTATTAGTGAATAAAACTCATAAAGGGGATCGGGAGAAATAAAAGTTGTTTTTTCAGGGGTAGGGAGTACATCAATTGAAATAATAGAGGGAGTAATGTTCTTCTGAGGGGTGCTTCATATAATCAAAGATGTTGAAATGGACTATGTCACCCCCAAATTCCATAGATAATGTACCATTGTGGACATTAATTATGGTTTTAGGGGTTTTCAAGAAGGGTCTCTCCAGTATAATCGGGGAATGCCCATTCATCATATCATCCTCCATTTTAAGTACATAAAAGTCAGCAGGAAAAATTAAATTTTGAACCCTCATAAGTATATACTCTAACCCACCAGAGGGGTGTGCGATACTTCGATTAGCTAGTTGAACAATAATTATAGTGGGCCTCAGTTTCCCAACCTACAATGTATAGTAAATAGAGTGAGGCATCATATTTATAGAAGCACCTAAATCAATCATATCATAAGAAAAATAATACTCCCCTATATTTCATGGAATTGAAAATGTTCCAGGATCATTTAACATGGTGGGAAGTGATGGATTTATCAATTCTGAAACATTCCTCCCCAAGATCACCTTCTAATTTCCATGAAGTTGCCTTCGGTGTGTACATATCTCCTTTAAAAACATGGTGTACCGTGGAATTTGCTTCACAACATCAATCAGTGGGATGTTAACCTGAACTTTCTTGAAAATTTCCAATATTTCCTTATCAAGATCAGTTTCCTTTTGTTTTCTTGGTTGGGTGGGCCTTTGATAAATTGGAAGAGAAGTAGTTGGTCTAGGTGACTCATCAATATACACACTCTTTCCTTCGGAAGGGATTTTCTCAGGACAATGTTCTTCAACATTTGGAACATTTTTAATGGCTGGGATGGAGGTTTCCTCAGGAGGGGATAACTTTAATGGAGGATTTATTTTTATCTCTAGTTGTTTTCCACTCCTAAGGGTGATGGAAATAACATTTCCTTTATCCCTAGGGTTAACTACTAGTTGAGAGGGAAGTTTACCTGACCCATGACTTTGAATTTCACCCATTGAGTTAGCTAGTTGGACAAATTGGGTTTTGAGGTCTTCTATGGCTGCCTGAGTAGTTTGCTGGAATTTGATATTATTCCCAGCCATTTGTTTCATCATATCATCTAGGCTAGGCTCAAGTTTTAGAGGGGTTTGTTGGAAAGGCATATGGGGTGGTTGAGGATGTAAAGACTCGGAAATTTCATGGAAATTTTTTTCTTAAATACTTTGAAATTTTATGAGTCTATGGCTTCTGACGGCACCTGATTCCGAGGCCCGGTGTGCCTGGAATCAATTTTTTGACGTTTTGTTTGGGTACGTTCAGTAAATGTACGATCAGGTTTTTTTATCTTTTGAACCGGTGCTCGGAATTAAAATCTGAGGACACCGATGAACTCACAGCACTAGTATTCACTTAAGGGGACCCTTACCGCAGTTGAGTTTTATGCGGGTTGAAAGTTTATTTTTGGGGATTGAGAATGAATTAAATAAAAATTGTTGTACCCAATTTTATTTTATTTTATTTTATTTACAAGATGAAGTTAAGGGTGGGGCCCACAAGAACCCAAACCCTTCACTACCCCTCATCTCCCCATTAATACCCCTTATTTATTACTTTGAAAACTCCACATATTTATTATGGTGGAACCTTCCCACCTCTCTCCTCCCATAAATTGTGCCAATTCATATAATTAATATCAGCGTTAATTTACTGGCCTCGCTTTTGAATTAATATGAACTACATTGAAATTCTATTAATTGGTGAGCCTCTTTATTTCTTTTGCATTGGAAAATCACTTTTGGGGAAAAGGCTCTCGAGAATTAAAAAGGGAGGCGATCTCTCTTCGACAAAGAACACCATTCTTCAACGAAGAACATCCCCGACGAAGAAAGCGAAGGACTTATTCCTAGGACGCACCTCGACACCAAGGAGCCTAAGTCACCTACGAAAAAGACTTCCTCCATCGTTGATGGGATGACACTGTTCTTCTGCGACGCCCGACTACCGCGAAGCTCGTCTTCCATGGCTTGACGATGAACGACGTCGACTACGAGGTAGGGAGATTTGTATATTTCATATATGTGATTTATACCCTCGAGCATGGCGTTTAATTGTTGGGTGATGATTTGAACCACTAACGTGGTGGGTACGGACTAATGAACAAGTCCGGACCCATCGCCGTATCGTTCTTGATACGAGGGATGTTGGAGACGACGAAATGGGACCGCAATGAAGATTTGGAGCCTTCAGAGTGGAGTTCGGATCCTGAGATGATCGCAGGCGCTGACAGAAGCAAAAACTGACCACCAGAATGACTTCGATGGTCCGCGGAAGACCGCAGCGGTGCGGGTCACCAGCACGGCGCTGCCAGTGATCGGAGGCCGTGGTCCGCACTGGCCGGCTGCCTGGAGGTAGCAGCGCCCCAGCGCGCCGTCGGTAGAAGCCCCCCATGGCACCGGCTGCGATGGCAAGGAGGAGATCCCGCAGCCGCACAGGATCTGGGAGACAAGCGGCGCCAGTTGTGTTGGAATCCTTGGATCGAGATAGTCATTTCGGTAAATTACACTAAAGGTTTAGGTGAAGTTTGGGTATGGTCGGGTTGGTTCGAACACGAAACCAACCGGGCCATTGGAGAGAAAACACTTATAAATTAAGGATCGGACGTCCGATTGACGTTCCGTCAACTACGTTGGATTCATTTTGATGAGACGGTTCTTTTTGCATATGCCACTTGAGGTTTGGACGTAGCTGGAGTATAGTGAGGTTGGTTTTAGCTTAAAAACCAACCGGGCCCCTAGGAAGGAAAACCCAATAACTCTCAGACCGGGCGTCCGATTGATGCACCATTTATCGTGTTGGGTTTCTTTTAATGATACAGAACTTTGGGATACATCAAATATGGAATTCTTGACAGTTGATGTATCAAACCCCTTGCTTGAGAAGCGGACCCTCCCGGAATCGAGCGTGTTGTGTGCGGGAACCCTAGAGATGGCTGTGACTACATCGACTACTGTACTAGAATCTCCTGTGGGTTCGACAGCGACAAATACTGTTCTGGGATCCTCCGTGGGTTTGGAGGTGATGGATACTGTTCTTATATGCTGTGTGGGTCTAGTAGTATTTACCTCTATACTTGTATCCTATGTGGGTTCGGTAGAGTAGCTAGTCTTGTATCTTGTGTGGGTCCGATAGCTTAGCTGGTCTTTTATCCTGTGTGGGTTCGACAGCTTAGATGAATCAGTGACTACATCTGATCACCTCTACGGCTATAAGAAAGGTGTATACCTGTGTGAGATAAGTCTTGAATTTCATTCATTATCATCGATGTGATTGACTTTTTTCCTGTGTGGACTGGATTATGCCTGGGCTCGAGAGTTGGAGCCGATATGGTATTAATGACTTAGTTATATGTATGGGCATATACCTATGTAGAGTGTTTTGATGCTTTGTGATTGTACCTTTCCTTGTGGTTTATCCTTTGTAGATTATGGGAGTCCTTCGGGGGTCTTAGGGTCCCTACTGAGTATCTTAGACTCACCCCTGCATGGGTTATGCCCACACTATGTTGTGTTGGATGTAGACGATGGACAACACCGATCGTGGTAGAGGATTGTAAAGCTGGACGGTACCCGGAGGTGGAACACATGGTGTGACATGCATAGAGTAGACGGACATACCTGTGGTGCTGGGAGAGACTATCTGTACCCACCCTTCAGGCGGGATTCCTAGAGGATGACTTGGTGGTTGCTGCTTTACTTTACTGCTGTTGCACTAGTTTTTCAGTTGTACTGTACTTTCATTTGGGGTTTTATACTGGCCCATTTACTTTTTCTCACTTACTTTTGTACTCAGTTTACTTAGTGCTTTCTTCAGTTGTGTACTCTGTTGTGTTCTTTACTTTTATAAAGGCAATGCATTCCATTTTTATCGGGATTTACACCTTTGGTGCTAGTCGCCAACCCCTGGCCTATAGAAGGCGGGCTTGGGGGAGTCACGACACGGGCATAGAGGACGAGTCATGAAAAATTGGTATCAAAGGAGTCAGTTCTACCACAGAACTCAGGACTCTGATCCTTACCTTATGTAAAGCAATAGTTTTAAGAGTATTGAGTGTGGTTTTCAGTATATGGAGTCCAGTGTTGGTGTGGCGGCCGACGTATCCATACACCAGGACCCTGACCTCTGAATTCCGACTCAGTGAACGAAAACACTGATTGCGTGTGTGTTTGCTTTCAAAAGTTTTCTTTGTGACTACATTGTGTTAGCTCACCAGGTATACTGTTTGACCGTGGAACACCTGTTTATTTTTAGGATGACCCCACGATGGCAGCCAGCTAGGGTTCTAAGTTACATATGATATGGTATCCCACCGAGCGACGAGGCCTCCGTGCAGGGCCCCATCATAGCGGAGACACCAGCAGTACCACTACCCAATAAAACAACAATGCTACCAGCCCCAGCTGCAGAGAGTGCATTCCTCCTGAGAGCATTGCGCAAGTTTCAGCGATAGAGGCCACCCTGGTTCTTCAGAGATACAGACCCTCAGGCTGCCGAGGATTTGTTGGAGGCTATCGTCAGGGTTTTCAGATTGGTAGGGACACCAGCTGACCTTATGGTGATCCTTTCAATGAGTCTCCTGCATGCATTAGTAGGTAGATGGTGGAGCGTGATGCTCCAGGTGCAGGACGAGGCATCTCTACTTTGGATAGACTTCGAGAGTCTCTTTTGATCAGAGTTTATTCTAGCCACCCTTTATGTGGTGCGGATTCTGGAGTTACTATATCTGCAGTAGGGCATCATGACAGTAGCTTAGTACTCAGTGAGGTTTATTGACCTCTCACGCTACTCCACCGATATGGTACGAGACCCATTCTTCAGGGCTCGGACCTTCGAGCAGGGACTGAGGCATGAGATCGGGGCTTCGATGATTCTCATCAACATCCCGACGCAGGTAAGGGTGCTGGAGCGAGCCCTTCTGGTGGAGAGCTTTCTTGCTGATCAGTCACCAGGGGCGAGACCCACCGTGGGGAGACACAGAACAGGGTCTTCTGCAACTTGCAGTAGACAGATGTCGTAGGGGTCCAAGAGGACCAGGACATCAGGTGGGCAACCTCAGGATTCAGGTTCGGTTGTGTGGGGCACACAAAACAGAGCCAGCCTTATGTGGAGTAGGCGGTGCTATGCATGCAGCGGGTAGGGCCACATGGCTCGTGACTGCCCGAACCACTATGCAAATGAGCAACAGACAGTGGAGAGACCTCCCATGTAGATGTAGAGTTTCGACCATGGAAGTCCACAGTGAGCAGGCAGACGAGGCAGAGGAGCTGTCCGAGCTGCTGGTGGTGGACGACGTTTCGAGGCTCTACCACCACCACCACCAGGAGGTCTACCCCGACCACAGGGAGCTGGAAGACAAAGACCGGCTCAGCTCCAGACAGTCGAGGCTTACAACCACGACACACCTGAGATGATCTGATGTACTATCTGTATCTAATCCACCCTTACTGCAGTTCTTATAGACACATGTGCGTGTCATTCTTTCATTTCCACTGCCCTTGTTCGGAGCTCGGATATTCCTACAGAGACGTTGGCACGATCCTTATAGCTAGAGACTCCTATGGGATCAGACTCAATGATTACGCACTGGTGCCGGAAGTGTGAGAATAATCTAGGATGTGAGATCTTTGGCTAGGATATTCTTGTAGTGGCGTTGATGCCTTACAATGTCATCTTGGGTATGGACTGGTTATCTACATTCCACGCTCAAATCGACTGTATTAGGCGCAAAGTGCAGTGTGTCCGCATAGATGGGACCAGGTTCACCTTTACCAGCGATAAGGGAGGCTTTGCAGCACAGGATGGACTTATGCAGAGGAGAGGGAAGCCAATCACACATCTGTTGGCTAGTCTCATCCTCGGAGCGGTTGATGTGCAGAGCTCGAGTTTTCATGTTGTGGTGGATCAGTATGCAGATGTTTTTCCTGACGACTTTCCTGGACTACCTCCTAGAAGTGAGGTATACTTCTACATAGATCTATACCCCGAGACATCAACGATATCTACCCCATCATATCGGATGGCTCCCGCCGAGCTTCGTGAACTGTAGGTACAGTTGGAGGACTTGTAGGGAAAGATATTTATCCGACCCAGTGTTTCACCTTGGGCTTCTCCGATTTTGTTCACCAAGAAGGCGGATGGGAGCATGAGATTGTGTCAAGAATACCATCTTTTGAACCAAGTGACCATGAGGAACAAGTACCCACTCCCGAGGATTGATGACCTCTTCGATCAGCTCAAGGGAGAACGATGGTTCTCGAAGATAGACCTCCGGTCAGGCTATCACCAGCTTAGAGTTCGAGACTAGGATGTGCATAAGATGACCATTACGTGTCGGTATGGCCACTACGAGTTCTTTGTTATGCCTTTCGGTGTAACCAATGCACCAGTAGTGTTCATGAGTCTCATGAAAAAGATCTTCCAGCCTTACCTCGATCGGTCTGTCGTAGTCTTCATTGACGACATACTGATTTACTCGAATACTGAGGAGGAGTATGCCTACCACTTGCGAGTTGTACTGGATACACTCCGAGAGCTCTAGATTTATTGTAAGCTCTCGAAGTGCCAATTATAGATTCAAGAGGTGCAATTAATGGGACACGTCAGCTCAGAGGTAGGAGTTGTAGTGGATCCGGTGAAGATCAAGGCATGTGCTTGCTTGGGAGCCACCCGGGAGCATGACAGAGGTGCAGAGTTTCCTAGGTCTAGATAGTTACTATTAGATATTCGTGCCAGACTTCTCCAGAGTTGCAGCACTTATTTCAGCCTTAATGAAGAAGGGGAAACCCTTCATGTGGTCCGATAGATTACAACAGAGCTTTCAGGATCTGAGATGGAGATTGACCAGTGCGCCCATCTTGAGGCAACCAGAGGAGGGCGTTGGGTACATAGTTTACTGCGACGCATCAGGGACCGGACTCGGGTGTGTCCTTATGCAGGAGTGAGTGATAATCACTTATGGTTTGCGGCATTTGAGATAGCACGAGCAGAACTATGCTACCTATGACCTGGAGTTAGTAGCAGTAGTCTTTTCCTTGAAGATGCGGCAACACTATCTGATGGGCGAGCACTTTACAGTCTACTCTGACCACTAGAGTCTCAGGTACATCTTTTCACAGAAGGACCTGAACCTAAGATAGCGGCAATGGATCGAGTTCCTCTAGGACTATGAATTTTATATTTTCTATACTCCTAGGAAGGGGAACATTGTATATGATGCTCTCAGCAAAAGATCGGGCATTCATCTACTAGGTGAGGCAACAGAACAACTATCCGCATTGCAGATATCCTTTGTGGATATAGATGGAACAACCTTTCTTCAGTCTCTCACGATCACTCATGCACTTCTTCAGTGAGTTAGAGAGGCACAACATGGGGATGCTAACTGCGAGACACAACATGCTCAAATATCCTCAGGGGTCGCAGCCGATGGATTTTTTGAAGGAGGGGAGCACGCCATCCTCATAAGGGGACATACGATGGTACCGGTTGCACTACATGATGATGTTTTGAGGGAGTTCCACACATCCCCACTAGTGGTATATCCAGGAGTGGCGAAGATGTATCGGGACCTCAGACGACATCACTGGTGGCTGGGTATGAAGAAGGTTGTAGCAGAGTTCGTTTCACGTTGCCTCACTTATCAGCAAGTAAAGGCGGAGCACCAGGTACCAGAAGGCTTGGTACAACCCTTAGAGTTCCTGAAGTGGAAGTGGGACAAAATATCCATGGATTTCGTGACGGGGCATCCACGTACATCCAGGGGTCACGACTATATCTGGGTGATTGTCGACCGACTCACCAAGTCATCCCACTTCCTACCGATCAGAGAGTATGGCTCAGTTGAGAGCTTGGGATGCCTCTACGTTTAGAAGATCTTACGGCTTCACAGTGTGCCATCATCTATCGTCTTCGATCGAGATGTTCATTTTACTTCCCGGCATTGGAAGGGGTTGCAATAGTAATTTGGGACACAGCTACATCTGAGCACAACCTTCTATCCTCATACGGATGGCCAGACTGATAGGAATATTCAGAAACTCAATGTCATGCTCTGTGCATGTGTACTTGACTAAGGTCGCAGCTGGGAGGATCACCTACCTTTGGTGGATTTTTCATACAACAAAAATCACCACTCCACCATTGGGATGGCACCATACGAGGCAATATATGGCCGACCTTGCAGATCACCTCTGTGCTGGACTGACCTAGGGGAGTCCGCACTTGTAGGACCATAGATGGTTTAGGCTGTGACGAAGAAGGTGCGGATCATCCAGGAGCAGATGAGGACTGCACAGAGCAGACAGAAGTCCTATGCTGATAGGAGACAGAGACCACTGGAGTTTGAGGATGGCGACCACATTTTCTTAGGCGATGTGGCTTACTGCCTTGCCCTTCCACCTCAGTTTCAAAAAGTGCATGAAGTCTTCCACGTATCATAGCTGAGGAGATACATGCATGACCCAACCCACATCATCGATCATGGGGAGCTAGACATCGATGACGAGGCAATGTTTGTGGAGGTATTGATGGATATCGAGGATTGACAAGAGTGGGTCCTTTGTGAACGGTCGATTCCTCTAGTGAGCATTCACTGGCAGCATAGGAACCTTAAGGAGATCACATGAAAGCAGAAGGCTCAGATGCGTGCTCAGTACCCCTTTTTGTTTCCCTAGTGTATGTTGTAGCTTTATGGAGACGTAAATCCCTGAGGTGGGAGTAATGTAAAGACCCAGAAATTTCAAGAATTTTTTCTCTTAAATACTTTGAAAATTTACGATTCTGTGGCTTCTAACGACACCTAATTCTGAGGCGCGGTGTGCCCGAAATTAATTTTTGAAGTTTGGTTCAGGTGTATTTAGTAAACGTATGAGCAGGTTTTTCTATCTTTTGAGCCGGTGCTCGGAATTGAAATCTGAGGACACCAATGAACTCGCAGCGCCGATATTTGCTTAAGGGGACCCTTATAGTAGTTGCATTTTATGCGGGTTGAAAGTTTATTTTTGGGGATTTAGAATGGATTAAATAAAAATTATTGTACACAATTTTATTTTATTTTATTTTATTTATAAGAGGAAGTTAAGTGTGGGGCCCACACGAGCCCAAACCTTTAACCACCCCTCAACTCCCGATTAATACCCCTTATTAATCTGACAACTCCACATATTTATTATGGTGGAACCTTCCCACCTCACTCCTCTCATAAATTATGCCAATTAATATAATTAATATCAGTGTTAATTTATTGGCACCACTTTTGAATTAATATGAATTGCATGACAATTCTATTAATTGGTGATCCTCCTTATTTCTTTTGTGTTGGAAAATCAATTTTTCGGGAAAAGGTTCTGGAGAATTAAAAAGGGAGGCGATCTTTCATCGATGAAGAAAATCATTAGTCAACGAAGAACATCCCTGGCGAAGAACGTGAAGGACTTCTTCCTTGGACGCACCTCGACATCAAAGATCATACATCTCCAACAACAACGACTCTTCCTCAATCATTGACGGGACGACACTGTTCTTCCGCGAAGCCCGACTACCACGACGTTCATATTTTGTGGCTGGATGATGAATGACGTCCACTACGAGGTAGGGGGATTTGTATATTTAATTTATATGATTTATACCCTCGAGCATGGCATTTAATTGTTGGGTGATGATTTGAACCACTAACGTGGTGGTTACAGACTAATGAACAAGTCCAGACCCATCACCGTATTGTTCTTGATGCACGGGATGTTGGTGACGACAAAACAGGACCGCAACAGCGATTTGGAGCCTTTACAGTGGAGTTCATATCCTGAGATGACCGCAGGCACAGAAAAAAGGAAAAACGGACCACCAGAATGACTCCGGTGGGCTGTGGAAGACCGCAGCGGCGTGGGTTATCGGCGCGGCGCTGTCAGCGACTGGAGGCGGCGACCGGCACCGGGCCCCCAGTGCGCTGCGGGAAGAATCCTTCCACAACATCATCCGCGGTGGAGAAGAGGGGATCTTGTGGCCACACAGGATTCGAGAGAAAAGCGGCGCTAGCCTGGCACCGCGTTCGCGGAACTGGGGGTCGTGCCCCCCGCTCGGCCCCTTGGCCGAGCCAGCACACCCCCCCAGCCAGGCCGGGGCGGGTCACATGGACCAGACCGCGCCGGCCGGCCCGGGCCGCGCCCATCCAATCCGAGCCATACCCTACTAGGCCGGACCCACTTCAGGCCAACCCAAGGTGGGTTGGGCCGGGTCAGACCGGGCCCAGACCCCCACTTCGAACCATTTTCGGTATTTTGCCCATAACATGAGATACAGACCTCAGATCGATGCTCTGTAAGTTGCGTATGAATCCTTTGATCAAGACAGACATTTTGGTATCTTACACTCAAGGTTTCGGTTATGTTTGGGTACAACCGGGTTGGTTCAAACCCGAATCCAACTGGGCCCTTGGAGCAGAAATGCTTATAACTTGAGGACTGGATGTCTGATTGATGTTCCGTCAACTAAATTTGATTCCTTTTGATGAGAAATCTATTTTGGAATACTTCACTTGAGGTTTGGACTCATATAGAGTATGGTAGGGTTGGTTTTATCTTAAAAACCAACTGGTCCCCTGGGACGAAAAAGCCAATAACACTAAGACCATGCGTCCGATTGACGCAACGTCTGTCGATTTGGGTTTCTTTTGACGAGATAGAACTTTGGGATACGTCAACCTTGGAATTTGTGATATTTGATGTATCAACCCTCTTGCTCGAGGAGCAGACCCCTCAGAATTGACCGTGCTGTGTGCGGGAACCCTAGAACTGGCTGCGATTGCATCGACTACTGTACTAGAATCCTCCGTGGGTTCGACAGTGACGACTACCATACTGGGATCCTCCGTGGGTTCAACAGAGATGGCTACTGTTCTTATATGCGGTGTGGTTCTGGCAGTATTGACCTCTGTACTTGTATGTTGTGTGGGTCTGGTAGAGTAGCTGGTCTTGTATCCTGTGTGGGTCCGACAGCTTAGCTGGTCTTGTATCCTGTGTGGGTCTGACAGCTTAGACGAATCAGTGACTACATCTGATCATCTCTACTTCTATACGAAAGGTGTATACCTGTTTGATCTGATTCTTGACTTTCAATCATTATCATCGATGTTATTGACTTCTTTCCTGTGTGGACTGGGTTGTGCCTGGGCTCGAGAGTTGGAGCCGATCTGGGATTGATGACTTAGGTATATGTATGGGCATATACCTTAGTAGAGTGGGTTGATACTTTGTGATTGTAACTTTTCTTGTGATTTATCCTTTATGTATTCTGGGAGACCTTCGGTGGTCTCGGGGTCCCTAATGAGTATCGTATACTCACCCCTGCACGAGTTATGCCTGCACTAAATTGTTTTGGATGCAGACGACAGACAACACTGATTGTGGTAGAGGCTTGTAGAGCTGGATGGTACCCGGAGGTGGAGCACTTGGTGTGATGTACATGGAGCAGATGGATGAACCCGTAAGGCTGGGAGAGAATATATGTACCCACCCTTCAGGTGGGATTCCCGGAGGATTACTCGGTGGTTGCTGCTTTACTTTACTACTATTGCACTAGTTTTTTAGTTGTACTATACTTTCAGTTGGGTTTTTATACTGGCCCATTTACTTTTCAACACTTACTTTTGTACTCATTTTACTTAGCTCTTGCTTCAGTTGTGTTCCCTGTTGTGTTCTTTACTTTTATAAAGGCAATGCCTTCCCTTTTTATCGACATTTATGCCTTTGGTGCTAGTCGCCAGCCCCTGGCCTATGGAAGGTGGGCTTGGGGTAGTCACGGCACAGGCCCCGAGGATGGGTCGTGACAGTGGAATTTTGGGTGGTGGTGGTGGATGACTATCCTGACCATGTTGGTTCCATTTTTGTTGAGGTTGGTTTGAATACCCCCTTGCCTATAGTCTTGGTTATCCTTCCACCCAGAGTTGGATGGAGAGTATGGTTCTTTCCTAAAGGGTTGGTTATGGAGGTGTCTTGGGATGATTGCGTCACAACTCTCAGAATTTTCTCTCAATTGTGGGCATTGGTACGAGTAGTGGGTGTCAGAAGAACATATTCCACACTGGATGGGAGGAGGAGATTGGGATTTCCCTTGGGAAAGAGCATGTTGTCGAAGAAGGGTACTTACCTCTTTGAAATATATGCCCACCTTCTTCTTGAATTCAGTACTTCGTATGTCATGGACACCTTGAATCGGTACATTGGACCTTGAACCAAATTATTGTGCATTTTTTACCATGTTCTCAGTTAGGGTTCTTTTAGAAATTTGGCTCTTATCAAATAGCTCACCACCAACAAATAGAGAACAAAAAAAAATGCATTGAAAATGTATAAGAGAAAACAAATAAATATTCACAGAAATTACAAAAATAACTTATAAAAAACACACACTAAAACCAAAATGCTCCCCAGAAACGGTGCCAAAATTTCACCGCATTGTCATGACGTGGAATATTGATTATGATTGTATGATTGATTTATAGTCTAGGTAATACCCTAGGTCATCTCTCAAGGATCTTTTGTGGGTTATAGTGTGTATTTTTAATAAATATTACTAAAATAGGGGGGTGATTTTGAAAAGAGTTTTAAGAAAATAATTTATTATAAAGAGTTTAATAGTTGATACAATAAGGTGGAAGTTTAAGAATTATGAGATAAGGAGATCAATTAAAATTCACTACACATCTTGGATAGTTCATTTTTCTGAAAATTTCACATGGGTTTTTTTAATTATTTGGTTGAGG